>OY728161.1:519988087-521238087 GCA_963277665.1 Viscum album | reverse complement strand
TCACTTGTGTTTCGTAATCCTAATCCCATAATAACTAAACATTTCACTGATACCAACTATTAAAATCCCTATCTTAATTTCCTATCAATTATTGATTTATTTCATAATAATACAAAAAATAAAACCAATAATATCATGATGTAAAATTTATTTTTTAATTATGCACATTACATAACTTATTGAACATGGGATACAATAACATTAATGAAAAATTCCTTAACCTGGTCAACTAAACTATCTAACTTTTAAAATTCCATGTGATAACCTGGGAATATACATAATAAAGGGGTGATATATAAATCCTAATAATGGAATATATAATTCATTAGATTAAGAGTATAATACATTTTTGGCAATTGTTTTTTTAATGGGACTTAAAAGGGTGATAACCATAAACATGAGCAATGAGGCCAAATTTATTATTTTATAATAAAGGAAACATACAAAAGTGGAAAAAAAGTAAACATGACATCATAAGAATACATCAAGGTTAAACACCAAGAAATAATTACCTAATATTCTTACGGTCACTTCCCTTTCACTCTACATGGAATCTGATGAGACTAAAACATTACCCAATTCATTAGAGAAATTTCTTCATGAACCCTTCATAATCATATCATCTACAAGAATAAATGTTCCACACATATCATATAACATATTAATATATTTCACCAAATTTTGTCCCATGATAAATGATTATGTTTTAAATAAATTGATATCCTTAATAATTTAATAATAGGTAAAAATGGTTAATACCTTTGAGTAGAGATTGATATGTCTATACACCTCACAAATTTTCATTATGGAAAATTGTAGTGACATTTCGATAGCATAACGGTAATACATGAAGATTCATAAAATGGTTCAATGAGAGTGAAAGGGTTATATTTTAACTTTTAATTAGAAATTAAAATATAAGGTATTTGTTAGAGGACAATAAAACATAAAAATTTTGTAATTAATAGGAATAATACAAGTAGGGTTCTTGAATAGAAACATGGCATTGAAAATCATAGGATAACATCAGAAATGTGATGGAAATACATATTTAATCATGGGAGGTATTAATGAGATTAAAATGGATCAATGATAACTTTTAAAAAATAATGGATGTAATTGATATGTGGTAGTACATATATAAGAAAAAGGAATCGGAATACCAATGTCATTAAATAAATAAGGTTCTTGAATAAAGAGGGGAAATACATGAACCATTACTAAATTTCTTCATTAAAACGGTATAGGGAAATTCTAAAATGATAGGGGATAAATGATAACTTATTGTAAAAATCAATTTTATAGTATAGGAATCATTAAAAATTCATGAAAACATCACTAATTGATATTGAATGGAAAATAAAAAATAGGGTCCTTGATTGGATGAAAGATATAGAGGTCTCTTACCTTGAGAGGTTGATTGCAAAAGCATGCGGGGATCTTATTTAGAGATTGGTGGAACCCTAGGAGTACATTATAGAGTATATGTAAGAGTATGAATGTGATAATTTTTTTTAGTGATGAGAATTGGTAGGGTTGGGTGGGGTTTATAGAACAATAGAGGAGAGTTCTTTATTATTTCCCAAACAAATGTTTTGGACTCTATAAAATAATGTAATCAACACCATAAGCCTTATCATAATTTTTACCAAGGTTTATTACAAGGTGGAGAGGTATTACATATTTTATAAGATAAATGGTACAAATAAATAACATATTACACTTAGTGAGGTGTTAGTGAGTCATTTTTATAAAGAACTGATTTTAAAACTATAAAATATAATATAGGTTTTGGAGGATTCATAAGTTATATATAAAATTAATAAAATAACCTAAAAACACAAAATTTTAAATGGTAATCATCTTTTTGGTTTCTTATTATATTTATATCATTTATTAAAACATTTTCTGGTCATTATTATGTCATAATAAAAATCTTATGTTTTTACCATATTTAATTTTTTCTCAAAAATTTGACTATCTCGAATTAGGAACAGTTATGTATTTGATACTTTCAACATATTGATTTAAAAATTAATTTTATTTTATAAAAGTAGTTTTCTTTAATATTTAAATTTTCAATTTTTAAAAAAGTCATCATTTATTGATAAATGATTATTTTTTTCAATGACATTTTTTGAACACTTATAACAGTTACATTTGATGTCATAAAAATTATATAATCATTTATATTGTGTATAAAATATTTATTTGTATTATTTTATTAAAATTTAATCTATTTATCAAATTCATAATTTCAACAAAAAATAATGTTTTAATTGATAATTTATATTACCAAAAAAGAAAATTTTTCATTATTCATTAAAATTATCATTTTTACTATAAAACCATTAATAAGTAAATATAACAAATTATTGAATTGAAGATACAATGTAAAAATTAAGACTGATAGGTTCCTGATACAAATACATTTATTACAATAGAAAATTCACTAAGGTTAAAGTGCATAATGGTGAAATTTTCATGTTGTTGCTCGACGTACATGGTTTGGGTCTTGACCTCGATGAGCTTCAACTTATCTAGTAATGAATTTCACTCTTAATTTAATTGATGGAACTAATCATATAATTGGTCATTGAATATCCCAATGATGTCATGTTCGTTATAATCTTTAATAAATTGGATTAATATTTTATGATCATTTTGGTCAAGTCTATTGATTATTTTCTCCCTCTTGATTAGATTTACCAAAACCTTATATTTATACTAATCATATTACCATTGTTAAACATCTATTTTATAAATGGTTATAACTATTTATATTAAGTTAATTATGATAGGAAATTATAAACCCAATGATGCTATAGCTTTTTCTATAACCATTATAGGCAATTAAATAAAATCACAAAAAGAATTATATTTATAAAAGTTTCGGAAAATGAAAAAATATAATAATATATAGTGGATGTACTCATTATATCACTTATTAAATATGAACATGATTTGATAATTATTTTCAAAAAAGAGACTTCAAAGAAAGGAACTATTTCATTAAAATAACATAAAAAAATTAATACAAAATCTTCTTAATCTGATTAATAAGAAATTTAAAAAATGATACATTTGGAATGAATTCAATTGTTTTTATAATTTTATGAAGATAAAAAAGGTTTAATAAGTGACCATGTAAAGATAAAAAAGAATGGTAAAAAAGAAAATAAAGAAACCACATCTGGTCCTACTGTGACATGTTATGAAGGTTGAAGGAAGGTACATAAGAATCATGACTATTCAAAGTTGATTCAAGAAGGTAGAGATAAGAAATAAAATAAATAATTGAAATTTTATTATCATGTTGGATGGAGTTTCACCAAATAATATAATTCTAGTGATGAATCAAGAAGTTAAAGAGATTTATAAAACATATTTTTTTGGATGCAAACACAAATATGGTCATTAATAATTCTTATTTAAGATACTATTCTGAAAATGATGGTTATAGTTATGATGAGTTATATGATGAAAATGAATAACAAAAAATAGTTTTTTCAAGTTACAAAATTTTATATCAAATTAAAAGAAAAAAAGTAGTCTTGTGAATTAATATAAAAATTTAAATATGAATAAATTATTCTTTTAATAGAAAAATAATTAAGTTTTCTTCATGTTCTAAGAGTATTATCTTTGATAATTTTCAGTCTATTCAAAAGCTAATTTTCAATATCAGAAATAAATTTGTATGGTTAAATGAATCCTTATGTACTTTTATTTTGGGAAAGTAAAGATATAAAAATATGGCATCTATAATAAAACCACATAAATATAAAACCCAATTTGGTTAGAATACTAAATGTGTTAAGAAATAAAATAATATTTCTAATAAAAGTTAGGAAGATAAATTTTCTTATGTTATATGATTTAAATATTGAGTGTGAGGAAAGTATTTCAATGATTGTTCTATTAGCTGCCATCAATATCATTGTTATATGAAGTGTTTTATTTCAATGAAATTATATTCTGTAGTACCTTACAATAATTGTTTTAAATATTTTTGGGTACCGAATTATTCTATAAGATACTAATTTGGCCTCAAAATAGCAGGGGTTCCAAAATCAGCAAGATGTTTTTTGAGGAAAAATAGATTGATTGTATCAATTACTCTACACGGTACGTGGATATTATATTATCTCAACACATGATTGGTAACCAATTGTATTTTTTTCCTTATACCAAATGTGATGGTGGTTTTATTTGTAACACCATGAGATTTTGTGAAAAAAATTATAAATAATTTAATTTTTTTGATAACAGTCAATATATATTTTTATACGATATCCCTAATTGTATCTTATGTTATACACACCACCAAGATAGACATGAACTATACGCAACATTGGTTTAGCTTTTATTAAACACAACACTAAGTTTCTATAAAATATCTTATTACAATTATTATTATAATAATAATATATCCTAGACAATAAAATAGTGATTATGAATAGTATTTAATAACTTCTCCAAATATGGTGTTTATAATATGAAGTGATTTTCTATTAATTAACTATAAATGATCATGTATACCAACTAAATATAAATGAAATATATTTAATCTTATGCTAAAAAAGTCATTTTGTATTAATAAATTAAATTAATTAATATAACTCAATGATATTAAAAGAATCAATATTTTATATTGAATAAAATATTTTTGATATTTATCCAATATGTTATTTAGGCATAACATAATAACCCAACCATTTTTATGAATAAAAACCTGTATTTTTTTCAAAAGTATAATTTTACCATCTTTTAATGGGAAACCCATTATAAATCCATTTTGTAAACTTTTATATTTATTATTTTAAAAAAATATTCTTTTAACGAGGTATATAAAAAATTACCTTGGATAATATTTTGGTATTTTTTTGATATTCTTTCTATTTTGATGAATAGTAAAAAAATACTAAATTTTAATTGAAATCAACTTTTTTCCTGAAAAATAATTTATTTTGCTACATTATTTTTATAATTTGTTTAAAAAAAATTATATTATATTTTTATCATTTATATCAAATATATGTCATTAGAATCATTTTCACCTTGAAATTGGATAAATAAACATTGTGAACTTTTAAACATTTTACTTTAAAAACATTTTTTCTCAATCAGCCAGTGATATTAATTTTTAATTAATTATTGAAAAATATATATTTTTAATTTTAAAAAACTGATTCCTTATTTGGAATCTAGTGGTAAAATTATGTAAATATGTTTATTTTATTTCTACGAATATGAATATTAAAATATGTAACTTTTTAATTACCATTGTTAATAGTAAATTTTGTAATTAAGTGTGAAAATAATATTATCAGTATTATAAAACTATGATAAAACATTCCCTTTTTTGAGTAATTGTAGAAAAAAACATCCTTGGGAATACTTTATTTCATCTTTCAGTAACATTTAGGACTTTAACCATTTTATAGTACAATATTCAATGAAAAGTCAATTTTGTCACAATTTTTTTTTACAAGTGAATCATTTTTAATATGTAATTATATTGGTTATATGTTTGAATATAAATATTAATTTAAACGATAAAATATTTGTATATATTATAGTGATTTTTTATAATTTATAGTGATATTATATGGCCCCAGCCTTAAACCTTACTTAATCTTGAGTTATTACAAGATTACACATTGAGGATCTTTTTGGGTTTAGAGTTTTAGAGAATTAGATCATAAAACTTGCATTACAATACACATATGAAAAAAGTGGTTACATAAAGATAGTATTCTTCTTTCCCATCAATGGAAACAGATTTAAAATAAAACATGGATTCTTTCTTGACACTTCCTTGACACTATCATCATATCATGTACCTTTACCTTGACATGTGAAAAACATTTCAAAAAAAACTTGGGATGAGCATAAAAAGCTCAGTAAGGGATATAAAAATATGGAAAGGAAACACGGGTACATATATACATGAGAATGAAATCATACTTTACCCATAAAACATAAGCACTTTAACATACCTCATCAAATCATGAATAAATCATAGAAATCATAAGACATAATGGAAACTTGAGGCATTCATAACATTCTTACGTAGGGAGTAACCTTCTTGGTTACGTTTGGAATACCCATCACAGTATATTCCCTAAATATCTTCGGAGAAACCTTAACGTTTCACTCCTTCACGTTACCCAATGCATTGGAGAGCTATATCAGGCTCATCCGACCTTAGTCTATCACGGAACCACTCGTCTTCATAATAATGCCCAAGAACCTCAACATAATCGTATCACATAAAACATGCATAAAGGAAACATAACATTTCCACCTTTCAATCACAAGATATCAATACAACACATTCATATAAATACATTTTGAAAACAATTTTCAATACCAAAATAAATGAAAAGTAAAACATGGTATTTATTTTTCTTTTTTTAAAGGTATGTCTTGTAGAGGAAGCCGAAACTCAAATAATGGTCACGACGGCGGAGAAGTCGTTGTCGCCGCATACGTATGATAAAAACATTCCCTTTTTTCATTTAGTAAACATTTCGTATAAAAAATATTCCTTTTAAATAAATTTAAAAGTCAAAGGGGTTTATACACCGTATAAAATAAGGTTGTGTATAAAACAAAATATGCCTTAATGCAAGGAGATTGAGACGAAGTCCCATACCTCAGGTCCGACTTGACTCGGTCATTCTTTAATCTCTTGAATAATAAACTTGAGTTAATTTCTACTTGTTTGGGAACCTTTTTCAAGTTCATTATTCCTTTTATATCAATTATTTCCATTTCATGAACACTGTGTAATTATTTATGTTAATAACGGTCGTTTTAACGATCATTGGTACTTGAGTCAAAAATAAGCCCTTAATAATTACAAGTTGTTCATGTATCCATTATATCCAGAATGGTATTCATGATGTAGATATCATATATGTCATATATATCCAGTACATGCATGCATTTATAATATTACATAATCATTTAGAGGTATGAAATGAAATGCACCGTTCATGGAGACGGTAAGCCGTACGTACGCATGAACGATACTTTCATTTCTATTTCATATTTTATAGAATGGAATCATAATGATATAAAGGAATATTATAATATCAGTATAATATCATATATAATATCATAGTTCCATCCTTTATACGTCCCACATATGGTATTTAACGAATCAACTCACTTTGAGGGGGCGGTAGTCCGCCCTTCCTTAAATGAAGATATCGTGTTTACCCATAATGGAAACCATAAACGTATACCCAAAATAAAAAATACAGAAGCTTAAGGAAAACATAAACTTATTATATATCATATATAAATATAGTGACATCTTAATGTCCACCTTTGAAGGTGTTAAAAGAATGTTGAACAATCATCGTTTTGGGAGGCATAAATTCACCATCCACGGAAACAGTATGTCCTTTAACCATTATAGGTAGGTGTGTGTCAGTGTAGCTCTAATACATATTATAAAAACATCCTAGTATATTTAAGATACTGGATTTGTAACAAAAGAAATGAATAAAAAGAGTTTAGGGGTTGGAGAAGCAAAATAAAACAAAAGGACTAAAAAGAAGACATTACCTTAAAATCGGGTAACTCTCTTAGATTTGAGCTCAATGGCTTCCTTGGGAAGACTTCTGCCCAAAGTGAGGCTTCAAGGAGTAAGAGAGGGATGTGTAGGGACAAAATGGGCAGGTTTTGGCCGAGCCAAAGGCTTTGGGAGTGTGGGTAAGGAGGTAGAGGTGGGGGCCTTTTATAAGAGGAGAGGAGGGGCACTCTTGGAAAGTAAAGAAATGTTAATTTATTTTAAAATGATTTTCGGATTCAAAAGGTCCCACATTGATATAATTAGTGGGTAAGGTGATAAGGGTACGAAATCCGCCCATCAAATTGGTTTTGGACATGTGTAGTTCATAGATTTTACATTATTATTTCATTTTATTTAAATCCTTTATTAATGAGGTAATCGCTACATCATCATGATGTCATAAATAATTTAATTTATTTAATGTATAAAAATTATAAAACAAATACTATGATGTAGGGAAGATTTTTATCTTTCCAATTAATATTTATAATCAAAAATCTGACTTGTATAACCCCATGTAAAAATTGTTTTAGTAAAACATCTCATGTTTGTGTAATTTTTACTTTAACATTAAATAAAAAATTATTTATGTCATTTCCCATCCAAAGTGGCTCCATGTGGTCCCCAATTCGACCCATGGATTTTCATGGTCGGCCATGATACATCCAATGATGTT
Source organism: Viscum album (assembly GCA_963277665.1). Lineage (NCBI taxonomy): Eukaryota > Viridiplantae > Streptophyta > Magnoliopsida > Santalales > Viscaceae > Viscum > Viscum album. Next base: position 521,229,823 of record OY728161.1, on the reverse strand, counting down.
AGGACATGTGTCAAGCTCATATCATATTATTTAAACATTATTTTTACCTTAAACTACACTAATTACCATTAATCGCGATTAAGAACTTAAAAGTTAATATTCACCAAAAAATTATTTTAATCTCATTGAACCACATTTTACTTCTTAATGACAACCATGTATGTCAGATTTTTTAAAATAAAATCACAGCAGTGGGAAAGTTTCATTTAAACGAAAAATCAGTTTCTTTAACTACCACTTAGTGGTTTCACTATTCATCAAAAATTGAAGTTTTTCAGAAAGATGCCAAAACTTCACCCTAAGCTATATTTGATATTCAGAATTCAAAAATGATTTCTATTTTAAAAAATTCAAAACATGTACATTTCATTAATTAATTTAATAACTAATTCCCACTGTCATGACAAATAGCGTGTTTTTTTGAAACAATAAGTATCAAAAGATTGACACTAGTTTAATCCAATTTCAATGTGAAATTGATTCCAATGACCACCATTGGATAAAATGGATAAAATATATTCTAATTTCACTTCAAAACCAATTAAAAATATATTCTAATCATATAAATAAATTATATTAAAAAGATTTTTTGAATTAAAATACAACATTTTTCACTATTCATTAAAAATGAACTTTATCGGAAAAATACCAAAAATTCACACAAAGAATATTTTTATGTCCCAATCATAAATAATAATATTATTTTGAAAAACATAGCTTATAAAATTATCAAAAGATATATTTAAAAAGGATTTGCCATCAAAAGGCAGAAAAACAATCTTTTAAGAATATTATTGTATTCCATGCATAAGATTGTATTTATTTTCATTTTAAGACTCTAAAACACTATCTTAATCATTAATAGACATAGATAAAAATATCTATTATTCATTACTTACTTGGGATGTTACATCCTTCCCCCTTTTAGAAAATTGTGTCCTCACAATTTATTTACTTATCGAATAAATGGGGGTACTTATCCCTCATTGCATTTTCAGATTCCCGTGTTGCCTCTTCCATCATGTGGTTTTTCCACAAAACCATTATATGATTAATCACCTTATTTTGTAACACTTGCTCCCTGTGGTCAAGAATCTGGACCGGTTGTTCCTCATAAGATAGGTTCTCTTCCAGCTGAACTACCTCTGGACTCAAAACATAAAATGGATCTGGCATGTACTTTCTCAGCATTGAAACATGAAAAACATTGTGTACCTGAGATAAACTCGGAGGTAAAGCCACTCGGTAAGCAACTGATCCAACTCTCTCCAGAATTCCATATGGTCCAATGAACCTTGGACTCAGCTTTCCTTTCTTACCAAATCGCATCACACTTTCCCATGGTGATACTTTGAGAAAAACATGATCACCTACCTCAAAAGAGTGATCCTTCCTCCTATTGTCTGCATAACTCTTCTGCATACTCTGAGTTGTTCTCATGTGCTTCTGAATCAGCTGAACTTTTCCTACCAACTCTTCTACCAATTCTGGTCCCATCAACTTCCTTTCACCCACTTCATCCCAGAAAGCTGGAGTTCGACACCGCTTCCCATATAATGCCTGAAATGGTGCCATCTGTATACTAGAATTGTAACTCCCGAGGTAAATAATGATTATGAAATTTTCATATTTATCCATATTTGTGAATAAAATATTAATATGACTTTAAAGGGGACGCTATGCTCGATGGCGTACCCAACACGCAACAACGAGTTTCTTGGGAATCTTACGTTGCACTCTAATAATAAAATAATATTATTTCAAATGGTAGTTAACATGTAGCTGTTGTATTGGCGGGAATGGATAGAAATAACTAAAATATGATTATATAGGTTTTTTAAATGTTTTTACATTTATCCAATAAAAGCTAAAGTCTTAAAATACGGAAAGAATTCAATTTTAGGCGTATATGCCCTAGTTTTCACTAAAGGTTCACTTATCACCTTTTAATGGAGAATTGTCATTAAATATAGTTTTTTTCACTCTTAAACATTCTTTTGGACCAAATAAAACTCTTATTAAGAATCGGGACATCAAATTTTACTTTGTGTAATTTTTTGGTATTTTTTCGATAAAGTTCATTTTTTAATGAATAGTGTAAAATGTTGTATTTTAATTAAAAACCTATTTTTAATCTAATTTATTTATATGATTAGATTATATTTTTAATTGGTTTTAAAGTAAAATTAGAAAATATTTTTACCATTGAATCCAATAGTGGTCGTTGGAATTAATTTCACTTTGAAATCAGACTTAAACTAGTGTCAATCTTTTGATAGTTATTGTTTTATAAAAACACGCTATTTGCTCTGACAGTGGGAATTAATTATTAAATTAATTAATGTGACTAATATGTTCTGAATTTTGTAAAACGGACTTCATTTTTGAATTCAGAATATCAAATATAGCTTAGGGTGAATTTTTGGGATTTTTCTGAAAAACTTCAATTTTTGATGAATAGTGAAACCACTAAGTGGTACTTATAAAAACTGATCTTCCGTTTAAATGAAATTTTTCCATCATTGTGTTTTGATTTTCATAAATCCGAAATACATGGTTGTCATTAAGAAGTAAAATGTGGTTCAATGAGATTATAATAATTTTTTGGTGAATAGTAACTTATTAAGTTCTTAATCGTGATTAGAGAAATTAGTGTAATTTAAGGTAAAAATGATATTATAAGAATGTGAAAACACCATGACACTTGTCCTACACCAATTGGGTGAGTCATGGCCGACCAAGACAAGCCATGGGCCAACTTGTGGACCCCATGGAGACACTTTGGTTGGGAAATGACATAAATAACTTTTTATTTAATGTTAAAATTAAATTGACACAAACATGAGTTGTTTTACTAAAACAATTTTTATGTAGGGTTACACAGGTCCCAATTTTGATTATAAATAGTCATTGGAAAGATAAAAAGATTTCCTACATCATATTATTTTGTTTATAATTTTTAGACATTAAATAAATTAAATTATTTATGACATAATAATGATGCAGCGATGACATCATTATTTGACAATTTTAATAAAATGGAAAGATAATGTAAAATATATGAACTACACATGTCCAAAACCAATTGGATGAGTGTATTTCGAAGACTTATCACCTTATCCACTAATTCTATTAATGTGGGACCTTTTAAAACCGAAAAACATTTTCCAATAAAGTAATATTTCTTTACTTTCCAAAAGTGCCCCTCCTCTCCTCTTATAAAAGGCCCCCACCTCTACCTCATTTCACACACTCCTCAAGCCTTTGGCTCGGCCAAACCCTTCCCATTTACTCTATCCACATCCCTCTCCTCATCCTAGAGGATTTCCTTTGGGTAGAATCCTTTCAAAGGAAGCCTTTAGACTCAATTCAAAAGGATTTACACTTTTAAAGGTAATTCATTTTCTCTTGTTCATTTGTTTTATTTTGCTTCTCCAACCCTCTATACTCTTTTTATTTACTTCTTTTGTAACAACACCAGTATTTTCAATATACTAGGATGTTTTTATAAGATTTATTTAAGCTACACTCTCACACAACTACATCAAATGGTTAAAGAACATACGGTTTCCGTGGATGGCGAAATTCTGCCTCCCGAAACGATGATTGTTCAATACTCATTTAACACCTTCAAAGGTGGCCATTATGATATCACTATTTTTATATATGATATATAATATGTTTATGTTTTCTTTAAGCTTCTGTATTTTTCATTTTTGGCATACCTTCATGGTTTCCATTATGGGTAAACACGATATCTTCATTTAAGGAAGTGCGGACTACCGCCCCCTCAAAGTGATGTGATTCATTAATGCCATATGTGGGACGTGTAAAGGATGGATTTAAAGTTATTATATATGATTTTATACTGGAATTATAATATACCTCTATATCATTATTATTTCTTTCCATTAAAGTATGAGATAGAAATGAAAGTAGCGTTCATGCGTACATACGGCTTACCGTCTCCATGAACGGTGCATTTCATTTCTTATCCCCAAATGTAATGTCCTATTAAAAGTACATGTATATAATGGATATATATAATTAATGATATATCTAAATGATTAATATAAATCTGGAATTAAAATATACATGCCTCTCATTTAGTTTTAATTCCATTAATATGACAAAGAAATGAAAGTAGCGTTCATGCGTACGTACGGCTTACCGTCTCCATGAATGGTGCATTTCATTTCTTACCTCTAAATTATTATGTAATATTATAAATACATGTATATGATGTATATATATGAAACATATTATATCCAAATCAGGAATTTCATTCTGGATATAATGAACCTTTGACCACACGAACAACATGTAATTGTAAGAAGTCCACTTTCGACTTAAGAACCAAATATCGACAAAACAAACATGATTAACTTAAATGATTATGTAATGTTTATAACATTGTAATAAGTGATATAAAAGGCATAATGAACATTAAAAAGGTTCTTAAGGAAGTATAAATTAACTCAAGTTTATTATTCATGAGATTAAAGAACGATCGAGTCAAGTCGGACCCGATGTATGGGATCTTACTCCTCTCTTTCTTTTTAAGTATACACTTTTATGTCAATCCTTTTAAAGCTCATATTTCTTGTTATTGGGATGATCTTTTATATTAAAATTACTGTAATTTTTATGTTCATTTGATGAGAGACCCTATTCTCTCTCATCAATCCATTTTGGAAGTTTTATGTGGCGCCGTTAGGCTGCCGAGTTTTCGTAAGGGATTTTTCATCTCACTTTTATTCCCGTGAGATTTATGCTACATTCACCACAAATTCCATTGAGTGGTGTATGTACTGCCCATTATTCTACTCTTTGTGTAATATACTTTCGTTTATGAGTATTTACATCAATGACCTATTGTCTTTCTTTCATGGGGTGTATGTTTTGAAAGATACCCAAGTCGGTAAGGGAACCTTTCACCCTCCTCTTTTTTAAAAGACTTCTTTTATTGGGTCTTTTAATTTACATATTTTTATGTTGGGATATGTTCTCATACATCCTTATTGATGTAAATTTTATGTCCAAGTGATGAGATGCACTTATTATCTGTCATCAACTCATTTTTATGTGATGCCGTTAGGCTGTCAAGGGAACTTTTTAACCCAATTTCGATTTCATTGGGTTCAAATTGTAGTCATTGAATATGTCATCCATTGAATATGTGTGAATGGCCTTTTATTGTTTTACACTTAATATCCACTTATATTGGGTGTATATATATTTGTCACACATATTTTTGAGATTTATTTGTCCTTAATTTAAGGATACCTTCTTTATAAGGGATTTCATCACATTTGACATTTCTATTGAGGGTTCATTGTTGTTATGCACCAATTCACTCTTATATGGTGTATATAATATCCTTTGGAGTATTATATCTTGAATCCTTCTATTCTCATGATATTATAAAGTTCTGACTAAATGTTATTCCTCGATTATTGTATTCAAGTGTCTCTAATTTTGGTAAAACCCCTTTAACCAAAATATCGTTTTAAATGTTTTAATTATTTGTTCTTATTAATATACATGTTTTCAAAATGGATTTAAGGATTTATTTATATGGATATTAATAGTTTAAAATGTTAACAGCTTCAAGGTGGTATGGGACACTTTGATTCAAAAATCTCTTTATTAAATGTTTTAAATGGTTTTGGAAATGGTTTCTTTTTGAATGGATTCATTATTTCAATATCCTAAAATGTTATATTTTGATTGAAATGTGGAAATGTTATGTTTCCTTTATTAATGTTTATGTGATACGATTATGTTATGGTTCTTGGGCATTATTATGAAGCCGGGTGGTTCCGTGATAAACTAAGGGCGGGTGAGCCCGTTATAGCTCTCCAATGAATTGGGTAACGCGAAGGAGTGAAACGTTAAGGTTTCTCCGAAGAGATTTAGGGAATATACTGTGATGGGTATTCCAAACGTAACCAAGAGGGTTACTCCCTACGTAAGAATGTTATGAATGCCTCAAGTTACCTTTATGTCTTATGTTTTCTATGATTTTATGAGGTATGTTAAGGTGCCTATGTTTTATGGGTAAAGTATGATTTCATTCTTATGTATACATGTACTCATGATTCCTTTCCATATTTTTATATCCCTTACTGAGCTTTTTATGCTCATCCCAAGTTTTTGAAATGTTTTTCACAGGTCAAGGGAAGGGTACATGATGTGATGACAGTGTCAAGGATGTGTCAAGAAAGAATACATGTTTTATTTTAAATCTGTTTCCGTTGATGGGAAGAATGAATATTGTCTTTCATGTAACCACTTTGTCTAAATATGGAATGTAATGCAAGTTTCATGATCTAATTCTCTAAAACTCTAAACCTGAAAAGATCCTCAATGTGTAATCATGTAATAACTCAAGATTAAGTAAGGTTTAAGGCTGGGGCCTTATAGTTGGTATCAAAGGTCAGTTTAGATAACTTTAGAGGTTAGGGTATTCTTTACGCATAAATGACATTACCATAATGGTTAGGATTTCAGAAAGAGTCCTAGTTTTAGATAAATTGAATGAGTAAGTATATCTTAGTGTTTATCTTACTCATTAGTACATGATGTTTTTGTTGATATACTCACACTGACATTTCTGTTTTTAGTGAATGGCTGGATCTCGCAGGGACCAAAGTGACAATTGGATTGAAGGAAACTGTGTTGGATCTATGATTAAGATACTAGGTAAAATGGAGGATTCAATGAGGAAACTCATGGTTGTTCTAAACCAACTATCAAGGAGTCATGATCAACCACTTCAACCTTGGTGAGTTCTCTAGTGCATCATGTACGAGATGGCCAACTCGATGTGGAAATTCAGGTAATAATTATTAAGGTAACCATTAGGGTTTATATGATCCTTACTTTTGAGGTAATTATGGGTTATTATATGTTCTGATGGAAAATGAAAGGCATGAGATAAACTTGAGGTTAAAATATGTTATGATCATATTTGAAGATTTTATCTCATTTTGGGGAATGTTTTAAGAATTATATATTTTTGAAAAAAGGACAACACGCAGACCGTGTGACAACCCGTCGCGTAAGACAAAGTTGCGGGAATCGAACCCACAACCAAAGTGCGACTGGTATTTATCGCCTACCACTGGACTACGTGAAGTCCCTGGTTAGTTTGACTGATTCTTTTTAGTTATATGATTTTAAGAATTATGAGTAAGTTGATTTTGGAGGATATGTGATTAGGATAATTACTTTTCAATGTGAGGCTTTAGGAGCGACTAATTTTGTTTGGAGATAAATGTTACGATTTAACTTGGAAGACTGTGTGACTAAATCCTTCAAATATTTGGGTTTCAATCTTATATTGGTTTACTTTGAAGTATTTTATGGACAAATTGTTTATCGGATGGTCCACGTTGAACTTTGGGTTTTGTTGGACAAATTTTGGAGATTAAGAATAGATTTTCTTTTTTATAAGGGGTTATCCTTTTCTGGATTATCTGATCTTGTACTAACCTTTTTGGTTTTGGTTTTGGTTAAAGCCTAAATACATGGGATGTATATAGTTCTCTTTTGGGGATTAGGTTATTCTCTAGAAGTTGATTACAGTACTGTTGATGCGAACAAGTCTCCCTAAATACTCGTCTTTTGGAAAAAATATGAGTTTGACTAAGGAATCTAGTAAAAGTTGAAAGTCAACATGATAAGTGATTATGCTTCCTTATAAATAAATTCCTCAATAAAAAGTAACTTAAAACAAAAATGTTGTCTATTAACTTTTCCTACTGGGGAATCGAATACCGTTTAACCCATCACAAGTTTGTGATTTTCTCATGGTTAACTTTCTCCTAAACATGTTTTCTATCACTCTCCATGAGAACATGAACCTATGTTTTCTCCTCCATGTCCATATTTTCATACTTGGAATCCTAGTATGGGTTAACTCGGGTGACCTTTGTACTTATCTTTCTTTATTTTTTTTTACCGACTTTTGTTCCGAAGTGGGACTTTCAAGGATGTTTCCAAGCGCAATTTTAAAATTGCGAGGACGCAATTCCAAAAAGGGGGGAAGAATGTAACACCCCAGGTAAATAATGAATATGAAATTTTCATTTTTATCCATATTTGTGAATAAAATATTAATATGACTTTAAAGGGGACGCTATGCTCGATGGCGTACCCAACACGCAACAACGAGTTTCTTGGGAATCTTACGTTGCACTCTAATAATAAAATAATATTATTTCAAATGGTAGTTAACATGTAGCTGTTGTATTGGCGGGAATGGATAGAAATAACTAAAATATGATTGTATAGGTTTTTTAAATGTATTTACATTTATCCAATAAAACCTAAAGGCTTAAAATACGGAAAGAATTCAATTTTAGGCGTATATGCCCTAGTTTTCACTAAAGGTTCACTTATCACCTTTTAATGGAGAATTGTCATTAAATATAGTTTTTTTCACTCTTAAACATTCTTTTGGACCAAATAAAACACTTATTAAGAATCGGGACATCAAATTTTACTTTGTGTAATTTTTTGGTATTTTTCCGATAAAGTTCATTTTTTAATGAATAGTGTAAAATGTTGTATTTTAATTCAAAACCACTTTTTAATCTAATTTATTTATATGATTAGATTATATTTTTAATTGGTTTTAAATTGAAATTAGAAAATATTTTTACCATTAAATCCAATAGTGGTCATTGGAATTAATTTCACTTAGAAATCAGACTTAAACTAGTGTCAGTCTTTTGATACTTATTGTTTTATAAAAACACGCTATTTGCTCTGACAGTGGGAATTAATTATTAAATTAATTAATGTGACTAATATGTTCTGAATTTTGTAAAACGGACTTCATTTTTGAATTCAGAATATCAAATATAGCTTAGGGTGAATTTTTGGGATTTTTCTGAAAAACTTCAATTTTTGATGAATAGTGAAACCACTAAGTGGTACTTATAAAAACTGATTTTCCGTTTAAATGAAAATTTTCCATCATTGTGTTTTGATTTTCAAAAATCCGACATACATGGTTTTCATTAAGAAGTAAAATGTGGTTCAGTGAGATTATAATAATTTTTTTGTTGAATAGTAACTTATTAAGTACTTAATCGCAATTAGAGGAAATTAGTGTAATTTAAGGTAAAAATGATATTATAAGAATGTGAAAACACCATGACACTTGTCCTACACCTATAGGGTGAGTCATGGCCGACCAAGACAAGCCATGGGCCAACTTGGGGACCCCATTGAGACACTTTGGTTGGGAAATGACATAAATAACTTTTTATTTAATGTTAAAATTAAATTAACACAAACATGAGTTGTTTTACTAAAACAATTTTTAAGTAGGGTTACACAGGTCCAAATTTTGATTATAAATAGTCATTGGAAAGATAAAAATATTTCCTACATCATAGTATTTTGTTTATAATTTTTAGAAATTAAATAAATTAAATTATTTATGACATAATAAAGATGCAGCGATGCCATCATTATTTGACGATTTAAATAAAATGGAAAGATAATGTAAAATATATGAACTACACATGTCCAAAACCAATTGGATGAGTGTATTTCGAAGACTTATCACCTTATACACGAATTATATTAATGTGGGACCTTTTAAAACCGAAACACATTTCAAATAAAGTAATATTTCTTTACTTTCCAAAAGTGCCCCTCCTCTCCTCTTATAAAAGGCCCCCACCTCTACCTCATTTCACACACTCCTCAAGCCTTTGGCTCCGCCAACCCCTGCCCATTTACTCTCTACACATCCCTCTCCTCATCCTAGAGGATTCCCTTTGGGCAGAATCCTTTCAAAGGAAGCCTTTAGACTCAATTCAAAAGGAGTTACACTTTTAAAGGTAATTCATTTTCTCTTGTTCATTTGTTTTATTTTGCTTCTCCAACCCTCTATACTCTTTTTATTTACTTCTTTTGTAACAAAACCAGTATCTTCAATATACTAGGATGTTGTTATAAGATTTATTTGAGCTACACTCTCACACAACTACATCAAATGGTTAAAGAACATACGGTTTCCGTGGATGGCGAAATTCTGCCTCCCGAAACGATGATTGTTCAATACTCATTTAACACCTTCAAAGGTGGCCATTATGATATCACTATTTTTATATATGATATATAATATGTTTATGTTTTCTTTAAGCTTCTGTATTTTTCATTTTTGGCATACCTTCATTGTTTCCATTATGGGTAAACACGATATCTTCATTTAAGAAAGTGCGGACTACCGCCCCCTCAAAGTGATGTGATTCATTAATGCCATATGTGGGACGTATAAAGGATGGATTTAAAGTTATTATATATGATTTTATACTGGAATTATAATATACCTCTATATAATTATTATTTCTTTCCATTAAAGTATGAGATAGAAATTAAAGTAGCGTTCATGCGTACATACGGCTTACCGTCTCCATGAACGGTGCATTTCATTTCTTATCCCCAAATGTAATGTCTTATTAAAAGTACATGTATATAATAGATATATATAATTAATGATATATCTAAATTATGAATATTAATCTGGAATTAAAATATACATACCTCTCATTTAGTTTTAATTCCATTAATATGACAATGAAATGAAAGTAGCGTTCATGCGTACGTACGGCTTACCGTCTCCATGAACGGTGCATTCCATTTCTTACCTCTAAATGATTATGTAATATTATAAATACCTGTATATAATGGATATATATGATACATATTATATCCAAATCAGGAATTTCATTCTGGATATAAAGAACCTTTGACCACACGAACAACATGTAATTGTAAGAAGTCCACTTTCGACTTAAGAACCAAATATCGACAAAATAAACATGATTAACTTAAATGATTAAATAATGTTTATAACATGGTAATAAGTGATATAAAAGGAATAATGAACTTTAAAAAGGTTCTTAAGGAAGTATAAATTAACTCAAGTTTATTATTCAGGAGATTAAAGAACGATCGAGTCAAGTCGGACCCGAGGTAAGGGATCTTACTCCTCTCTTTCTTTTTAAGTATACACTTTTATGTCAATCCTTTTAAAGCTCATATTTCTTGTTATTGGGATGATCTTTTATATTACACTTACTGTAATTTTTATGTTCATGTGATGAGAGACCATATTCTCTCTCATCAATCCATTTTGGATGTTTTATGTGGCGCTGTTAGGCTGCCGAGTTTTCGTAAGGGATTTTTCATCTCACTTTTATTCCCGTGAGATTTATGCTACATTCGCCACAAATTCCATTGAGTGGTGTATGTACTTCCCATTATTCTACTCTTTGTGTAATATACTTTCGTTTATGAGTATTTACATCAATGACCTATTGTCTTTCTTTCATGAGGTGTATGTTTTGAAAGATACCCAAGTCGGTAAGGGAACCTTTCACCCTCCTCTTTTTTAAAAGACTTCTTTTATTGGGTCTTTTAATTTACATATTTTTATATTGGGATATGTTCTCATACATCCTTATTGATGTAAATTTTATGTCCATGTGATGAGATACACTTTTTATCTCTCATCAACTCATTTTGATGTGATGCCGTTAGGCTGTCAAGGGAACTTTTTAACCCAATTTCGATTTCTTTGGGTTCAAATTGTAGTCATTGAATATGTCATCCATTGAATATGTGTGAATGGACTTTTATTGTTTTACACTTAATATCCACTTATATTGGGTGTATATATATTTGTCACACATATTTTTGAGATCTATTTGTCCTTAATTTAAGGATACCTTCTTTATAAGGGATTTCATCACATTTGACATTTCTATTGAGGGTTCATTGTTGTTATGCACCAATTCACTCTTATATGGTGTATATACTGTCCTTTGGAGTATTATATCATGAATCCTTTTATTCTCCTTATATTATAAAGTCCTGACTAAATGTTATTCCTCGATTATTGTATTCAAGTGTCTCTAATTTTGGTAAAACCCCTTTAACCAAAATATCGTTTTAAATGTTTTAATTATTTGTTCTTATTAATATCCATGTTTTCAAAATTGTTTTAAGGATTTATTATATGGATATTAATGGTTTAAAATGTTAAAAGCTTCAAGGTGGTATGGGACACTTTGATTCAAAAATCTCTTTATTAAATGTTTTAAATGGTTTTGGAAATGGTTTCTTTTTGAATGGATTCATTATTTCAATATCCTAAAATGTTATATTGTGATTGAAATGTGGAAATGTTATGTTTCCTTTATTAATGTTTATGTGATACGATTATGTTATGGTTCTTGGGCATTATTATGAAGACGGGTGGTTCCTTGATAAACTAAGGGCGGGTGAGCCCGTTATAGCTCTCCAATGAATTGGGTAACGCGAAGGAGTGAAACGTTAAGGTTTCTCCGAAGAGATTTAGGGAATATACTGTGATGGGTATTCCAAACATAACCAAGAGGGTTACTCCCTACGTAAGAATGTTATGAATGCCTCAAGTTACCTTTATGTCTTATGTTTTCTATGATTTTATGAGGTATGTTAAGGTGCCTATGTTTTATGGGTAAAGTATGATTTCATTCTTATGTATACATGTACTCATGATTCCTTTCCATATTTTTATATCCCTTACTGAGCTTTTTATGCTCATCCCAAGTTTTTGAAATGTTTTTCACAGGTCAAGGGAAGGGTACATGATGTGATGACAGTGTCAAGGATGTGTCAAGAAAGAATCCATGTTTTATTTTAAATATGTTTCCGTTGATGGGAAGAATGAATACTGTCTTTCATGTAACCACTTTGTCTAAATATGGAATGTAATGCAAGTTTCATGATCTAATTCTCTAAAACTCTAAACCTGAAAAGATCCTCAATGTGTAATCATGTAATAACTCAAGATTAAGTAAGGTTTAAGGCTGGGGCCTTATAAGAATGAAAACCGTTATTATATGAAAATTCAACCAAAGAATGATGTTGGTCCCAACTTCCCTAATAATCCATCAGACAAGCTCTTATCATATCCTCCAAGGTCTGAATTGTTCGTTCTGATTTCCCATCTGATTGAGGATGAAAAGCTGTACAAAAATTTAATTCAGTACCCAACGACTTCTGAGGGCCTTTCCAAAATTTATAAGTGAACCTGGGATCACAATCAGATACAATGGAGAGAGGAACTCCATGTAACCTAACAATCTCTTTAAGATACAAACGGGAATGTTGATCTAGGGAAAAAGTATCTCGTATAGTAAGGAAATGAGCAGATTTAGTCAAGCGATCAACAATAACCCAGATCGGATTATTACCTCGAGATGTCTTCGGTAATTCCACAAAAAAGTCCATGGATATATTCTCCCATTTCCACTCTGGCACTAGTAAAGGCTGAAACACCCCTTTCAATAACTGCCGCTCTACTTTAACCTGTTGACATGTCAAATAGTTCACAGTAAAATCAGCAATATCTCTTTTCATTCCATCCCACCAGTAATACTCGCACAGATCCATGTACATCATAGTACTCCCTGGATTAACTGAACACGGAGAACTATGAGCTTCACATAACAACTCTCTCTTCAACTGTGAATCACAAGGCACACACAGTCTCTTCCCAAATCTCAAAACACAATCATTATCAATGTTGAATTCAGGCAACTTACCTTTCTGAACCAGCTCTACCTTTTTCTGAAACTCATTGTCTTGCTTCTATGCTTTCTTGATTCTATCTGATAGAGATGATCTCACTGATACCTGAAACAAAACAAAAGAACATCCTGCGCCAAAAACGTCTATGCCAAAGTTCATCAAATCCTTAACCAAAGGATCACGTTCCAAACGCAACATTGTTAATGAATCATTACTTTTTCGACTCAAAGAATCAGCCACTTTATTTGCTTTTCCCGGATGGTAATTAATTGTACAATCATAATCATTGATTAATTCCAGCCATCTCCTCTATCTCATGTTTAACTCTTTCTGAGTGAATATATACTTTAAACTTTTTTGATCAGTATATATTTCACACTTTACTCCAATCAAATGATGTCTCCAAATTTTTAAAGCGAAAACAACAGCAGTTAATTCCAAATCATGTGTAGGGTAATTTACCTCATGAGTTTTCAACTGTCGTGAAGCATAAGAAATTACCTGATCATTCTGCATTAGGACGCAACCAAGTCCTTTCAATGAAGAATCACTGTATATAACAAACTCCCCATTCCTGGAAGGTAGTTCCAAAACTGGAGCTTTCACCAATCTTCTTTTCAATTCTTGAAAACAATCATCACATTCTTTTTTCCAGATAAACTTAATACCCTTCCGAGTTAGCTTAGTCATTGGACTAGATAACTGTGAAAAATTTCTAACGAACATTCGGTAATAGCCTGCCCAACCAAGGAAGCTACGATTCTCAGTTACATTTGTGGGTATTGGCCATCTTCCACAACTTTTGTTTTTGCAGGATCAACGGTTATCCCATCTTTAGAAACAATGTGACCAAGGGAAGAAATTGGTTGCAACAAAAACTCACACTTGCTGAATTTCACATACAATTTCTTTTATTTTAAGGTTTGCAAGATAACCCTTAAATGTCTTTCATGCTCCTCTTTACTTTTAGAAAACACCAAAATATCATCAATGAAAACCACCACAAACGTATCCAAGAACTCATGGAAAATTATATTCATTCAGTCCATGAATACAGTAGGTGCATTGGTTAGCCCAAAAGGAATTAATACAAATTCATAATGGCCATATCTTGTACGAAACGCAGTCTTCGGAACATCTGATTCCTTTACCTTCAGTTGATGGTACCCCTATCTCAACTCAATCTTTGAAATATACTGAGCTCCCTAGAGCTGATCAAACAAATCATCGATATGAGGCAAAGGATATTTGTTCTTAACAGTGATGTTATTCAAGGCTCTATAATCAATGCAAAGTCTCATTGGACCATCTTTATTTTTAACAAATAAAACATGAGCACCCCATGGTGATGTGCTAGGTCGAATGAAACCTTTATCTAATAGATCTTGCAATTTATCCTTCAACTCTAAAAGTTAAATTTGAGCCATTCGATAAGGGGGTCTTGAAATTGTCTAAGCATCAGGAACTAAGTCAACAGTAAACTCAACTTCCCGATCTGGTATTTTTCCAGGAAACTCATCAAGAAAAACATCAGGATACTCATTTACCACTGGCACATCATTAATCTGAACAGTTCCTTTATTTTCAACGATGTGTGTAAGGTAACATTCATTTCCATCTTTTACAACTTTCTTGGCCTCTTAATAAGTTATCAACAGTAAGGGTTCATTCTTGTACACAAACTGAATGTCTTTCTGAAAAGAAACTTCTTTAGCTCTACAGTTAATCTTAGCATGGTAAATAGAGAGTCAATCCATACCCAGGATAACATCAAACTCTACTAGAGGTAGAACAATAAGGTTTGCAAGTAGTTTCTTTCCACAGATAAAGATATGAAGATTCTTATAAATTATTTTTGCCTCAACATTTCCCATAGGTGTTTTTACCAAATGCTCCGGAGTCATTTCTTGAGATGGTATTCCCATTTTACTAGAAAAGTTTTCAGAGATGAAAGAATGTGTATACCCCGAATCAAACAACACACTGGCATAATCTAAAAAAACAAACAAAGTACTTGATACAACTTCATTTGATGGCCCGACATCTGCTGAAGTAGTTGCAAAGGATTTTACCACCCCTTTATGCTTGTAGTCTAACTGCTTCCCATCAGTCAAGCTCTTTGTCGGACACTCGTTTGCATAGTGACCCATATCATTGCACTTATAACATTTCACTAACTATATATCAAATTTGGTCTTACCTTTACCTTGATCCTTTTCAGTGCAATCACGAGCCTTATGTCCCATCTTACCACATCGGTAGCACTTTCCAGAATTCAGAAGACATTCCCCAACATGCATTTTTTCACTTTTATCACAAACTGGAAACTTAGTTTTCTTACCATCAGACCTTTTTGAATAATTCTTACCTTTCTCCTTCCACCACAGTCTCTTCTTCTATTGGTTTTTATAGAACATGTGATCATCGGCAAACTCCATTTCCACCTTCTCAGCACATCGAACAAGATTTTCATAACTTTTAAACTCACGAGAATCTAATGCCCTTCGATATTTTGGCTTTAATACTGAGTAAAAACGATTTCTTTTACTATCAAGGTCTCAGATAAAATTTGGAGCATACCTTGACAATCGAGTGAACCTTTCTTCATAGGTAGCCACTGAGTCTTCCTCTTGCCTCAATTCCAAGAATTTTTTTTCCATCCTAAGTCGAACTGCCTTAGGAAAATACTTCTCAAGAAACAGACCTTTGAATTCGTCCCAGTCAAGAGCATCAATCTCATCGGCATCCCTGATATTTTTAACCATATACCACCACTGATCTGCCTCACCCTCCAAACGGTAAATAGCAAGACTAACCTTTTGATTTTCTAAACACCCCATGACATCAAAAATCTTCTCCAGTGCTTTAATCCACCCTTCAGCTATCACAGGGTCAGATGATCCTCTGAATGATGGGGGATGTTGCCTCATGAAATGTTCCACCACTGACATGTTCCTCTGCGGTTGATCTGGCTGATCTCATCCATGGATACCACCACCATTTATCGCTTGAGTCAACTGCACCATTACTGCAAAAAACTATTCAGTTCCAATTCCGACCATCTCAGGATGATCATTCGGAAGGTTCTTTCCTTCTGTATTCCTTCCTAGCACTGCTTCACTGTTTCCTCTACAGAAAACCATTCTGAACAAACATTTCTTAGATGAAGCAACATGGTAATCATCAAATACTATATCACTTCAATTTGACCATAAAAAAATATTTTTGGATAATCATTTAATAGAATTCTAACTCCTAAAGTTATCTAAACCGACCTCTGATACCAACTATAAGGCCCCATCCTTAAACCTTACTTAATCTTGAGTTATTACAAGATTACACATTGAGTATATTTTCGGGTTTAGATTTTTAGAGAATTAGATCATAAAACTTGCATTACATTCCACATATAAACAAACTGGTTACATAGAGATAGTATTCTTCTTTCTCAACAATGGAAACATATTTAAAATAAAACATGGATTCTTTATTGACACTTCCTTGACACTATCATCATATCATGTACCTTTCCCTTGACCTGTGAAAAACATTTCAAAAAAAACTTGGGATGAGCATTAAAAGCTCATTAAGGGATATAAAAATATGGAAAGGAAACATGGGTACATATATACATGAGAATGAAATCATAATTTACCCATAAAACATAAACACTTTAACGTAACTCATCAAATCATGAATAAATCGTATAAATCATAAGACATAAAGTCAACTTGAGGCATTCATAACATTCTTACGTAGGGAGTAACCCTCTTGGTTACGTTTGGAATACCCATCACAATATATTCCCTAAATCTCTTTGGAGAAACCCTAACGTTTCACTCCTTCGCGTTACCCAATGCATTGAAGAGCTATATCGGGCTCACCCACCCTTAGTCTATCACAGAACCACCCGTCTTCATAATAATGCCCAAGAACCTCAACATAATCGTATCACATAAAACATGCATAAAGGAAACTTAACATTTCCACCATTCAATCACAAGATATCAATACAACACATTGATATAAAAACATTATGAAACCAATTCTCTATACCAAAATAAAAGAAAAGTAAAACATGGTATTAATTTTTCTTTTAAAAAAAAAGTTATGGCTTGTAGAGGAAGTCAAAACTCAAATAATGTTCACGGCGGCGGAGAAGTCGTTGTTGCCGCATACGTACGACAAAAACATTCCCTATTGTCGTTTAGTAAACGCTTCGTATAAAAAATAATCCTGTTAAATAAACGTAAAATTCAAAGGGGTTTATACAACGTATAAAAGAAGGTTGTGTATAAAACAAAATATGCCTCAATGCAAGGAGATTGAGACGAAGTCCCATACCTCGGGTCCGACTTGACTCAGTCATTCTTTAATCTCCTGAATAATAAACTTGAGTTAATTTCTACTTGTTTAAGAACCTTTTTCAAGTTCATTATTCGTTTTATATCACTTATTGCCATTTCATGAACACTATGTAATTATTTAAGTTAATAACGGTCGTTTTAACGATCATTGGTATTTGAGTCAAAAATAAGCCCTTTATAATTACAAGTTGTTCATGTAGTATTTATATCCAGAATGGTATTCATGATGTAGATATCATATATTTCATATATTTCCAGTATATTCATGCATTTATAATATTACATAATCATTTAGAGGTAAGAAATTAAATGCACCGTTCATGGAGACGGTAAGCCGTACGTACGCATGAACGCTACTTTCATTTCTATTTAGTATTTTATAGAATGGAATCATAATGATATGAAGGTATATTATATTTCCAGTATAATATCATATATAATATCATATTTCCATCCTTTATACGTCCCACATATGGTATTTAATGAATCAAATCACTTTGAGGGGGTGGTAGTCCGCACTTCCTTAAATGAAGATATCGCGTTTACCCATAATGGAAACCAAAAAGGTATGCCCAAAATGAAAAATACATAAGCTTAAGGAAAACATAACCATATTATATATCATATATAAATATAGTGACATCTTAATGGCCACCTTTGAAGGTGTTAAATGAATGTTGAACAATCATCATTTCGGGAGGCATAAATTCACCATCCACAGAAACAGTATGTCCTTTAACCATTATATGTAGGTGTGTAACGCCCCGACCCCAGCTACCCAGAGTCGGTGCACTACTTCGTAACATTGGCATGATCACAAAAGATCATGTCTCTAAAGACAGATTAGTTTAGTAGCCTTGGAAACACTAGATACATTCATAAGTCTTTCATTACATCAAAAAGTAAACAAACTACAATAACATGGTCTTCATAGTCCACACTCATATCCTCACTGACTATTCTTGCAAGTCAGTCATAAAACACTTCTTCACATCCTGGAAAATATTAAAACATTGAAAGGGGTGAGCTCAGATGCTCAGTAAGGATAACAATATTGCGGAAGCTTTTATAGGAAAACATAAGCATTTAAGGCACTTTATAACTAAAACAAAAGCCTTATTGAACTTGAACCTCAGCATAATATGGAAAAAGTAAAATAAAATAATGCCATTACTTACTCACATGGATATTCTACTAGACGAATAATCACATGAAATATCAATAACCACTTTCATAATGAGGGAATGTATAATGCCAGACATTCTGAAACACTTTGTCAAGGCCTCAGCCAAGACGTCTAAAATGATTAAGGCCTCGGCAAAAACCATAAATCAAATTGGGAAAGGTCCTCGGCCAATTCCACGTCTACTTGTCTCATGAGACCTACCGATGCATCGAGGAGCTATAGCGGGCTCCACCCGTCACATATTAAGTCTGATACATTCCTCATATGAATAGGTTTAAACATAACATAAATATTCGTATTAAAACTAGCATACGAAATGTCAACAATTCCTCCATAAACTATGGATGGTATAAAATAACACATCCACAGTCAAATATTTCACAAAATGTTCAATGGAAGTTTTGTATCATAAATCAATTTCAATTAAACTTAAAACCCATCAAAGGATGTTGACATGGATTAAATCAAAGCTATTTGAGAGAAATATCACTCCGCTTTGAAATCATTTAAAAGTACCATAATTATAAAATAATACATTTACCTTAAAAATATTCTTATAAGCTCGTTAGGGAAGCTTCGACGAAGTTATAATGGCGGAAAATATCCGCACCCGCCGTATAAGTAAAAAAACATTCTTACCTTAAATTTGTCAAAAAGGTCAAAAAGTACATTGTTTGGAAAACGACGGTAAGATTCCTTTCAAAAACGTATAAGGGTATAAATTACTTTAACCCATTTTCCATTTAATAGTAAAAATGTTTTGAAAGACATTTTTAAGAAACATGGATGTGGATGATAACGAGGTCCCAGTAGATAATTATGTATAAACAACCTTGGATAATGAAGATGTTGTGAAGTAAACCCTTACCTTGTACTTTTCCTTGGTTGGGGTAGGATAACCTCCTGTATAATGGTGAAATAATTGTTATTAAATTATACAAGAATCATATACATTCATATGATATCATATATGATCTTTTAACATTGCTTTGTTAACAATATCTTAGATTTATCGTTGTTTCGGGTGTTAACTTACTCGTTTTCTTTTATATTTTTTGTTACGTAAGTCGTGTTTTTCATGGATAGGTTGTATCTTATTCATATCCAGAATGATATCATGTCCTTGAACAATATTTTTAAATCATCAAATGATAATTATACTTGAATGGATACGATGGAGAATGAATCTCATCGCGTTCGTGGAGACGGTAGTCCGTACGTACGCATGAGCGACAATATCATTATTTTGATATTAAAATAATATATAATTGGATAGTGTATCATATATACAGAATCATTATCATGTTATATTTATTATTTATAGGAATTACATATCATTATTATACCCATCTAAATAATAATATATTGAATAACAATTACACCACGACGTGGAGACGGTAAGCCGTACGTACGAACGTATGGTGACATGTCATTCAAATGATGGGTAGAATACTGAATATGGTTGTTCCATATTTATAATAACATAACAGTATATAGAAGATACTGGAGTTATAATTTTAGAATTGAAATAATAAACAAAGAGGGAGTGGAAGAAGAAAGAAACTTGAAAGAGGGTGATGAAAATGTTACCTCTTCTTCGGGTTCTTCCTTTTGATTTGATCAAAAGGACTCCATAGGATGGCTTTCTGACTAAAGTAAAGCTTCTAGGATGAAGGGAGAGAAGTTGGGAGAGTATTTGGGCAGAGGTTGGCCGATCCAAAAGGCTTGGAAGTGTGAATAAGGTGGTTGAGGTGGGGGCCTTTTATAAGAGGAGAGGAGGGGCTCTTTTGGAAAGATTGAAATGTTACATTATTATACAATGCTTTTCGGATTCTAAAGGTCCCAAACTTATATAATTCGTGGCTAAGGTGATAAGGGTTCGAAATCGCCTCATCCAATAGGCTTTGGACAAGTGTAAGCCTTGGATTTTGCATTATCTTCTCATTTTATTTAAATCGTTAAATAATGTGGTCATCGCTGCATCATAATGATGTCATAAATAATTTAATTTATTTAATGTCTAAAAATTATAAAAAAAATACTATGATGTAGGAAATCGTTTTAGCTTTCTAATGAATTTTTATAGTCAAAATTTGGATCTGTGTAACGCCACTTAAAAACTATTTTAGTAAAACAACTCATGTTTGTGTCAATTTAATTTTAACATTAAATAAATATATATTAATGTCATTTCCAACTGAAGTGGCTCCATGGGGTCCCCAAGTTGACCCATGGGTTGTCTTGGTCGGCCATGACTCATCCAATATGAGTAGGACAAGTGTCAAACTCAACTCATATTATTAAAACATTATTTTTACCTTAAACTACACTAATCACCTCTAATCGCGATTAAGAACTGAAAAGTTACTATTCACCAAAAAATTATTTTAATCTCATTGAACCACATTTTACTTCTTAATGACAACCATGTATGTCGGATTTATGAAAATCAAATCACAGAAGTGGTAATATTTCATTTTAACGAAAAATCAGTTTTGAACAACCACTTAGTGGTTTCACTATTCATAAAAAATTGAAGTTTTTCAGAATAAGGGCAAAATTTCACCCTAAGCTATAATTGATATTCCGAATTAAAAAATGATGACTATTTTACAAAATTCCAAACATATAAGTTGTATTAATTAATTTTATAATTAATTCCCGCTGTTACAACAAATAGCGTGTTTTTAAGAAACAATTTATATAAAAAGATTGGCAATTGTTTGTGTCCAATTTCAATGTTAAATTAATTCTAATGACCACCATTGGATAAAATGGTAAAAATATATTCTAATTATACTTTAAAATCACTAAATATTATAATTTATCACTATAAATTATTTTGATTAAAAAAGTTGTTTTTAAGTATTTTTCAATATTCATAAAAATTTAGAAGTTCTCAGAAAAATACCAAAAATTCAACATAGGCTAATTTCAATATTCCGAATCCAAAAATGAAGTCCATTTTGATAAATAAAATTTATAAAATTTCAAAAAGTAGGTATTACTATTCACAACGGCTAGTTTAGTTAGTTGTGGTGTGTGTTAGAGCTCGAGGTTGCGTACAACACACGTTATTGCATTATTTGAAGGGAAACGTACAGTGGAAGCTTGGGGTGTTACATTCTCCCCTCCTTCAAATAATTGCGTCCTCGAAATTTCTAGGGTATTACTGCATAAAAAGACTCGGGTGGTTTTTCATCATAAATTCCTCAGGTTCCCATGTTGCCTCTTCCATTTTATGATTTCTCCACAAAACCTTCACCAGACGAGTCGTCCGGTTTCTCAGCACCTGCTCCCTCACATCAAGAATCCTGACGGGCTCTTCACAATAGGAAAGATCGGGTTCCAGTTCTAATTCCTCATAGGTGAGTACATGCGTTGGGTCAGGCATGTATTTCCTCAACAGAGATACGTGGAACACATCGTGAACTTTGGAGAGACTTGGCGGCATTGCCAATCGGTAAGCTACAGCCCCAATTCGTTCTAGAATTTCGAAAGGTCCGATGTACCTGGGACTCAATTTACCTTTCTTACCAAAACGTATGACTCCCTTCCATGGAGATACCTTCAGGAAAACATGATCACCGACTTGAAATTACAAATCCTTCCTTCGATTATCGGCATAGCTCTTCTGCCTACTTTGAGCTGCTTTGATGTGATTTTGGATTACATTCACCTTTTCCACCATTTCCTCCACCAGTTCTGGGCCTACAAGTTTTCTTTCACCAACATCATCCCAACAGGTTGGTGTACGAAATCTCTTTCCATATAACGCTTCATATGGTGCCATCTGAATACTCGAATGGAAACTATTGTTATAGGAAAATTCTACCAGTGGTAAATATTGATCCCACATACCCTGAAAGTCAAGAGAGCATGATCTCAACATGTCTTCTAAGGTTTGAATAGTCCGTTCTGATTGTCCATCTGTTTGAGGGTGATATGCAGTGCTCATACGATGTTCAGTATCCAAGGCCTTCTGAAGACTTTTCTATAATCTTGAAGTAAAATGAGGATCACGATCAGAAACAATCGATAGGGGTACTCCATGAAGTCTTACAACTTCATTAATATATAGTCTTGCTAGACGTTCAAGTGGAAGATCCTCCTGTATAGCTAGAAAATGTGCTGACTTAGTAAGTCGATCAACAATGACCCATATTGCATCGTTCCTTCTAGGAGTCTTTGGTAGTCCCATGACAAAGTCCATCATAATATTATCCCATTTCCACTTAGGTATGGGAAGAGGTTGCAATACTCCACCAGGATGTTGCCTTCCAGCTTTCACTTGTTGACAAACCATACACCTCGACACAAAATCAGTAATCTCCCTCTTCATATTGTCCCACCAAAAATGTTCCTTCAAATCTCTATACATTTTGGTGCTCCCAGGGTGTATAGAGAAGTTGGAACTATGAGCATCATCCAGCAATTCCCTTTTTAGATCAGTTATATCGGGAACACAAAGTCTCTTCCCGAATTTCAAAATTCCATCCTTGTACACAAAGTCCCTCAATCTTCCATCATTCACACCTTTAATCTTCTTCTGAAATTATTCATTATTGGTCTGAGAACTCATAATCCTTTCTAGTAATGATGGTTTGGCAACCATTTAAAAAAGCATTGATGTTTCACGTTCCCTAGTTATTCCCATGTCCATCTTCCCTAGATCCAAGAAAATTGGATCCCTTTCAATTCTCATCACATTCAAAACTCCATGGTCTTTTCTGCTCAAAGCATCTGCCACCTTGTTTGCCTTCCCCGGGTGGTAATGTATCGTGAAATCATAATCCTTGAGTAGTTCAAGCCATCGCCTTTGCCTCATGTTGAGTTCTTTTTGTGGGAAAATATACTTCAAACTCTTGTGATCAGTATAAATCTGACATTTGTCACCATAGAGGTAATGTCTCCATATCTTTAAAGCAAAGATCACAGCTGATAACTCAAGATCATGAGTAGGATAGTTTTGCTCATGAATTTTTAGCTGTCGTGATGCATAGGCAATGACCTTATCATTCTGCATAAGGACACAACCGAGTCCTTTCTTCGATGCATCACTATAAATAACAAACCCATCATTCCCCGATGGTAGAGTCAATACAGGGGCATTGACTAATCTTCTCTTTAGTACTTCAAAACATTCTTCACACTCTTTTGTCCAGACAAATTTAACCCCTTTACGTGTGAGCTTTGTCAATGGGTTAGCCAATCTGGCAAAATTCTGGACGAAACGTCGATAATAACCTGCTAAACCAATAAAACTGCGTACCTCAGTTATACTTGTCGGTGCTGGCCATTCTTGGATTGCCTTGGTTTTAGAAGGATCAATGGAAATTCCATCCTTAGAGACAATATGGCCAAGAAAAGAAATCTCATGATGCCAGAATTCACACTTGCTAAATTTCCCATATAATTCATGTCTTCTAAGAGTCTTCAGGATAATGCGTAAGTTATTTTCATGATCTTCATGGCTTTTGGAGTATACCAAGATATCATCAATAAATACCACTAAAAAGTCATCAAGATATTCCTTGAAAACTCTATTCATTAGATCCATGAAAACAGAGGGTGCATTAGTCAATCCAAAAGGCATTACTGTAAACTCATAATGCCCATACCTTGTTCAAAATGCTGTCTTTGGAACGTCTTCCTTCTTCACACACAACTGATGGTATCCAGACCGAAGGTCAATCTTTGAAAAGTATTGAGCTCCAGGCAGTTGGTCAAACAAATCATCAATGCGAGGTATGGGATACTTATTATTTATTGTTATAGCATTGATCTCCCTATAATAAATGCACAACCTCATAGATCCATCTTTCTTCGTAACAAAAAGAACAGGGGCTCCCCAAGGAGAAACACTAGGGCGAATAAATCCCTTATTCCTCAATTCCTCTAGTTGTTTCTTTAGTTCAACTAATTCCACAGTGGCCATTCTATAAGGGGTCTTCGATATGGGCCTTGATCCAGGAATTAAATCAATGGAAAACTCAACTTCTCGTTCTGGAGGATGTCCAGGTAAATCTTCCGAAAACACATCAACATATTCTCTCACAATAGGTACATCCCCTATTTGAATATTCCTTTCCTCATCCTCAGTAATTTCCTTCTCTTCCTCCCCAATAATTGAATTTAGTTGAGCTACTGGGGGTGGATCTTGATAAGAATTATGTGGCGACGATTCTGCTCTAAAGATAAGTTGTTCCTTATCATCATCATCAAGAATCGTAACCTCTTTCCTCTTACAATAAATTTTTGCATCATGGTCCGAAATCCAGTCCATACCAAGGATTATATCAAATTCATTCATGGGTATGACGATGAGATCAGCTGGTAAAGAACATTTAGGTGCTCTAATGGGAACTAATCGACAAAACTTTGTTGCAACAATACTTCCCTTAGGGGTTTTGACCGACAACTCCCTTGTTAAATCAAATTGGAAATATCTAATTTTCTTAGCAAACTAGGAAGATATGAAACAATGCGATGATCCAGAATCAAATAATGAATTTTCTAAACTTGAGGAAACCATTAAATTACCTGTCACCATGTCTTTCGGAGCTTCCACCTCAGCAGTAGTGATTGCATAAGCCTGGCCTTGATCCCTTGGCCTCTTCTGAGGTAAGTTCCCCTGACTCATAGGACATTAATTTGCATAATGTCCCTTCTCTCTACAATTATAACATTCCACGTTGACAGCCGCTTTCATTCCCTTACATTCAAGAGCTTGGTGGCCTTTTTCACCACACTTGTAACATACTCCTTTTCCTTTTAGACAGGCACCAGGGTGCTTCCTACCACAATTATCACAGGGTGGAAATTCATTTCTACCCTTCTTCCTTGTTTCCTTATTTCCTTTCCCAGAGTTTTCAGCGGATCTCTTCTTATCTTGCTTTGATTTAAAGTCATAAGACTTAGAGAATTCCTTTTCCGTCTTGATAGCGCACGAGACAATACCTTCGTATGAAGAGAAGGTTTGTGATACTAAAGCTCGACGGAGAAATGGTTTTAACCCATCAAAGAAACGATCAGTCTTACTTCTTGGGTTACGTATGTAATCTGCAGCATACCTCGCTAACCTTGTAAAGTTATCCTCATACTTTGTGACATTCTCATCCTCCTTCTGCCTCAGACTCAGAAATTGCCTTTCCATATCCGCTCGATGGTCTCGAGGAATGTATTTTTCTAAGAACAGCTCTTTGAACTCCTGCCATTCCATGTTTGTTAATTCGTCATCTTCCTTTGTGTTTTGAATTAGTGAACACCATTGATCGGCATCTCCAGTGAGGCGGTAAACTGCCATGACAACTTTCTCCCTTTCACTACTCCCCAAGGCATGGAATATTTTCTATAAGGAATTTATCCATTGCTCAGCTACTATAGGATTTGTACTCCCATTGAAGTTTGGTGGTTGTTGCCTCATGAAACGGTCTAGCATTGATCCTCCACGTTGCAGATCAGGGTGCTCCATACGAGTAAGGTTGTTATTCATAACCTGCGTGAGTTGTCCCAGTACGGTGAGAATCTGATCAGCACCAGTTGTATCACTAGCTCCACCATAATTATCGTGAGCAGGAGGGAAATCCCTACACGGAGTGCGTGCATTGATACGGTTTCCATTCCTTCCACTAGGCGCCATTTCTAAATAATGGCATAAACTAGATTAGTTCATGAATCAAAATACATAATTCCATACTTGTAAAACACTTAACATAAATTGAACTAATTATGGATATAATCCATAATTATAAAAATGTTTTCTTTGAGGAAGTATATACTCGTAACCCTTCATAGTGGTTTGTAAAGAGAATGGGAATTATCATAAGCATATCCCCCAGGAGTGTCATAACCAAGAGTGTAGCAAGGCCCGTTGTCGTGCACCAGTTCCCGTTCGAGTCTAGCTCAAAGCGGTGTTTTCGGGTTTTACCCCTAGGTACATCTGTGCCAGAGCCGCCTCTACCTGTTCATATCCAGACAGGGATGTATTGCTCGGAAAACTCACAAAATCTCTACAATACCAAAATTTTTAGGAAGTTCTTCTATACTAATCCTCAAAGTTCATCTTAGGTTTATGTGCTCTAATCAGAGTTTGTCTAAATCTATCTTCCAAGGTTAGTACTAAACTTCCTCTGATACCAACTGTAACGCCCCGACCCCAGCTACCCAGAGTCAGTGCATTACTTCGTAACATTGGCATGATCACAAAAGATCAAGTCTAGAAAGACAGATTAGTTTAGTAGCCTTGGAAACACTAGATACATTCATAAGTCTTTCATTACATCAAAAAGTAAAAAAACTACAATAACATGGTCTTCATAGTCCGCACTCATATCCTCACTGACTATTCTTGCAAGTCAGTCATAAAACACTTCTTCACATCCTGGAAAATATTAAAACATTGAAAGGGGTGAGCTCAGATGCTCAGTAAGGATAACAATATTGCGGAAGCTTTTATAAGAATACATAATCATTTAAGGCAATGTATAACTAAAACAAAAACCTTATTGAACTGGAACCTCAACATAATATTTCAAAAGTAAAATAAAATAATTCCATTACTTACTCACATGGATATTCTACTAGACGAATAATCACATGAAATATCAATAACCACTTTCATAATGAGGGAATGTATAATGCCAGACATTCTGAAACACTTTTTCAAGGCCTCGGCCAAGACGTCTAAAATGATTAAGGCCTCGGCCAAAACCATAAATCAAATTGGGAAAGGGCCTCGGCAAATTCCACGTCTAGTTGTCTCATGAGACCTACCGATGCATCGAGGAGCTATAGTGGGCTCCACCCGTCACATATTAAGTCCAATACATTCCTCATATGAATAGGTTTAAACATAACATAAATATTCGTATTAAAACTAGCATACGAAATGTCAACAATTCCTCCATAAACTATGGATGGTATAAAATAACACATCCACAGTCAAATATTTCACAAAATGTTCTATGGAATTTTTGTATCATAAATCAATTTAAATTAAACTTAAAACCCATCAAAGGATGTTGACATGGATGAAATCAAAGCTATTTGAGAGAAATATCTCTCCTTTTTGAAATAATTTAAAAGTCCCATAATTATAAAATAATACATTTACCTTGAAAATATTCTTATAATCTTGTTAGGGAAGCTTCGACGAAGTTATAATGGCGGAAAATAGCCGCACCCGCCGTATAAGTAAAAAAACATTCTTACCTTAAATTTGTCAAAAAGGTCAAAAAGTACATTGTTTGGAAAACGACGGTAAGATTCCTTTCAAAAACTTATAAGGGTATAAATGACATTAACCCATTTTCCATTTAATAGGAAAAATGTTTTGAAAGACATTTTTAAGAAACATGGATGTGGATGATAACGAGGTCCCAGTAGATAATTATGTATAAACAACCTTGGATAATGAAGAGGTTGTGAAGTAAACCCTTACCTTGTACTTTTCCTTGGTTGGGGTAGGTTAACCTCCAGTATAATGGTGAAATAATTGTTATTAAATTATACAAGAATCATATACATTCATATGATATCATATATGATCTTTTAACATTGCTTTGTTAACAATATCTTACATTTATCGTTGTTTCGGGTATTATCTTACTCGTTTTCTTTTATATGTTTTGTTACGTAAGTCGTGTTTTTCATGGATAGTTTGTATCTTATTTATATCCAGAATGATATCATGTCCTTAAACATTATTTTTAAATCATCAGATGATAATTATACTTGAATGGATACGACGGAGAATGAATCTCATCGCGTTCGTGGAGACGGTAGTCCGTACGTACGCACGAGCGACAATATCATTATTTTGATATTAAAATAATATATAATTTTATAGTGTATCATATATACAAAATCATTATAATGTTATATTTATTATTTACATGAATTACATATCATTATTATACCCATCTAAATAATAATATATTGAATAACAATTACACCACGACGTGGAGACGGTAAGTCGTACGTACGCACGTATGGTGACATGTCATTCAAATGATGGGTATAATACTGAATATGGTTGTTCCATATTTATAATAACATCACAGTATATAAAAGATACTGGAGTTAAAATTTTAGAATTGAAATAATAAACAATGAGGGAGTGGAAGAAGAAAGAAACTTGAAAGAGGGTGATGAAAATGTTACCTCTTCTTCGGGTTCTTCCTTTTGATTTGATCAAAAGGACTCCTTAGGATGGATTTCTGACTAAAGTAAAGCTTCTAGGATGAAGGGAGAGAATTTGGGAGAGTATTTGGGCAGAGGTTGGCCGAACCAAAAGGATTGGAAATGTGAATAAGGTGGTAGAGGTGGGGGCCTTTTATAAGAGGAGAGGAGAGGCTCTTTTGGAAAGATTGAAATGTTACATTATTATACAATGCTTTTCGGATTCTAAAGGTCCCACAATTATATAATTCGTGGCTAAGGTGATAAGGGTTCGAAATCTCCTCATACAATAGGCTTTGGACAAGTGTAAGCCTTGGATTTTTCATTATCTTCTCATTTTATTTAAATCGTTAAATAATGAGGTCATCGATGCATCATAATGATGTCATAAATAATTTAATTTATTTAATTTCTAAAAATTATAAAAAAAATACTATGATTTATGAAATCTTTTTAGCTCTCTAATGAATATTTATAGTCAAAATTTGGATCTGTGTAACCCCACTTAAAAACGGTTTTAGTAAAACAACTCATGTTTGTGTCAATTTAATTTTAACATTAAATAAATATATATTAATGTCATTTCCAAATAAAGTGGCTCCATGGGGTCCCCAAGTTGACCCATGGGTTTTCTTGGTCGGCCATGACTCATACAATAGGAGTAGGACAAGTGTCAAGCTCATCTCATATTATTAAAACATTATTTTTACCTTAAACTACACTAATCACCTCTAATCGCGATTAAGAACTTAAAAGTTACTATTCACCAAAAAATTATTTTAATCTCATTGAACCACATTTTACTTCTTAATGAAAACCATGTATGTCGGATTTTTGAAAATCAAATCACAGAAGTGGTAATATTTCATTTTAACGAAAAATCAGTTTTTAACAACCACTTAGTGGTTTCACTATTCATCAAAAATTGAAGTTTTTCAGAATAAGGCCAAAATTTTACCCTAAGCTATAATTGATATTCAGAATTCAAAAATGATGTCTATTTTACAAAATTAAAAACATATAAGTTGTATTAATTAATTTTATAATTAATTCCCGTTACAACAAATAGCGTGTTTTTTAGAAACAATTTATATCAAAAGATTGGCAATTGTTTATGTCCAATTTCAATGTTAAATTAATTCTAATGACCACCATTGGATAAAATGGTAAAAATATATTCTAATTATACTTTAAAACCACTAAATATTATAATTTATCACTTTAAATTATTTTGATTAAAAAAGTTGTTTTTAAGTATTTTTCACTATCCATAAAAATTTAGAACTTCTCAAAAAAATACCAAAAATTCAACATAGGCTAATTTCAATATTCCGAATCCAAAAATGAAGTCCATTTTGATAAATAAAATTTATAAAATTTCAAAAAGTAGGTATTACTATTCACAACGGCTAGTTTAGTTAGTTGTGGTGTGTGTTAGAGCTCGAGGTTGCGTACAACACACGCTATTGCATTATTCGAAGGGAAACATACAGTGGAAGCTTGGGGTGTTACAAGGTGTGTGTAAGTGTAGCTCGAATAATTATTATAAAAACATCCTAGTATATTTAAGATACTAGAGTTCTTACAAAATAAATAAATAAAAATAGTTTAGTGGGTTGGAGAAGCAAAATAAAACAAAAGGACTCAAAAGAAGACATTGCCTTAAAATCGGGTAACTCTCTTAGATTTGAGCTCAAAGGCTTCCTTGGGAAGACTTCGGCCCAAAGTGAGGCTTCATGGAGTAATAGAGGGATGTGGAGAGACAAAATGGACAGGTGTTGGCTGAGCCAAAGGCTTTTGGAGTGTGGGTAAGGAGGTAGAGGTGGGGGCCTTTTATAAGAGGATCGGAGGGGCACTCTTGGAAAGTAAAGAAATGTTACTTTATTTTAAAATGAGTTTCGGATTCAAAAGGTCCCACATTGATATAATTCGAGGGTAAGGTGATAAGGGTTCTAAATCCACCCATCAAATTGGTTTTGTACATGTGTAGTTCATATATTTTACATTGTCATTTGATTTTATTTAAATCCTTTATTAATGAGGTAATCGTTGCATCATCATGATGTCATAAATAATTTAATTTATTTAAAGTCTAAAAATTATAAAAAAAATACTATGATGGAGGAAATATTTTTAGATTTCCAATGAATATTGATAATAAAAAATATGACTTGCATAACCACATGTAAAAATTGTTTTAGTAAAACATCTCATGTTTGTGTCATTTTTACTTTTACATTAAATAAAACATTATTTATGTCATTTCCCAAACAAAGTGGCCACATGGAGTCCCCAAGTTTACCCATGGATTGTCTTGGTCGGCCATGATACATCCAACAAGGGTAGGACATGTGTAAAGCTCATCTCATATTATTAAAACATTATTTTTACCTTAAACTACACTAATTACCACTAATCGCGATTAAGAACTTAAAAGTTACTATTCACCAAAAAATTATTTTAATCTCATTGAACCGCATATTAATTCTTAATGAAAACCATGTATGTCGGATTTTTGAAAATAAAATCACAGAAGTGGCAAAGTTTCATTTAAACGAAAAATCAGTTTATTTAACTACCACTTAGTGGTTTCACTATTCATCAAAAATTGATGTTTTTCAAAAACATACCAAAACTTCACCATAAGATATATTAGATATTCCAAATTCAAAAATGATTTCTACTTTACAAAATTAAATACATGTAATTTTCATTAATTAATTTAATATCTAATTCCCGCTGTCATGACAAATAGCGTGTTTTTATGAAACAATAAGTATCAAAAGATTGACACTAGTTTAAGTCCAATTTCAAAGTGAAATTGATTCCAATGACCACCATTGGATAAAATGGTGAAAATATATTCTAATTTCACTTAAAAAACAATTCAAATTATATTCTAATAATATAAATAAATTAGATTAAAAAGAGGTTTTGAATTAAAATACAACATTTTTCACTATTCATTAAAAAATGAACTTTATCGGAAAAATTCAAAAAATTCACACAAAGTATATTTTTATGTCACAATCACAAATAATAGGTTTATTTTGACAAACCTAGCTTATAAAATTGTCAAAAGATAGATTTAAAAAGGGTTTGCCATCAAAAGGCATTAAAACAATCTTTTAAGAATATTAGTGTATTTCATGCATAAGATTGTATTTATTTTCATTTTAAGCCTCTAAAACACTATCTTAATCATTAATAGACATAGATAAAAATATATATTATTCATTAATTACTTGGGATGTTACAGATATAATAATTAATATTAGTTGTTACACAATGATGATATAGTAAATGACTAATTAAGGGATTAATCAAATAAATTATATTAAAAAAATTAAAATAAATATAATTTTACATAATTAGTGTCTTCTAAGAATTTTCTGTACGACATTGACATTTTATTGAGGTTTCATAATATTGTTTTTGAATTGATTAATTTGTAATTATTTTTTAAAAGGTAAATAAATGAATCATGTAAAAATTGGAAAAAAATGATATTTTAAAATAAAAAATATTAGATTAAATGATATAAAATCTATAGAAATAAATAAATCATCCAAATAGTTGTTATATGTCTTATTGTGGAATTAATGATCCATTTATTAGTCGTCTGGATTGTATTTTTAATTTTATTCACCCCCAAAATGTAAATAACATGATATCACTATAAGAATTAAAATCGTTCAATAAGGGTTAAACCAAATATTATGGATTAAAAAAATAGTCAAAACATGTATAAAATTTATTGTATGATTATATTATAACTCTTTATCATCTTATCTTCAAACATAATTCATTTTTATGGTATTTTGATTGAGGTAACATTTATTATAAATTAATTTTTTGAGAGTTTCAAAAAGTGCCCCTCCCATTTCTTATAAAAGGGAACCTCTACTTATATTTTATTCACACCTAAAAATATCCTCCAAAAAATTATATATTAATCCTAAAATGATTAATTTGGGCTTAAATCCAACCAATGGAGTCCGTTTTTTCAAAAAAAATCAAGATACTCCAAGAAGAGTTAACATTCATCAGTGAATTTTTTGTTTTATTTCATATTTGAACACTTAAATTTTTTTCATTTCATGATTATATAATAACATAAGTATAATAAATATATTGGTATGCTATTTAATTAAGGTTTTTACCTATAATCACAAACAATTCCATCTAATGGGTAACGAACTTACTGTTCTTGTGTGCGATGAACTACCTCCTCAGAAAATGATGTTGTTCATTTTTTCTTTTACAACCACTAATTGTTGGAAATTATAATTTACACGCTATTTTTATACAATATATATTGTATTATTGATATATTTATAAAATTATAAAATCATATACAAATTTTTTACCATTTAATATTTTGTAAAATTATAATGGTGCTCATGCATACGTATAGCTTACCATCTCCACGATTTGATATGATTCGTTTTTCATATATATTTTACATGGATGGTAATTAGTGTTAATTTTATAAATATATTATATATATTTATATATATTTTTTTTAATGAAAACATAAAATATTATTTTCATTCTTTTAAGATGACAATAAAATGAAGACAGTGTTCATGCATACATACGACCTACTGTCTCCAAGAATGGTTTATTTTATTTTTTACATTTATCTTTTATGAATAACCATGAATACATACATACTAAATATATATATATATATATATATCGTGTTTATAATTCTATATATAATGAATTCATGATTTATTTAAGAGGACCAAGGATATGAATTCAAAACAATAACAAAAAACAAAGAATTTATTTCCCATAACAAAACTTTAACATGGAATTTTTAGTAAGTAAGAAATATAATTTCGTATATAAATAATATATGGTATTATTTATTTGAATATGGTTATGTGTTATATATATAATAAACTTATATTTATTATATGAGATTGGTTAACCCATACGAAGAGTGTCAAGATATAAGCAAATGGGGATTCTTATCTCCATTTTATTTCTATGAGACTTATTCCATATTCACCACTTAGTTCTTATAAATGGTGTATATAATAACCATGAATTTTTATATGAATATTATTTTGAGTATTTTGGATTTAAATTATCAATATATGTTTCATTAATTTAGGAGGCATACGATTGGACTGATTAAAATGTGTTAAGGGTTAATGTCAAAATCTCATTATAATTTATCATTGTTTGAAAATAAGTATCTATTGGGGAATATTTATATTCCATTTCTATTTATCATAAAAACATTTTCCAAAATATTTTTTTATTATTATATAATTATTTAAATTCATTTTTACACATGTGTTAAATAAAATTATATGATTTTCATAATGAGGTAATTTTTTGAATTTTTCTTCAAAAGTACATGAAGAGTATTTATTTTAAATTATACAGAATTAACAGATTCATGCACTTACATGAAAACATAATTACTAGTCGATTCCCTTATAAGCTATCAATTTTATTTTAGATAATATATTTTCTTTTAATATTGAATTAAATTTTAATAATATAAATCATTTTTACATAGGAAAAGATATTTTCCTCAATAATTATTTTCAAGTGATATTTCAAAATCATTTTCTTTCTCAGAAAATGTTATATGATGTGATTTATGTTTTAAAATTATATGATAAAATTATAACATTATTATACATTCTATTAATGGTTTTTGTTTATGATGGAATGATATCTATGAATCCTTTTTCTTTTTCATGGGTTATGTTATGATTAATGCTTATGAAACCCATTTCATTCCATGGGTTATGATATGATGAATTTTTTACATTCTTTTGGTACACATATTATAGATTTTTATCATGATTTTGGTGGGACCTATACATCCCTCTAGTGAATTGGGTAATGATAAATGTTCTACGAGCTTAAAGGTTACATGGGATGTCATCCTAGGGTCGTAACAAGAGGGTACATGGGAGGTCTTCCTAATCCCACAATAAGAGGTTACAGAGGAGGTCATCCTAAGAATGATTCTAGAAGGTACATGAGAGGTCATTCAAATCCCAATGTTGTTATATTAGTGATTATACTGAATATATTGGTTGGTATCATTGATATAATATAATATATGATTATGTGTATGCCACAATTTCATGACTTATTGAATGTTATGATCTCATGTATTTTGTTCATTGATTCCCTTATGATTCATGTCTTATAAACTACCAGTAATTATGGAATGACCTACTTACATGTTTTTTATTCTGATGGGTATGATACTAAAATGTTATTATCATGTTAACATAGCCTTAAACTCTTGGTATTTTTACGTATCTTCATTGTTTAACCTTACAATAAAAAAATGAGGCCAAGGTTGTGATTCCATTCTAGAATCCTAAGGAAAGATTTACATAAAATATCTAAATGGAATTCAACATGAATCTTATACATGATCTCAATGTTATATTTCAGTCTTCTTCATATCAACATCACATCACCAGTGGACGGCTAATTAAATTGATATTTAACTTCTCAATTAATCACCCCACATCATGTAATGTTTTTCCAACATATATTTTTGGGAATTTCTATATCATTTTTGTTAATCTCTCAATTAACCTAGGTTTCTATTTCATTAATAATCTATCATAATTTTCATGTATAACTTGGAAGTGCCATAAGAAAAGCTATAAACCATCCACTTTACATGGATTAAAATGGATTAAATGAGATGAAAATAATAATGAGAGTAATGTCACTATAGTTGGTATCACAACGAATGATTAATCAAAATTCAGAAACTAGGATGAGAGAACATTAGTGAGATTCCTATAGGTCTGTATAAGGATATGTCTTGGGATGTCTCAAAGGATAAGTCTAATTATAAGATACAATTCTCTTATTTTGGTAACATTCATTACTAACATAGGATTGAACATAAGATATTATATATTTAAAGTAATTTACCTTAATTGTGAGGATTTATAAGAATGATTAGTGTTTGTCACATTATTAATTTATTTTGTTTTCATTCATTTGATTAAACCTGAAAGAACCATGTTAATGGTGAATTCAGTGGAAAATGTAATTATTTCCCTCCATCCAAAAAAATGGTATGGGAGATTTAATGTGAAATCTCATCACTATACTCACAAAAGCATTGAATCATGTTGGTATTCAAAATGAATAGAGGATGGAAAAAACTTTTGTTGAGTCTCTGATAAGGCAACGTCCACCATCATTCAGTTGGTATTCTTATCCACATGTTGTAAAAAAATGTATCAGCACCACTAAAAAAATCTTTTCATCCTTCAGTTTTTTCAACATGAAAAATTAATTTTGGATGTTTATCATTTGGAAGGTGAAGTTGACCAGTGGTGGAATGTTATTAAGAACATGGGGGTACAATAAGAAATTGAATCTATTTAATGGGAAGAGTTTAAGGTGATATATTTCAATAAGTAAATCCATTTTATTTTATAAACAGTGATTGAGATGGAATTCCTTGAGGTCAATAAAAAGGATAATGAATCTATTGGTACATATGAATCTAATTTTACAATATTTACAATGTCCAATTTTGGGTTAATCCTTATCCCTTAATGAAAATTGATCAGTTCTACGGGGGCATAAAACCATGTCTCTTAAAGGCCTTCTCTATAAGATCCTTCAGTAGCTAAGAAGAAGTTATTCAATGAGCACTGAAGGTAAAAATTTAAATTTGATATTCCTGCCATAATGATTGTTTTGATTAAAAAGAAAATAATATCTCATGAAAACATAAATGGGGGAATGAAATTTCCAGTATATATATGCCATAAATGTGGGAAGAAGCACTCACTAAAATGATTGAAAGGTACAAGTGTGTCTTACATATAAGGCCCCAGCCTTAAACCTTACGTAATCTTGAGTTATTACAAGATTACAAATTGAGGATCTTTTCAGGATTATAGTTTTAGAGAATTAGATCATGAAACTTGCATTACATTCCACATTTAAAAAAGTGGTTACATAAAAGACAGTATTCATTCTTCCCATCAACGGAAACATATTTAAAATGAAACATGGATTCTTTCTTGACACATCCTCGACACTATCATCAAATCATGTACCTTTCCCTTGACCTGTGAAAAACATTTCAAAAACTTGGGATGAGCATAAAAAGCTCAGTATGGGTTATAAAAATATGGAAAGAAAACATGAGTTCGTATATACATAAGAATGAAATCATACTTTACCCATAAAATATAGTCATATCAAATCATGAATAAATCATAGAAAACATTAGACATAAAGGTAACTTGAGGCATTCATAACATTCATACGTAGGGAGTAACCCTCTTGGTTACGTTTGGAATACCCATCACAGTATATTCCCTAAATCTCTTCGGATAAACCTTAACGTTTCACTCCTTCGCGTTACCCAATGCATTGGAGAGCTATATCGGGCTCACCCACCCTTAGTTTATCACGGAACCACCCGTTCTTCATAACAATTCCCAAGAACCATAACATAATCGTATCACATAAACATGAATAAAGGAAACATACCATTTCCACATTTCAATCAAAATATAACATTTTAGGATATTGAAATAATGAATCCATTCAAAAAGAAACCATTTCCAAAACCATTTAAAACATTTAATAAAGAGATTTTTGAATCAATGAGTCCCATACCACCTTGAAGCTTTTAACATTTTAAACCATTAATATCCATATAAATAAATCCTTAAAACCATTTTGAAAACATGGATATTAATAAGAACAAATAATTAAAACATTTAAAACGATATTTTGGTTAAAGGGGTTTTACCAAAATTAGAGACACTTGAATACAATAATCGAGGAATAACATTTAGTCAGAACTTTATAATATCATGAGAATAAAAGGATTCATGATATAATACTCCAAAGGACAGT
The DNA here is from genome assembly GCA_963277665.1 of Viscum album. Classification (NCBI taxonomy): domain Eukaryota; kingdom Viridiplantae; phylum Streptophyta; class Magnoliopsida; order Santalales; family Viscaceae; genus Viscum; species Viscum album. The sequence continues at coordinate 521,191,597 of OY728161.1, read as the reverse complement.
ATATACACCATATAAGAGTGAATTGGTGCATAACAACAATGAACCCTCAATAGAAATGTCAAATGTGATGAAATCCCTTATAAAATGGTATCCTTAAATTAAGGACAAATAAATCACAAAAATATGTGTGAAAAATATATATACACCCAATATAAGTGGATATTAAGTTTAAAACAATAAAAGGTCATTCACACATATTCAATGGATGACATATTCAATGACTACAAGTTGAACCCAAAGAAATCGAAATTGGGTTAAAAAGTTCCCTTGACAGCCTAACGACATCACATCAAAATGAGTTGATGAGAGATAAAAAGTGTATCTCATCACTTGGACATAAAATTTACATCAATAAGGATGTATGAGAACATATCCCAACATAAAAATATGTAAATTAAAAGACCCAATAAAAGAAGTCTTTTAAAAAAGAGGAGGGTGAAAGGTTCCCTTACCGACTTGGGTATCTTTCAAAACATACACCCCATGAAAGAAAGACAATAGGTTATTGATGTAAATACTCATAAATGAATGTATATTACACAAAGAGTAGAATAATGGGCAGTACATACACCACTCAATGGAATTTGTGGCAAATGTAGCATAAATCTCACGGGAATAAAAGTGAGATGAAAAATCCCTTACGAAAACTCGGCAGCCTAACGGCGCCACATAAAACTTCCGAATATGGATTGATGAGATAAAATAGAGTATCCCATCATGTTACAATAGAATTTACAGAAAGTGGAATATAAAAGAAAATCCCCCAACATTGCAAGGCGGACTTTAAAAGAAGTGACATAAAGGAGAGTACTTAAAAAGAAAGAGAGAGGTTAGATCTCTTACGAAAGATCGGCAGCCTTACGACGCCACTCAAAACTTCCAAAATGGATTGATGAGAGAGAATTGGGTCTCTCATCACATGAACATAAAAATTACAGTAAATGTAATATAAAATAACATCCCAATCATATGAAAGATGAGCTTAAAAGAAATGACATAAAAGAGTGTACTTAAAAAGAAAGAGAGTTGTAGGATCCCTTACCTCGGGTCCGACTTGACTCGATCGTTATTTAATCTCCTGAAAAATAAACTTGAGTTAATTTATAATTCCTTAAGAACATTTTTCAAGTTCATTAGTACTTTTATACCACTTATTACCATGTCATAAACATTATGTAATCATTTAAGTTAATAATATTTGTTTTGCTGATATTTGGTTCTTAAGTTGAAGGTGGACTTCTTACAATTACATGTTGTTCGTGTGGCCAAATGTTTATTATATCCAGAATTGTATTCATTATGTATATATCATATATGTAATATATATCCAGTACATGCATGCATTTATAACATTACATAATCATTTAGAGGTAAGAAATGAAATGCACCGTTCATGGAGACGGTAAGACGTATGTACGCATGAACGCTACTTTCATTTCTATTTCGTATTTTATAGAATGGAATAATAATTATATAAAGGTATATTATAATTACAGTATAATATCATATATAATATCATATTTCCATCCTTTATACATCCCACATATGGTATTTAACGAATCAAATCACTTTGAGGGGGCGGTAGTCCGCACTTCCTTAAATGAAGATATCGCGTATACCCATAATGGAAGCCATAAAGGTAAGACAAAAATGAAAAATACAGAATCATAAATAAAACATAAACATATTATATATCATATATAAAAATACTGACATCATAATGGCCACCTTTGAAGGTGTTAAATGAGTATTGAACCATCATCGTTTCGGGAGGTAGAATTTCACCATCCACGGAAACCGTATGTTCTTTAACCATTTGATGTTGTTGTGTGAGAGTGTAGCTCGAATAAATCTTATAACAACATCCTAGTATATTGAAGATACTGGTGTTGTTACAAAAGAAGTAAATAAAAAGAGTTTAGGGGGTTGGAGAAGCAAAATAAAACAAATGAACATGAGAGAGTGAATTACCTTTAAAAGTGTTACTCATTTTGATTTGAGCCTAAAGGCATCCTTTGAAAGGATTCTGCCCAAAGGGAATCCTCTAGGATGAGGAGAGGGATGTGGAGAGAGTAAATGGGCAGGGGTTGGCCGAGCCAAAGGCTTGAGGAGTGTGTTAAATGAGGTAGAGGTGGGGGCCTTTTATAAGAGGAGAGGAGGGGCACTTTTGGAAAGTAAAGAAATATTACTTTATTTGAAATTGTGTTTCGGTTTCAAAAGGTCCCACATTGATATAATTCGTGGATAAGGTGATAATTCTTTGAAATCCACTCATCCAATTGGTTTTGGACATGTGTAGTTCATAGATTTTACATTATCTTTCCATTTTATTTAAATCGTCAAATAATGATATCATCGCTGCATCATTATTATGTCATAAATAATTTAATTTATATAATGTCTAAAAATTATAAAAAAAATACTATGATGTAGGAAATATTTTTATCTTTCCAATGACTATTTATAATCAAAATTTGGACCTGTGTAACCCTACATAAAAATTGTTTTAGTAAAACAACTCATGTTTGTGTCAATTTAATTTTAACATTAAATAAAAAGTTATTTATGTCATTTTCCAACCAAAGTGTCTCCATGGGGTCCCCAAGTTGGACCATGGCTTGTCTTGGTCGGCCATGACTCACCCAATAGGTGTAGGACAAGTTTCATGTTGTTTTCACATTCTTATAATATCATTTTTACCTTAAATTACACTAATTTCCTCTAATCGCGATTAAGAACTTAATAAGTTACTATTCACCAAAAAATTATTATAATATCATTGAACCACATTTTACTTCTTAATGACAACCATGTATGTCGGATTTTTGAAAATCAAAACACAATGATGGCAAAATTTCATTTAAACGGAAAATCAGTTTTTATAAGTACCACTTAGTGGTTTCACTATTCATCAAAAATTGATGTTTTTCAGAAAAATCCCAAAAATTCACCCTAAGCTATATTTGATATTCTGAATTCAAAAATGAAGTCCGTTTTACAAAATTCAGAAAATATTAGTCACATTAATTAATTTAATAATTAATTCCCGCTGTCAGAGCAAATAGCGTGTTTTTATAAAACAATAAGTATCAAAAGATTGACACTAGTTTAAGTCTGATTTCAAAGTGAAATTAATTCCAACGACCACTATTGTATTTAATGGTAAAAATATTTTCTAATTTCACTTTAAAACCAATTCAAAATATAATCTAATCATATAAATAAATTATATTAAAAAGAGGTTTTGAATTAAAATACAACATTTTACACTATTCATTAAAAAAATGAACTTTATCGGAAAAATACCAAAAAATTACACAAAGTAAAATTTGATGTCCCGATTCTTAATAAGAGTTTTATTTGGTCCAAAAGTATGTTTAAGAGTGAAAAAAATATATTTAATGACAGTTCTCCATTAAAAGGCGATAAGTGAACCTTTAGTGAAAACTAGGGCATATATGCCTAAAATTGAATTCTTTCCGTATTTTAAGCTTTTAGCTTTTATTGGATAAATGTAAAAACATTTAAAAAACATATATAACCATATATTAGTTATTTCTATCCATTCCCGCCAATACAACGGCTACATGTTAACTACCATTTGAATTAATATTATTTTATTATTAGAGTGCAACGTAAGATTCCCAAGAAACTCGTTGTTGCGTGTTGGGTACGCCATCGAGCATAGCGTCCCCTTTAAAGTAATATTAATATTTTATTCACAAATATGGATAAATATGAAAATTCCATATTCATTATTTACTTGGGGTGTTACATCCTTCCCCCCTTTTGGGAATTGCGTCCTCGCAATTTTAAAATTGCGCTTGGAAACATCCTTGAAAGTCCCACATCGGAACAAAAGTCGGTAAACAAAAATAAAGAAAGATAAGTACAAAGGTCACCCGAGTTAACCCATACTAGGATTCCAAGTATGAAAATATGGACATGGAGGAGAAAAAATAGGTTCATGTTCTCATGGAGAGTGATAGAAAACATGTTTAGGAGAAAGTTAACCATGAGAAAATCACAAACTTGTGATGGGTTAAACGGTATTCGATTCCCCAGTAGGAAAAGTTAATAGACAACATTTTTGTTTTAAGTTACTTTTTATTGAGGAATTTATTCATAAGGAAGCATAATCACTTATCATTTTTACTTTCATCTTTTACTAGATTCCTTAGTCAAACTCATATTTTTTCCAAAAGACGAGTATTTAGGGAGACTTGTTCGCATCAAGAGTATTATAATCAACTTCTAGAGAATCACCTAATCCCCAAAAGAGAACTATATACATCCCATGTATTTATCCTTTAACCAAAACCAAAACCAAAAAGGTTAGTACAAGATCAGATAATCCAGAAAAGGATAACCCCTTATAAAAAAGAAAATCTATTCTTAACCTCCAAAATTTGTCCAAAAAAACCCAAAGTACAACGAGGACCATTCGATAAACAATTTGTCCATAAAATTCATCAAAGTAAACCAATATAAGATTGAAACCCAAATATTTGAAGGATTTAGTCACATAGTCTTCCAAGTTAAATCGTAACATTTATCTCCAAACAACATTAGTCGCTCCTAAAGCCTCACATTGAAAAGTAATTATCCTAATCACATATCCTCCAAAATCAACTTACTCATAATTCATAAAATCATATAACTAAAAAGAATCATTCAAACTAACCAGGGACTTCACGTAGTCCAGTGGTAGGCGATAAATACCAGTCGCACTTTGGTTGTGGGTTCGATTCCCGCAGCTTTGTCCGACGCGACGGGTTGTCACATGGTCTGCGTGTTGTCCTTTTTTCAAAACTATATAATTCTTAAAACATTCCCAAAAATGAGATAAAATCTTCAAAGATGATCATAACATATTTTAACCTCAAGTTTATCTCATTCCTTTCATTTTCCATCAGAACATATAATAACCCATAATTACCTCAAATGTAAGGATCATATAAACCCTAATGGTTACCTTAATAATTATTACCTGAATTTCCACATCGAGTTGGCCATCTCGTACATGATGCACTAGAGAACTCACCATGGTTGAAGTGGTTGATCATGACTCCTTGATAGTTGGTTTAGAACAACCATAAGTTTCCTCAATGAATCCTCCATTTTACCTAGTATCTTAATCATAGATCCACCACAGTTTCCTTCAATCCAATTGTCACTTTGGTGCCTGCGAGATCCAGCCATTCACTAAAAACAGAAATGTCAGTGTGAGTATATCAACAAAACCATCATGTACTAATGAGTAAGATAAACACTAAGATATACTTACTCATTCACTTTATCTAAAACTAGGACTCTTTCTGAAATCCTAACCATTATGGTAATGTCACTTATGCTTAAAGAATACCCTAACCTCTAAAGTTATCTAAACCGACCTTTGATACCAACTATAAGGCCCCAGCCTTAAACCTTACTTAATCTTGAGTTATTACAAGATTACACATTGAGGATCTTTTCAGGTTTAGAGTATTAGAGAATTAGATCATGAAACTTGCATTACATTCCACATTTAAACAAAGTGGTTACATAAAAGACAGTATTCATTCTTCCCATCAACGGAAACATATTTAAAATGAAACATGGATTCTTTCTTGACACATCCTCGACACTATCATCACATCATGTACCTTTCCCTGGAACTGTGAAAAACATTTAAAAAACTTGGGATGAGCATAAAAAGCTCAGTAAGGGTTTTAAAAATATGGAAAGGAAACATGAGTTCGTATATACATAAGAATGAAATCTTACTTTACCCATAAAATATAGGCATATCAAATCATGAATAAATCATAGAAAACATAAGACATAAAGGTAACTTGAAGCATTCATAACATTCTTAAGTAGGGAGTAACCCTCTTGGTTACGTTTGGAATACCCATCACAGTATATTCCCTAAATCTCTTCGGAGAAACCTTAACGTTTCACTCCTTCGCGTTACCCAATGCATTGGAGAGCTACATCGGGCTCACCCGCCCTTAGTTTATCACGGAACCACCTGTTCTTCATAACAATGCCCAAGAACCATAACATAATCGTATCACATAAACATGAATAAAGGAAACATAACATTTCAACATTTCAATCACAATATAACATTTTAGGATATTGAAATAATGAATCCATTCAAAAAGAAACCATTTCCAAAACCATTTAAAACAATTAATAAAGAGATTTTTGAATCAAAGTGTCCCATACCACCTTGAAGCTTTTAACATTTTAATACATTAATATCCATATAAATAAATCCTTAAAACCATTTTGAAAACATGGATATTAATAAGAACAAATAATTAAAACATTTCAAATGATATTTTGGTTAAAGGGGTTTTACCAAAATTAGAGACACTTGAATACAATAATCGAGGAATAACATTTAGTCAGAACTTTATAATATCATGAGAATAAAAGGATTCATGATATAATACTCCAAAGGACAGTATATACACCATATAAGAGTGAATTGGTGCATAACAACAATAAACCCTCAATAGAAATGTCAAATGTGATGAAATCCCTTATAAAGAAGGTATCCTTAAATTAAGGACAAATAAATCTCAAAAATTGTGACAAATATATATACACCCAATATAAGTGGATATTAAGTGTAAAACAATAAAAGGTCATTCACACATATTCAATGGATGACATATTCAATTACTACAAGTTGAACCCAAAGAAATCGAAATTGGGTTAAAAAGTTCCCTTGACAGCCTAACGGCATCACATCAAAATGAGTTGATGAGAGATAAAAAGTGTATCTCATCACTTGGACATAAAATTTACATCAATAAGGATGTATGAGAACATATCCCAACATAAAAATATGTAAATTAAAAGACCCAATAAAATAAGTCTTTTAAAAAAGAGCAGGGAGAAAGGTTCCCTTACCGACTTGGGTATCTTTCAAAACATACACCCCATGAAAGAAAGACAATAGGTCATTGATGTAAATACTCATAAACGAAAGCATATTACACAAAGAGTAGAATAATGGGCAGTACATACACCTCTCAATTGAATTTGTGGCAAATGTAGCATAAATCTCACGGGAATAAAAGTGAGATGAAAAATCCCTTAAGAAAACTCGGCAGCCTAACAGCGCCACATAAAACTTCCGAATATGGATTGATGAGATCAAATAGAGTATCCCATCATGTTACAATAGAATTTACAGCAAGTGTAATATAAAAGAAAATCCCCCAACATTGCAAGGAGGAGTTTAAAAGAAGTGACATAAAGGAGAGTACATAAAAAGAAAGAGAGAGGTTAGATCTCTTACGAAAGATCGGCAGCCTAACGGCGCCACTCAAAACTTCCAAAATGGATTGATGAGAGAGAATAGGGTCTCTCATCACATGAACATATAAATTACAGTAAATGTAATATAAAAGAAAATCCCAATCATAAGAAAGATGAGCTTAAAAGAAATGACATAAAAGAGTGTACTTAAAAAGAAAGATAGTTGTAGGATCTCTTACCTCGGGTCCGACTTGACTCGATCGTTCTTTAATCTCCTGAATAATAAACTTGAGTTAATTTATAATTCCTTAAGAACATTTTTCAAGTTCATTAGTACTTTTATACAACTTATTACAATGTCATAAACATTATGTAATCATTTAAGTTAATAATATTTGTTTTGCCGATATTTGGTTCTTAAGTCGAAAATGGACTTCTTACAATTACATGTTGTTCGTGTGGCCAAATGTTTATTATATCCAGAATTGTATTCATTATGTAGATATCATATATGTCATATATATCCAGTACATTCATGCATTTATAACATTACATAATCATTTAGAGGTAAGAAATGAAATGCACCGTTCATGGAGACGGTAAGCCGTACGTACGCATGAACGCTACTTTCATTTCTATTTCGTATTTTATAGAATGGAATAATAATTATATAAAGTTATATTATAATTACAGTATAATATCATATATAATATCATATTTCCTTCCTTTATACATCCCACATATGGTATTTAACGAATCAAATCACTTTGAGGGGGCGGTAGTCCGCACTTCCTTAAATGAAGATATCGCGTATACCCATAATGGAAGCCATAAAGGTAAGACAAAAATGAAAAATACAGAATCATAAATAAAACATAAACATATTATATATCATATATAAAAATACTGACATCATAATGGCCATCTTTGAAGGTGTTAAATGAGTATTGAACAATCATCGTTTCGGGAGGTAGAATTTCACCATCCACGGAATCCGTATGTTCTTTATCCATTTGATATAGTTGTGTGAGAGTGTAGCTCGAATAAATCTTATAACAACATCCTAGTATATTGAATATACTGGTGTTGTTACAAAATAAGTAAATAAAAAGAGTTTAGGGGGTTGGAGAAGCAAAATAAAACAAATGAACATGAGAGAGTGAATTACCTTTAAAAGTGTAACTCCTTTTGATTTGAGCCTAAAGGCTTCCTTTGAAAGGATTCTGCTCAAAGGTAATCCTCTAGGATGAGTAGGGGGATGTGTAGAGTGTAAATGGGCAGGGGTTGGCCGAGCCAAAGGCTTGAGGAGTGTGTTAAATGAGGTAGAGGTGGGGGCCTTTTATAAGAGGATAGGAGGGGCACTTTTGGAAAGTAAAGAAATATTACATTATTTGAAAATGTGTTTCGGTTTCAAAAGGTCCCACATTGATATAATTCGTGGATAAGGTGATAAGTCTTCGAAATCCACTCATCCAATTGGTTTTGGACATGTGTAGTTCATCGATTTTACATTATCTTTCCATTTTATTTAAATCGTCAAATATTGATGTCATCGCTGCATCATTATTATGTCATAAATAATTTAATTTATTTAATGTCTAAAAATTATAAAAAAAATACTATGATGTAGGAAATCTTTTTATATTTCCAATTACTATTTATAATCAAAATTTGGACCTTTTTAACCCTACTTAAAAATTGTTTTAGTAAAACAACTCATGTTTGTGTCAATTTAATTTTAACATTAAATAAAAAGTTATTTATGTCATTTCCCAACCAAAGTGTCTCCATGGGGTCCCCAAGTTGTCCCATGGATTTTCTTGGTCGGCCATGACTCACCCAATAGGTTTAGGACAAGTGTCATGGTGTTTTCACATTCTTATAATATCATTTTTACCTTAAATTACACTAATTACCTCTAATCGCGATTAAGAACTTAATAAGTTACTATTCACCAAAAAATTATTATAATCTCATTGAACCAAATTTTACTTCTTAATGAAAACCATGTATGTTGGATTTTTGAAAATCAAAACACAATGATGGCAAAATTTCATTTAAACGGAAAATCAGTTTTTATAATTACCACTTAGTGGTTTACTATTCATTAAAAATTGAAGTTTTTCAGAAAAATCCCAAAAATTCACCCTAAGCTATATTTGATATTCTGAATTCAAAAATGAACTCAGTTTTACAAAATTCAGAACATATTAGTCACATTAATTAATTTAATAATTAATTCCCGCTGTCAGAGCAAATAGCGTGTTTTTATAAAACAATAAGTATTAAAAGATTGACACTAGTTTAAGTCTGATTTCAAAGTGAAATTAATTCCAACGACCACTATTGGATATAATGGTAAAAATATTTTCTAATTTCACTTTAAAACCAATTCAAAATATAATCTAATCATATAAATAAATTAGATTAAAAATAGGTTTTGAATTAAAATACAACATTTTACACTATTCATTAAAAAAAATAACTTTATCGGAAAAATACCAAAAAATTACACAAAGTAAAATTTGATGTCCTGATTCTTAATAAGAGTTTTATTTGGTCCAAAAGAATTTTTAAGAGTGAAAAAAACTATATTTAATGACAGTTCTCCATTAAAAGGCGATAAGTGAACCTGTAGTGAAAACTAGGGCATACACGCCTAAAATTGAATTCTTTCCGTATTTTAAGCCTTTAGCTTTTATTGGATAAATGTAAAAACATTTAAAAAACATATATAATCATATTTTAGTTATTTCTATCCATTCCTGCCAATACAACGGCTACATGTTAACTACCATTTGAATTAATATTATTTTATTATTAGAGTGCAACGTAAGATTCCCAAGAAACTCGTTGTTGCGTGTTGGGTACGCCATCGAGCATAGTGTCCCCTTTAAAGTCATATTAATATTTTATTCACAAATATGGATAAATATGAAAATTCCATATTCATTATTTACCTGGGGTGTTACATTACAAGTGTATAAAAGAAGTTCATCAAGTGGCCAAATAATAAATTAATTTGAATAAGGAATATAATGATGTCAATGGTGAGAAAGAACCAAAAAATACACCTCCCACAATTTAGTGTTTCAATTTCAATTATTTTGGTCATTTTTTATACAAGTTCCCCAATACAAGGACTAATATTGATGATAATCCACAAAAACATCTGAGGAAAAAGGACAAGGGGAATGATTATTATGTCATATTGGATGAGTTGAACCATGATAACTATGGAATAATTATACTCCTATACTTTTCTAGGAATTTCTTGTATTAATTTATTTGAATAAAACTTATAAAAATATTATTGTTCGTCCATTAAAAATATTTCATGTGATTTTCTACATGGATTCTAGAATAATGAAATCACATTTTCCATTGGTATGATGATTAACCCAAACATCAAATGAAATTGTTTTTGTATAATAAAATAGCTTATATATGTAATGAAGAATCATGTGGGTACTCAATATGGTTTTATGGTAATTATTGTTATTACCTTGAATCTATAGAATACATGGTATTGGTTTTCCATGTTTTGGGTGTGGCAATTAAGAGCTACATCATGTTGTTTTGGGGAATAATGATATATTGATTTTGGGAATTTGGTTACCTTATTTTGAAGGTTTGGTATTTTAATATTTTGGATGGTTTATAAGGGTAACCGTATATGAAATTATTCTTAAATTTGGATGAGGTTTTATAGAATAATGTATTATCTATATATATGATTATTTATGAATATTTGATAAACTATGTTAAAAGTTTTTTTGTGATATTAAGAAATATGGAATAATATATAATTATATGGATTTCATGATTTTATATTACTTTGGGAATGAAAAATTCACCTTCGTTTCATGGAATAAAAGATGACATATAAATTGATCAAGTCAAAATGAAAGGACTGTTTATTGATTATGAAATGGGATGAAATCATCTAAGTATATCTTCCAATAAAAAATATTCCACTCAAGGGAAATTTCATGAAATCAATGATTTTTTCCTAGTACCCACTTCTCTAATGAATCAAATGGTCCCAAAAATCATCACAGATTTTAAGCTCTATGATTGTTAACTTTCTCCAGTCTATATCCTCTACAATAATCTGTTAGAGAATGATAGTTAGATTTTTCATACATGTCTATGTTTTCAAATCCCACATATCTTCTTCTATGTGGGAAACTATTTATGATTTAAATTGGGTAGAATTTTATTATTAATTTTTTTAATGTTGATTTCTATGTAATTAACTTTCATATATAATATTTTTTGATAGCCAAGATGAAGTTTGAGGATGAAATTCATTTTCTCTGGGTATAATGTAACACCACATGATTTTTTCAATTATTTTTATCACATTAATTTAATCATTTTAAAAATTTACATCTCACACAACACTAATATTTTATTTTATTTATAAAAAATAAATATATTTTTATTTCATCATATGCACCACCATGTTAACCAAGTTCTATAAGAAACATCATTTTATCATGCATTACACACAAAATTGAGTTTCTATAAAACGTCATGTTATTATTATTTATATAATATAATAACATAGACATTAATTTAGTGATTATGAATAGTATTAACTAACCTATGAAAATATATGGGTTAGAAGTTAAATTTATTGTTTGAAAATTAATTAGGAATTAAAATATAAAACAATTGAATATAAAATAAATATTTTTATTTTTGTACTCAAAAAAGTCCTTTTGTATTAAGAAATTAACTTATTTGAAATTAGTTAAGGGTAATAAGGAAATATATATTTTATATATTTAATTAAATGTTATTTATATTCATTAAATAGGTTTTACAATCATAAGATAAGAACCCAATCAATTTTATGAATACAAACCTATATTTTTTCAAAAGGGAAATCTTATCTCCTTTTAAAGGAGATTCCCTTTTAAATCAATTTTTCGAATAATTTATATATTATATTTTAAATAATTAAATTATTATTTTAAATTTTTAAATAAAAATTTACTTTGAATTATTTTTTGGTATTTTTCTGATAAGTTTCATGCTTTGATGAATAGTTAAAAAAAATTAAATTTAAAACAACTTTTCTCCTTGAAATAATTGATAATGTTAAAATATATTTTTTATTGGATTTAAAGTATAATTAGAACATATTATTATAATTTATTCCAATTTAGGTTGTTTGAATAATTTTCACATTGAAATTGGACATAAATTCATTTTGAACTTTTGAACATTTTTACTTTAAAAACCCGTTTTCTCAATCTGATAGCAAAATTAATTACATCAATTTATGTGATTTGAATTTTTAAAAATGGATTAAATATTTTTAATCAGTTCATCCATATTATTAAAAATGTTTTATTTCATTTTTGGTAGTATGAATAGAAACTTTAGTAATTTTTTAATTACCACTAATAAGGGTAAATCAGGTCATTATGGGTAAAAATAATATTAAAATACCACAAAAAATGATATTATTTTATTTTATTAGTTATTTTCATATAAAATATCAATTTTACAAATTTATCTCCACATGGATCCACATGTAGGACATTAACCCATTTATAGTATTTTATTAAAAAATGTCAATTTTTTCACAATTTTGTTCATAATAAGTGAAATATTTTTACTATGTAGTTATATAGGTGATAATTTTGACTATAAAGGATAATTTTAAAGATAAAATATTTATCTACATTATGTTAATTTATTTATATTTTTATTGAATATATAATTACTGTAAATAGTGACACAATGATGATGCAGTAATTGTTTTATTAATAGGAGAATCAAATAAATGATATTGAAAATGTTAAAATAAATATAATTAGATATAATTAAAGTCATAAATGAATTTTTGGGAATAATTTTACATGTTAGTGATGTTTTAGAATAATTGGTTTGAATTTATCATTTTATTATTTTTTTAAAAATGACATGAAATTAATGATATGAAAATTGACACTAATTATATTTTAAAATATAAAATATTATATTAAATGAAATAAATTTTTTTATAATTTAATATTCATATATTTCTTATAATTCCATAAATTACTCATTAATTTGTCTTTTATCTTGTTTTAGTGATTATATTAATCATCAAAGTGTAATTTATAGGATATCTTCGTAAGAATTGAAAAGGTCAAAAATGTGTTAAACAAAAAATATAAGGACTAAAAAATATGTAAATATTTTCTAAAATTTATTGTATGATGATAATTCATCACTATAGCATCTTAAATTCAAATATATTTTAGTTAAGAACTATTTGGATAGATTTTTTATTTTTTATAAAGTAATATTTTGAGAGTTTCAAAAATTTCTCTCTTCTTTTATTCACACCTCTAAAACCATTTTATCAGCCAAATACTACCCAAGTATCTGACAAAAATCCCTAAAATCATTCTCTAATACTTTATTTTGAGTAAAATTTATCTAATGTTGTCCTTTTGTGCCAATCTAAAGGATATTATCAAAGAATATGTAATGTTCTTCACTAAATGTTTTCTATTTTCTTTAATCCTTAAATCCCTTTATTTTTTATTTCATTTTTATTTAAAAACATTTGTATTATAAATATACTAGTATTTTTTTATAATAATTTTTATACCTAAAATCACACAAACATCCATCTAATGGGTAATGAACATACCATTCTTGTGTACGGTGAACTACCGCCTCATAAAATGATGTTATTCATTTTTCCTTTACCACCTCTCATGGTTAGGAATTATGATGTACACTCTATTTTTATTTAAAATATATAGAAAGTGTTATATTATTTTACTTCTGTAACGATAATATCATTAAAACCTTTTTAACATTTAATATTTTTGTAAATCAAAATGTTTCTCATGCGTACGTTTGACTTACAATCTCCACGATGCAATGTTATTTGTTTTCGTATATATTTAATATGGGTTGTAAAAAGGATGAAGTTTATGTATATATCTGATATATATTTCATAAAAATGATTTTTAATGATAATATATCATATTATTGTGTTTATTTTAATGTGACAAGTAAATGAAAATATTGTCCATGCGTGTGTACGACCTACCGTCTCCATGAACAATGTATTTTATTTTATTCCTCCAAATTTTATGAATCAACATGAATACCAATATATAGAATATAAATATATGTATATATATATCATGTTTATCGTTATTTATATTATGAAATCATGACTTATGTACTAGGACCAAGGAAAACAATTCAAAACATGTATGAAAAAACCAAGAAGTTATTACACGAAACAAAACATTAACAAGGAATCATTAATAAGTGGAAAATATAAAGTAATAAGAAAATAATATATGGTATTATATATATGATTATTGATATGTGGTAGCTTTTTAATAAAATATTATTTACTATACAGGTGGTTTGAATGGGTACGATGTGCATCAAGATATAAGGTTCATGTATTTTTTTCCAAATTATATTTCTTTGAGACTTATGCCATATTCACCACTCGTTTATTATATATGGTGTATATACATCACATGAATGTTTTTATGAGTATTATTCTTAATATTATGGTATTTAAATATCAATATATTTATCATTACTTCATGATTCATATGATTCAACTCATTAAAAAGTGGTAAGGGTTAATTTCACAATCACGTTATTATCCGAGATTGTTTATATATAAGTATATGTAAGGAAATATTTATATTACATGTATATTTTTTTTTAAAAAAATATCCTTAATATTTTTACCATTCTTATAAAATGGTTTAAATTAATATTTACCTATTTTTGAAAGGTATTTAATGTAATTTTCCTAACAAGGTATTGTTAGACTTTTGAAAAAAAATTAAAATAAGAATGTTTCTTCTTAACATATATCGAATGAACAGATTTTTTTTTCTTAAATTAAATCACAATTCCTAGAGGATTCCCTATTAATAATGAAAGTTGATTTTTAATTAAATTTATTATTTAAATATTTCATGACATATTAATAAAATACAAAAATGAAGAAGAAAGTATATTTTCCCCTTGAAATATTTTCTAGTGATTTTTCAAAATCATTTTCTATCTTAGAAAACTATATTTAATGTTACATATGATTTATTACGATATAATCCAATTTTATAGCTATTATAATTTCTTTTAATGGTTTATGATTATGATAAAATGATATTTATGAATCTAATTCATTTCTGTGGGTTATATTTTGATTAATTTTTATGAAACTAATTTCATTCCATGGGTTCTGATAGGATGAATGATTTATGATATTGTTTAAAAAATATATTATTATATCTAAGTGATAGGTATGACCTATATCTCTCTCTAATTTATTTTGTAATGATAAATTTTTATGAGATAATGGGTACACAGGAGGTCATCCCTTTCCCAAAATAATAGTGTACACAGCAAGCTATCCTAAGCTCTCAATAAGAGGGTACACATGAGGTCATCCTAAGCCTAATTGTAGAAGGTATACAATAGGCCATTCCAATCCCAAAGTAGACATATAGGTAATTATCTCAATACTAACATACTATTAATGTTTTGGTAGCTATAATTGACATAATGAATTATGTGTTTATGTGTATGCCATAATTTCAGATCTTATGTCAATGTTAGGATCTCACAGATTATGTTCATTGACTTCATTTTGATTTATATCTTAGTAAATTCATTCCATGATTCATCTACATGATAATTTAAATTAAGGGCATCAAATTAAAATATTATTCTCATATAAACATCGCCTTATTATAATTGTACATTTACGTATCTTCCATGTTTACCCTTAGTGAGAATTTGAGGTTACCCTTTATAATGTTTCTTTTCCACAAGATAAAAAAGAAAGGTACTAAGAATAATATGTAAAAAGAGGTTACATTTATGAATAAATAGAATGGAAATGAAGTGTATGTTCTATGAAATAGTTTTTTATATTTAAATGATTCCAAAGGCACAAAACTAATACTATCATTGGGCCTTTATTTGTGTAATGCATGAAATGTTCCAAGAAAATGATGCAATGTAAATGTATTAAAATATTGGGTCACTATAATATTAATTTATTTTATATATCTATAAAGACAATAACCTTAGTAATTACATTTATATAGATGATCTTATATATAATATAAGCCTTTTACATGATCATTTTCAAAAGATAAACAAATTATACAGAAATGGAAATGTTCCAAAATTACCCAATTTATATTTAAGTAAAGACTGTGTTTATTCTTTGTTCTTAAAACATAAGAAAAAAAGGAATATTTAAAAACTATAAATCATGTTTCTACTTCTAAAGCCCTTTAATTATTTCATCCTGATTTATTTGGCATAATTAAAATTGCATGTCGAGGTGGAAATTATTTTTTTGTTATTATTGATAATTTCATTATATTTAAATGGGTTTATCTCACGTATCATAAACATGAAACCTTATATAAATGTATTTATTTTTTTACGATAGTTCATAATTTTAAATATTAAAAAACTATTTTATTATAATATATAATTTTACTAAATTTTTTAATTTTAATATTGAAAAATTTTGTGATGAAAATGTTTAATCTCATAATTTTTATACTCTTTTGAAACCAAAAAAAATTTGGTGTTGTAGAATGTAAAAACAAAACTATTTAACATATGGCTTGAATTATGCGTAAAGAATATTTTCTACCAAAATATTTATTTAAGGAATCTATTAATAATTTTTGTTATGTTTTCAATAGATTCAATGTTAGATGACTTTAAATAAAAATCCCTTATGAAATGTTTTATGGTAGGAAACCAAAGGATAACTATATTATTGATTTTGGATTTAATGTTTTGATATTGAATATGAAATATAATTTAGATAAGTTTGATGCTAAAAGTGTAGGTGGTATATTTCTTGGTTATTTTTCGAACATTAATTATTATAGAGTATATAATAAGAAAACATTTACTATTGAATAATCTTTACATATAATGTGTGATGAATCTTATAAATGTCACAAATTTATTTTGGAAAATTTAGTATATGGTCTTAGGGATTTCATTTTTTGTGAATAAGAACATATAAATAATGTATTTTTTGAAGGGGATAAAAATTATTCTCAATCTGATTCTAGATTGTATAGGGTTCCAATAGATCATTACATTGACAATGGTATTGGTAATGTTGGTTCTGGTACAAAAACCAGAACCTCTTCTTTAAATTTCATTGTGAATTCTACTTTCATTTTCGTCAAAGTTTCAAATAATGATGATGGCATTTTAAATTATTCAAATTGGATTTTTCTTATGCATTATAAGAATATGTTGTTTTTTAGGAATAATATTTGACATGTATATAAACTCTTTAATGACATATATGTTATAAAAACTAAATGGATTTATAAAAACAAAATGGAATAATCTGTATAGGTTCTTAAAAATAAATATTTACTTGTTTCTCATAGTTATTTTCAAGAAGAAGGTAACAACTTTGATAAATATTTAATGTCAGTATCTAAAATTGAAGGAATTATAATTTTCTTATTTTTTTACATTAAAAATACAAATATTATTTCTAATGGATAGGAATGTTTTTTGAATTTTTTTTTCGAAATAATTTTATTTTTCTCAATCACCATGTTTTGAAAATGATAAGTTTTCTACAATTGTTATAAATTATCAAAAATCAATACATATTCTTAAGAAATAACCTCAATCTTTGTATGATACTATTAAAATAATTTTATTGAAAAATAATTATAATAAAGTTAAAGTAGATCCTACTTTTTTGTAAATAATTTTACATGATATTTTAATAGTTAAAATTTATCCTGATGATATTGATTTTGGTTGTTCAAAAGATTTTCTTTTCAATGAGATTTCAAATATGATGGAATGTGAAATTGACATGATCCTTTTATGTAAATTAAAATTAATTATGACAAATAAAATTTTCCAATGAAATGATGTAATATTTTTTATTCAATCTATACATTCTAAATATTTGGTCATTTTATTGTTATCATAAATATAAATACAATAAAACCACAATGAGTATTTCTTGTGAACTATATTCCAATGTTTCCATATTTTTTATTTTAAAATATATAAAATAATTATTAGATGTTTGTTATATTTATAATCTTTTATAATCGATAAAATGATTTTTATTTCTTTATGATATATATTTTCATTAGATCTTAAGGAATATCATTTTGAAAATTGTTAAAAGAATTTCTAGATATACTAATGGAACTATTAATTATGAAATTTTTTATTCTCGATATTTTTTGAAATTTATTAGTTATTCAAAATATGACTTTAGAGGACATCAACATGATATAATGATTACCTCAGATCTGTGTCACTTTATTAAAAATAATTAATATTTATGTATTTTACGAAAATAATACTTTTTTGCTTTATGAACTACGGAATGTGAGTATATCGCAATCACACCTTGTTTCTCTCATTCTTTAAGGATTAAAAAAACTTCTTCTAAGTATGATTTTAATTTTTTAAATACTATTATTAATTATGATAAATCTTCTCCTATTTATATTTTAATGAACCCTTTAATTCATTATAAAACTAAGCAAATGGACATGCACTTTCAATTTCATTAGAATTATGTTTTTAATGGTCATATTATTTGTGAATATTTTTCAATAGAAAATCATATGAAAAATATTTTCACTGAATAAATATATTAAAAAATGTTTTATAATAAGATATTTTATCTTGGGATGTTTTAATCTTAATATTTTTATGTTTTCATATATTTTTGGAGAGTTTTAGAATGTTTATATTTTGATTTTTTATAATTACATGATATTTGTACAATCTTGAATTTCTTTTTCTGATTATTTCGGTACAATTTATATACATATTTTTTCTCTATAAAACTATTTTAAACCTTTTTAAGCCTCATATATTTTGTTAACATATATTTTATTTGTTCAGTTTTCATAAAAATTTATTTTTTATAAAAAAATATATTATTATTTTTTCTGGAAAATAGATTTTAAAAATTATAATGGCTGAATTTAGTTCTAGGTTATTTAAAGTAAAAGAATTTATCTTGGATATTTTTTACATGTTTTTTAAAAAAATATATTTTTTGTTTCTTTTTAAAATTTGTATAATTGTATATTGTTTTTTATTGATGTTTAATTTTTTAATTTTAAAAAGTGGTTGATTATTTTTGAATGTTTTTTCATGTATTTTTTTTATTGAACACAATTTTTTCATTATTGGTTTATATTAACATAAGAATAAATGTTTACTTTTGTTCAATACCATGTTTTAAACTTTTTATATATCTAATATCATATCATATTATATTGATTAAAGTATTCTTAATCATGATAATATAATATTATTCATTACTTAAATTACATTTAAATTACATTTTTTAATTTTTTTAGTAAATTATTTAGACGTTTTATTATTGGTTACTATAATGAATAAGTTATTTTAGACAATAAAATATCATTTATACATGCTCTATACGATTCAAAAATAGAAAAACCATTTTTCACCATGTAGCCAAATTGTCTTTCACAAATCTAAATGGTAACTCACATAGATGGATTTGATTCAACGATCCATATTTTGGAATTTTATAATGATATTTTTTTGTGTAAATTATAAACCATAACATATTATCCATAAGATAAAAACCAAAATGAAAATAAACCAAAAAAACCCACCCTCTTCTAGAATCACAAACTGCACCAAATACAAATTTATCAAAATTTGAATTTCAAAAACCATCATACCGATCTCAGGCCATCCATATCGTCTAGCTGTCATTATCACACTGGTGAACTATCACCATAAACACAAATGTCACTTCACCATTGTCACCACCATCATCGCACATCATGTTTTCAACATTGTCTAAGATTCATAGATCCATCATTGTCAGGAAACCAACATCATCGGTGTTGGTACATCTCATGTTTGATGAATGGTGGAAGTCATAATACTAATGAGGTAACCGATAGCTGAAGCTGGAAAGAGAACCTCGCTGGGCAATAAGTATTGAATCACCAATTACCTTATCCCCAAACCTAAAAAACACAAGTGATGTCATAGACATCCACTAGAACCCATCAAACCTACATGAATCAACTCTCCCCACCATGAATAACATGATCCTAAAAAAACGCCACCCAATGAACCCTCACTGTGGATATCTGCATCACACCACTAGCACCCCTAGGAAGCAATCGACACCAAATCCCCAAAGAGAACCATAATTCCACCCAATGAGAAGAATCCTCAAATAAGTATGACTCCCAAAACATTCACAGGACAAGCCACCTGGAAATCCCTCCCCATCACACCACAGAACCCAAAGAGTCTAGTAGCCCAATACAGTTGACTAACCTGGAAGGGAGAGGAGGGTCAGAAGGTTATACAAGGTATGAGGGGAGAAACCTCCATAGTAGTCCAAAGATGATTAGAAACCCACAACCTCTCTGAAAAAAAACTATAATTGAATCTTAAATGAAGATTAGACACCACATAAACCTACAATTTAATAGGGAATAATTAGAAGTGAAATTTGGAAATGAAATCCAGAGATAAAAGGAAAGTGGTCGGAAGGACTTATAGTTTCCGAACATGGAATACTATAATTATTGTGAATCCATCGCACCAGGTTTGACATGGGGAGGAGTGTTGGAACTTGTGGTTAGAGTATGGTGAGGAGGATAGGGAATAATCAAAACCCAATACAAAATAAGGAACTAGTAAAGGAATTGACATGGGGATGAAAACCTTTGAAATAAAGGGGTGACCTAGAGAGCTATCCATAGGAAAACAAAGACATAGAGATCCTCCACCACAATTGGATGAAATCCTACGAACATAGGTACAATATGATCCATAGAGTGCATCATAAGAGAGCGAACACTTGGAAAGGTGGGAGGGGTAAAAAGAATGGAGAAAACTCGAGAGAGGATTGCTCCCCCAATGCAATTGATGTAATCATTTTAAATCTATATAGTTGTTTTTATACTTATTGTTTCCCTATATATTTCAATAATATCTAAAGATAAAAACATCAAATTTGGTGATATTGTTTCAGGAAAGAGAATAAGATTTTAAATATTTTATTAGGAGACACTCAATTCTTACTTGATCCCTATACTATTTGAAATTATGCATGAATTCACTATATATTTTCACTTTGATTTATGCTATTTATTGAAACTACTTTGTTTCCTTTTTTATAATAATGATATTTTTTAAATCCAATTATTTTTATTCATTATTATTTATAAATATATTGAAATTGTCCACATATAATTAGTGAAGACCAATAGATATTTTTTCCTTTCACTAGATCTATCTTAAGTTGGAAAATATAAAACTCAATTTGTCCACAATATTTTGGAATTCCAAAGAGTTAATTTTCTACATGTTAAATTTAGATGCCTGAAAAAATAAAAAAATGTGAGGAATTAAATTATGTAGTGAAAATATATTGAAATACACCAATGAGATCAATTTTTCTTATGTACTGAATAACTTAGGTGATTTGACTAAGTAATGAATTCACTTAGGTATAGTAAATAACAAACATTATTTGCATACATGAAACACTGATGTAGTGAATCGCTTATGTAATTCACCTATATATTCTATTATCTTATGTAGATAAAAATTCAAATGTGAAAACCCCCATGTAGATTTACATGTGCAGTTCATTAAAATTACTATAAGAAAAATTCAATGTTTTATGTAATGTTATATATATCGATTTTATGCATGACTATTTCTTAGGTTTAAAATTTTATAGTGAAATTATAACTCCATATTATATATATATATATATATATAGAAAAAATGAACTGTTTCACAATGAATTAACTTTTTTAATATTACAAGTTGTCTTATATCCACGCGTCAAACTAAAAACTCAATACCTAAATAATCATTTCTATTTGATTGTGTTTTTTTCTTCGATTATGTTATTATTAAATTAATATTAAATGGTATTTTGAATGATCAAACTTGTTTTATTGTTTTTAATAAAGATATTTTTTAATATCTTCACATGTTTACATATTGTTTTAAATGAATTAATTTCATAGGTTAATACTTCATGCTAAAACATTTAATATTAATGGGATTTATCATTAACCTATTGTTACAGAAACAATTTAATGTAGTTAATTTATTATTTAAAAAAGCTTTGAATTATTATTTATAATTTGGAATATCAGTCATGTGTGGAGTTATTATTATGAAATAATAATATTTATATATATATCACCCTTCGATATTCCAGTATTATTAATTTTAAATTTAATATGATTTTAGCTGTTTTTTATGAGACCACATTAGTTTTTTTGAATTTTCATTATCAATATATTTTTAGTCAAAGGGTTCTTTGAGGATATAAAATTTTGACATGATGAGTTCAAATTATTTAAAGGGATAAAAAGTATTCATACCATGTGAACTTCCACGTGATTCTACTACTACTAGAATATCTGTCAAGGGATGAACAGAAAAATCATTCACTGTTACATCCTTGAAGTGAAAAGAAAATTTGTTTCTCAAGAACTAGCACTTGTGCTTAATTTTTTTATCTTCTCTTTTGGTATTGTCTCTTGTGTATATGGGACTATTTCTCATCAATCACATGATTTCACATTCTATTTTTTATTTTACCTAAAAAAGAATTTAATATCATCATGATGTGACTATCAGGTTCTAATGTTACGACCATTCTACTAGTGAATCATAATATTTATTGTTTGGGTCGTAATTGGGTTGTGGATACACATTAAAAAGTCATGAGTCTAGTTATTCTTCCACAATAAAAAGTATTTTTAATTGATTTTATATTATACTTCAAAAAAATGAAGTGAACGTTGTATATCGTATCGATTAGGTATCTCAGTCAAGTAAAATTTTTATTTTTGGGATGAAAAAACTACAGGTGAGCAAAAACAAGATAAAACAAGTCAATGATCAATTCCAGGGAAGATACCCTAAGGGGGTCTTAAATAACGAAGACCAAGTAAATACCCTACAATCAGATTAACACCCTCTATGTCGAGCTGGAGAACATTCTAAAAGAAAACAACGTTGGATCCTTGATTCAGCGTAGCCATGGAGGCTAGATGACCAGCCAAATTGTTACCCCCCTGCCACGTGTGAAACACATGAAAATTGTTGTTGCTGCGGATTGATTTACAACTCCTAATGATATAAGAAATTTACCAAGGAGTGGATCCTTTTTCATTCATGGAATAATGAATTATCATGGATTCAGTCTCCACCTGGTCAATGGATAATCCTTTCTGGACATATAATCTCAGACCCATATGCATTTCTCTGGCCTCTACCTAAATAGCGATTCCCCTTCGATAAAAAGATGTAAAAGTAAGAAGAACAATGTCGTTATAATCCCGAACCACGCCTTCTCCACGCATCATGCCCGAAAGACAAGAGCCGTCAAAATTCAGCTTGAGACCCATAACTGGTGGAGACCATCAGACCCAGTGGCCCCTCTGGCCTGAGATAGAAGGCTGCATCGCCGCCTCATTCGCATGTAAATATCTCAATGAGGGGGCCTCATGCAAGCGGTCGAACCCGCAGACCATATCAACCCTTAGAGATTTAACTCTCTTAATAACCGACCTACCAGCGGATGCCACACCTTCAAATCTATTCTTGTTCCTTGCCTTCCAAATGCACCAGAAACCTGTAATAAGGATCATCACACTTTCCTCCCTTTATGTACCTAGGACGAGCGACTCATGAAGCCATTTTTCCATGAAGGATGCCTCAGACATACCAGTGGGTAGAAGACCGGTGAAACCCCCAATAAATACCTAGATATCTGTGGCCCATTCACCCTCAAAAAATAGGTGATCAGCGCTCTCCTCCCTTTTCACCTTGTAGGACTGGCATATAGATGCCATGTTGACACCCAACCACTTCACATTGTCATCTGTGGGAACCACCTGCTATCTCACCCTCCAGGTAAAGAATTTGTGCTTTGATGGACATTTCCTACACCATACCACACTGCTCCGAAAATCTCGCTGCTCTTGAGAGGCCACAGTCTGACAGAAGTCCTTCGAGGAGAAATGCCTAGAAGTTGAAGAAGTGAACATACAGGTATCTTCCTCCTCATTCAGTGAAATCAGGCGGAATACCCCCTTTTGATCCTCGTTCATAACTGCGTTTGTAAAACTAGGATACAAACAAGCCTCCCGAAAGGAAATCGTAGGATTCTGGCATCCCGGGAAGCCATTAAATGAGCCCGTCCAGTTATGATGCCAAAAAGAGATGTCACCCCTCTCCACAATCCATTGGGTGTGTTGCCGGATAGAAGGAATGATGATGAAGATCCCAGACCAAAATGGAGATGTGTGTCCCGCACCATCCGCATTCCCCCCAGCTTGAGTAGAAATGATTTTCCCCCAAAGCATATGACCCTCCACAACTTCCCATGCCAGCCTTGCGTTCATGCAATGGATAATACCAACCAAGCTTCGCACATTGATCCCACCATCGTAAATAGGTCTCTCAAACTTATCCCATGACGTCCAATGATGTTTCCCCTCTGATTGAGCATCCCAAATAAAATTAGCCAAAATTATATCAATAGTTGTACTAACCCCCTTATGAACCTTGGTTGCCGACATAACATAGATTAGAATAGCTAAAATCATACTGTTCACAATAGTTATCCAGCCTCCGAAAGACAGGAAGCGATTCTTCCAGTTGAGCACACGACTGGTAATTTTGTTCACTAAACAATAATACTCCCGAATGTGGATCCGCCCTGGGGAGATGGGGCATCCAAGATAGTCGAAAGGAAAAAACACCTTTTGCATGTCTAATTTAGTGCATAGGGAGATATCCTATTGAATTCCGCATTTGTTAGAAATAATGATTCTGCTCTTGGTTTTTATGATGACCTACCCACTACAAAAGAAATATTCGTCAAAAATTATAATGTGGCCATCAACCGATCTGTTGTTTGCATTGTTAAAAATGAGGGAGTCATCCGAAAACATGAGATGTGAAATTGGAAGACAGCCTCCACGCCTTTGGAATAGCCAGATAATACCCCTGGACCGCCTTCCATTAATGAGATGACTGAGAGTGTCTTGGACAAAAATGAAAATTTTCATAGATAAAGGATCCCCTTGACAGAAACCATGAGTAGCCTTAAAAAACTAGGAATTTTCCCCAGGAAGGAGACAACCATCCATGTAGAAATGAAGCATCTGAAAATAATATCTGCGGCCCATGGAGAAATACCCATACCTGAAAGCACCTTGTTGAAGAAACCCCATTCCATTCTGTCATAGGCCTTATTCATATCCAGTTTGAAGGCCATGTTGGATCGCTGAGTTTTGAGATTGGATATCCCTAAGAATTTCTTGTGCAAAACCAATCGCCCCTAGATAGACCTTTTCGTAACAAATCCATGTTGCTCCAAAGATATCCAATGAATATCATCTGTATACATTTTGGAATTAATAATTCTTGAGAGAATATTATAAGGAAAATTACACATACTAGCCAGCCTATAGTCATGGATAGAGGGAGGGTCTTTAATATTTGGCAGGATAACAAGAGTAGTTGTACCAGCCACTCTAGGAATCAAACCACCCCCAAAAAATATTTAATGGACGAGATAACATCAACAATAATAAACTCCCAGGACCCCCTGTAGAACGAACCTGGAATGCCATCGGGACCCAGGGCGCTCTCTGGGTTAAGATTCATCATCGCCTCAGAAATATCCTTCTCATCAGGATTCGCCTCCAGCGCGTCATTATCAGACCTAGAAAACATGTTAGGAATCCCTGAAAATAGCTTTGAGTCCCCTCTTGGATACCCTAATGCCATGATTGGGTTTGGTTCAGCCAGAATGTTTTTGAAAAAACAAAAGGCCAAGCCTCCAACCATGTCCTTGTCCTCTGAGAATGAACCATCATCCAGCAAAGTATTTGGTTTCACTAACCTCCTTATTTCTTTAATGGAAGCATGGATGTATGTCGAGTTCTTGTCTCCTTCCCGAATCCATTTCACCATTGCATCCCCTCGTGCCAACCGCTCCAGCTTCAGAATCATCTCTACCAAGGCCGTCTTTTTGTTCACCAGTTCAGCAAAAACTGAATCCTCTCAAACATTCTCAAGGCTTCAATCCATTCTTTCCACCTCCCTCTCAAGATTTTGAAGGTCCTGGCTAGTGGGGAGAACTCTCTTCACCCATCCTTGTAGCCTTTGCATTAAACGTCTCAACCTGTTATGAATGACCACCCAAGAAAAACCAGGAGTCGTCTCCCTCCAAGACTCGTCCACTAGCTAATGATAGTCAACCAAACCAACCCTGTGGGCGTGAAACCGAATGTGTCACCACCATCCTGTCTGGGGGATAAGGATATGAGAAACGTAGAGTGGTCTGATATACCCCAGACAAGATGCTCCACCTTGGGGATGGGAAACCTGGAAATGGCCTGTAAATTTGCCAAACATCTGTCCAATCTACTCCAACATCTACGGCCACCGTTTTGGTTGTTGCACCATGTGAACCTGTCCACAAAATAACCCATTTCACGAAGCCCTTTAACCGCAAGGAACTGAGTAAATCTTGTGATGGACATCTGAGGGAAGGTGCCCCTGCCATTCTTCTCTTCGGGGTCCAAGATCACATTGAAGTCTCCACCAACAATACATGGGTGGTCCTCCGGGTCAAATGAACTGAGATCCTACCATAGCAATTCTCTATGTTGCACAATACATCTACCATAAACCGACGACAAGAAGATGGTTTCCATGCCTAGAATCATTTTCTCCGTAATATATTGGTCACCTGACTTAACCATATCCTCTAGCACGTCCTTTTTCCAAAATAGCCATATGTAACGATTAGACGAGTCGGCATGCATACCTCCATGCATACCAATTTTGCGAGTGAACTCACCAATCCTCGTAGGATTCTGTTTTTGCTCTAGGCCCGCAACAAAACACACCTTGTGCTTAATAATTTCCAAAGATAGAAAGTCCTTCTTCACCCGAGCTGCTAACCCATGATAATTCCATATGAGGACCTTAATCATTGAAACATATAGGGCCCAGCTCTGACTCCAGGCACATTGGTCACATTCAGAGGAGAGGAAGCACACTCCTCTGACACTCTGAGACAATCTTTTGTGCAAACCCCTGCCTCCTGAGGCGAGGTTAGCTTTTCTGGAGAAGCTGATAAGGATTGATACCGCATGGACACCCTCCTCGATTTACTTGGGGGAGATCGAAGTTCTTTCGACTGGGGCACAAGAGACTCAAGGTCTCCATGGATATGCTTTTTCCCATCCAACTGAGGAGGGTGATGGAATGGAACCTCCCTGGGAGAGCACTCACCAATGCCTTCCAACAGCTGCACACGATAGCTTGGTAATCCCGCAGAACAAACAACATTGATGTAACCCAAAAAAACATCTAAGAAGGCGGAGAAGTCTGACCAAGGAGAAAGAGGCACCATTGAACTAGAAATATGTGACATCATCACCTAGGAGAAACCCACACTAGAAGGCTTGAACCATAAAAGTGATAAGGACCCCCAACCACCAGGGAAGAGGGAAGGAGGTAGGGGCAGGGAGGGGCCTCCAACCCTAGGACTCTCAGAAGACCCAGCTCGCGGGGAACCGAATCACCATGAACCAAGAGATTATATAGACCCAAGCCTGAAGAAACCCCTTCGTAAATATGATCAGAACCTGCAGTCACCTTCACGGCGGAGTAATCAAGGTTGGCCTCGACCGGGACCCTTGCAGATGGAGATGCAGGAGGCATCCAACGCCCTTATATGCCACCACGAGAACGCTTACAGCACACCAGCACTAAGTGGCCCTGAAGGGAGCAGATCAAGCAGTACTGGGGCAGCACTAGGTACACAATATCTTGGCTCAAGATCAGCATGTCCTTCCCCTTCAGCGATATCTTGTCTAGAAGCGGCTGGTAAAGATCACGTTTAACAAAAATGTGAGCTCCAGACGCATCCACATAGCATCGGGTGATATCATTAGCAAATAAGAAACCTCCGAGAGAGTCCCTGATCGCCTTGAGAAGAGGACCATTGTGGAACGGCAGCGGAATCCCTGGTAGAGAGATCCAAACAGCCGCAAGAGGACTTTATTTCCCCTTATGTTCCCCTATCATCCATCTCTATAGGTTGAACCTCTATCTCCCCATGATCTGACGTGCTTTGCACCATGCAAACACGAAATCCGCCTCCGAACCCATACTGAGACAGAAAGCATTCTGGTGGCTGACCGAGATCTGGGTCGGATCGGCAAGGCCCCAGGAGCTGACGAACCATCTGAACGCCGATAAAGTCAGCTGCGCCGCCCCAAAACTAGCAATGACCATCCATCGGA
Organism: Viscum album; assembly: GCA_963277665.1. Lineage (NCBI taxonomy): Eukaryota > Viridiplantae > Streptophyta > Magnoliopsida > Santalales > Viscaceae > Viscum > Viscum album. Next base: position 521,162,950 of record OY728161.1, on the reverse strand, counting down.
GGCTGAGCTGACGAACCATCTGAAAGCCGATAGAGTCAGCTGCGCCGCCCCAAAACGAGCAATGACCATCCATCGAAGGTTGGTGACCACCTCTTCGAGAGTTTTTTTTATACACATTTTTGAAAAAAAAATTGAAAATACATGTAGGTTAAAAAAATTATTTTTTTACCACCCAAAGGCGGCACCTGGTGTGCCGCCTTTGGGGAATTTTCCGCCCATGGAATGGCGGCACACGGTGTGTCGCCTTTGCCCAAAGAAAACCTGCAAAGACAGCACACCAGGTGCCCCCTTGGCCTAAATATATTTTTTTTAAATTTTATTTTATTTTTTTGGTTTTGTTCTGTTATATATATATATATATAACAAAAATTTTCTGCATAATTTTTGTGTTATTTAATATCCAGCGGTTCTTCCATTATATCAGTCTGGATTCTGACTGATACCCTCACTCAAGACTCCCTTTTATAAGGGGGTTTTCCCTGAAAAAAATACTGCATTTCCAATGTGGGATTCTAGTTCTCCTTTTCCTGCACAGTACATTCTGTGTTTCCGATGTGTGATTCTGTTTCAATTACGCGACTTCGAAGGACTATAAAAGATAAACTATAGGAACAATACAAATGAAACATTAAAAAATGATTAAAAATATAAGAAATAGTTGAACACAAAAATAATTTCATAAAATTTTTTGACACAGATTAATTTATAATCTTTCAAAATCACCTACTTGAAACTTAAACATATTTCAAGTACGTGACTTTGAAAGCTTATAAAAGATAAATTATAAGACCAATAAAAATGAAACTTTAAAAATTGATTAAACATATAATAAATAGTTGAAAGCAAAAATAATTTCATAAAAAATGTTCACAAAAAACAATTTATAATCTTTCAAAACAATCAACATGAATCTTAAAAATGTTTCATGTTCCCGACTTTGAAAGACTATAAAACATAAACTATAAGACCAATAGAAATGAAACATTAAACATTGATTAAACATATAAGAAATAGTTGAAAACAACAAAAACTTCCTAAAAATGTCCTTAAAATTTAATTTATAATCTTTCAAAACAGTCTAGTTGAAACATAAAAATGTTTCAAGTACGCGAATTTAAAAGACTATAAAACATAAACTATAAGACCAATATAAATGAAACTTTAAACATTGATTAAATATATAAGAAATTAATAAGTTATTTAATTTTAACTTAGTCATTCTAACTTTGTCATAGCATTCAGATGCATTCCAACAATGAAAACCTCAACCAGCTTATGTGCTTTACACACAATAGAAACATCATTGCAATTTTGTCATGCCCCTGAGTATAAATCAACCTAAAAAGATGTAGTTAATATTTCTTGGTAAGGTGAGATGAGAAGGGAGGTATTATACCATCGGGAAGATATATTCTAGAAATTTGCAATGTTATGACAAACCTTTAGATGAAATGTGTCAGTTCCCCACTAGATGTGCATGTTCCCTCAAAATTTTCAGGCTGGAGATAATCCACCTTATGTTCCACATAGCCTTATGCCTTCCATGGATTAATTTCAAACACTTCAACCAATTTTTTACTTTATGGGGAAATAAAACCTCATTCCTTTGAATATGAACATTACCATGAACATATAAAATCATCATTTTGTAAGAAAAACTACTAATCTCATGTTCACTGAAATACCCCTTAACGTAAGAATGATACAAATAGTGTAAGTACCCAATAGAAAGATTCCAATCCATTTTGACTGGGCTATGTGGAATCATTGGTGTCTTCATCTGATTAATAATTTAAAATGTTTCAAAACCACCTTTCTGAAACTCAAAAATGTTTCAAGTAATTACTTTTCTACTACTTCTTATTTTTTTAATCTATGTTCTATGTTTCATTTATATGAGTCATTAAGTTTATATTTTATAGGCTTTCAAAGTCTCATATCTGAAATATTTTTGAGTTGTAAGAAGTTTTTTTAGAGATTATAATTGTATTTCATCAGCAATTTTTAAGAAATGGTTTTAATTTTCAATTACATATTATATTTTTAATCCATGTTTTAAGTTTCATTTCAATAGATCTTATGGTTTATATTTTATAGGCATTCAAAGTCACTTACTTGAAACATTTTTGAGTTTCAGAAAGGTTGTTTTGAAACATTTTAAATTATTAATCAGATGAAAACACCAATGATTCCACATAGCCCAGTCAAAATGGATTGGAATTTTTCTATTGGGTACTTACACTATTTGTATCATTCTTACGTTAAGGGGTATTTCAGTGAACATGAGATTAGTAGTTTTTCTTAAAAATGATGATTTTATATGTTCATGGTAATGTGCATATTCAAAGGAATGAGGTTTTACTTCCCCATAAAGTAAACAAATTGGTTTAATTGTTTGAAATTAATCCATGGTAGGCATAAGGCTGTGTGGAACTTAAGGTGGATAATCTCAAGCCTGAAAATTTTGAAGGAACATGCACATCTAGTGGGGAACTGAAACATTTCATCTAAAGTTTTGTCATAGCATTGAACATTTCTAGAATCTCACTTCCTGATGGTATAATACCTCCCTTCTCATCTAACCTTACCAAGAAAAATTTACTAGATCTTTTGAGGTTGATTTATACTCAGGGGCATGACAAAATTGCAAAGATGTTTCTATTGTGTGTAAAGAACATAAGCTGGTTGAGGTTTTCATTGTTGGAATGCATCTGAATGCTACGACAAAGTTAGAAGGACTAATTTAAAATTAAAAAATTTATTAATTTCTTATATATTTAATCAATGTTTAAAGTTTCATTTATATTGGTCTTATAGTTTATGTTTTATAGTCTTTTAAATTCGCGTACTTGAAACATTTTTAAGTTTCAAGTAGACTGTTTTGAAAGATTATAAAATAATTTTTATGGAAATTTTTTAGTAAGTTTTTGTTGTTTTCAAATATTTCTTATATGTTTAATCAATGTTTAATGTTTCATTTCTATTGGTCTTATATTTTATGTTTTATAGTCTTTCAAAGTCGGGAACTTGAAACATTTTTAAGTTTCCTGTTGATGGTTTTGAAAGCTTATAAATTGTTTTTGGTAAACATTTTTTATGAACTTATTTTTGTTTTAAACTATTAATTATATGTTTAATCAATGTTTAATGTTTCATTTGTATTGGTATTATAATTTATCTTTTATAAGCTTTCAAAGTCACGTACTTGAAATATGTTTAAGTTTCAAGTAGGTGGTTTTGAAAGCTTATAAATTAATCTGTATCAACATTTTTTATGAAATTGTTTTTGTTTTCAACTATTTTTTATATGTTTAACCAGTGATAAAAGTTTCATTTGTATTGGTCTTATATTTTATCTTTTATAGTCTTTCGAAGTCGCGTACTTGAAAAAAAATCACACATCGAAAACACAGAATGTACTGTGCAGGAAAAGGAGAACCAGAATCCCACATCGGAAATGCAGTATTGATTTCAGGGAAAACCCCCTTATAAAATAGAGTCTTGAGTGAGGGTATCAGTCAGAATCCAGACTGCTGTAATGGCAGAACCGTTGGATATTAAATAACAGAAAAATTCTGCTGAAAAGTTTTGTTTTATTTATATATATATATAAAAGAAAACAAAACAAAAAAATTTAAAAAAATTAAAAAAAATTAGGCAAAGGAGGCACCTGGTGTGCCGCCTTTGCGGTTATTTTTTAGCAAAGGCGTCACACCATGTGCCACCTTGCCCTGGGCGGAAAATTCCCCAAAGGCGGCACACCAGGTGCCACCTTTGGGGGGTAAAAAAATAATTTTTTTTAACCTAGATGTATTTAAAAAAAATTGAAAAAATGTATATAAAAAACTCCCTCTTCGAAGACACCCACTGGGAATTCCAGAGCCAAACTAGAATTATCCCTACTGATCGACGACCCCACCGAAGGAATCTCCAGGCAACCAGCGCAAGGAGAATCCTTGAGCGAACCGCATAGCTCCTCCTTGAAATATGGACCCACACTACCAACCTTAGAGGAGTACCATAAAGGGGGAAGCGAGGGCCGCAACGCCTCGGAAGATCCAGAGGGGCCGGATCGAAAGGCCATGACACCGGAAACATGGTCCTGGAGCACTAAGCGGATGAAGCAACATGCATCAAAAATTGAAAATCCGCGAGCGCATGGGGCGCGTTCTCCATTGGAAACGACATTCAGGGGGCTTTCTCGATTAAGGATATATATGTGTAGACTATGTCCACATTGGATGGAAATGTTGTAAAAAACATCCCCTTTATTTTATTCTACTACAAATTAAAACTCCAAATTAACATTAACACTTTCTATAAATAATAAATATATTTCATTAATTTTCTTAATATTCTCTCTCCACAACCTATAGACCATACTCAATTACCCATACTAACGTTACATATTGTGGAAATCACATTTTTATTATCGATTACAGTGATAATACTATTTTGGGCAATTATTTTCCATTAGATTGACTATTATAGAGGCATGTGAATTATTAGGTGGAATATTTGGAGGGGGAAACATATATGTAGGCCTAGTGTCCCAAACATATTACCGTGTAGGTCTTGTGATGTCATGGATAATAGATCAATGATGAGAATCACTGCATATGGTACATTGATATAATATAGTTGGGGGCATGGATTTGAAAACCTTCTAAGGAGGCCCCAGTTGTCATCTGACATGGACTAGAGCTGTTCAAAAAAATTCCGCATAGTTTTTGAAATCATGATGATAGTTCAAGAGACAATGTGACAAGTGGTTTCCTTAGATAGATGAGCTCACATGGTTAGTGAATTGTTTGGAAAATAGAGTTTCAATATCATAAACCCATCAAAATTGGTAAATTTAAAATTTTTACCTCCCAATATTATAGAAATATAACCAAATGTATTCTTTTATTCCACTCCCATAATCCATAAGTGAATCCAAAACTCTATCTCTTCTTCCGAGCATAATCCTCCATTGATCATTGTCTATTTGAAGTGTTTTTTCGTTCTGATTTAATACCATGGGTATTTCTAAGATTCTTTTTCCATTTATTCCTTTGATGCTTTAGTTCATTATTTTTTCTTCTAATTCATTATCTAAAAACCCTCTTTCTAATGTTTTGTTTTGTTATGTGGTTGTGGAAATTTTTTACAAATTCAATGTTTGGGGTTAGATGAGTTGTTAAATAAAAGAATAATATAGGTGGTATCATAACATTTCTCATAATCTAAAGATTCTTTAGGTGAATGTTCTATGTACGCTGACATTGGCATTTTGTGAATTCAAACCCTTTTATAAATGACTTTTTCCCCACATGTTATAAATACGATGACATTGGCATTTTTTATAATTATGTTTTCACCTTTTTTATTCTATTTCCCCCACATGTTATTCTAAATCTTCGCCAGTGGTCCATTGGGACCTGTTATGAATTTGTTGAGTGGGTCCAAGAATGATCAAAACACTGAATTTCGGGTTGATGAGTGAAAGATGATAGAATCGGTTTTTTTAAAATATGTGAGGACAAATTTTAATGTTTTTTATGGATATAGAATCTGGGGTGGTGACTTTTAGTGACATGTGGTTCAACGGGTGATAGGATGTGATGCAATCATTGGGAAGCTCACTTGAATCTAATTTCTAGCCACCAGAGTCGGGGAATTGATGTCCAATTTCATGATCTGTTGATCCTTGATGGTCAAATGGTGAGATTCATTGTGGTAGGATCATATATGAAGGACTCATGCAAACTTCATTTGTTTTTTTATAAAACTGACTATATGACATGTAGTCAGGAAGAATAGACATTATGTAGTCCTCCAGATGTAAGGTCTAGGGTTTATAGTGATGTCAAATATCATGCATTGTGTAGGTGTGCCGACATTCTATTTGAATTGATCAAAGTTCCCATCACATGTTCCAAATGCACGCACATATGTCCCCATACATACATATATGTTGTGTATTAGATTATACAAGCGTATGTATGAATTCATGGGAATGGGCTGAGATGCATGACTAGGACCCTAGTGGGTCAAAAATGCCATGTATCCTAGAAGAAACATCATGTATATAGACAAGGATTTCCATTCCATGTCCTAGAAGAAATGACTTTGCGGGAGAGTGGCTCCATACATCGTATTGACCCTATAAAAGTCGTATAAACCAATATGAGTCTTCTTCTTCGCATTTCTCTTATGTTTAGATGTAGATTTTACCCATAAGTATCCTATCTTGAGTGTTGTAACTTATAGAATATGATGGTTGATTTCTTAAATTATTTTTAGTTAGTATTTGAGATGTTCTAATATGTATTTTTATTCAGGTGAGGAATGAAGATATAATTGGTTCGGTGGGATCACCAGTTAGATGGTTGTGGCTGAACCACCCTATCACACCAAGTCATTGGATACTCAGGCTATCAAAGATATATTAGGATCAGTACTCATGTGTTAAAATAGGTCATGGGTTCCTCAAATTAATTATTTATATAAATATTGTACTGCCCTATGTTGGGAACGGGCCCCATCACTACAAAGTGGAGCTCCCCCATATTTGACATACAACGGTGTGCAGGTCCTACATGGGTGTTTTGGTTCCCTTAGATATGGATTAAAGTACATTAAATTAGTCCTTACAACCAAAATATGGTTAGGGTTAATTTTATTTTGGGTTCATATGTTGGAAATTTTGATCTCTAGGATTACTCATTGACATTGGCTGGTTAGTGAGATGGAGATCCCATTTCTCTCTCATCTGGGATTTATTTATGAAAAAATATCTATAATGGATTTCATTCCCCTATATTATGGGTTTATTTTTCTTCATGGTATCTTTTTATTTCTCCACCTTAAATTTTTACGGTATCCTACTATGTATGTTTATACTCACCCATGCATTGGATTTTCCCAAGCATGTCATTCCTTATATAGACGGATAACAGATCAGTGATAACTTTGCTGGATCTTAGGGACACTTGGGGGAATATGGATGCATACATTGGTCAGGACATGAGTATTAGGTGATGTGATCTTTCAATTTTTCTTTATTCGAGTTGTTTTTTGGTTGAGAGTTTTTTTCCCTTTGGGCGTGAATTTTTCACATTTACATTTTAGTCATCTTCTGTCATACTCTGATGTATTTTCCTAGACATTATTACATGCATGGTTTTTACCATAGAGATTAATATCCTTTTTATTTCTTTGTACATTGCATTTATATGTACTGGTGTGTCAGAATAGGTACATCTGAAAATGAATTACATTCATGTTATGTCTTATCGACACATATCACCAACCCCAAGACAATTAGAGGTAGGCTTGGGGTTGTGGCAGCCCATCATTCTGTTGGTCTAGTGGGCTCCATTGTGTTGTGTCATTTCAGTGTGGTATCAGAGGTGGTTCTTTCTATGGTTAGTGATGGAGATATACACATGATGAGGTTTTGTTGGTAACATAGGTAAAATGTTGTTGAAGTGTCTTGGGTGCATCTTTTATTCCTAGGAACTCAGTGTTGTTGTGGTGGATTTTGTTTCCATAAAGCAGGACTCTTGATACTTTCTTGTTGATTCAACATACCGAGATATAAGTTGTAGCGTATTATGGTACATGAATTTTATATTATTTATTACTTTGACTGTACTCTATAAGTCATCTCCCAATATAAATGATTAGCTTATCACTATACATCATTTTCACCTTCAAGATTCCTCGGTAAAGACATAAAACTAGGGTATTAATTCAGGATTATGATGATGATCTGATGAGTGATGATGCCTCACTTTGGGGACCATATAATAAGGATTTTTCAACTCAATGGTTAGGTAGAATCACCCATGGTAATCGATCAGTCGATAATATCATCTATTCTGGATGAGGATACATATAGGCTAAGTGTGCTACATGATTTTTAGTATGTGTGACCATTGAGGTTTTGTAAAGATCCATATCCCTAGGAAGTGAATTATTGGTTTGATTAGGTGTTTTGATTCATCATTATAGTTTGTACCCTAATAGATTAGACTGTTTCACTAGTGACCAATCTTCTCCATGAGCATTGTTTCCTATGGGGATACCAATGGACGTCACAACAGTTCAAGGTTTTCTTCATGAGAAGTAGAGACAGTGATCACCTTGTTTTATTGGGAGTCGTTTCCCCCTTCTCAGGGGTATTGTACTAGTAGGAGCCTATGGTGAGAATGTGTAATTGGAATAGACCCCAGATGATGCAGGTCTGGGTAGTGAGACCTCTATAAAGATAATCTGGGATTTGATAGAGCCATTTTTTTATGTTTCATGTAACTATATCCATAAAAGAAAGATTATAACTTCCCCCCACAAAGATGCATCCTTTTAAAGTTATTTAAAATAGTTGGGGTGAGTTAGTTCTAGGAAATGATTATACTTTTATGGTGTGGTGGATGATTTTCTTCAACATTTATGTTTGAGGGTATTTATATGGAATATGGTGTCAAAGTGATTCATAGATATGATAAAAGGGAATTCAAAAAAAATGATGGATTCAAGAAGTAGGGACTTGTTATATCGAGACTCTATGTATGGTTAAGGAAAGATTATTTGTCTTCTCTACCCTAATTGCATTTATTTACTCTGTCTCGAGACACGTTCAAAGGATGTGGCCCATGTTTGAAGCATTTTTTTACCATTGGATCCCTTTATCTCAACCCTTATTTATGGAGTATTTAGCATAGAGGATCAATGTTCATGAACTCCAATCATTATTGTGACCCAATTCATAGGGGGAGAGAGAGTTCCTCACATTGTTCTTCTCATGGATGATGAAGAGGACCTATAATTATTCTCTTATCATTGACTAGATTATTATGATTAGTTCCCCGATAACTATCACCAATGAAGGATAATGCTTAACCAAGCATGTGGTATGTTATTTTACATCCCATATTAAAATGGATCCCAGATATAGTATGCTTTTCTCATGTTCAAGAGTATGCAAACTATTTTTATTAATATGCTGGTATGAAACATGGAGTAGTAGATGATATGAGTATTTATTTTCCTACTATGGTGGTGGATTTTGAGGAAATAATTGTTGAGGTATTTTCTAGATTGATATCCCATTGAGAATTTTTTTTCTAGTACTCCTATCACATAGAGTCCATGATGATATCATAAAATACCTATCATATAGAACCTATCATGCTCCGGGAGGTGAGGGTGTAGTTATAGGGCCTTCAATATATTGGTTTTGTAAGACCTAGTGTGTCCCTATGGGTGGCTCCAACGTTGTTCGTAAAAAATGAGAAAGGTTTTATGCGGCATGGTGTTGATTATCATTAACTAAACTATGTAATGAAAAATAAAAAGTGTCCCTTTACTGTGATTGATGACCTCATTCATCAGCTATGAGGCACAAAATGGTTATCAATGATCGATCTCGGGTCCTACTACCACCATTTGTTGTTTTGTGAGGCTGATATTTTGATTATGGAATTTCAATGTCGCAATGGAAACTATGAGATCCTAGTGATTTATTTCAATGTGATGAATTACCCAACTATATTTATTGAATTTCTGAACCAGATCATCCAACCATTCTTGTACCATTTCATGATTTCCTTTTTTAATGAAATACTCATATACTCTGTATTATATGAGGAGCATGAAACTATCCTAAGGATAGTCCATTACTTACTTAGGGAGTACTTCCATGATGGTAAGATTTTTAAGTGCAAGTATTGGATCCTGATGGTTTACATTATGGTAATTTCATTTCATAGTAGGAATTATTTATTGACCCAATGATGATTTATGGAGTTCTTTCTTCAGAGCCACCCAAGAATGTGTTGGAGGTGTGAAAATTTTATGGATTGGTTAGGTACTATATGAGGTTACTATCTGAATTTAAATGAGTTAAATCCCATGTTACCACCCAAATGTGGAATGGGTATCCATTTATCATGTTTGGGTAATGATAGGGATCTTTGAATGGTTGAGGCTCAGGTTGACCTGTTATCCTAGGTTGAAACTACTAGGGGAGGGCATGGTGTACATAGTGTTTAGGGAGGCCACTAGAGATATTCATGGTGGAATTTCAATGTAGAGGTAGGAAGTCATTGCATATAGATCAAGGCAGTTGATACCCTAGATTAAAAACTACACGACTCATGACCTAGAGTTGGATGTCATAGTATTCCCTCTAAATATGTGGAGACACTATCATCTTGGAAACAAATTTTGTTTTTATACTTAGACCACTAGAGTATTAGGTATATCTGCACTCAGATAGATCAAAAACTAAGATATAGGTTTTTTTATTTCAAATAAGAATGTGATTTCATTATTGTCTATTATCCTATGAAGGGAAACACGGTAACAGATGGACATATAAGGAAGTCACATTCACTCTTGGGGGAGGATACATTTGAGGAGTTATATTTTTTAGCATACCATAGTGGTGGGGATGGGTGTAACTTTTCTTCTATTGATGGTGCTGAATCATCCTCTATTTCAGTTGGTGTGGGAGGAATCAACTCTGAGGTTCTTCGTGACCAGATATCCTCAAGGGATTTAGTAGATATAGTAACTTAAGGGGGGATTCATATTTTTGCAAGGATGTTTGGTGGTTCTAGTGATAATGAGGGGATGTTTTATTTATGTCCCACACATACCATTTATTTTTATATCCCAGTGTAAAAAATATGTATAGGGACATTCAACCATAGTTAGGGTGTTCTAGAATGAGGAAATGGAATGTAGAGTTCGTGTGTTGTTTCCTCATCTGTCAGTAGGTGAAGGAAAAGAAGCATGTTCAGAGAATTTTGACATAGCCTATTGAGATCAGATAGTCGTAAAGTAACAAAATATCCTTGGTCATTTTGACATGGAATCCTTGGAAAATGAGAGTCCAATATTAAATCTAGTTATTAATTTAATGACTTAACAACTAGGTGAACTTCTTATCAATTAGGGAGTTGAGTTAGGTAGAGATTTTGGGGAGGGTGTATGTATCATAGATCATTAGACACATTTATTCCCCTTCGATGATTCTATATGAATGTGATGTATGGTTTTCATTGTGGTTTGGGAGAGGCTTGTATGAGGCACTCAAGGCCTAGTTGAGGATGAGTAATGTATTCCACCAACAGATGGATGGGAAGACCGAGCACACTATTTTGGTTTTGGAGGATATGATGAGGGATTTTGTGTTACACATTGATAAGAGTTGGAAGGATGATTTCAAAATTTTATATTTTCTTATAATAAAATTTATCACTCTATGATCAACATGAAACTGTTCAAGGCTATGTATGGGAGACCCTAAAAGTCAAACATATGTTTGAATGATATTAGAGAGAAATATTTTGATGGTATAGAGGTGGTTCATGTGATTATAGAGAAGTTTTAGGTGATACAGGTGTGTATTTGGAGATCCTAGAGCATAGAAAAATTGTATATATATAGACAACATAGTTACTTGTAGTTTGATCAGGAAGATCATGTTTTTGTGATATTCTCCTCTTGATGAGGATTGAATAAATTGGGAGAGGGAGATAATCAATCCCTAATTTTTATTATTTCATTTGATTTCCTTTGAAGGGCCTATGAGGTTTCATACCACTAGTACATTCCCCCATTATTGTAACGGGTGCACAACATCATCCCCGTATCACAATTGAGGGTATACATGCATGATCCTACAAAATTCATTGATCAGGTAAATAAGGACATGAATTATGTATTCACCTTTTAGGATTACCTAGTGGTGATCAAGGATTATAAGGATTGGATCCTTTGAGGTTGTACCATTCCCTTGGATCCAGTGTTATGGCAATGTTGGAGCATGTAAGAGAGCTCTTAGGAGTAAAAGGGCCATATATGGGATTAATATCCCCATACATTTGTTTATTTTTATCTTTTTGGGGTGAAAATACATTAATGTGGGAGGAATGTGTGAACATGTTTCTTTATAAGACATTAAAATATATTAAGAAATGTTTTCAATACTGAGCATTGAGACAATGTGATATTTAAATACCCCGTGATCCCAGAATTGATATCATAAAATTAATAAATATATTAATATCATGAACACATAGTTTTCATTACATAATGGAATAAATCCATAATGGAATCTCTATTATAAATTTGAGACCATGTTTGGGTTCGGAAATTGGGGTTTTACTTAGGAGAATCCTAAGGTTGGTTGGTTCGAGATGTTCGATTGAGGCAATCATTGGTAATGCGTTTAATTTAAAAAATAATTTTATTTATTTATTTAATTTTAAAACCCCCACAACCTAAAATACTATATATATAACATATTATTAAAATTTTACATGTTTCACCTTTTAATCTTAGGGATAATTTAGAGATCACTAGAGTCCTTCTTTTCAATATCAAGATCGATGTACAACAGTTGATCGTGTTGTAGTGGATCAATAGGAAGAGAATGTAGTGAGATACCCACATCACTACCAAATGGTATATTTAATTATGATGGAAACCATATTAAGGTTGGACTCATAAATTATGGATTTCCTATATTTTGATTAAATTATTTATCAATGATCTATTATTTTCTTTTGATTATACTATTATACATTCTTTGTATGATCCCCATAGATATGTTTGATTTAATTAAGTCATTTGATTGTTTTTATGGCTATGTTTTCGCATAATCTTCCTTAATATAATATTATTTTCTGTGAAATAATTTCAAAAGAGGGTTTCATATTTGTTATTTTGTCCTTCCTCCACTAGTTCTTCACATTATAAACTATTGGCATATCGGGCCATGGTTCAACATTGTAGTGTAATTCAAAGTGGTATTAGACCACAAATTAAAAGTACATGTGTAGTGATGATAGAATTATTGATTTTCAATTATATTGGGATGGATTTTGGGTTTTTATTCATATTTTAGGGCTCTTGGTTGGTGGTTTTTTAAAAGCCTGAGTTTTTATAGTCCATTTGTTTTCGAATAAATTATATTTTTAATTTTTTCCTGAAATGAATTAAGACAAAGACTCTATTGACACGGAACCGAATTGGAATACATTGATTGTAACACCAACTTATTGTATGTAACATACAATACCAACTTCAAAAATGTTACATGGAACCACATGTTTAGCGTGCATTATACGAATGATTTACCCTCTACAATGGATAGTGTAACATGAAAGATCGAGTTTTACCTAACTAAAATATATTATTAAAAATATTATTATGATAAGATATAACCTAGCGGTTATTTTTATGCATATGAATATTATCAACTAAATTATGAAGACATGTTGTTTATAAAAATATAATATGAATTCATAGTTTACCAAATAATTACAAATGAATATGAAGACAGAATTAATATAAATGAAAATATTATTCTAGTAAAAAATATATTTTAACTGAGTTAATTAAAATTTTTAAGTGATATTAACATAATAAATATTTCATATTTTGGATAATATATTTCTTATTTTTATCCAATATATTTGATAGACCTAAGATATGAACAAACCCAATTTTATGCTTAAAACCATATATTTTTATGAAGGAATTATTTTACCTCATTTTAATAGAGAACTATGATTTAATCCTATTATTGGAACTTTTATATATTTAATATTTCAAAATAAATGTCATCTTTTTTACTTTAGGGGAAAAAAATTAGGGTACGATAAATTTAAGGTAGATTCCCTTTATGTTTAAATACACATCTTTCTCAAATTAACCACTTTTAATTTCCTTATAATAAAATTAATTTTAGACACATTTAGATATTTAATATGATAACATAAACTTTATTTTTTAATTTATAAAGTTGAAAGTATATTAGGGTGAAATGTTGAGAATTTTCTAACAAACATCATTTTAAGATGAAAAGTGAAAATACTATTTTTTAAAAATAAATTTTAATTTAATTTACTTATAAAGATAAAATATATTTTATTTAGATTTAAAATATTAATTAAATAATATTTTTATCATATAAATCCAATGTTGGTCATTGTAACTACTTCCACATTAAAATTTGACCTAAAGACTTATCAATCTTTTGATCTTTTTTCTTATAAAAACCCACAGTGTCATCCCGACAATGGAATTAATGTTAAATTAATTTATGCCACTTATATGATAAAAATTTGGAAAATGGATTTTATATTTAATATAATTATTTTTTATAATTCCTTATAAGTCCAATATTTGGTTAACAAAATACTAGTGAAGGTGATTAAAATTAATTACATCGGTGAAGAGAAAAATTATGTTGATAAAATACTAAACCTTAAATATAAGACCCAAAAAAGAACTAGAAGCATGTATAACACCCCATGGAAGAAATATTTCTCCCATAAATATTAAATTCCTTTGTTCGGTTGGTTTTATATGACTATTTTTTGGTAATAACATGGGCACACCTAACTTGTTTCTAAAAATTCTATGGGATTCCTTTTCCTTGCATATAAAAGGAAACCACCTATACCCATCCCTCACACCTATCAAAACCCTTAGTTTAGTTTATGATATCCCCATTTAGGCTAAATAAATCCTTCCTCAGGAAAATTAAGCCTCTATTTTTGAACAAACCAAAAGGATTTACCTAATTTAGACATAATGTATTCCCTTAAGCTCATTTCCTCTATTTTCTTTCATTAACCCCTCCATACACATTATTCAAATTTTGTTCAGCAAAAAAATAACATAAAGTTAATATGATGTTTTAATTATATGGGTTATAACTACAATTACATACACCTCCATCTAATGGATGTTCAACATTTTTCTTCTGTGTACGGCGAAATACTGCCTTACGAAACGATTATTGTTCATTTCTACATTACCACCTATCATGGTGGCCATTATGATGCAAAATATAATATATACATAATATATTGTATTTATTATGTCTTTAATATTATTTTTTCATTTTAAAACAAATATATTTTTACCTTCCATTTGATGTTAATACGATAATCTCATTTGAGAAAGTGTAGACTACCGCCCCGTCAAATCGATGTTATTTGTCTGCAACCCACATGGAATGTATTAAGCATGGGTTTAATGAAATTATATAATATCTTTGATATATTTATTTTACTGGTATATATATATTCATGTATATAAATATTTTATTTACATACTTTATTTTAATAGGACAATAAAAAAGAAACAATGTGCATGCATACGTACAACTTACAGTCACTATGAACAGTGTATTCCATTTTGTAATTTCTTATTCTATAAATTAATATAATGTTAATATAATATAATTATATTATATTTATATAATTATTTATAATCCGTAATCATGATATTAGTATAAGGACCATGCAATAACAAATTAATACACACACCAACAACAAAGAAAATATTACCTGAAGTGAAACATTAAATTATGATCATTTACATGTGGGTAATATAAGGTCATAATAAAACCATATATGGTGTTATATATAATAATATAGTTAATTAAAATATATATAATAAATTAATATTTATTATAGAATAATCTTGTATGAGTATGGAGAGATTCAAAACACAAGGTAATGGGATTTCATCTCATTTTTAATTTTCGTGAGATACATGTTATGTTCACCACTCTTTAATTTTGTCTGTTGTATTTACTGAATGTGACGTTATTATATGTATCTTAAAATTATATTTATGGGTATTCACATGTCCATTCAATTACCATACATTCATTAGGGTTACACACCCAATGTTACTAAATTAGTAGAATAATTTTTACTGAATTTTCCTTCATTAAGACTAATTTTTTTTTTATGAACCTAAACTCTTCTTAGAGATTTATATACATTCATTTTACATGTTATATCATGAATATACTTATTTTCATTATATTTTAAGTTTCAATTAATTTAATTTTCTTACATGGATTTCATAATCACATGTTTCGATGTTATTATATTTTTTTGAGACAATCTCATCACTTTTCAAGATTGATTATCTTTATGCTTACATTGATTAAATTTTATGGTCTAATATATCAAGAAAACACATTATTTTCCTTATCCTATATTATTTCATTATATATTTATTTACTTATTCCACTATCATCAATTTTTTAAATAATATAATTAATACATTGTTCTAAAGAATTCCTGACATTACACACTCTTCTGTTAGAAATATATATTTTCTAAAAAGGATTTACAAGAATATTATACCATTTTACAATAATAACTAAAAGAAATTTTTACCCTTTTTTTTCTTCTACCAATCTCTTCAAAGGAATATTCTTTTCACTTTCTAAAAAATTCATTTTATATCCTTTTTAAATTGTAAAAGGAATGTTTTTTTAACCTCGTACGACATGTACAGTTTTACCCACCATCATTCCATTGAATCTTCTATTGATTTTCATTATATAATAATAAACAAAAATATTTACAAATTATTTTTCAAGCAATGTTTTTTTAAAAATGTTATCAAGAATCATTTACATGTTTTTAAGTAAAATCATTTTCAAAATGTTTTTAATCTTTTTTATAAGTTTTAAAACTTTTTTTAATGAAATGGTTTCCAAGATGTTTTCAAACATAATTTATAAGATTTAAATGTATTTTCAAATATATGGTTTTCAAAACCTTTTAAATTATTATTTATATGTTTTCAAATTATTTTCAAAGAAATTGTTTTCAAAAAAAATTAATCTTTCTTTATATGTTATCAATGTATTTTAAAAGAAATGGTTTTAAAAATGTTTTTAATATTTTTATTATGTTTTCAACATATTTTCAAATAAGGGATTCTCAAAAAGTTTTCAATATTTCTTTAGAGAATTTAATGTGATTTCCAGAAAAAGGGTTTTAAAAAGTATTGAAGCTTATTTTATATATTTTCATGTAAAAAGGATTTAAAAATTATCTAAAGTATTCATTATATTATTAAAAATCTATTTTATATGAAAATAATTTTCAAATGGTTTTATGCATTAAAAATATTTTTTCAAACAAGAACATATATTTTCCTCACGAAATTTTTTAAAAGAATTTCAAAATTATTTCCCATCTAAGATAGCATAAATTGGTGTTACTCATGCCTTTATTGTGAAATTATTCAAGGTTTCCATTAATATTCACTCTTTGAATGGATTATGCTTTGATGAAAACATGTTATGAATCTCATTTCTCTTCCATAAGTTATATGATTTTGAAACCTTATTCTTTTAATGTGTTATTATTATCATTAAATGATTTTGAAACCTTTCTCTTTCCACAATTTATGATATTTTTACATGTTTTTGATACACATTTCATTTCATGGTTGATGATACATTTATTTATGATCTTGTGGCACATGTATGTATGATTACATTATGTCATGGGTGAGACCTATATCTCCCTGCCATGAATTGGTTAAAGATTCCTATCTTAAGAGATAATTAGGGAAGGAATGAGGGTTTAATCGGTTCATTAATACAGGGATGGATCAAGGGTTTACATAGTTTAGTAATACAGGGATTGAACAAGGGTTCACTTAGTTTAGTAATACATGGCATGAACGGGGGTTCAACTGGTTCAGTAAAGGACATTTTTAACTAATATAGTCTTGGAAATAACACCTTGGCTACTATGGAAATAATAATATGATTATGTGTTTCCATAATTCCATGTATTATTCCTATGTTATGATTCTATGGATTAGTCACTTAATTTCATTACGATTCATTTCATGTGAACAACCAATCATTATCCCATGATATTTGATATGCAGGGTATGATATTCTACTCTCATACCATTATTCTCATGTTTAGGATTACATGTCTTCCTTGTTTACCCTTATTAATAATTTTATCTCACCCATTATTATATTTATTTCATGCAAGTTATGCGGATATGTACAATTTTTGATATGTATAAGAAGGGTGCTAGTCAATTAGAACAATGTGGGAGATAGTGTAGCTCACATATGTATTATTGTTTGTGTTTCAATATTTCCAAAGTCATTACACCATCTATGGTCACTCAGAGTCTGTTTGTTAAATGTTTATGTATTAGAAAAAAGTTAGGTAATGTTCATTTTTTTAAAAGCTATGGTCACTATAGTTGGTATCACAGAAAATTTATAGTTAACCTTTGCAAACTATGATGAGAAATATTTAGTTATATCCCTACGAATATTTCTAAGGATTTTTCTAGGGATGTCACTACAGATATTTGTAAGGATGAGTTAACTCTTAGGATAATAATCTTAATGTCTGGTAAAGGAGAGAGAGAGTGGTTTCCTAGAAACACGTCCCTTTCTGTATTATACAAATGTATGTGGCTCTGGAATAGATGTACATAGGGGTAACAACACCTAAAATGTTTTCCGACCATAAATCGGTGTAATTTGGTACACAAAAATGAGCATTGTCGTACACCTCGTTCGACACTCCCATGGGGTATCCTTTGGGAATTCATAAATTCTTAATGAAGAATTATGAAGGGTTTAAAAATAATTTTTTTATGAATAACCTTGGATGAACCTCAGTTTTTATAGATTATCAAAGCTGACATGATTTATAGAACCTATAATTAATTATTTTCATGACTATGTGGTTTTCTTATATGATAAGTAATTATCACCCTATGCTTCTCATTTTAATCAATGGAGGGAAAAATAAGGAACTAGATTAATGGTCACTGTGATGGAAGATATTATGATGATTAGTGAACTGGGATGATCATTCGAGTTAAATAGGTTGTGATCATGACCAATCAGTTTTCATAGAACATGAATAACAACATTTAACATAACAAACTCTCAGACTCACCAAGGAAGATAAATAAAGAGATTTATAATAGTTTAGGTAATAGAGACCATAAAATAAATAAGATTCAATTTCTTTCGTGTCAAGAATGTGGAATTAATCCCTTAAGTTAATGTATTAAAGGAATAATAAGATGTTTTGACAACGGAAAAAGGACACAAAGTTAGTGAATACATGGGAAAATGAATATTTCAATTAATGAAATGGTTGAAAATGCTAGCCTCCATAATACAACATCAATGGTATGATTTTTTATGTGTGGAGAAACTGGTCATTATACAACTCAATTCCCCAAGAGGAATGTTCCTAAAGGGAATAAGCAAGGTTGTGTGAGTAATGGTTACATTGTTTATGATGAGAGGACAATATATGAAATGTGAATGTAAAGAGGAAATATGTAATTATATGATGTAGCATTGTTAATGGATTAAGGATCATGTAATGGAATTTTTTATATATCTAGATTCAAATTTTATGAATGAAGAAATAAACCAGGATTTGTCAACTTATGTTTTTCTCTCTGTATTTACAAGTTTATGTTAGACTAGTGATGTGATTTAACGACAAGGTGTTATTTTAACTAGGGGATGGAAACCGTAAATATGTTTTTTATGTTATGATAGTGTTGTATGGATAAAGATACATATGATATGAATAAGTTAATTGGATAGTATTGATTACCATGGAACTAAGTAAGTATGTGGATATAGATATTTTTTTATATCACTAATGAAGTTTATAACATTTTTGAATATAAGGAATATATCCAATATACATTGAAATAAATAAGGTTTCATGTTTCCCAAAAGTATATATATTAATTCTGGTTATTACCATGTTTTAAGAGAATACATGATGAGAGTATTCATATGTTGGTAATGTGACAACCAAGATATATTTTTTATTATACATGGGAATCAACATTAATTTGATTTAGTGACTCTCCTTCAGATAGATTGGATGATCATCTTTGAAAAGTTTTATAAGGTTAAACATATACGAAAAGATTATGTTAAACAACATAGGAAGAATTTATGCAATGATTTGTATTAAAACCCTTGGTTAAAAGTCTATTTAGTGATCAACCTTATTTCATGGATTTCTATCTTATATATTTTGGAAATTATATTAGTGTAATTTTAGAAAAAGGTATAATGTATGTTGTGTGCCAACCAATTATGTCTGGTAAGGTTGGGGGTCAAGAACACATGATTGAAGGATGGTAAGGGTTTCACATCTATCACTGGCCTACATGATGTCCAGGGTAATGTTTAATTAATTTTTCTAAGGAATTAAAATTTATGTTGAACAAGTGTTGTTACTTTTTATGTTTATAGATTAATGCACAATCATGGATAAACTTTTCATTAATTTTTGTCCTTGAGATCCGTTAAAAGTGTATTTCTATAAATTTTTTCCTTGAGGTAATAAATATATTAAAAATTGATAAAAGTATAAATGAGGTTTGAAATTGTTTTTATAGAAATTTAATAATAATTACTCAATGTATTTAAATTGATACAAAAACATCTGTCTAAATTACATAAATTTTAATGAATGAATGGCTTTTGGAATCATAACATATTTATGACATTAAGGACCTCACATTTACCTTGATCATTCACTTGTTTTTTATTTATAACAACAATCACTACCTAAAAATATTTATTCTTTACCTCCTTGTCCAATATTCACTCCCACCCTATATTCTTCTATGTGGAAAATCAGTTATATTAAACTTTTGGTAACCGTTATGGTTCCAATTTTACATTTCCATGAGACGGTTTAGTATCCATTATTACGATATGGGTTTCTATGAATGAAAATTTCATGTATTAAACATTTGATAACCTAGATGAATTTGAAGTGTGAAATTCATTTCAAAGGGGTATAATGTAACACCTTGAGTTTTTATGGACGATTTCTTTTCGAATAAATTAATTTTTCATTTATATCTTGTAATTAATTATGTCAAATACTCCTTTCACATAGAATAGAATTGGAATATGTTTCATGTAACACCAACATTGTGTAAATTACATGAAGTCCCAACATATATTACGTTATAATGATCCTTTGGTTTAGAGTACATTACACGAAATATTGACCTTCCTTGTTGGCTTGTGTAACACACAAGACTGATTGTTATCTTACTATATTTTATTATTAAAAATAATATTATAATGAGATATAAACTAGATGTTATGTATATGAAGATGAATAGTATTAACTAAATTATGAAAATATGTGGTTTACAGAAATATAAGATGAATTCATATTTTACCAAATAATTAGAAATGATATAAAGACCAGTTGAGTATAATTGAAAAAAAAATTATAGTCATAAATCTATTTTAATTAGTTATTTATAATTGGAATGTTATATTTATGTAATATGTCTATTATATTTTCAATAATATATTTTTGATATTTTTATAATAGATTTGATAGACATAAGATAAGAACAAACTAAATTTTATAATTAAAAATTCAATTTTTTTAAGGATTATTTTTAATGGAGAACAATTTTTAATTACAACTTTAGATATTTTATAGATTTAATATTTTAAAATAAACTTCTTCTATTGAAGAAAGGCCTAAAAGTTAGATTAGGGTAAAAAAATTAAAGTCCTTTTATGTTTAAAAACATCACTT
This sequence comes from Viscum album, assembly GCA_963277665.1. Taxonomy (NCBI): domain Eukaryota; kingdom Viridiplantae; phylum Streptophyta; class Magnoliopsida; order Santalales; family Viscaceae; genus Viscum; species Viscum album. The sequence continues at coordinate 521,141,534 of OY728161.1, read as the reverse complement.
TCTCAAATAAACCTCTTTTAATGTCCTTATAATAAAATTAATTTTAGACTCATTTAGAAATTTAATTTTACAAAATAAACTTCATTTTTGAATTTAGAATTTTGAAATTATCCTAGGGTGATGTTTTGGGGAAAATCATACAAACTTCATTTTTATATGAATAGTGAAAAATACTAGGTTTTAAATCAAATATGTTTTTTAATTTATTTCATTTATACGGATAAAATATATTTTAATTTTATTTAAAAGTAAAATTAGATAATATATTTATAAATTAATCCAATTTGGGTAAATGGAACCACTTGTACATTTAAATTGGGCATAATGTCTTTGAAAACATTTGATCCATTTTACTATAAAAACCCGCACTGTATTCCCTAAAATAGTATTAATTTAAAATTAATTTTTTTGCACTTATGTGATTAGAATTTGGTAAATTTTATTACAAATTTATAAATAGAATAATTTCTAATTTCTAATAAGTAAAACTTTGTTTCTATGCAAAAATATTGGTGAAGGTGATTAAAATTAATTACAATGGTTAAGAGAAATTTAGGTTTATAAAATACTAAACCTTAAATATATGACCCAAAAATACATATACACATGTAAAAAAAATTATACCATATATATACCATAAAACATAAATTAAATAGTTTTTTTAATGAATTTATTTATGTAATAACTGGTGCACACCTAACTTCTATCTTAAATTTCCACGTTAGTCATTTTCCTTCCCTATAAAAGGCCACCACCTCAACGCATACCTCACACAACTAAAACCCCTTTAAGTTCATCCAATATCTAAAAATTTTGTCTTATAAAATCACTTTCCATTAACTTGAATCCTTTATTTTGGATGAAATCCTCTCAACAAAACCTTTTGGCACAAACCAAAAGGAGTTACCCAATTTTGAGGTAATGTCTTCTCTTGAGATCATTTCCATTATTTTCCTTCTTCACAACCTCAACTATATGTATTCCATTTTTTCAAAAACAATAAATTATCCTAAAAATACTATTATTTATTAATTATAAGTTTTATAGCCACACTCACACACACACACACCCATCTAATAGATGTTGAACATATTATTTCTGTGTACGGTGAAATAATGCCTCACGAAATGATGATTATTCATTTCAACTTTACCACCAATAATGGTGGACATTATGATTAAAAATATATCATATATGTAATATATTATATTTATCATGTCTTTAATATTATTTATTTCTTTTAAAATACCACATCTCCTTACCAACCATATGTATTTAATATGATAATCTCATTTGAGGAAGTGTGGGCTACCGCCCCGTCATAGCGATGCGATTCGTTCACCCATCACATTGAATGTATTAAGGGTGTGTTTGATGAAAATATATGATATATAATATATATTAATAATATTGGTTTAATTATATATATATATAAATATGTTATTTTCTATTAATATGACAATTAAAAATAGAAACTACATTCCTGCATATGTACGTCTTACCGTATCAATGAACAGAGTAGTCCATTTTGTACTCTTTTATGATTTATACAATTATAATGTTCATATAATTGATATAAATGATATTTATAATATTATTTAAATTCTAGAATTATTATATAATTATAAGGACCAATGCCACAACAAATTTAGACACTTGCGAAGAATAAATCGAATATTATCAAAATTGAAACATTTACCTTGGATCATTTACAAGTCGGTAATATAATTACTTAATAAAAAATATATATGGTATTAGATAAAATAATAATTTCCTGTATAATTTTTTTAATAAATTTATATTTATTACATAGGAATCTTGTACATGTACAGGGAGTGTAAAGACACAAGGTAAGGGGATTTAATCTCACTTTTAATTTATGTGAGATACATGTTATGTTCACTACTAATTCCATTTTAGTGGTATATATACTTACAATGATTTTATTTTGTGTTTCAAATAATTAAATTTATGGGTATTCACATTTCCATTCTATGACCCTACCTTCATGGGGTTTACATTCCAAATGATTCCAAATCAGTTGACTAGTTTTTAAAAACATTTCCTTATTTGAGACTCAGGTTTTCTTCTGCATCTAAAATATTATTAGAGGTGTATATACATCCATGTGAAGTGTTATATCATTAATATACATATTTTCACTATATTTTATGCTTCACGTAATTTAATTTTCTTACATGGAGGGTGTGATCCCAAGTTACCTTGTTATTAGAGTTTAGTGAGACAATCTCATCGCTTTTCGAGATTTTTAATGTATATGCTCACCTTGAAGAAATATTATGATCCATATGTCATAAAAACTCATGAGTTTCCTCATACTATATTATTTAATGATATATTAATTTTTTTACCAGATTATACCCTTTGTTACATAATATAGTTAATAAAGTGTTATTAAAAATGCCTAACTTTACCGTCTCTTCGGACGAGAATCTAGGTTTTCTACAAAGCATTTCCATGAATATTAATTTTTTTATAATATTTAATAATAATTTTTACCCTTTTTTCTTTTACTAATGTCTTAAAAGGAATATTCTTTTCACCATCCAAACAATTCATCTTTATATTCTTTTTACAGTGAAAAAGGAATGTTCTTTTTAGCTCATATAACATGTACAATTTTACCGGCTGTCATTCCATTGAAGATTGATTTGATTTTTTTGAAGATAATCATTATAAATGTTTTTAAAAATAATATTTATGGAATAATATTTTCAAAATGTTTTCAAGAAGATTTTATAAGTTTTTACGTAATATCATTTTCAAAAAAAATAACAGCTTTCGTAAAAAGATTTCAATTTATTTTCAAAGAAATGGGTTTCAAAATGTTTTCATGATTTCATTATAAGATTTAAAATTAATTTCAATAAAATGGTTTTCAAAAAAATACAATAATCATTCATATTATTTCATATTATTTTAAATGAAATTGTTTTCAAAACGTTTTCAATCATTCTTTATATGATTTCAAAGTCTTTTCAATGAAATGGTTTTCCAAACATTTTCACTCTTTCTTTATAAATTTTCAACTTATTTTCAATGAATGGATTTTAAATATTTTTAAGTGTTCCATTGAGGTTTTCAGTGTTTTTTGAAGAAAAAAGTTTATAATTTTTTTTTGTAGATTATTTTATAATTTTATAGGGTAAAACGTTTTAAAAATGATTTCAAGTCTTCTTAATATGTCCTCAATTCTATTTTCTCCAAGAAATATTTTTAAATGGTTTTATGTGTTAAAATTACTTTTTCAAAAATGAAAGGATATTTTAACGAAGAAATGTTTTCAAAATATCTTTTAAAATTATTTCCCATCTAGGATAACATCCATTGGAGTTACTAATGCCTTTATAGGGAAATTATTAAATGTTTCCATTCATATTTTTCCTCTAAATAGATTATTTTTTGATGGAATGATGTTATGATGCACGTTTCTCTTTCAAAAGTTATATTCTTTTTAAAATTTCTTCTTTTAATGGGATATGATTATAATGAAATGATTATCAAACTTGTGTCTTTACATAGGGTATTATATGTTTACATTTTTATGATACCCATTTAATAATATGGGTGATGATATGTTTATTTATGATCTTGTGTAACAGGTATGTATGATTTCATTATGTGATGGGTGTGACCAATATATCCATCTAATGAATTGAGTAAATATTTATATCTCATGATATAGAGATTTCTAGAATGATGGATTACTCATTTCAGTAATATAGGACTTCAATAAGGGTTTACTGAGTTCAGTATTTCAAGGCTAGAATGGTGTTTTAATCTGTTAGGTAATACAAGGCTGGAATGAGGGTTCAATCATTTTCATAATACAGGGATAGAATGGGGGTTCACCCAATTTATTAATGTACTTTTTCCACTAATATGGATTTGGCAATTATTCATTGGTACTATAAAAATCATTATATTCTTATTTGTTTCCAAAATTCTATGTCTTATTCCTATGTTTTTCTTTCATGTATTATGAGCTTTATTTCATAATGATTCATGACATATGAACTATCAATATTTATTCCATGATCTTTTATATGCATAGTATGATCTTCTATTCTCATACCCTTATGCTCACGATGCTGCTTACATGATTCCTTTATTTACCATTTCTGAGTATTTGAGTGCACCCCTTTTTTCCATTCCCCTAGATTCTGAGGATATATACTATGTTTGATATGTATAAGAAGTTTTTGAGTCAATAAGAAGATAGTGGTAGATGATTTATCTCGCATATGTATAAGTTTATATATATCTATGTTTCCAATGTCACTATACGAGTTACGATCATTGGATGTCTTTTTGTAAAATGTTTTAGTATTCCACACAATTTATTTCATGATAATGTTTTAATATGAAGGGTCTCTATAGATGTCCTATGAAGTGTGGTTCTATGTGCGATAGTAGGTGAGGGTTTCATCAAGTGGATAAAAGAAATTTTATGTCCAGAAACCAAAGTCCAGGAATAAATGGATGGTTGCATCGATCCCGAGTTCTCAAATATTTAGATCTAAAACAGTGGGAAATGATCTGGAAGATGTGTGAATCCTTCTTCTGTTTGTGAGAATAAACCTACTACAGAACATGTAGAATGGAGGAACATGAATTGTGTAGTCCCCTAGTGTTGGTAGCTATGGTTTAGGGTGATGGTAAATATAACACACCATGTCGGTCAGCCCAAACACCATGTGACCCAGACCATGTGGCCATGACATGTCCCAAATGCACACACACATGGCCCTAAGGGGAAATACATGTTGGGTATCATAGAACACATGAATTAATAAGATTTGTTGGCCTTATATGTGATGAAATTCTAGGACCTCAGGTGGTAATACATGCCATGTATCCCTGAGGGAATGTCGTGTACAAATACATGGTTTTTCAATCCATGTCTAATGATAAATCAGATCAGTATCGGAGTGTGTCCACATGCTATATAGTCCAAAAAACACTAAGTAATCCTATATGAATATTCATACTCTAGTATCTCCCCTTATTTCACATAGATTTTGTACAATGAGTATCTTGGCATTAGTTTTTTCCCACATTGAACATTATGGGTTACGTTTAGTGTTTTTTAGATATGATGTCGAATTCACTGATCATGATGTTTATTAAAGTGATTCTTAACGATGGTAGTGATCAGGTGGGATCATTGGTAAGATGTCAGGACATTACTCCCTTGTCACTCTAGGGTGTGGGCTCCTCAGGAACTCAGAGATACCCCATGTTCAGTACTTCTCTTTAGAACTATGGATTGGGTTACCCATATTATTCATATAGATAGAAATGTTACTCATATATATTTTGTGTAGGTCCACTATCTATAGAGTGAAACTACACCCTCTTCGATCTGTGGTGGTGTGCGGGTCATCCACTGGTGTTGTAGAACCTTTAGTTATGGAGAACATTAGGGAGTAGAGGACCCTACACACATACCCTCCTAAGGCTTCACTTGATGTTATGTACCCATGTTATACTTTTATAGTTATTGGATTAATCGTCGACATGGGTGGGGAAATCAGATGGGGATCCCCTTTATCTCTTATATGAGATTGTTTTATGATCATATATCTATGATGGTTTTTGTTTCCCTATTAAAATTTATGGAATCCTATTTTGGATTCCTTTTATTGATACCCCTTCATTTTTTCAGGTCATCTTATGAGGTATGTATGTACTCTCCCTGTCATGGGATTTTCCCACATGCTGCTTGTCATATGAGGACAACAGACAAATATGTATTGACTTTTTATGAGTATAGGGACACACGGGTTGATTTATCCATGTATGGTGACCAGTTCATGGATATCGTAAGTGGATCTCCATGATTGTTTCCTTCATTATAGTTTCTATTAGGTTGTGTATTATTTCATGTTTGGTATGTATTTTTTCCTTTACATATCAGTTAAATACTATCATGCTCGGATGTCTTTTCCTGTATTTTATTTCTTACATTGTTTTTACTCAAGTAATTACTATCCTTTTTATTCTTATACACATTTCATGGTGATGTCTTGGTGCTTGCATAATGTTAATTATGTAATGGCCTCCCATATATGTCATTACTTATCTACACTTATTGCCAGCCTGTCACGAACCAGGCCAGGTCGCCATCCGACCCGGCGCCCGACCCGGTCCGCGGCAAGGCCCGAAGGGTGTTCCCGATCCCCACGGGCTGGCACAAGTGCCTGGGTATCAAAACTAGCACGTGGGAACGATTTACCCGAAATACAAGACAGAAAAACCAACTAAACAGATAGATCAACTGAAAATAGAAAGAGACAACAAAACGTGTCTTTAAACTATGAACAAGTTTAAAGTCTACAACTTCAAGAAATAACTAAAAAAAAGACGACAGCGGAAACTAAAACTCATACCCAACCTCCCGGCAGAAGTGAGACCACATCAACACCATTCTGCACGAGAAGACCAGCTGCAACCTGAACCACCATCACTGAGCACGAAGTCGCAACCTGGAAGACAGAAGAAACAGAAACTACATACACCCAAGGGTGTATGCAGGGTGTGAGCTAAAAGCCCAGTAGGACGCCACCGAGAAAAGGTTCCATGCCACAACCTCAAAAGACAATTTAGAGTGCTTATTCAAAATTTTAATTTAAAAATTCTTTTAAAGAAAACATTTACAAGCTAAACGCCAAAAGAAAAAAAAACATTAAAAAGAACTCATTTAACAAACACGATTTTTAAAGGGGAAGAGAAATGTTCAATATGGGAACACACACACATACTCACACACACACACACACACTCACACACACACACACATACTCACACACACACACACATACTCACACACGCACACACATACTCAAGTGGTCTTCCATATGCCGACGGAAGGCACCACGCCAAAGATGGTAGAGCACTATAGGTAAAACCCCTAAGGATCATCTAGCTCGAGTGGGACCCTAGAAACCTCGTGTCTCGGTGAAACGTGGCTTAGAAGGCCACGACCCTCAGAAAACGTGGCTTAGAAGGCCACGACCCTCAGAACACGTGGCTTAGAAGGCCACGACCCTCAGATATCATATGTTTAGTTAGTGTTGTAATCGTCAATCCAGCTAAGTGAAACAGGGACGATACCCATCCGGCTCACTAGCACACTAGTTCTAGTCTGCCCACCTAGATACCCAGGGTTTCCCTTGTGCTCAATCAAGTTTCACATTCACATAATTCACCACTTTCACATTTCACAAACCAAGCTTGACATTACACAAAAAGTCACCACTTTCATACCAAAACACTATTTCAAAGACACGCACACAAAGGACATGTCTCTTTTTATAAAAATACACCACTTTAAAAATGAATGCGTATTCAACTCCTTCAAATACCATTTTCACATCATAAAAATGTACCAAAGAACCATTTGAACTATTAATGAAATTGTTTCAAGAAAACCCAAGAAGACTTTACACCAACGACCACTTGGTTCTATATAGAGGCGTCACTTTAATACTTGATACATGAGGTGACCATATCAAAACTTGTTTTCCATTATAAAAAGAAATTCATTTTAATTTCACAAGTGCAGGACAAGGCAAACACACCAAAAGTGATTCACATACTTTGAAAAATGTCTAATTAAATAAACAAACACCTAAAGCGACTTAAAAACACCTCTCACACCACCAAACAACCTTCAGAACCTTTCAACCTTGTTTGGAATCCCAAATACCACTCAAATGGACAATCGCTCAGTTTACAAAACATATCACATGTATACCATAAACCTCACTTCAAAACACACAAATCTTTCCATGAAAAGAACATTTTAAAAATCAATTTAACACTCAACTTTTCTAAAACCTCATTCACACCTTTTGCACAATTAATTAGACACTTTAAAAATTTACCACAACAAGGTCGAAATAAATAAATAAATAAAAACATAACCACTTCTAAAGAGAGTGCAATTTTTACCACGCACGCATGTCAAACAATTTTTAAACCGCATTCCATGCAATTTATAAAACACAACCATTCATTTATACAACAACACATATAAAACACAAAAACATACCATTTCGGAAATCCAATTTTATCAAACGAGCATGGCAAAGCATTATAAACAAATATAGCACCATGCAATTAAATCATAGAACTTATCAAGTTTAACTAAACAAACAAATTAAGTTATCTAGATGATGCAAAGGCATGGAACCACCTACCTGCGTGTAGCGACATCAGAAAATTCGGTGCGCGACTCCAATTTCTCATCAATCGCACCACAACAAAACCAAAATGACCCTTAACAAAAATAAGATAATGACAAATACATCAAAATCGGACCGAAAATAGCACAAATTGGTCCCCAAACCACATGAAACCCTTACCCACAATTCTACCAAAAGAAAGGAACAATTAATGGGAATAGAACTCACTTGAAACCGGGTTATGGGGGGAAAGCCGGAGTTTTAAGGAGGTCGTTAGAGGTGCACCGTGCCGGAAAACCAACCGGAAGGGAGAGGCATCACGAGTCCGAGGCACGGGACAACGGGGCGAGGCCGATTCTATGCGATGAGGTATGAGGCGGATGGAGGTGTGGCTCGATGGTAGCCGGACGATGCGGCCTAAGGGAGGAAGAAGGGTGTCGGGGGTCGCTGTGCAAGGGAGTGTGTGGCGTGAGGTGGTGTGCGGCGCAACAGGGGAAAACAGGTCGGATGTAGGCTTCGTCGCGATAGGATGAGGGGAGAAGGGAGGTTGAGACGGCGGCACAAGCCTGGGCGGTGCGAGCAGCAAGGGTGAAGGGAGGAGGGAGGTCGGCGGCTCTACTGGCTTGCCAAGAGGAAGGCAAGATGGGCAGGATGGGAGGGGCGGCGGTGCAACGGGTTCTCAAAGGGGAGGCGGCAGCGGCCTTCAGCGCACATCAGGGGGGGAAATGTGCCGGAGGATGGAGGATGGCCGAAGGGGTAGGGGTCGCGCGGATCAAGGCAGCAAGGGGGGGGGGGGGTCCGTGGGGCGATCCGAGAAGGCCGGTCGGGATCGGAAGGGGTGCGGTCCGGCGAGGTCGCCACCGGTGCAGGTCGGACATAGGAGGAGGTTTCGGGATGGGGTGCGGCGCGACGGGGGTAGCGGCGCGAGGTAGGGTTTTTAGGGGGGAAGGGAAGCGCGATACAGGAGGGGAAGGGGAAAGGGATCTGACGGGAGAGAGTGAGGGGAGGGAGAGAAAAGAATAAAAGGAAAAAAGGAACAAAAGAAATAAAAAAAACAAAACAAATGGTGATATCATTAATAATACAAATGATAATAATTAACATAATAATAATAAAAGTAAAATTATCAGAACAATAATAATTGTGATAGAATAAAATAGAAATAATAATAATAATAATAATAATAATAATAATAATAATAATATCAAATGAAATTATTACTATTATTTTTATTCAAACATTTTTTTTATTCTTTTTATTTCATTAATTAAACATCAGCATGACGTGCGGTGAACCGAGTGGGGCCGCACGGCGACCCAAGCGAGGCCGCGCAGCCTCGCCGCGTTGTGCTGGACGCAAACACGACCAAAACACAAGGGACTCGAAATCCTATGTCGTGTTTCGACCCGAACTACTTGACGCAAAGAAAATTAATAAAATAAATAAATTAGAAACGACAGGTGTGACAATTCTCCCCACCATAAAGCTTTCCGTCCCCGGAAAGCCACAACTAAGGCTGAGGTCAAAAGTAAGAAACGACATCCCCCTTAAGGTTTAAATAGGATCACTATGAAAATGAGTGAAAGGAGGAAAACACATCGTGCTCAGAGGAGGTGACTAAAAAGACAGCCTCAAGAAACTCGTAAAAGAGCTTCTGATATGCATCGCCCGCCCCAAAGAGGTGAAACAACTCCAGTTGATTAAACAAGGAAAGGAACTCTCGCACTCATGAGAACCAACTTCACAACACGAAACATAACAAACACCATTGAATGAAGACCATGTCCTTTGACTGGAATTAACAAACAAGACCAAACACGTCCAAGGAGCACTCTTATTACCTATCGCCAACTCGTCTTTAGAAACCGAACCAAAAGGTCAACATGGGGAAGCCCGAAGGACTCGCTACCATTAAGAACTCACTGAAGATTGAGATGAGATTGGAAAACCAACAAGGGGAGGTTCAAGCGGACTCCCCGACGTTAAAGAAATTCCAGTACTGATTCATTCTAGAGACATTCGTGTGAGACCCAGTTTGGGTCTCCCCACCATTAAGAACCTACCAACGCCCAAGGCGAGAATAGAAAACGAACATGGGGAGGTCCGAGAAAACTCCCCACCATTAAGGAAAGGCCAACACCGATTTATTTCATAGACCTTTGTGCGAGAGTCATCGTGGGTCTCGCCGCCACTAGAACTAACAGAGGATATAGAACATTGAAAAATCCTCGATGCTGACCAAACACCCCACCACAAGGGGTGGGGAGGGAGGGGCCCCGACCACTGGGGCGTCAACAGCATGACCCAAGACAAACCGGCATCTCCCCATCCCTGGATGATCCCCATTCAACTTTGATACTGACTTAACCAACATACCCCATAAAGACCCCTAAAGCGACTACATCCAGTGGGACACAACCCCCAAGACTTTAAGGCGACGGGACGAACACGCCTCCATATAGACACTAAAACCATACACAGCCAGATGGTTCATTTGGAATGGAACAACCATAGAAACAATATAAACTGTCTCTACTTTCCACACCGATGACAGAAATAAGGTTGGGTCCCGTATACTCTCGGGGTTCCTGACCACGCGCCAGCTTCACTCCGAGGCCTATGGCTGGAGCCCTGATGTTTGAAGCATCTTCTGCCTCGTAGTCAGGCATGGAAAACTCCCGAACGGAGCTTCTCCTTTTTGGTGTCACAGGCAATCATATTGCACCCGAGGCAACACCATCAAACATAACGCATTACAGCATCTGACTGATCATACGCGGAATATTCACCAACACCAGAGTTGAAATGGTGCATGTGCATCACCCTTTATCATACTGAATGAGAATACGACACCGCCAATCGTCACCCGAACATGACCATTGCCGTTGAGAGGAACATTATATGGAGAGGGACTTCAAACTGAGTCTTAAACAACACGTGACTCCTGCAATTGATCGTAGCATCCCCATGTGACTAGGTCTTCCACACTAGTGGTCTAACACAGACCCTTTCTTAAATGAAACCAATAAAGGACCAAAGGTTATTTAGAACAGTGGCCCGCACCGACCACTCTAGGCTGCTTCCACATTTCCCCCACTGGAATCACCTTTTACCATTTCCAAACAGAACTTTCAAATTAATAAGGTCAAACTTCATCCTTGATAATCAAAGAGAACTTACATAGCAAGACGTCACCGAACATGACTCTTTCAACCGATGAAAATACCACATAGCCCTTCAAGACACTGGTCAACACCGAAAATTCTGAACCGCCTCCAACTTTCCTCGCTGGAATTTCGTTCACCACTTCCAGGGGGACCTTTAGACACAACGATGTCAACTTCATACCCGACAAGTCAGAAAACTCAAAAGACCAAAACTCCCTTCAGCTCCCCTCACATCTGTAATCCCGCTGCGAGAGGATCTACTTAGTTGTAAGAAGGAGAGGTGGGTTCAATCCTAGAATTAAAAAGGAGAGTCCTTCAATCAATTGGAGTGCCGGCCAACGGGGAATTCCCCGTAGTTGTACTTCAATCACATGTCAGCGCTTTATAGGGGGGCGTACACTAGTCAAGAAAGAAAACGATGGACCCAACCAAACTGGTCCAACGGTCAAGACATACCACAAGAAAACACCAACCGTGCAGGGGAAACCACTGCAAGTGCTCCCCGATGTACTCTTCAAAGGAATTTACTAACCACACGCTTACATACCAACTTACAAATAAGAACTCAAACTCGGGACATAAACCATTCAGAAATAATACTCAGTTCAAAATGCCACACATCCAACATCTCAAAAACACAAGGACACGCCACACAAACACCGTTTACTAAAACACCAAACATTTTCTTTAACAAGACATTTTAAAAATAAGAAAAGCCAGTAGATTGCACAAACACCAATGGCGTCCCGTGAGCTTCGCACATGCATGTTCCCGTGCCGCACTGGCACCCACCTCAAATTCATCCAGGCACTCATCCGCTCGTGCCATTAACCCTTTCTCTTTCCATATACACTTATGCATGTGGTCGCCCACGAGAACACCAAGTACCAAAACCAAACCTTTCCATTTTTCCAGAACCAAAACATCCAACCCAAATTTTTCAAACCTTCCACATCATTTCATTTTTAATGTGATTCATTTGAAAACATTTTCTAAGACCAAAACATTTTAACTTAAAAACCAACTTTCCACAAATCCACAACAATGAGACGAGAAACGACGCAAGAGAAAACTAGTGTCAGCGGGTGATTGAAGCATATGGTTGGCGGCCATACGCCAATCACGCCACTGGCCACGGAGAGTATTTTAGGACAGTGTCCCCGGCTCCACAAGGTTTGCCAGACCCTGCGAGCTCACTAAGACCACTGGCCCCACTCTCTTTTCATTTCCCTTAAGCAAGATTAACCACACGGAACAACGACTCGGACAAAACCCAACTTACTTTGGTAACTCGAGTCCCGCCATGAGGTGTGCTGGCCAGGCACATTGCTCGTAGCTAGAACGTTGAGTTCCAACAACCTTAAACTTGGTCGACTCTGACTCCATCTCAAAAGCAAACGACCCAAGAGAGCAAACCTTGCCCTCTGATACCATTTTGTCACGAACCAGGCCAGGTCGCCATCCGACCCGGTGCCCGACCCGGTCCGCGGCAAGGCCCGAAGGGTGTTCCCGATCCCCACGGGCTGGCACAAGTGCCTGGGTATCAAAACTAGCACGTGGGAACGATTTACCCGAAATAAAAGACAGAAAAACCAACTAAACAGATAGATCAACTGAAAATAGAAAGAGACAACAAAACGTGTCTTTAAACTATGAACAAGTTTAAAGTCTACAACTTGAAGAAATAACAAAAAAAAAAAGACGACAGCGGAAACTAAAACTCATACCCAACCTCCCGGAAGAAGTGAGACCACATCAACACCATTCTGCACGAGAAGACCAGCTGCAACCTGAACCACCATCACTGAGCACGAAGTCGCAACCTGGAAGACAGAAGAAACAGAAACTACATACACCCAAGGGTGTATGCAGGGTGTGAGCTAAAAGCCCAGTAGGACGCCACCGAGAAAAGGTTCCATGCCACAACATCAAAAGACAATTTAGAGTGCTTATTCAAAATTTTAATTTAAAAATTCTTTTAAAGAAAACATTTACAAGCTAAACGCCAAAAGAAAAAAAAACATTAAAAAGAACTCATTTAACAAACACGATTTTTAAAGGGGAAGAGAAATGTTCAATATGGGAACACACACACATACTCACACACACACACACACACTCACACACACACACACATACTCACACACACACACACATACTCACACACGCACACACATACTCAAGTGGTCTTCCATATGCCGACGGAAGGCACCACGCCAAAGATGGTAGAGCACTATAGGTAAAACCCCTAAGGATCATCTAGCTCGAGTGGGACCCTAGAAACCTCGTGTCTCGGTGAAACGTGGCTTAGAAGGCCACGCCCCTCAGAAAACGTGGCTTAGAAGGCCACGACCCTCAGAACACGTGCCTTAGAAGGCCACGACCCTCAGATATCATATGTTTAGTTAGTGTTGCAATCGTCAATCCAGCTAAGTGAAACAGGGACGATACCCATCCGGCTCACTAGCACACTAGTTCTAGTCTGCCCACCTAGATACCCAGGGTTTCCCTTGTGCTCAATCAAGTTTCAGATTCACATAATTCACCACTTTCACATTTCACAAACCAAGCTTGACATTACACAAAAAGTCACCACTTTCATACCAAAACACTATTTCAAAGACACGCACACAAAGGACATGTCTCTTTTTATAAAAATACACCACTTTAAAAATGAATGCGTATTCAATTCCTTCAAATACCATTTTCACATCATAAAAATGTACCAAAGAACCATTTGAACTATTAAAGAAATTGTTTCAAGAAAACCCAAGAAGACTTTACACCAACGACCACTTGGTTCTATATAGAGGCGTCACTTTAATACTTGATACATGAGGTGACCATATCAAAACTTGTTTTCCATTATAAAAAGAAATTCATTTTAATTTCACAAGTGCAGGACAAGGCAAACACACCAAAAGTGATTCACATACTTTGAAAAATGTCTAATTAAATAAACAAACACCTAAAGAGACTTAAAAACACCTCTCACACCACCAAACAACCTTCAGAACCTTTCAACCTTGTTTGGAATCCCAAATACCACTCAAATGGACAATCGCTCAGTTTACAAAACATATCACATGTATACCATAAACCTCACTTCAAAACACACAAATCTTTCCATGAAAAGAACATTTTAAAAATCAATTTAACACTCAACTTTTCTAAAACCTCATTCACACCTTTTGCACAATTAATTAGACACTTTAAAAATTTACCACAACAAGGTCGAAATAAATAAATAAATAAAAACATAACCACTTCTAAAGAGAGTGCAATTTTTACCACGCACGCATGTCAAACAATTTTTAAACCAAATTCCGTGCAATTTATAAAACACAACCATTCATTTATACAACAACACATATAAAACACAAAAACATACCATTTCGGAAATCCAATTTTATCAAACGAGCATGGCAAAGCATTATAAACAAATATAGCACCATGCAATTAAATCATAGAACTTATCAAGTTTAACTAAACAAACAAATTAAGTTATCTAGATGATGCAAAGGCATGGAACCACCTACCTGCGTGTAGCGACATCAGAAAATTCGGTGCGCGACTCCAATTGCTCATCAATCGCACCACAACAAAACCAAAATGACCCTTAACAAAAATAAGATAATGACAAATACATCAAAATCGGACCGAAAACAGCACAAATTGGTCCCCAAACCACATGAAACCCTTACCCACAATTCTACCAAAAGAAAGGAACAATTAATGGGAATAGAACTCACTTGAAACCGGGTTATGGGGGGAAAGCCGGAGTTTTAAGGAGGTCGTTAGAGGTGCACCGTGCCGGAAAACCAACCGGAAGGGAGAGGCATCACGAGTCCGAGGCACGGGACAACGGGGCGAGGCCGATTCTATGCGATGAGGTATGAGGCGGATGGAGGTGTGGCTCGATGGTAGCCGGACGATGCGGCCTAAGGGAGGAAGAAGGGTGTCGGGGGTCGCTGTGCAAGGGAGTGTGTGGCGTGAGGTGGTGTGCGGCGCAACAGGGGAAAACAGGTCGGATGTAGGCTTCGTCGCGATAGGATGAGGGGAGAAGGGAGGTTGAGACGGCGGCACAAGCCTGGGCGGTGCGAGCAGCAAGGGTGATGGGAGGAGGGAGGTCGGCGGCTCTACTGGCTTGCCAAGAGGAAGGCAAGATGGGCAGGATGGGAGGGGCAGCGGTGCAACGGGTTCTCAAAGGGGAGGCGGCAGCGGCCTTCAGCGCACATCAGGGGGGAAAATGTGCCGGAGGATGGAGGATGGCCGAAGGGGTAGGGGTCGCGCGGATCAAGGCAGCAAGGGGGGGGGGGTCCGTGGGGCGATCCGAGAAGGCCGGTCGGGATCGGAAGGGGTGCGGTCCGGCGAGGTCGCCACCGGTGCAGGTCGGACATAGGAGGAGGTTTCGGGATGGGGTGCGGCGCGACGGGGGTAGCGGCGCGAGGTAGGGTTTTTAGGGGGGAAGGGAAGCGCGATACAGGAGGGGAAGGGGAAAGGGATCCGACGGGAGAGAGTGAGGGGAGGGAGAGAAAAGAATAAAAGGAAAAAAGGAACAAAAGAAATAAAAAAAAACAAAACAAATGGTGATATCATTAATAATACAAATGATAATAATTAACATAATAATAATAAAAGTAAAATTATCAGAACAATAATAATTGTGATAGAATAAAATAGAAATAATAATAATAATAATAATAATAATAATAATAATATCAAATGAAATTATTACTATTATTTTTATTCAAACATTTTTTTTTATTCTTTTTATTTCATTAATTAAACATCAGCATGACGTGCGGTGAACCGAGCGGGGCCGCACGGCGACCCAAGCGAGGCCGCGCAGCCTCGACCGCGTTGTGCTGGACGCAAACACGACCAAAACACAAGGGACTCGAAATCCTATGTCGTGTTTCGACCCGAACTACTTGACGCAAAGAAAATTAATAAAATAAATAAATTAGAAACGACAGGTGTGACACAGCCCATAGACTATTATAAACAAGATAGTTATTATAGAAGCCTAACCATCCACAAGCCATGTGGTCCACAGTGGTTATATTCATTATATACTCCCACCTATTTCTTCATAACTAACATCTATCTAAGGTACATCATAATTAATACCTATCATCATTACATATGGTAAAGGAAACATTATAATGGGTGAGCTCAAATTCATAGTAAGGGTAAATGTGGGAGCAATAAATCCTTTATCTTATCAAAGTATAAGACAAGAATAAGGGTTTGAGAACATGACCGTAACATACATTGTTTAAACCCAAACTAAAAAAATATAATATTCATTGTTATGGAATAAAACATTATAATTTTAAAAGGAATGAGTCATAAGAATATGAATTAATTAAAACTCACTCATGAACCATAAGAAACTATAATAAATACATGTCTGGAACCATCATATGTATAATAACTATTTCATATTTCATGATTAACATTCAAGATAGATGAATTAGGAATGCAAACAAGTTTCCATTTGTTGTTAAAGTACTTAAACGTTTTTCTCATTATGTCTCAAGAACATCGACATGTTTCCCATAACATATAATGTACATCATCTTATATCTTATTACTATCTCATGATATGTAATACATTAAATAATGATTTAGGGGGATATATAAGTCCCACCCATCACATAATGAATATCAGGAAAATGTGTGACACAAAATCATACACCATTCAGCATATCAGAACCCATGATATGTGATGGGATTCCTAAACATTTCATCATAGAATGACATTTAGAAACGGAATGAGTTTCATAAAGATAATTCCATCATAAACATAATACATCTAGAGAAACAATAATGATGGTATCCTTGTATCATGTCCCATGTAATGCATAATACAAATCAATGCATGTAATATTTGATGGAATGATATTTTGAATGATCATATAGAATAATTCATAAAGAAAATAACCTTTCAAATTTAAAAATATTTTTTAAAAATCATAAAAATTTACACATATTACTGAATAACTTTTCAATAAAAAGTACCATAGAAACATGTAATGGAATATTATAGAAACCCTGCTCTTTATTACATACATAAACATGATTTATTAAATAACCATGAACTTAATAGAACTACGAGGATCGATAGGTCTCATGTATTGGAAAATTAAGAACATTACATAGCAACTTAAAACATAAAACACAACATATTTATTGAAAACTTATTTTACATGGCCATAAAATTCCTTCGTACATAGCATTGCATTGGATAACCTGAGGACATGAATAAAAAAAGGGTGAGCTATAAATCCCATTATGTGAGTAAACTAGTCGTAACATGAATTATATAGTACATGTTATGAAATAGTACTATAAATGGAACACAGGAGAAGAATAATCATAAAGGCATGACGTATCATGATTATCATAACATGGAAATGCAGCAACAACATTAAACAAGATATTAGCATGATCCAAGGCTCATTGCACATAGAGCATGAGTAAACCCTCAGTGAAAATGAATTAGAAAGTGTAAACAATCATTTTTATTGAATTATCATGAGTAAATGCTCATTACACTTGACATATCATGACACTAATCTTTATCCAATGCAATGGAGCGCTATCATGGGGCGCCCTTTATAAACATTCCATTTCATGCATAAGAGTGCCACATGGATCATAAAACCAAGAATCATTCAACATAATCATTCATTCCATGATAAAGTAATGTGGAATACATACATGAACCTCTATACTCAATAATTATATGTGCATAATGGTGATTACACTAGATAGAGAAATTAGTATGGTGTTCACTTACACGATTATTTTGGCATGGGAAATTTTGGCAGCATAACAACGTCACATATGAATTGTAAAATGGGTTGATGAGAGAGAAAGGGGTATCTCATAGTTTATTCATGAAATGGACAGTATGTGGGTAATAAAACATAATATCCCAACATATTTAATGGAATTTAGATGCATAATATAACAATGTTTCTTGAATATAAATGAGAAGTGATAAATTGATTATGGAATTTTTGCATGGTAACGGGTGTATAATGGAAGAATTAATGAGAGATAAAGAGGTCTCTCATCAATCAAAGACAAGGAGGGAAGTATGGTTGAGATGAATAATCATAGCCCAATATTTTTAATAGAATATAAAATGGTATAACAATTTGAATAAATTTGGACAAAAATGAGAAGGGAATAAATCTCTTACTTGAAAGTGTGACCCAAAGGCTTGAAAGATTATTGAGAGATGACTCTAGGGAGATTGGAGGGCCTTGGGAAGATTATATAGAGAGGAGGGAAGTTTATGGGTGAGCTGCAATGGTTTTGAGTCAATAGGAATGGGATATTTAGTGGTTTTATATAGGAAAGGAGAGGGAATTATTTATTATTCTGGTTTTGGACACCACACATTAAACTAATAAAACCCACAAACCACACCAGGGGTTTCTCCAATGGAGTTTTCCAAAGTGGATTACAAGACATTATTTTAGATGTTCGATGACCTAACTTATTAAAATATAAGGCTTTCTTATGTGGATATCAATCACACTCTTAATGAAATCATTTTAAAATGTTAAAATATTTTTTATGTCTTGGAGGGTCCACTAAGGAATTGTAAAATTAATAAAAAAAATATGAAATCACATTATATTAAATTTAAAACATATCTTGGATTAATAAACCTTTTATATTATTTTATTTAATCACTATTGGTTCAATATGAAGTCATAAAACACATTATATATTTTAACGGTATTTAATTTTGACCAAAAATTTGATTGCCTCCAAAAATTATGAAAAATTCATCATTACATAATTTCAAAATCCGAAATCCAAAAATAATATTCATTTTATTTATATATTTTTCTACATATGTGAATTTTAACATATAAAATAAAAATTGACATATATAAAAAAATCATGTGTCTTGACAAAAAAATATTTCAAACCTTAATAAAAATTTAAATTTTATTCATCAAAAGTATATGATCATTTATATTTAATAAAAATTTATTTAGTAATAATATTTTATAAATATATAATTTCATTCAAAACCCCATTAATTCATCAAAATGGATTTCATAATTGAATTTAAATATTATCTAAAAATACTATATCCTCTTTAAAACCCATTTACAAAGTAACAATAATAAAATAAATTTATATTATTTATTCTATAAAAAACTAATTCAAAAAAATTTAGTGATAGGATCTTCTTACATAACCACTTATAACCCCCACATAAGACATAAGGGAAAGATTTTCAATGGTGAAAGACTCATGGGGTGGCATAGATAACATCTCTCAAGTGGTAATCTTTACTAACTTCCACTTCTCCCGTTGGCAGTTCCATTCAAGCTTAATGTGTTGAATCTCAGCTTGGTCTTCATTAATAGTGAATCCCAATGAAAATTTCTTCTTTCTGAGCTCTAAAAGAAGTGATTTATATGGAGAAATTCTACTGGATGAGGCCATCAATTATTTTATCTGAGTAAATTGGATTTGTTAAATCCCTATATTTATACTAATAATGTGATCATTTTAAATGGCTATTTTAGTGAAGATAAAAATTCATAATGGAATTTTAAAATCAAAAAACCTAAAACCCATGAATTCCATATGTCTGATATAACCGTTTTCCATATTAATATATTTAATTAGATACAGATGAATTTTAATTAATAAAAGATTGGGTCGTTACAATCTTACCACTTAAGAAATTTCACCCTCAAAACATAATTTTCTCACACTAAAACAAATGAGGGTATCTTTGCTTCATCACTTCCTCTAATTCCTATATTTCATTTTCAAATAAGTCATTTCTCCACAACACCTTGACAAGGGGCGTTATCTTATTTTGTAGAACTTTTTCCCAATAATCTATGATGTTCACCAGATTGTCTTCATAGTATATGTCATTCTCCAATGGTACCACCTCTAGATTGAGTATATGTGATAGGTTAGGTATGTATTTCCTCAATAGTGATACATGGAATACATCATGTACTTGAGATGGGTTCGGTGGGAGTTCTAGTCTATAGGCCACTTCTCCAATGTTATCAAAGATCTATAGATGTTTGATATACCTTGGAATAAGGTTTACCTTATTACCAAATCTTATAATTATCTTACATGGTTACATGATGAGGAATAACATGTCTCCAACATTGAACTCTAGGTCTCGTAAATGATTATCTTCATAACTCTTTTTTCGACTGTCAACTGATTTAATGTGTTGTTGGATGGTGATATCCTTCTCCACCATTTATTCAACCATTTCTAGACCTAAGAGTTTCTTCTCCCCAACTTCATCCCAATATGCTAGTTTTTTCACCCCTGCCCACAAAGGGCTTCATAATGAGCCATTTCGATGCTTGAGTGGAAATGTTTATTGGTAGATAACTCAAACAGGGAAAGATATTGATCTTGTCATCCTTTGAATTCAATTGATCATGCTCCTAACTTGTCCTAATTTGTTTGGATAGTCAACTATGAGTGGCCATCATTTTGATTATGATACGACATACTAAATTTCATATCATTATTCCGAGCATGATGGAGACGCTTCTAGAACATTGCGGTGAATCTTAGATCTTGATCAGATACAATTGTTAGTGGTACTCCATATAGCCTTACCACTTCTCTGATTTATATATGTGCCAGTTGATCCAATGAGAAAATTCTATCTAATTGTAATTAAGTGTGTAGTCTTTGTAAGATGATCCAAAACAACTTGGATAGAATTTTTTCAATTTGATGTCCTTAGATGTTTAGTGAAAAATTCCATGGTGATGTATCCCATTTCCATGTTGGTATAGGTATTGTTTGCATCATATTGATAGACATATTCCTCTCAGCCTTCACTTAATGACATACCAGTAACATTGATGTATACTCAGCAATCTCCTTATTCATGTTATCTAAAAAATAATACTCTCAATGATCTTGTTACATCTTTAGGTTTCATTGGTGAATTGAGAAATTCAAACTATGTGAATCATCCAAAAGTTCATTCTTTATGTCCAGATTTTATGAAACAAATAGACTTTACCCAATTCTAAAAATTCCTTCTTCATTAACATTGAAATCCAAGAATTTCCCTTTTTTGATAGTTTCAACATCCTTCTAAATTTCCACATCTTCATTTTTATAATACTTTAACATTTTCAAAATAGACTGTGGATCAATAATTTGTTAAAGGATTGATGTTGTTCCCTTCTTTATGATTCCCATGTCCATATTCATCAAATCAAATAAGATTTGATCATTTTGAATTCACATCAATGATAGAATCGTTGGGTCCTTTATACTTGGAGAATATTACACCTTTTCTATTTCCCTTGGTGGTAATGGATTGAGTAGTCATAGTCATTGATCAGTGCTAACCATCTTCTATTGCGCATATTAAATTATTTTTATGTGAATACATACCTGAGGATTTTGAGATCTCTATATATTTTACACTTCCCCCCAAAGAGGTGATGCCGCAAAATTTTCAAATAGAATATTACTGAAGCCAGCACCATATCATGTGTTCTATAGTTTTGTACATGACCATTCAATTTCATTAAATCATAGGCATTGAATTTGTAATTTTCATCAACATAATGTCTAAGACCTTCTTTGACGCATCACTGAATACCACAAAAGGTTATCCACTTGTTGGTATGGTGAGAACAGGTGTAGTGGTAATCCTCTTTTTCAAATCCTTGAATCTATTTTTTCATTCATCACACCGTGAAATCATGACTACATTCTCAGTTATCATTGTAAGAGGGTTTGAAAATCATGAGAACATTCTCACAAATTAGTGATAATATCTTGCTAACCCTAAAAAGCAACGAATTTCTATTACTGAAGCTGGCGTCAGCCATCCCTCAATTTCAGCTATCTTGGGAGGATCCACAGATATTTCATTGCGTGTGATGATATGACCCCATAATGAAACTTCCTTTAACCATAAATTACAATTTCTATACTTATCATAGATATTCTCCTTTCGAATAGTCTCTAGTACAGGGCTTAGATTCTCCTCATGCTCCTCCTTGATTTTAGAGTATATTAGAATATCATCTATAAAGAAAATAAAATATTTGTCAAGGTAATCCCAAAATAATCTAATCATCAGTCCATGAAATATTTTGGACCATTAGTGTGTTTGAAATGTATTACTATAAATTCATAGTTCCCACACCTTGTACAAAAATCATCCTTGGGGATATCATCCTTCTTCACCTTTATTTGGTAATATCTCAACCGTAGATCCTCCTTGGAGAAGTATTATGATCCACATAGCTGATCGAACAAGTCATAAATTTGGGAAAAAAGATTCTTGTTGTTTATCAGGATTTTGTTGAGCTCACGAAAATCAATTCAACGGCACATTGACTCATCCTTATTCTTGATAAAGAGGACTTGTGCACCCCCTAGTGAATCATTTGGGATTATAAACACTTTATCCAAATTCTTCTATAGTAGTTTCTTTAGCTCCTCATGAACCACAACCGTAATTGTATAAAGAATCTTGGATATTTGAAATTCCCCATGTATAAGATCAATTGAGAATTCAACGCCTCTTCTAGGATAAAGACAAGAAAGTTCCTAGGGAAACACTTCTGCGAATTCCCTCCCAGTAGGAATGTCTTCAAGGATATTTTCTTATTAGGACTCAATAATTTGAGAATGATATGTGTGCTCATAGGGTATTAATATTCAGGAATGAGATGATTTTTCTATAGATGATTCATCCTCCTCCATACACTTATACAAAATCAGGGGTCGATTCTCTGAATGGAGAGTGATTTTACTCTCACGGTAATATTTGTTGTCTTTATAAATAGAATTCCAATTCATGCTAATAATTGGATCAAATTCCTCTAAAAGAAGTATGAAGAGGTTCTCCGAAATGTTCAATCCAAAAATTTTGATAGGGGAGGAGATATATTAATGAGATGAAATGATTGCCCTATTTTCCGTTCTCATAGACATTTGTACTTCCATTATTTGTGGTGGTGTTGGAATTGTTCTAATAAATGTTAGGAATATATAAGAATTTGTTGAACCAGAATAGAAAATTACATTCTCTATTCATGAATCAATAACTATCAAACTTGTCACCTGATTGTTTTCGGGGATCGCTTCGGCATTAGTGATTGCCAAGTCACACCCTTGCTGCCTTGGAGGTTGTTGGACACCTCCCAAAACCCTTGTCTTAGGGAACTGGTTTGAAAAGTGCCTTGGTTCATTGCAGTTGAAGAAATGAAAAGAGCATTGAGGGTCG
The DNA here is from genome assembly GCA_963277665.1 of Viscum album. Classification (NCBI taxonomy): domain Eukaryota; kingdom Viridiplantae; phylum Streptophyta; class Magnoliopsida; order Santalales; family Viscaceae; genus Viscum; species Viscum album. Next base: position 521,117,868 of record OY728161.1, on the reverse strand, counting down.
AATATATTTTTCATCTCTTTTATCACAGAAACAAGTTTTTGATTCTGACAATTAATGGCCAGGTGCCCTTCTCTTCCACACATAAAGAATTTCCTTGTCCCCTTTAGGAAATTTTAGGGGATCTTCTCTCCACTCCTTCAGAAAGTGGGGTGTTTGAATTTCGTAGCACCATTGGATTTATCCATTGGACTATCATAATTAATGTCCACTTTCATTTTCTTATCCCTATGAAACCCCTGAGATTCGCTGATCTCCATTTCAACATTGAGGGAACATCGGAAATTCTATCATAGCTATCAATGTTGCAAATCTCTTGGGATTCCAGTAGGCTAGTTTTTATCCCACAAAATAAGTGGTCAACCTTGCATTTAGAAGAAAAAACCTTGTTGGAGGGGTATCATGAAATCCTTTTGTTGTTTTCCTTATATGATTTGATGAATTTGTCATCTTTTTTTTGAAGGAAAGTATGTCCCTTTTCATCTTAAGTTGGACGGTGAAAGGAAATATTTATCAAAAACCATTCTCTAGAAATACTTTCACAAAAAAACTCAATCTATTCCTCATGATTCATAATTTTCATCAATTTATAACATTGATAAGATTCACCCTCTATATGATAAGTATCGAGAAGAACATTCTCTTGTTTGGAACATTAAATAATGGAGAAGATCTTTTGAATGGAGTTGTTCTGTTGTTCGGCGATTGATGGATCTGACGACCCATTAAAAGTATGAGGCCTTTGTCTCTTGAAGCTCTCAATTGTGACTTTTTATTTCTTGGGGGGGGGGGGTTAAAAGTTCCTATTCACCCATGATTACATTAAAATCATGAGTTAACTCATAGAGTATCATGAGAATTTTTCCAATTCCTGCTACCATCGGATTGGGCACCACTTTATTACATAGAAAAACATTATTTATTACATACACCTGAACTTAAAAAAACTATTAGGATTCAGTGGTATAGTATATTTAGAAATTATGAACATTACATAATAAATTAAAAGATAAAAACAACATCTTTATTGAAAACGGTTTTTACATGACCACAACAATTCCATTGTACTTAGCATTGCAAGGGATAATGTGAGTAAAAGCATAGGAAATTGGTGAGCTATAAAGACTAGTAAGAGATTAAAAAAGGAAAAAAATGAAAAATATACTACATGTTAGGAAATAAGAATATCAAGGTATAATAAGAGAAATAAGAACCTAAGGACATGATATAGCACAATTATCATAACATGGAAATGTGGAAACAACATTAAACATGATATTAGCATGATCCGAGGATCATTTCACGTCGAGAAAGAGTAATCCCATATTAAACTATAATTAGCATGAGTAAACCCTAATTTAACTCTAATTATCATGATTAACCCCTCGTTTCACTTGACGTATCCTAAAACTAATCTTTATCCAATGCATTGGAGCACTATCAGGGCACACCCTTTAAAAACATTTCATTTGATGAATAAGTGTTTCACATGGATTATATAACATAAAATCATTCAACATCATCATTCAGTTTATGATAATGGAATTTTGAATAAATATAGTAAACTATATAATAAATAATTATATGTGAATAAAGTTGTATACACTTGATAGAGAAATTGGTATGGTACTCACTTACATGATGATTTTGGCATGGGAAATATTGGAAGCATAACTACATCAAATAGAAATTCTAAAATGGGTTGATGAGAGACAAATGTGTCTCTAATAATTAATAAGTGAAATGGAATGTATAGGGGCCATGTATCATAATATTACAAAAAAATTATTAGAATTTATATGCATAATATAACGAATTTCTTGAATGTACATGAGAAGAGATAAATTCCTTACTGAATTTCATCATGGTAACAAGTGTACATGGAAAACATTAATGATAGAGAAAGTGGTATCTAATTATTCAAACATAATGAGGGAAATATGGGGACGGTGAAACATCTTACCCAAATATTTTTAATTTAAAATAAAAGGGTATATAAATAAAAACAAATTTGGACAAAAATGAGAATTGAAGAAATCCCTTACATGGAAGTGTGATCCAAAAGTCTTCAGAGAGGCTTGAGAGAGGCTTATAGAGAGATTGGGGCACCTTGGGAGGACTCAAGAGATAGGAGGGAAAAGTTAGATCATGATCCAATGGTTTTTATTCAAATGTAATTGGATATTCTGTGGACTTATATACAAAAGGAGAGGGAATTGTTTATTATTTAGGTTTTGGACACCACACATTAAACTAATCAAAATAACTAACCAACCCATGGTTTTTCCAATGATTTGTGCAAAAGTGGAGTGGAAAAAATTAATATATAAGGCCAATGGACGAAATTATTAAAATATTAGGCTTTCTTATGTGGAGATGAGTCATACTCTAAAGGACATCATTTTAAAATTTTAAAATAATTTATAAGTCTTGGAGGGTCCACTATTGTATTGTAAAATTAATAAAAGAAATCTAATGTCTGATTCTATTGAAGGTAAAACATTTAATTTCCAAATAACCCTTTTAATGTATTTTATTACATCACTATTGGGTCATTATGATGTCATAACACACATTATACATTTAAAGGATATTTATTTTTTACCCAAAAATTCGACTGCCTCCGAAAATTTGGAAAAACTTATCGGAAGATGATTTTGATATCTTGAATCCATAAATAATATTCATTTTAACTAAATATTTTACTAAATGTGTTAATTTCTATTTGAAATTTATAACATAAAATTATAGAAAATTCATGGGTTTTGATAAAAATTACTTTCAAACCAAAATAAAAATTATAATTGTATTCATAAAACATATACGATAATTCATATTTAATGAAAATTAATTTATTAATAATATTTTATTAAAATATCATTTTATTAAAAAACAACTAATTCGTAACAATATATTTCTTAATTGAATTTAAATATTAACTAAAAATACAATTTTTGATTTAAAACCCATATACAATGTAATAATAATAAAATTAATGTATATTATTTATTCTATAAAAAATAATGCAAGTAATTGGAGTGTTAGGGTCTTTTTAAATAATCCATTATAATGCCTCGATAGACCTATGGGTAAGGTGTTTGTTGGTTATAGACTGTTGGGTGGCTCAAATAACATCGCTCAAGTTGTAATAATTATCAACTTTCACTTCACCCAAATGTGGTTTTGTTCAAGCTTAACATGTTGAAGATTGTCTTCGTTGTGTTCAAGAGTGAACCACATTGACGCTACCTCCTTTTTGAGCTCCGATAAATGGGCTTCATATGAGGAAATTGTAACATCCCATGTAAGTAATGAATAATAGTTATTTTTATCTATGTCTATTAATGATTAAGATAGTGTTTTAGAGGCTTAAAATGAAAATAAATACAATCTTATGCATGGAATACACTAATATTCTTAAAAAATTGTTTTACTGCCTTTTGATGGAAAATCCTTTTTAAATCTATATTTTGACAATTTTATGAGCTATGTTTGTCAAAATAAACTTATTATTTATGACTGGGACATCAAAATATACTTTCTGTAAATTGTTTGTATTTTTCCGATAAAGTTCATTTTTTAATGAATAGTGATAAATGTTGTATTTTAATTCAAAACCTCTTTTTAATATAATTTATTTATATGATTAAAATATCTTTTGAATTGGTTTTGAAGTGAAATTAGAATATATTTTTACCATTTTATCCAATGGTGGTCATTGAAATCAATTTCACTTTGAAATTGGACTTAAACTAGTGTCAATCTTTTGATACTTATTGTTTCATAAAAACACGCTATTTGTCATGACAGCGGGAATTAGTTATTAAATTAATTAATGCAACTTACATGTTTTGAATTTTGTAAAATGGACATCATTTTTTAATTTGGAATATAAAATATATCTTAGGGTGAAGTTTTGGTATCTTTCTAAAAAACTTCAATTTTTTATGAATAGTGAAACCACTAAGTGGTAGTTAAAGAAATAGATTTTTTCGTTTAAATGAAACTTTTCCACTTCTGTGATTTGATTTTCAAAAATCCGACATACATGGTTGTCATTAAGAAGTAAAATTTGGTTCAATGGGATTAAAATAATTTTTTGGTGAATAGTATCTTTTAAGTTCTTAATCGCGATTAGTGGTAATTAGTGTAGTTTAAGGTAAAAATAATGTTTTAATAACAAGAGATGAGCTTGACACATGTCCTACCCTCATTGGATGTGTCATGGACGACCAAGAAAATCCATGGGTCATCTTGGGGACCCCATGGAGCCACTTTGGTTGGGAAATGACATAAATAAGTTTTTATTTAATGTTAAAGTAAAAATGAAACAAACATGAGATGTTTTACTACAACACTTTTTACATGGAGTTATACAAGTCAGATTTTTTTTTATAAATAGAAATTGGAAAGATAAAACTATTTCCTACATCATAGTATTTTTTTTATAATTTTTAGACTTTAAATAAATTAAATTATTTATGACATCATGATGATGCAGCGATTACCTCGTTAATAAAGGATTTAATGAAAATGGAAAGATAATGTAAAATCTAAGACCTACACATGTCCAAAACCTATTGGATGAGTGTATTTCTAACCCTTATCACCTTACCCTCTAATTATATCATTGTGGGACCTTTTGAATCCGAATCGCATTTTAAAATAAAGTAACATTTCATTACTTTCCAAGAGTGCCCCTCCTCTCCTCTTATAAAAGGCCCCCACCTCTACCTCCTTACCCACACTCCCAAAGCCTTTGGCTCGGCAAAACCCTACCCATTTTGTCTCTCCACATCCCTCTATTACTCCTTGAAGCATCACTTTGGGAATAAGTCTTCCCAAGGAATCCTTTGATCTCAAACTAAATAGAGTTACCCGATTTTAAGGTAATGTCTTCACTTGAGTCCTTTGGTTTTATTTTGCTTCTCCAACCCCCTAAACTACATTTATTCATTTCATTTGTAACAACTAAAGTATCTTCAATATACTAGGATGTTTTTATAAGAAGGATTCGAGCTACACTTACACACACCTACATCTAATGGTTAAATAACATACAATTTCCGTGGATGGTGAATTTATACCTCCTGAAACAATGATTGTTCAACATTCTATTAACACCTTCGAAGGTGGCCATTAAGATGAAAATATATTTAAATATTATATATAATATGTTTATATTTTCCTTAAGCTTCTGTATTTTTCATTTTGGGCATACCTTTATGGTTTCCATTATGGGTAAACGCGATATCTTCATTTAAGGAAGTGCGGACTACCGCCCCCTCAAAGTGATTTGATTCGTTAAATACCATATGTGGGACGTATAAAGGATGGAACTACGATATTATATATGATATTATACTTTAATTATTATATAACTTTATATCATTATGATTCCATTCTATAAAATACGAAATAGAAATTAATGTAGCGTTCAAGCGTACGTACGACTTACCGTCTCCATGAACGGTGAATTTCATTTCTTACCTCTAAATGATTATGTAATATTATAAATTCATGCATGTACTGGATATATATGACATATATGATATCTACATCATGAATACCATTCTGGATATAATTTATACATGAACAACTTGTACTTATAAAGGGCATATTTTTTACTCAAGTACCAATGATCTTTAAAACGACCGTTATTAACTTAAATAATTACATAGTGTTAATGACATGAAAATAAGTGATATAAAAGAAATAATGAACATGAAAAAGGTTCTTAAACAAGTATAAATTAACTCAAGTTTATTATTTAGGAGAATAAAGAATGACCGAGTCATGTCGGACCCGAGGTATGGGACTTCGTCTCGATCTCCTTTCATTGAGGCATATTTTGTTTTATACACAACCTTCTTTTATATAGTGTATAAACCCCGTTGACTTTTACGTTTATTAAAAATAGAATCTTTTTTATACGAAGTGTTTACTAAACAACAAAAGAGAGTGTTTTTTGTCGTACGTATGCGGCGACAATGACTTCTCCACCGCTCTGACCATTATTTGAGTTTCGGATTCCTCAACAAGCCATACCTTCTTTCTAAAAGAAAAATAAATACCATGTTTTCCTTTTCTTTTATTTTGGTATTGAAAATGGTTTTTATAATGTTTTTATATCAATGTGTTGTATTGATATCTTGTGATTGGAAGGTGGAAATGTTATGTTTCCTTTATGCATGTTTTATGTGATACGATTATGTTGAGGTTCTTTGGCATTATTATGATGACGGGTGGTTCCGTGATAAACTAAGGGCGGGTGAGCCCGATATAGCTCTACAATGCATTGGGTAACGCGAAGGAGTGTAACATTAAGGTTTCTCCGAAAAGATTTAGGGAATATACTGTGATGGGTATTCCAAACGTAACCAAGAGGGTTACTCCCTACGTAAGGATGTTATGAATGCCTCAAGTTACCTTTATGTCTTATGATTTCTATGATTTATTCATGATTTGATGAGGTATCTTAATGTGCTTATGTTTTATGGGTAAAGTGTGATTTCATTCTCATGTATATATATACCCATGTTTCCTTTCCATATTTTTATATCCCTTACTGAGCTTTTTATGATCATCCCATGTTTTTTTGAAATGTTTTTCATAGGTCAAGGGAAAGGAACATGATATGATGATAGTGTCAAGGAAGTGTCAAGAAAGAATCGATGTTTTATTTTAAATATGTTTCCATTTATGGGAAAGAAGAATACTATCTTTATGTAACCACTTTGTTTATATGTGGAATGTAATGCAAGTTTTATGATCTAATTCTCTAAAACTCTAAACCCGAAAAGATCCTCAATGTGTAATCTTGTAATAACTCAAGATTAAGTAAGGTTTAAGGCTGGGGCCTTATAGAAATTATACTGAATGAGTCCATTGCATCTTTTTTCTGAGTAAAAAAGATTTGTTAAATCCCTATAATTACATCCCATCAGATACATAAACTTAAACAAAACCGAATATTTATGAGATTTTTAAATAAAAACCTTACTTATTTGGTAAGATTTGAATTGTAATAAATGTGAACCAAATAAACAATGTTGGAAATTTAAATCTCCATAAAATTAATAATAATAATCATAAATGAAATTAAATTGTAGTATATAAACCACCCAAAAGTAACAAGTGTTTTATAGGACATATATCCTATAAAAATAAAATTTTGAAGAAAATATATTACCTCGAGTTCACCTTATTTAAATATAAGCCTATTATCAAATATTATAAATTTTAATTTATTATATTTTTATAATAGAGTGAAATTATTTCTTATAATTTCATTTGTGACACATCTATAAGATATTAACACTGTATTTTATCAATATTTCCTTTTTAAAATTTTTATTTCCTTTTTTTTATTTTCATGTGTATTTCAATTCAATTATTCCTTTCGATATACATTTTGTTAGAAAAATCACATAAATAGTACTAGTCGTGATATAAAAATCATAAATATACTTTATATAAATATTTAGAGTCATCCATAATGTTTTGTTATATAAAAATGAATTACACCATTCATGGAGATAGTAAGTCATACATATGTGTGAATGTTGTTTTCCTTTTCAATGGATAGAACAAAAGAAATATAAAAATTAAATCACCATAGCTGGATAATTTCTATATCATATATATAGTCAAAATAAATATCCTTACAATCCAAGTAAAATATAAATAATAAATTAAACACATCGTTTTGTGGTGGTGGTGGTCAACACGTAAACACGAACAACGTTATTTTTTTTCAATGGTTTTGAAGGTAAAAAGGCATACATGATATTATATTTCCAAAATTATAATATTAAAATAAATATAACATATAAACATTAACCCCAAAATAATACCCATCAATTAAATATTGTTATATGAATATAAATGTATCACAATATGGAGAAGGTAATCCATACGTATACACAGATGATACTTTCACTTGTCATTTATTGGGAAAGATGGCGTATAATGGTGATTTAATAATAATTATAAAATTTTATAATATTATTGATTTTTAACTTATTATTAAATTATTAATACCATTTATTTATAAAATTTAAAGAATATTATAAATGCAAATTGAATGGTTAAGGTGATTACGACTTCTTTGAAATGAATCCATTATATATCCTCAAAAAAGTAGTTTGGTTTTTTTGGGGAAGAAAAAAATATCAATGATGATTCTAGGGAAATTGAGAAATTAAATTTTATGAGTATGGTAATCCTATAAGGGTAAATGTGGTGTAAATATGTGAGGGAGGATGTTCTCTTTTGTAACTTATGTCAAGGGAATTTTTGGAATTTCTAAAAATACTAAATTATAATAAATCTATTCTCAATCAAAATGGTTTGAAATGGACAATAAATAGAAATTTGATGATATTTTTTAACATATATTATACCCTTTTACTTTTTAATATACTTATGGTTTTATAGTAATTTAGTAAAAAATTATTCTCACAACAGTTTTTATTTTAAAATTTGACATTATTCGTTTTATTTAAAATATAAGTCATAATGAAAACGTTTAAATAAGAATATAATTTCTTATAAAAATCTAATCAATTATAATAACTTTAAATCTCATGTAAAACATTACCTCACTCAAATTAAATTTCTTTTAATATTTATAAAATAATTTATTAAGATTTTTTGTTAATTGATGAACTTTATCATTGCATTACATAATAAATTATGGTAATTCTTTAATTACCAAACATAAGAAATAAGTTTCTATTAAGAAAATAATTTTAATAATATCAATATATATACATCTATTTATTCAATACTATCTTTTTCCCTATTTTATAAAATAAGATATATAAAAAAAATGAGTGTGGCATTTCATAAAATTCATTGATTTCAATAATATATAAGTTGTTTTCATGGGAAAGAGTCCATTGAAAAAAAGTATTTAGAGATTAAGTTTATATGAGTCTAATTAACATATTAGAATAAAAATAATTCAATTTTTTACTATGATTTTACCCATATCTTTTGATTTAACCCATTGTTATGCATTATAAAACTTTAGTGACAACAAGGGGTTTTACTCATTGAGGGCCAATATGTTGATAATAAATGAAATAATTCCCCATAAGTAGAACATAGATGATATAATAAACTAAATATATAAAACTTGGTTGAATTTAATATTTTTATTTATTTCATATCATTTAACAGAATAATATTTATTTTAAAATATCAGTAATTACAATTTTTAGAACTATTCATAAAATTAACATTAGTAACCGGAAGAGAATATGTAAAATTTTAACAAAATATATTAATAAATAATTAAAATTTAATTTTAATTTATATAATTTTTTTATAACTTTAATTATCTATAGTTATAATAAGTATAAAAATTAATATTATTTATTCGATTTTTCTATTACCTTATTAAATGATGTGTCAGCATTATATAATTATTTAAGGTATTTATTTAATACCTTAAAATTACAAATAAATTATCATTATAAAAAGTTTTTCATATTTCTCATAATATATTTTTATATTCATCAAATTTTTATTTAAACTTATTCCAATGTCATGAAATCTAATTTAATATGTTATTTTGATTATCCCATCCTTGCACAAACAATGTATAAGAAATTTGATATGTCAATTTTTATATAACTCCGAATTTAATTTCTAAGAATAAAAATAACCTAATATACCTAATATTTATGATCTATGTTGATAAATTACTTATTCTATATAAAATATTATCTCTATGACACCAAATTTGACTTTTCTAGCACTTCACATTTTATGTGACGAGACTAAAAAAGATTTTCAAATTTATTATGAAATGAATTATAATTTATATGTTTTGAATTATTATTGAATTATATTTTTAATATTATATTATACATTATTCATTCTATATGTTTAATTAATATCTATAATATGTTATTTTTTGTGGATATAATAAAACATGGTATATTAAATGAAAACTATATTTTGTTACTATTCAATGGAAAACCAATCATCTCATAAAAATATGAAAATTTAACGCTAAGATAATTTTGATATTATTATTTATAATATTATTTTATTTATCTATATTTAAATTTATATAATTTACTTAATTTTATGATTTTATTTTCTCACAAAAATAAATACAAATCATTTTTTGAAGAAATATTATTTCGGAAACCGAAAATTAATTTATTGAAAATTTAGTACATATTTTCTAAGAATTTAAAAAAAGATTCATGGGAATTTAATTTTTCATATTATTAATTATTACTTTTTAATACAATTCATACCAACTAATTAAACATCTAGGTTATAATGGTAATGTTTAAATAATAATATATCTTTTTTAGTCTATGATTTGTTTTTAATGTAACACATGCTATTGAAGAAATTAAATTTAATTGAAAAACATTTTATAACATATAGTGGTGTTAAATTATCCCCCATTTTTAAATTCCATCATCTATGTTTTACTAATTCTTGATAAAAAATGAATAGATTTTGAAAATTATTTTGTGGAAACCCACACCATTAAAAGTATTAGTAAAACTTCCCCATGTTAAGAGAGAATGGAAAATATTATGGTCACGATGTACAATACATATCTAGGTTACCAAAAAAGAGAATATTAGTATGAAGTAAAAATATGGACATAAAAAAAACATACCTCCCGACTTCTATAGTGAAATATAGAACATGACCAAGAGAAAGTTAATCGTCATAAAACCCTAAATCCAGTATGGGTTAAAAGAACATTAAATTATTGGTTTGATGAGTAGTTGGATGATTATTTTTATTTAAAAATATATTCCCTAATTTTGATGACTTAATTAAATTCTTATACACATAACATAATTAAATATACCTTCATGACTATAAAAGCATCATCATTCAATCTATTTCAACCACAAACTCATTATTTTCTCAAAATGATGAGTTTTCAAGATCAATTTTTACAGGTTGAAAACACTAAAATCAACCTTTTGGATCACATAAATTCAAAAAATGATAACAAGATGTTCCTCCCATCACAAGAAATTAACCAAAAACAAAAAAAATTATTATAAGGTAAGAAAATTTCTTAGTTGAATAAACATTTATATGATGAAATGAGATAATATTAAAAATTCAATTTTAATATTCAATTTTCAAATTAAAACATTATATAAGTAACTATACCCAATGATCATTAAAATATTCCCATCTGAGTTTGAATTCCAATATCAGAAGTATTTTATCACATATTCTTTCGATATTTATTTATCATTTATCTCCAATAATCTTTATTCACCCATAATGTAATACACCAAAATATATATTCCCTAATAAAATATTCTGCAAAATATTATAATCATTTACATTTTTAAATCAACCATTATTCTAAAATATTAAATAATATCATTAATAAAGAATGGTTTAATATCAAAAGTTATCTTATACCACAAATTATACAACCCAAAATTGTAATTTTATTGGTATGAAATAATTTTATACATTAACCTTAAGGTTTATATACACCTCAACCTAATAAAAATATCCAAAAAATTATTAATCAATTAAAAATCCCATTACCTAAAACCTCGTAAGGGGGTTACTACTTTGAAATCATGATCAACCTCAATCTTATAAACCCAGGATTGTACCTATAACTCATAATTTAACCTTACATGGGAACATAAATGCTTCCCAAAATAAACACAATCCTTATTAAACAATTATGTTTATAGAATATTGAATATATTCCATAAACCCAATATCCAATATCCAAGATGAACTATCTTACATTATTATAAACTAATTTCATGGGAACCAATATTATCCCATCAACATCAATCATTAATTTATCCAAACTAATCAATATTTACTCAATATTACATACTTATTAAAAATTATATTTCTTTTAATCATTTATTCTCCAAAACATATAATTATATTACACAATCAATTTTCATTGTTTTTGTACAATTAAAATTTTGTTTTGAAATCAATAAAAACTACTATAGAATAATAATTTTATGTTTTAGGGTTTTATAACTAGAATATCATTAGTAAAACATAATTATTGAATCCAAATACCTAAACACATATTAGATCCTACTTATTAAATCATTGACCAGGTTTCATCAACTTATTCACCAATACATTTTTTTACTATATAAAATTTGAATGATTTATTATGATTTTTCATCCTAATTTGAATAATCATTCTTAATTTAAATATTTGAAACACTATTAAAACTACCCACACCTTTTTACATCATTCGTAGTCTCCTCTTTATCATCTGTAATACCATTACTTATACAAAAATTCTTATTCATTTTCAATCATTCTCCTTAGGAAATTAATTTTCCTAATTCCCATAAATTCCACACTTATAACATTCAATATTCTAGAAAACCATAGTGAAACCATTATTTTCATCCATTTTTAAACTATAATTTTAATTTTTCTATGGAAATTGATTTCCTTGTGTTATTCTTTTCCACACTCAAAACAACTCTCCATTCCGATGAGATATCTATTTAAGTCATTATTCACCTATTATAGACATCATGGAAGGTAAGTCTTATTTAAATTATAGTAATTATGAAATATTATCTTTCCCTTATTAATTATATTTTGAAACAAATTGAAGTTATGATTTTTAATAATATTATGAGGTAACATATTTGGAATAAAAATAATGTTTTGTATTGAATCTATCTTTTCATTTGGTTTCTCGTGATGTTTTTCATTCCATTTACCATAAAATTCAATATTAATCCAATTCTATCACTATATTTCCATTGAATAAAATCAAAAATCAAAATGAAATTAGAAATAACAAGGGTGTTAAACCAAAAAACTATGATAATTTATTATATAATTTATAAATCATGAAATCTGTTTCTATGAAGTCTTAGGTTTAACCTACTTCAGTCATGGTCGTTAACTAAATGTTTGGATTTTATCCTACACTTATACATATCTATATGGTTCACAATAATTTTTTCACTTCCTTGTTTTCAAATTATAACTAAACCCTACTCTAGTACCAACTATAGAGGCCAAAAATTTATATACATTTATATTAAATCTAAATAGATGAATATTCAATCCATAACATTTTAATCCACACCATAATCATATAGGTCTACTATTTTTGGAATATTAGACACATAAACAAACTGTTCATAAATGAACAACATCATCTCCAACATTGTTCTTCAAAACTATCACCCTTCTAAGATATATTATACTCAATACATTTCGTCATAACATGGGAAAATAGACATACAAGAATGTTTTAGCTTCTAACCTCAATGATGGTAAAAAAGGGAGATATAAATCAATGATCATTTGAAAGAATAACACAATAATAGGGGAATGATACCCTGACCATAACATACCATTTCATAACAAAATTATAATGATAATAAAAATTATTTATGGAGTAATGCATTATCACTGAAAAAGGTAAGAATCATAAGAATGATAAACTGTCATAACTCAGTCATGAACCATAATTAATATCATAAATATGTGTGTTCCGCCATCAAAATTATAGTAGTCATTTCATATGTCAATGTTAATGGAAAGGTTAATTAATAATATATAAATGGTTATTTCCTATAGTAGATTGCCCAATTTAAATTTCTCCCCATAATAGATCAAGCACTACAACTTGATTCCCATTGCAGATCAAGTATATAAAATTGTTTCCCATTACTATATCATGATATATAATTCATTACCCAATTAATTTGAGGGATATATTTTTATCACCCATAAAAAAAATGAAAATCATTAATATGTGTTCCGAATGTTCAAAATCCATTCATCAAATGAGAACCCATGAAAATAAATGGGGTATATAAATATTTCATACCTATAGAAAATGGTATGGTTTAATAAACATCATTACTTCATAAACATAATCATTTAGATAAAAAATAATTACGGTATCATTGTAACATATCTCAAATAATGAATAAGTAACATTAAGTAATGTAATGATAGATGGAAAATTATTTTGAAATGTCAATTGGAAAATTTCTTATGGAAAAAATCATTCCAGGGTTTAAAATCACTTTCTAAATTCTAAAAAAATCACATATATTAAAGAAATAATTTTCAATAAAAAATTATAGAATCACATAAAAAAATATAAATAATTGATTGGACCTGACAGTGGGAATATCTTTCACACAAAATAATTTTAAATCTATATTTCTTTAATATTTTTTTAGATAATTCATAATATTCCTCGTTTAAAAAAACCACAAGATTATTCATTTTAAAACATTTTGTCAAAATAAAAAAAAGGGCAAAACATAAATTAAAAAATAGGATAATGGAAAAAACATTTTTATAACATTTTTTGAAAACATGGATATGTAATATATTTACTCCCTAGTGAAAACTTAAATATTGGCAATCTCGGATATTTATGAGATTGTGACATAAAACCCTTACCACTTTGGTCACATTGGAATCATAATAAATATGAATTAAATAACCATATGTGTATATATAAATCTCCATAACACAACTTATAAAAATTATAAATTAATTTCAATGGATTTATATATACCACACAGAAGAACCATGTTCAATATAATACATAAATCCCACAAAAATAAAAGTTGGATGAATATATATTACCTCTAGTTCGACTATCTTCAAAAGTGATCTAAACTCGTGTATAATAATTTTAAGTTTATTATAATTCAATAAAATATTAATTTTAATAATTATATTATAATATAATATTCCTTTATATCGTTGTTACACCCCCTATATCAATAATTCCTAATCAATATTATTATTTTCAGGTGTTAATTGTTTTGGTTATCAGAAGTATTTCAGTTCAATAATTCTGGTCCATGTACAATTATCTTTATTCCAAAACCTATATAATATTAATCGTGATATAAATATCCTAATTATTAATTATATAAATATTTATATTCATCTATAAAACAAATATAATGAATAATGAAATATTATGTTCATGGAGACTGTAGGTCTGACCCATGTATTAAAGATGTTTTCATTTTCAATGGATGGGACAAAAGAACGGTGACTATTAATTAACCATAGTAGGATCATTATTATAATATATATATATATATATATTCATCAAATTCTTCCCCATTTTCATCAATGTAAAATATAAATGAAAAATGAACCACATCGCTTCGTGTAGGTTGTAGTCCACACATACGTACAAAAGACACTATCATTTTCTTATGGTTATGAAGGTAATAAGGGAAACATAATATTATCATTATAGTAGTATTACTGCTTCACAAATATATTATTTTAATATTATCCATATCTTAATACCCATCCATAAAATCATGTGAGGAGAAATGAATTTTATTATTATGTTGAGCGGGTATGTCGTACGTACCCACAAGTTATACATCCACTTGACATTTGATGGGAAAGAGGATTCAAATTTGGTATTTAATAATAAAAATAATCCATAATATATATGGTCATTAAATTATTATTTCATTATAAATACCATATATATATATGGTAATAAAGAGTATAAAAGGAAAGTGAACGGTTAAGGCGATTACCTCTTTATTGAAATTACTCCATTAGATCTATTCTAAAGGGCTCTAGGGTGGGTATTTTAGGAATAAAAATTCCTAATGGATTTTTATAGGGATGTTGGGAATATAAATTGGTAATTTTTTGTAAATATATAAGGATATATGTGGTGTAAATAAGTGAGGTAGTATTTTCCCTTTTAATTTTGAGGTGTGGGGCAATTTTGGAATTTCAAAAGAGATTAGATTATAAAAAAAATTATTCTCAATAAAATTGGATCCAAATGTATAATTAATTTGAAATGGATGAAATAATAATCCATTTATTATCAATAATTTCTTATTGAATATTTTTATTATTTTAATGTAATTTAATAAAATATTGTTCTCATAAAACATCATTATTGTCATTTTATACATTCTTAAATTGAATTGACATAAAATTCAGAGAGAAAAGGTTTAAATTATTATATAATCCTTTATAAATAACTCTAATATATTATATAACCATTAAAATGTATGGACCTCATTAAAAAACTAAAATTATATTTCTTTTAATATTTTAAAATCATTCATTATATTATTTTTTTATTAATTAAAAAAATGATGCATTGGCTATCCATTCGAAATTAAGTTAAATATATAATTAATAAAATTTATAAATAACTTTATATGATGATTTTTTTTAATCTCAATATAAACACTTATATTCAACTTTATAAAACCTTTCTTCCTTTTTGGACACATAATATATATTAAAAACAGAGTAATTTTTTTTAAAATTTCTCTGATTTAAATGATGTATAAGACTTTTTCATGGAAACCTATCCATTAAATAACAACATATCTTGGATAAGGTTGTATTGGTTAAATTAAATTTCCCTTATGAAATGATTAAATTTTATTTACTATGTTTTTACCCTTATATATTGTTTTTAATCCATTCGTTTACCCTTTTAAAAATTATCGTGACAATTAGGGTTTTTACTAATTGAGGGTCAATATAGATACTATAAATGGATAAAATGACCCATAAATGAACCATGTTTGATATAATAAATTATATCATTGTCACGTTCTTGAAAAAAAAGATTAGGAATTTTATATCATTTATTAAGTTATTAATTATTTTAACATGTCATTGTATAATTTTTTATCAGTATTTATTGTATTGACTTTAATAACATGTAAAAAAGTAATATTAAAAAAAATATTTTAATACATCCTTAACATATAATATTAATCTATAAAATTCACAAATCACATTAATTATCTAAATTTATTATATTTTTAAATTTTTTTTATTATTTAATTATATTTTTCAATTTAATATTTATCATGTCATCATTATATAAAAATTTAAGGTGTTTATTTGATACGTAAAATTTAGAAATAAAATATCATCATGAGAATAATTTTATTTTTCTCATAATTTCCATTTATTTTCTAGAAATATGTATTTTTATCATATCAATGAAATGAAAATAAATTTAATATGTTTTTATAATTTTCCAGTCTTGTGCAAGAATTCCACAAGCTTTTGGAGAATACAATTGTTATATAACTCCAAAATTCATGTCTAACCGTAAAAATAATATATAAAACATTATATTTAATAAAAAAATTCTATAAAGGAATTTTTACATCTCAAATAATATCTTTATAGTACAATATTTTCCTTTTCCAGCAAAGTACATGTACCGTGTTAGCCTTGAAAATGGTTTTCATATTTATTATAAAATAAATTATAATATATATGTGTGGATTTATTAATATATGATAGTTTTTGAATTTTATCATAATATATACATTACATATTATTAATCTATATTTATATTATGGTTATTTCTTGTCAATATCATAAAAGATATTTATTTCTTTAAAATCATATTTTTAAAAATCATTGGAAAATCAATATTTTCTAAAAAAACCACCCTCAGTTTATTTTTAGATGATGATTTCAAAAATGATATTATATCTATTAAATATAATCTCTATGTTTTCTGTATATTTATTATAATTTTTTCTAATTAAAAGATATAATCATGTTTTCTAATGAAAATTTATTCTTGAACCATAAAATTACTTCACATAAAATTGGGAACATGTTTAATACTAATTAATCAATGAATTTTTTTTTTGAGTATGTACATTGTATATATTACATAATTAATTTAACACTATTCATTCTCAATAATTTAAAATCTATGTTATTACTATAAAGTTTAAATAATAATTTGTTTTGTTCTTCTAAGATCGCAATTGTTTGTAACAAAATATATATATGAAGTTAAAATGAATTGAAAAAATCAAGAAAACATGGTTTGTTATAATATTCATTAATATAAATAGTTTTTCCCTATATATTTTTATGTTGGAAGCTTAAATTAAAAAATTATCATTTTTTTGAGCTATGTAATTTTAGTTTCATGTGGTGAAATATATGTTAGTTGTGATTACCTCGATGCTAATTGTAATTTATAAAACGGTTAATTATATAAATTTGGAATGATGGTCCATATAATATAGAAATGATATATATAATTGTTATATTTTGAGACTAAATATAAAACATTCAATTATAATTAGATGATGTGAAAATTGTAACATATAAGGTATAGAACATTTTATCTTTGGAATATTAGTTCATCTAACTAGATCAAAATATATATATACATGAGCATTGGAATTAATGATTATTAATAGTTAAATAATGGTTTTTATTAAACTAAGATTTCAATTGAATCATAAAGTGTGTTTCTACTATAACATGCAATTGAAAAACCTTATATTGGGCCCTCTTTATGAAATATTAGAACATGTCCCTAACACGACCATAATAGTAGATAGAAGGAGTGTCTCCTTTGACTTTATGATATCCCACTTCACCTAGACATTGGTTTTGGAGTAGGCATTGTGGTTTAAATCTTATATAGGAAATATTACAATCTCCATACTCCTATATCTGTGATTCTTACTATTATTCAACCATGTTCTAATTCATTTTTTTGGTGTTCTATATATATTCCACCATGATCGCCTCTAGTTATTTTCTTAGAAGGTGGAGATGACTATTATTTATCATTGGTGGGCCTTGATCCTCCCCCAATATTGAATATTTTATTTCCACTTATGAAACCTCCTATTTTTATTTAACTAGGATATAATTCCCATATTCAAGAGGGTTTATTATGTCTAGTTATTTTTATATAGGGATCCTCGGGACATTCCCTTCCTATAGTAGTGTTTTTGTTAGAGTTCCTGTAGAAGGATCCACTAATTTTTCTAAGTGGTGGTGGTTGTTATATTGTGGTTTAATTCCTACATTTCATCATATTTTATACCATATTGATATTCCTTTATATAGGAGGTTCATTCTTTAATAAAATATTTAGAGAGTTCCCACTAATAGATGGTTGGATATTTTTACCCTTGATGACTAGTATCAGGTTATGGTCTGGATGGAGTTATTGAAATCCTTTTTTGATGACTTATTTCCTGATATACTATGAGACAGTCTAGAAAAAGATTTTTTGAACCTGGTATAATAAACTCTATCTATTTTCATTTATTAACCTCATTTCACATGGATTCATCTTTTCGTCCCTGGTATCCTTAGTGATGATCTATCCCGAGATATGTGGTTTGAGTATGGGATAGTATATTACTTCCAATCTTAGGTTAGGAAGTTTTTTTTGAATTCCTTAAATAGTATAGTTATCCAAGAACTTATCACCAAGAAAAACCATAGATAAGTTAGAGGTATGGGGATAGTGTTTCCGTCCCTCGGTAGAGAATTAGATCATATAGTAGCTGGAAGTGTTGTTTTGAATTTTCTCTAGGAGGAAGCAATAGATAGATTGTGTTCTCAATTTGTAATTTGATCTATAATTAGAGTGGTATGAAAGGTCATATGGATCTCCCATATTTATAGAAATCTTGTTTATTTTAGAGACTATGGTAGGGTGGTCTATCTATAAGGGTTTTGTCAAACCATTTTACATTTGACTAGAGGAAGAGGATCCAATACAAATCCACATACATGAGTGGGATCATTAACTCCTCTCGCAGAATGGAGGGATAACACTACATGTAGTATAGTACATAGGGGATTTCAAGGCCATGGGATCCAATCAGAGGACATACAGATCTAGAAAAGGTTACCTACACTGGGTTTTGAGGCTATATCATTATGCAGCATATCATAATAGATATATGAAATGTATCACGTACTAGAAGATATTATTTCTATCCCTACTATGTTAAGATGTAAAATTTTAGTAGCCTTAATACGATTGTCTTCTTTATTTACATGGTCGCATCCCATTTCATTATATTTATTTAAATTTTGATGAGTTATTTCCTTGAGATCAATTATTTTTACAAGGTGATAAAAATTGATACTTTTTTGGGAATTCAATTACAGATTCTATATCGATACAAATATTCCCCCATTGATATTGGAATATATAATTTATTCTACACCCATTATAACCTTTAGATGATGGATTTTGACACTATTCATATGATACAATGGTAGGTTCCTTACTATGCTCACGTAGATTGCCATCATGGGATGGTGTCCCTCACATAACAAAAGGATGCTAGTTACATTCACAATGGATAATGGGATATCTAGGTGAGTTGATATTGACCAAAGGAACATGATTTTGAAGGATTGATATCCTATATTGTTAGTATTTATTTGGATGATCAGGTAATGGGATCTACATATATCCCAAAAAAATGATTTTTTTTATGGGATGTATTCAAAGATTATTTGTCTAGGATTTCCCTTGAGGGAGAGGTATAATTTATTAAAGATAAAGATATTATAGAATCACTAGTATCCATTCCTCATTACTGATTAAATACATCTATGTTTTAGGTGCTCATGAGGAAGCAAGAGGACGTAGATGCAAAGAATTTTCTATATCAAAAAAATTCTTTGTGGGGATAGCCCATTCCATTCTCCATGAAGGTGGATGGGACCCTTATGCTTTTTTTAATTATCATTTCTTGAAATAATTTATGGTTAAGAACTGGTATCCAATATATCAAATATATTAACTATCAATCAATCTCTAAGGATATTGATTTTTCTTTAAAAAAATTAGGTCAGGATATCATCAGGTTCTTGTTATTGCTTCATATATTCCACATATAACAATTAGTTGCAGATATTGATTATGAATGATTATTTATTTTTTAATTATCAAAAACATATTATAAGTTTCAATGGATCTTATGATTTTTGATTTCCATCCATATCTGAATTCAGTTAGGGTAGTCTTCATGGAATATATCTTATTTTTATCACATATTCGACATGATCATGACTAACTTGTTGATATAATTTTTATCACACTAAGAGTGCACCATTTATATTCCATTCATAGAAAATTCAACTTTTATATCATTAAAGTCCTCTTAAAGGTTTTTCTTATCTATGAGATAGCGATATCTATTAACCTAATTATGTTAATAGTTGCAGTCTTGTTAGAAAATATCATTGAACCTATAAGATATTTAGAGTTTATTAAGGATGTTGTGATATTAATGGAAATTTATTCATTATTTCTCATGACTTACAACAACACCATCATGTTTGACCAAGAAGGGTATCATGTTAATATGTTTTAACTAATATTATATGTCCTTTCAAGAATCATAAGGGATATTGACCTCAACACCAATCCTGATTTTACCTAAAAATCATAGAGGGTATATAGTTTATTTTAATGCATCAGGCATCAGGATAGGGGTTGTTTTAGTGAATGAAGATTGATTCATGGAATACTATTCTTTTTAGTTGAGACATCATGAGCATAATTTCCATTTTCTAAATAATTAGAAATTATTTTTGTTTTATTCCATGAATTTTTGTCGGTATTATTTTCTATGAGAATTGTTCGTTCTATACATGGATGGTAAAATCATCAAAAAAAATATCCCACAATGTGATTTTAATATCATATTTTGATGATGGATTGAATACCTATAGTCTTTTGGCATTGAGATAACGTATATACATAGGAAGGGAAATGTATTCTTTTATTATATATGCGAGATGATTCAGAAAAATTGTGTTCAATACGAATGTAGTAAATGGAAGTTGATGGTTCTATTTTTTTGAGATAAATCTAGACAAAAATATTTTCAAGGGTATCCTATTAATATATATTTAGTGGTGAACTCTACAGTTTTGGATAGACTGAAGATGGGGATGTCTTCTATTCCCGGGGGTTTGTTACTATGGGAGATAATTTCATGATAATATCACCACCGTGTTTGGTCATTTACAAGAATGAGATCTTTTGTTTTCATGGACGTGTCTAGGTTTCTATACATGTGTGATAGGAGTTTATGTGACTGTCGCATACATAATCAAGGGTATCACTTCTTATAATTACCATGACATAAAATAATATATAGCTCTTTTATTGGTGGGCACATATAAAGTGCATAATAGTAGGTTTCATTTCATGGTGTTCCACCTATCAATAGGTGAAGGAATAACCCTAGTGACAAAAAATAAATTTAGAGTCCTTACCCATTACGATGTGGAAAATTGGATGTGGTCATTATGGATTTTATAGAGGTTTTTTTAAGGTCACCTCAAGGTAGTGATGTCATATGGTGGTCATTAATACGATGATGATGGTCTCTTACATATTTCATATTGAAGAGACCATATATGTGGATTATCATGGAATAATTTACATCCATGAGATTATATTACTTTTCATAGTTCAACATACTATCTTATAAAATATAGATACTTGATTCATAATAGAGTTCTTTAAGGGGTTATAGAAGGAACTGATATAAATCTAATTAATGAGAAAATCTTATCACCCTCAGATTGATGGACTATTCAAGCATATGATAAAGGTGTTAAAGTTAACTCTTTATGAAAGAGACAATGATTTTTATATTCGTGGGAGATAATTCTACCTCTTATTTATTTTTATACAATAACTTCTTCCAATAGACTATATAGATGGATCCTTATGAGGCCCTATATGGTAGGTCATGTCGTTCACCACTATGTGAGTTGGTGGTAAGAGAGGAAGTTCCACAAGGACTTCATATAGTTCATGATACATCAGAGAAATTATAGATTATCATGAAGTGTATTACTATAATATATTCTAGGAAGAAGTCTTATGTTGATCATCATTGTCATGCACTAGTGTTGAGGGTGGGAGATCTTGTTTTTTGTGTCTCGCCAAGGACGGTCCTTAGACACTTTCAAAAGTAGGGAAAGTTATCCTTTCATTTTCTATGGCCTATCATTGTGATGGAGAGAGTTGGGATGGTATCCTATTATTTCACACTCCTACAGAGGTACCAGGCCATACTTGAAATATTCTATTTATCTTAGTAATGAGTTTATTATTCTAACCCTTCTCGTATAATTTATATTGATGATGTTTAGTTATAATTAGATGATTCATTTTCAAATAATACTATAATTATTGATGATCAGAGCATGAAGGATCTCTTAGGAATTTGAATTACTCTAGTAAGGGTTCTATTGCAGCACGAACATATATAATATCAGAACTGGGAGTCATAGAGAAACACACATGCTTAATGGTTGGAACATTTATTAGACAATGCATTACCATGATCAGAAGGGAAACTTGAGAATGAGTTTTTTAAGGAGGTGATATTATAACATCATGAATTTGCTCATGATGTTTAGATCCTTTAAATTACATTAAAAAATATTATTATTTTCTAATATAAGTTAATATCAGACTAATGAAGGAATTGGAACATTATTAGGATTCATTAGATCGTAAAGGTCTGGTTTGAGGAGAATCAAAATGATTCACACATTTGGTGCATGGTTTGTGATAACCATGATGATAAACCATGTTTTAATAAGAATGTGGTTTACAATTCAAAAAATATGTGAGGAAGGATTAATTTCCATGAAAAAGAGATCAAGTGGGTTTTAGAGGAGATCTAAACATCATGTTCATGGATTGGAAAATTGTGAGCCTAATAGTGTGAGTTGTAGTTCCACATAAAAATTAGTGGTGAACGGTTAGTGAAAGGTTAGAACAATTTTTGGGAAACCAGGTAGAAAAACTATGGTCCTCGTTGAAAAATATAGAAATGATCATTTCTCTCTTTTAGATTTTAAAAATTAAACCCTCTTATCCCCTTATTTTTAGATAGTAGTTTCCCATCTTGTTGAATATATCTTTCTTTTATTCTTATGATTTCAGGGTACTCCCTCAATGTCACGAACTGAATCTGGTCACCGCCAAAACCGGCACCAAACACAGCCCGTGAAATGACCCGAAGGGCGTTACCTATCCCCACGGGCTGGCACAAGTTCCCGGGTATCATTAATTTAGGTTTGAGAACGATTTACCCGAGTATGAAAGCATAAAACATTAAAAACAATCCATAATATAAATCTGAAATTTTTGATCCAAACAAGAATTAAGTAAAATCCAGAACTGAGTACATTGGTTTAAAGATAATACAAGTGGTCCAATTAAATATAATTATAGCATCAAGACAGCCCCAAGGACTCCACATGACTAGGGGTCATCGCCCCCAAGCTATCTCCACAACTCTGCAGCAAGGATGGGAACTAACACCATGAACCGCCATCACCCTTAGCCTTTCCATTACCTGAATCAAACATAACCAAGTCTACTTACACCCAAGGGGTGTATGTAGGGTGTGAGCCTAAGCCCATTAGGCTACCACCCAATGATTCCATAGAGTAAGAAATGCAATGTGAAAAAGCAAGCAGTTTTCAAACGCAAGGAAAAGTAGTGTTAAAATTTCAAGAAATGAAACCTAAAATTGAAAATAGTTTTCAATCCAAAATTTTCAGAATATTAACACATTAAAATAGAAATGTTAGATCCTTAAATTTACTTCCAAACACACCCTAAGACATGGGTAAATACTACAAATCCAATGAGCAACAACATTGGGAAGACCCCTAGGCACTAGGTTGTCTTGGGCCCTATGTACCTCGTACCTCAGTGTAAAGTAACCATAGAAAAATACTTTCTCATGCACGACCCACTAGTAGGGAACATACCCATAACCTAGTGGTCCCAAATAATCATCCACATAGTTTAGTTAGAGTTTTCGTTATCCAAATGCTAAGTGAAACAGGGACAAAACCCATCCGGTCCACTAGCCGTACTAGTACAAATCCTCCCCACCTTGGCACTCGGGCATCCCCTTTTGTGCTCAATCAATTTCAGCATGCAAGATAAATAAATTTTCATTTAAAACCCCATTACTGGTCAAGCACAACCAATACAGTAGCTATCACATTTTATACCATTTAAAACACTCAACAATACACATATATTTTTCATAAAACAATTCTTCAAAATCTTGTAGTGTTTCAGACACAAAACTCCTTATAAACCTCACTTTCATACTATGTGCACTTTTTTATGTTTCCAAAACAGAAAGGGAATCCTACTAAATTTCAGTGAAAACACAAAATCATTTTTAGGGCAGCCCCATATGGTTCAAGAAACGACATCCTTGCAAAGTCTCTATTTTTACACAACACAACTCTTAGAATTTCATGTGGTTCACAAACACCATTAAAACCAGGTTTTTCAGCAATAAACACAAGGTACAATCATTAAAAACAAAATCTTTATCCCTATTATAGTTCAATAAAATCAACTAGTTACTTATTGGGTATCCCCAATTAAACTAATAAAACATTTCTATGAAAAACCCCCAATTTCACATGAAATTGGCATTTAGGATTCATTTTAAATACAAAAACCACTAAAACTACATTTTTCAGAAATGATAAAATTGAATAAGCATAAAACTACCATAAAAACATTATCCAATTCAAAAAGATTTCATACACAATGGAATCACCTACCAAAACAAAGGAAACCCTTGAATCCATTGTGCGAAAACTCAAATGCACCACTGTCGCACCTCAAAGAAAGTAAACCAGACCTAAATCCATAATTTCAGACCATGAAACAGAAGATAAAACCATAATTTTTATACCCTACTTCCTGGACATTATGAACCTCAAGGATAATGGAATAATCCCTAAGTACATTGGATGTAACCCTAAACAAATTGAAAGAAGAAAGGAGGAGAACAACTTACTTAAAATATCTTGTCTAAATCGCCCCCACAAATAGCAGTATCTGATTTTAAATATACTCAAACCTTCAGGGGCGTTTCGAACAAGGATAGGTAGATCATTTAGGAATTTTAATTGGGGAAAAAGAGTAAGAATAGAATGAGTTATGAAGGAAACAAATTACCTTTATAAATCTGCCCGAAATTTGAGTTCTTTAGAAGTTTTGACCTAAACCGCAATGCAAATGAGCTGCAAAGAGTGTGGGAGGATATTGGACGCGCGGATGGGTTCAAGGGGCGTGTTTGGGGCTTTGAAGCACTGAAACAGCCTTAAAAATGAATTAGTTATTAATTAATCAATTTTTCTTTTTAAAACTGGAATTGGGCTTTTGGGCAGGCCCAATCCCTTAAATAAAAACCCATATACACCTTGGTTATGGATTTCCAAAGGCTCCAAATTTTAATTTTGGTGTTAATATATCAGGGGAGAACATTTAGGATTTGGAATGAGTGATAAATATTAAAAAATTAATATGTTATAAAAGAATCAAAATTTATTTGTAAATCAGGAATTGGGCTCACGGTTTGGCCCAATTCATGAAAACTCACCTATTCTCCATAAAAACTTTGGAAACCCCCAAAAACAAAAAATTAAAGGAAATTAAAATAAAAAATAAATTTAAAATATGCTTTGTATGTGACAATTATCCCCACCATGAAAAATTTCCACCCAGGAAAGTCAGAGTAATGCCAAAGCAACAACCAAACCCAACTGAGAAACCAAGAGGTACTCTCTTGCCAGGTTTCTCCCCCAAAATCCATAACACCTGCAGTGATCAATGGAGGAAGGAATACTCTCACAAACCATACTTACAGGACTTTACTGAATTAATCAAGCACATTCAGGCTTTATCCCAATTGAAAACTTCTCAAACACAATCTGAACAATACTCAATCAATTTACCCAAATAAACAACAACATTGAACAAGGTTACACTTTCCCTACTATAACTAAACCATTTGTCACTCTGCAATATCAATGTTTACCGAAGTAAGTTGTAGGTAGTTAGATATCTCCTAATGATAATACCTACTTCCCATTAAAAGCCAAGGAAAAAATATGAGTTACTCGTATGAAGAGACAAAAATGGGCTCCCCACCGTAAGAGACAACTTAATTTTTTTTTTGAGACAGAATCAAGACACTAATAGGGGTGGCCCAAATAGACTCCCTAGTACAAGGGGTATACATAAATTAGAAATTTAAAAAATAATATACATGATACCCACAGTGGGTCTTCCCACCACAAGAACCAACCATCTTAACTGACCAGCATGGACCGACACAGAAGGACACAATTTTTTTTAAGATTTGGTAAGGGTGTATGGTCCGTCCGCACGGTTTGGGAAACCAAGCACTTAATATGCTAATAATTCTTTCCACGTGGATTACTAGCACACATTCACTACTAATAGTACACAAAATGTGTTCTCAAACTTTCTAGACAAATTTCCAACCATTCTCCAATGACTAAATGGAAACAACATGGGAGGGAAAGACATTAGCTGATGACATGGGTACAAGTCCCTCTACCTATTTCCATCGAACGAGAACAACAGAAGGAAGATGATGAAACCATAGGTTTAAACAATTTCTATCTTTCACACTGAGGATATGAAATTGTACAAGGGTTTAAAAAACACTGGTGTTTCCCCAGACTACGTGCCAGCTTCTCTCCGGGACCTATGGCTGGAGCTTAAAATATTGAAGCATCTTCGGCCACGCAGTTAGACTATTGAAACCCCTATGTGGAACTTCTTCTTTCGGTTCCACAAAAAACTACACATCATACCTTGATGGGTTCATCAAGACATAACACACTTCATAACCCACATTACCAAAAAAACATACATTTCACTGAAACAATGGATCAGAAGATGCACACACATCGCACCTTGTTTCTTTGGGTGAGAAACAACAGAAGGGAACGACACGTATAAACACCTTCCTATAAGATAGAGGATTTGATGTTTTTCCCAAGGGAGACATAATCAAAACATAACATAGAACCTTATAGGATTGTGTGACCTTCACCTTTATGGTCAAACGATCACACAACATCACAATGTGTCACCGAACAGACCCTTGTGATTGATAGTAACAATACATGGAATGAGACCATATTCAAAGTCCCTAAACAACAGATAAGTCCAAAAAGTGGACACAATATCCTATCCTGAACGAATTCTCAAAATTGGTGGTTTAATAATAACTCTTTCTTCAAAGAAACTATATAGAACCCAGAGGCCCTCTTAGACACCATCAAGACACTCATCCATACTAACAAAGAAAGAACACTCCCACCATTGATGAATCAGAAAACTTAAGAAACTAAGGTCTCTTTAAACCTTCCACAAGCACTATCCCACAATAAGAGGATCCACAACTCAGCAAAATGAATGGGTGTAGACTCAATAAAAAAAATGTACGATAAAATATTCTTTATATTGATCAACAGGAGGATTTTCCAATGGCGAAACAAAATGGGTTGCACTTCAGTTGTGCATTAACCCTTAATGGGGGCGTACCTTATCCAATGAGAGAACCCAAGGACCAAAACAAGATGGTCCATTGGTCAAAACATGCCACAAACCAGATCCAAACACATTAAGGGAACCATCGTAAAGGCATCCCAATTTTTTTTTTAAAAGAGACCACTAACCGTCCCTACCACACAGCTTATCGACCAAACACAAACCCAAAACACAGTTCAAACAGAAGGGGTTCATGAACTCAAAACATCCCACAACATCTACATTTTCAAAAACCCATAATACAAACCATACCAAACTATTCATCAAGACATCATGTTTTTCTTTAAAACCAATTCTTTGAAAACAAACGGTTTAGCAGTAAGTGTATCCACCAATGATACCCCATGGGCCTCACACATGCATGTTTTTGTGCCACACCAGGAACCCTCCTCATATCCATCCCAGCACTCATCCAGTCCAGCCATCAACCATACATCATCCCATATAACCCCATGCATGTGGTCACTCATGGAAATACCAAAGGGTAAAACAAAACTTCCTTCCACTTTTCAAAAACAAAATGGTCAACCAGCCCAATATTTTTCTCAAAACTGCTAACAATGAGATCAAAATCCCAATTCACATCTTACAAAACATTTCATAAGTACACAACCATTTAGAAAAGAATCCATAATTCAATAAAAGCACATATTCATGCCTTTCACAATCATTTCAAAACATTTCAACCCATTTCAGAACACTTCTAATTTCATGAAAAACACCATTTCATAAAACTCCATTTAATTAAGAACTCAACTCTTCTCATTTCAAGAAAAGGTCCTAAAAGTTCATATATTTTTTTGGTTCAGTAGTCACCAAACCCAAAATCCATCTTCAACCCCCACACAAAAATTCTAGAACACTTAATTCAATCCAAAACACTTTTCCATGGTTTAAAAAAAATTCCACTAGAATCATATTTTCAAAACCCCAATTAACATAGTTCAGACTTTCAAAAGAGGTTTAAACACATAATTTACCCTTTTGAAATAATTCTGAAATTTAATTTATAGGCATAAAAAAATAAAACCATTTTCACTTTACTAGAAAATAACTTCACAAAAATTCACTCTCCTTAAAGTGGAGTCATTTTTTTTCTTAAAAAAACAAGTTTCCAAGATTCCAAAACAAAGAGACAAAAGACAATGTGAGAGGAAACTAGTTTCGGTGGGTGACATGGACATATGGTTGGTAGCCATATTCCAATCACTTTGTCATCACAGAGAGTATTCTAGGGAAATATCCATGGCTCCACATGGCTTTCCAGGCCCTGCGAGCTCACTGAGATTATTCTCCCAACTCTCTTTTCATTTCCCATAGTCATCATTAAACCAAGAAAACCAAAGGACTCAGATAAATCCATACATACCATGGTGACTTGAATCCCGTCATGAGATGTGCTTGCTAGGCACACTACCCATGACTGAAATTTCATGTCCCAATAATCCTAGCTCCAGACTATGCTGACTCTACCCCAAATAACATGACCCAAGGAGCGAACCTACTCTAATACCATTTTGTCATGAACCGAATCTGGTCACTGCCAAAACCGGCACCAAACCCAGCCCATGACATGACCTGAAGGGCATTCCCTATCCCCACGGGCAGGGACAAGTGCCCGGGTATCATTAATTTAGGTTTGGGAACGATTTACCCGAGTATGAAAGCATAAAACATTAAAAACAATCCATAATATAAATCTGAAATTTTTGAGCCAAACAAGACGTAAGTAAAAACCAGAACAGAGTACATTGGTTTAAAGATAATAAAAGTGGTCCAAATAAAAATAATTATAGAATCAAGATAGCCCCAAGGACTCCACACGACTAGGGTTCATCACCCCCAAGCTATCTCCACAACTCCGCACCAAGGATGGGAACTAACACAATGAACCGCCATCACCCATAGCCTTTCCTTTACCTGAATCAAACATAACCAAGTCTAATTACACCCAAGGGGTGTAAGTAGGGTGTGAGAATAATCCCAGTAGGATACCACCCAAGTATTTCAAAGAGTAAGAAATAAAATGTGAAAAAGCAAGCAGTTTTCAAACGCAAGGAAAAGTAGTGTTAAAATTTCACGAAATGAAACCTAAAATTGAAAATAGTTTTCAATCCAAAATTTTCAGAATATTACAACATTAAAATAGAAATTTTAGATCTGGTAATTTACTTCCAAACACACCCTAAGACATGGGTAAATACTAAAAATCCAATGAGCAACAACATTGGGAACACCCCTAGGCACTAGGTTGTCTTGGGCCCTATGTACCTCGTACCTCGGTGTAAAGTAACCATAGAAAAACCCTTTCTCCTGCACGAGCAACTATTAGGGAACATAACCATAACATAGTGGTCCCCAATAATAATCCACATAGTTTAGTTAGAGTTGTCGTTATCCAAATGATAAGTGAAACAGGGACAAAACCCATTCGGTCCACTAGCCGTACTAGTACAAATCTGCCCCACATAGGCACCCGGGATTCCCCTTTTGTGATAAATCAATTTAATCATGCAACATAAATAAAATTTCATATAAAACACCATTACTAGTCAAGCACAACCAATACAGTAGCTATCACATTTTATACCATTTAAAATACGCAACAATACACTTATATTTTTCATAAAACAACTCCTCAAAATCTCGTAGTGCTTCGGACACAAAACTCCTTATAAACCTCACGTGCATACTATGTGCACATTTTTAAGTTTCCAAAACATAAAGTGATTCCTACTAAATTTAAGTGAAAACACAAAATCATTTTTAGGGCAGCCCCATATGGTTCAAGAAACGACATCCTTGCAAAGTCTCCATTTTTACACAACACAACTCTTAGAATTTCATGTGGTTCACAAACACCATTAAAACCAGATTTTTCAGAAATAAACACAAGGGACAATCAATAAAAACAGTATTTTTTCCCTATTATAGTTCAATAAAATCAACTAGTTACTTATAGGGTATCCCCAATTAAACTAATAAAACATTTCTATGAAAACCCCCCAATTTCACATGAAATTGGCATTTAGGATTCATTTTAAATACAAACACCACTAAAACAATATTTTTCAGAAATAATAAAATTTAATAAGCATAAAAATACCATAAAAACATTATCCAATCCACAATGATTTCATACACAATGTAATCAACTACCAAAACCAAGGAAACCCTTGAATCCTTTGTGCGAAAACTCAAACGCACCACCGCCACACCTCAAGGAAGGTAAACCAGACCTAAAACCATAATTTCAGATCATGAAACACAAGATAAAACCCAAATTTTTATACCCTACTTCCTGGAAATTATTAACCTCAATGATAATGGAAGAAACCCTAAGTACACTGGATGTAACCCTAAACAAATTGAAAGAAGAAAGGCGGAGAACAAATTACTTAAAATATCTTGTAGAAATCGCCCCCAACAAATACCAGTATTTGATTTAAAAACTACTCAAACCATCAAGGGAGGTTAGAACAAGGATAGGTAGATCATTTAGAAATTTGAACGGGGGAAAAAGAGTAAGAATCGAAGGAGTTATGAAGGAAACAAATTACCTTTATAAATCTGCCCGAAATTCGAGTTCTTCAGATGTTTTGACCTAAACCGCAATGCAAATGAGATGCAAAGAGGGTGGGAGGATATTGGATGCTCGGATGGGTTCAAGGGTCGTGTTTGGGGTTTTGAATCACCGAAAACCCTTTAAAAATAAAAATGTTATTAATTAATCAAATTTTATTTTTAAAACTGGAATTGGGATTTCAGGCAGGCCCAATACCTTAAATAAAAACACATATACACCTTGGTTATGGATTTCCAAAGACTCCAAATTTTAATTTTGGTGTTAATATATCAGGGGAGAACATTTAAGAGTTGGAATGAGTGAAAAATATTAAAAAATAAATATGTTATAAAAGAAACAAAATTTATTTTTAAATCAGGAATTGGGCTCACGATTTGGACCAATTCATGAAAACTCACCTATTCTCTATAAAAACATTGGAAACCCCCCAAAACAAAACATTAATGGAAATTAAAATAAAAAATACATTTAATATAAGATATGTATTTGACACTCAATGAGATTCTAAATAATGTTTCTTATGTCATGTTATATTTCCATTGGGATTTTTTATTCATCTTGATTATTTTTATTCATTATCTCCCCATAAAAAATATTACATCCATGCAATTTAATCGTCCATATTTTCAAGGTGTTTATCTATTTCTTCAATTTCTACTTTTCTAGCCCAATTCAGAACCTATAAGGGAATGAGTTATCTACTAAGCATCTAATCTAGTTTTTCTAAAACTTTTAACTAAATCTTTTGTGTTTTAAAATACATTTCCTTTGTTCTATATGTTGGACAATCTATGATTTTCTACTAAAATTATTAATCTCTTAAATTAATTGTAAACACTTGATTTAGATAGTATTTGGTAACCATATATATGTTTAGAGTTTTAAAACCATAGTTGAAGCCATCCATATCGGTGAATTAAATTATGTTCCCTGATGTACTATATTTACCCTTATGAAAAAAAACCAACTAAGGTATATTTGTCTTGGATATTTATTGTGAAATTATTTATACTAAATTAATAGAATGTTGTTATGTCATGTGACTTATGTTATGAAATGAAATGGAAAAATTGGAAATTTTAAATGAGATGGATGATCTCTTGGTTTATACATGATTATGTAAATGGTTTATAATATGGAATGGAAAATAACATGGAACCTAATTATTATCACATTTATTTGAATTGATTAATAAATTGAATGTAATGAATAATATTTATAATGGGAATATATAGTATCATGATCCCTTGAACCCTTGGATAATACATTCTGTAATAGAAAAATCAGTATGGAATGGATTTTTGTTATTGTTGTATACCAATGATAACCCACATATTTATTCATAATTGGATTCCTTTGATTATAACATTAGATCCAACTTGCTTGGACCACATTGGATTTATTCATTTGGCTCCACCCAAGTATCTACTGACTCTGCTTTTGATGAGCTCTGTGGAATCATTGAGGATTCCTCGAATAGAGGTATTTGGTTACTCACCCATATATGTATACATTATATTGAATTTTCATTGTATGAGATCTATGGAATTGAGTAGAATGACTTGGTAATTGGAAAAGGGTCCTGGACCTCATAGATCTAATACTTGATATATCTAGTGTATTATGTGGTTGATTACATACACTCCTATGTAGATTCTCATCATTTATATAATCCTTTATTATATCTTGTCTTTGATGATCAGAGTGTATTATATTATCCTATACTTCCTTGTTCATGTTATAAATGAACACTAATATAGATTGAATTCAAAGATTGGATTTCATATAGAAAACATTGGCGATGCCCATCTTAGTTTATCTTATAATATTTTTAGGCTGCTCATTGGTACCTAGAGAGACTTCATGGATACAAGTAGTGATGAAGGGAAGTTCGAAATAATGTATTTTGATTATATATGAATGGATGTAGTTTAAGATGACGTGTTTAAGCTTGATCTCACTATGGTATTGGAGATAACATTTGGGCCTTTTGTATATTTTATATAGAATATACTATTTATTCTTAAAACATTGTTCCCCATGAATCACTCATTTTTTAATAGCATCATGAAAACATTACCATTTTTAATATGATGTTAGATGTAGTGTTTCAATTTTTTATTATATCTAGATTATTTACTTCTTCCACTATTTTTCATTTATTCTACTTTAAGTATTTATTTCATATAGTTTACCACTAACATTTCTTCTAATCATGATGGTATATTCTCTACACCACATCATCAAAAAAATCAGAACTGGCTAGTAACCACTATGATTTTTGGAGGCATTATTGTGATCATGTGGGACTAAATATTTTTTATTAATTAATGAATAATAATATGGATAGTAAATATTTTGATTCGAATGGGCTGATGTAGTTTAGTTTTTCATGGTAGCCACTTTATAACCAATGGTCTATGTAGGTTATTTAAAAACTGTTTAATTTTTCTTTTTTTTCTTTTTTTTCATTTCCTATTATTTCATACAAATTTACATACACTGTTATTTAGACAATATATTTATCTAGACAACTTCTTGTATGTCCTATTTATATTTACTCACTCCCAAATCATAACAACATTGGTACCCTTGAATACTTCAAGATTGTAGGTTTGTATATGGGAAAAGGATCAGTCATAGATGTATGATTTGGGACATATGGTTTGGAGATTTTATAAGGGTATCAAGAAAGATATAGAGATCCATTTTGGGATTATTAATAATATTATTTTATTTTATGTTCCCATTGGTATATGGGACTATTATTACAAAACCTGTTTATTTTATTACTGTGTGAGTACATTCCTAGTTTTGAAATATGATATATTATGTGGGTTTATATTCTGTTTATTATTTATTTTTTATTTATACTTGTATTTACTTTAATAAAGTGTTTATAGTCTCCCCACATTATTTAGTAGACCATTTTTTAGTCATATTCCTCTGTAATATGGGGAGGTTCACATAAGGACACGTAATGAAACAATATTGTTACTACTAAGAGTGAATCGGTCTAGGTTGTTAGAAATTCCACTCCCCTTTAGTATCTCTTTTAGTCCAATTATTTTTTAGAAGTAGATTAATGAGATTGAAAAGACTTTTTTTCATTTCAAGTTCTTAGAATCAGAATATGTTTTTGTTATTGTTTATTGATTTGAAGGAAAAGATTACCAATGGGGGGTTCTTCACAAGCATAAGGAAAAATGTAAGGTTGTAGACATTGTGGAATGTGACGAGTTCATGTATGTTTTTACCAGTTATTTTCTTCATACTCCTTGTAAAAGATGGATATGGAATTAATAGATATGGATAAAAAGGATAATTAATCCGTGGGAGTTTATTAAGAGAACATAACATGAATGGAAGGGTAGTCCAAATGATTTTTTACAGACCCTAGGAGTAATACCAAATGATTATTTTGTTGACTTAAACAAAATATCTATATGGAACTAGATATAACATACTTGTTATGTATGAATATGTTGTCTAATGTGGAAATATGTTGGAGGAATAAGATTGAGACTCTCAATACTCAAATTAAATGAAATAGCAGATGAATTTTTATGGGAACTCTAGTGAAAATTCATACTAAGGAAAAATATATTAAAATCCTTTCATTCCAAACAATATATTATGATGTACAGTGGAAATTGTGTCAGATGGTTCATAAGATATTTTAGATGTTTTAGAGATAGTAATAAATCTCATTAATTACTAAAATATGTAAAAGAACAATGTATGTGAAGAATATCCCAACTAATGATTCACTCACTCTTCAATGTTTCAAATGTAAGGAGCTTTTGAATTATATGAATCAATTCCCTAATCATGGAGATAATAAAGAGAATATGACCTATATACACTTAAACCCCCATAGAACTTGGGATATCATATAAAAACACTACCACTCTGGTTTATCTTGATAATAAAGAGAGGATAATTACACTTATTCTCCATTTAATATCTATGAATTATGTATTTGATTCATTTAGTTTGAATGATTTGATATCAGAGTAGTTTTAGGTGAATATTTAATAATCACCACATGATTTTGATATTAAAATATTTATGAAATAACATAGTAGAATAATGAACATATAAATGATATTTAAATAATATCTAATTAAAATTTAAAATATCGTACATCATGTGGTTCCTTTTTCTCCCATATGTAGAATTTTAGATAATATTGTGTATATATTAGTGATTCACATATCGAGTTCATATAAATTGTTTGGATAATATGCTATCATTTCCAATCCCTGGTCACCGTATTCTCAAGTTTCAATATAATTATAAAATTACCATAGAATAAAAAAATATAATATGGGTTCTAAAATAAAATAATTATATATTTTAATCTCATATATTATATGAAGATGTCAGCTTTGATAACATGCCCATTATACTGATATATGATTATGGTTTCCTAACTGAACTTCCTTGTATTAAATTATAGAATATGTTTTATTTCTATGTTTTACTTATACTGTGATATATTCCAATACTAATGAATCTATATAGAATGTATTCTATTGAGTTAGAGGAACTAAAGAATAAACTAAATGAGAACATGGAAAATGTCTTTAATCTTCCCTACTGCTTCACCATTTGGGAGAACCAATCCTACTTATTAAGAAGATAGATGTATCAATAGGCCTTTTATCTATCATAATTTTAAAAACATAAAAATTAAGAATAAATATCCTTTACCAAATACCAAATTCATGTTTTATTAAATCAGAGGAGTTTATTTCTTCTTGAAGTTTGTCCTTCAATATGGATATCATTAGATTATGGTCAAAATGGAGGATATTTTTAAAAAAAATTATGTATCAGATATGAACACTATTAATTTATATTGAAAAAATTAATAAATAATTAAGATCCTTCTGTATTCATGGATCAATTGAATAGTTTCTTTAGATTCTACCTTGATCATTTTTTGGTTCAATTTATAGATGACATTATTATATAGTTGTATTCAAAGGAAGATTAGGAATAAAAATTTTAGATTCTATTAATAACCACCATAAATAAGAAACCATGGGTGAAATTAATCAAATGTTCATTATGGAAATATAATGTATCATTCTCGGTTCATATAATCACGCGTTAGGTCATATCAATTGATTCATCAATGAATAAAGTCATTGTGTAATGGCCAAGACTAAATATTATTATGGAAATTTGTAGATCTATTAGGTTTGTAGAGTATAGTATATGATTTTTAATAAATTTTACATGGATATCAAATAAACTAAAAAATTTAACATGGATGGTTGTGATGTTAATTTTTATAACGTAATGTGAAAAAAAAAATCTAAATAAAAATGATCATAGTCACCGCCCATATACTAAAATAACACTATAGTGGGTTAGAGTTTGTAATATACAGTGATTCATTAAAAAGTGACTTGGGTTGTATACTCATGTATAATGATATGTTAATTTATTATTCTTTTCATTAATTGAATACTCTTCATCAATATAACACACTGTAACATTTAGAGATGGTAAAGGTTGTCCATGCATTAATAATTTGGATATGTTATATCTAATAATGATATTGTGATATATATAATGATCAAAATATATTAAATTCTATATTTACTCATAAATAGTTTAGTATTTTTTTAATGATATGGTTGGAATTGATTAATGTTTTTAATTCAATATACACTACCACAATGAGAAAGAAAATAAGGTGTTTGATGCTATGATAAGAAAGGACCATGTTTCCCTTCCCATAATGATGATTAAAAATATCTAGTACTCATATATTTGCAATGGATGAATCTTTATGGAATAATAGAATGTAAGAAAGACCCTATTTTAGAAAAGAATTTATAACCATCCATTCATGTAAAGATCAAATATTATAGGAAAGGTGATGTGAAACAACAAAGATAGTAATGAATATATGAAAAACTATATTTAATAAATATGGACTTATCTGTTTTGGATCCCTGATATATTTCCCCTATAAACATAAATTAATAAATAAACTATTATATGATGTACATAAATAATCCTTCCCTTTCCATATAAGAGGTAATAATATGTATAGAGACATAAAACAAATACTCTAGTGGGATATAATAAAGAGATAAATTGTGGAATACATATCACGACGCTTGGTATAATAGAGTGTAAAATCAATATTATAAAAAATAAGGTTATTTTTATAACATTACCCATCCATGTATGGAAAAAAGGGAAAATCCAAAAAAATATTTCTTATCAGAATCCCCAAAAATTCAAAATTCCATAATTCGTTTTTATGTTGTAGACAATCAACTTTTTAGGTTATTGAATTGTAATTCCATCAAAAAATAATTCTACCATAACTAACTTCCCATGATATAAATAAGAAATGTGGTGATGCTTTATGGAGTACTAATATCCATTGTCTCTGACGGGGATCTGAATATTATCTCATGATTCTAGAGATATATTTAGAAATAATTAGAGAGAGAGCTATGTTCCTACAATACTTACCACCCATAAAATTATATTAAGTCATAAATGTCCACTTAGTATCTAAAGGATATTTTCATATTTTGTTTAGTGTATTTTCAGGGATGTTGTGTAACGCCCCGACCCCAGTTACCCAGAGTCGGTGCATTAATTACATATCATTGGAATGATCACAAGAAAGATCAAATCTCGAAAGACCGATTGGTTTAGTAGCCTTGGAAACACTAGATATATTCATAAGTTTTACATTACATCATCAAAATAAAAAAAACTACTACAACAACATATTGTCTCCATAGTCCACACTATTAACCCCTCATAATATCCCTGCAAATCATTCATAATTTACTTCTTCACATCCTGGGAAAATAAAACATAGAAAAGGGGTGAGCTCAAATGCCCAGTAAGGATAACAATATAGCGGAAACTTTCATAAATAAGAATAAACATTTAAGGCAATGTATAACTAAAACAAAAGCCTTTTAAACTTTGACTTCAACATAGTATGGCATAAATAAAATGAAATGATGCCATTTACTTATTCACATGGATATTCTACTAATCGAATAATCACATGCAATATCAATAACCACTTTCATAATGATGGAATGCATAATGCCAGACTATCATAACCACATAGCCAAGGCCTCGTGCCAAGACTACAAATAAGATTTTGCCAAGGCCTTGTGCCAAGACACTAGTTTGTCTCATGAGACCTACCGATGCATCGAGGAGCTATAGCGGGCTCCACCCGTCACATATTAAGTCCAATGCATTCCCATATTAAAAGGTTTAAACATAACATAAACATTCGTATTAAAACTAGCATACGAAATGTCAATACTTTCATCATAAACCATGAATGGTATATAAAAAATAGCACATCCACAGTCAAACATATCACAAAACCTTCAATATAATATAGAAGTTTTGTATCATAACAAATCAACTTTAAATAAGTGTAAAATCCATCAAAGGATGTTGACATAGATGAAATCAAAATTCATTTTAAAGAAATATCTCTTTTTATTTTGAAATCATTTAAGATCCATATAAAATAAAACATTTTATTTGAAAATACTCTTATAAGCTTGTAAGGGAAGCTTTGACGATTTTATAACGGCGGAAAATAACCGCACCCGCCGTATAAGTTAAAAAAAAACGTTCTTATATTAATTTTGTCGAAAAGGTAAAAAAGAACCTTGTTTGGAAAACGAAGGAAAGATTCCCTTATAAACCTCTTATAAAAAGTCAAACAAGTGTATAAATGACTTTAACCCATATTCTTTTAAATATTAAAAATGTTTTGAAATACATTTTGAAGAAACATAGATGTGGATGATAACGAGATTCCAGTAAATTATTACGTATAAACAACCTCGGATAATGAAGAGATTGTGAAATAACCCTTACCTTGTACTTTTCCTTGGTTGGGGTAGGTTAACCTCCTGTATAATGGTGAAATAATTGTTATTAAATTATAAAAGAATCATATACATTAATTTGATATCATATATGATCTTTTAATATTGATTTGATAATAATATCTTAGTATTATCGTTGTTTCGGGTGTTAACTTACTTCTTTTATTTTATATGTTTTGTTATGTAAGCCATGTTTGTAATGGATAGGTTGTATATTATTCATATCCAGAATGATATCAAGTCCTTAAACATCATTTTTAAATCATCAAATGAGAATTATACTTGAATGGATACGATAGAGAATGAATCTTATCGCGTTTGTGGAGAAGGTAGTCCGTACGTACGCACGAGCGACAATATCATTCTTTTGATATTAAAATAATATATAAATGGATGTTATATCATATATACAGAATAATTAACATGTTATATTTATTATTTACATGAGTTTCACATCATTATTATACCCATCCAAATAATAATATATTGAATAACAATAACACCACGACGTGGAGACGGTAAGCCGTACGTACGCACGTATGGTGACATGTTATTCAAAGGGTGGATAGAATACTGAATATGGTTGTACCATATTTATAATAACATCACAGTATATGTGAGATACTGGAGTTATTATTTTAGAATGGTAAGAACAAAGGAAGAAGAAGTGGAAGAAGAAATGAACTTGAAAAGGGGTGGTGAAAACATTACCTCTTCTTCGGGTTCTTCCTTTTGATTTGATCAAAAGGGCTCCTTAGGTTGGCTTTCTGATCAAACTAAGGCCTCTAGGTTGTAGTGATGGATGTTGGGAGAGTATGTGGGCAGAGTTTAGCCGAACCAAAAGGCTTTGAAGGTGTGAAGAAATGAGAAGGAGGAGTGCCCTTTTATAAGAGGGGTGAGGGGCACCTTTGGAAAAGCTAGAATTATTAATTTATAATAAATTCATATTCGGTTTCTAATGGCTCCAAAGTTGATTATTAAAAGGTTAAGGTGGGGATAGGTCGAAAACCACTCAACCAATTGAATTTTGACAGGTTTGGGTACTTATTTTAACCTTATCTTTAAGTATTAACTC
Organism: Viscum album; assembly: GCA_963277665.1. Lineage (NCBI taxonomy): Eukaryota > Viridiplantae > Streptophyta > Magnoliopsida > Santalales > Viscaceae > Viscum > Viscum album. Next base: position 521,077,065 of record OY728161.1, on the reverse strand, counting down.
TATGTTAATTAGTTTCACTTTTACAATGTCTCTTTGTATTTTTATATAATATGGTTAATAAACTTACTACATAAATCCAAGAGACCCCCATGTGGTCCATTAATGATGAACCTATCATGATATAAGTCTCTTGTCCGAACCTTAGATTTTTAGGAATTTAATATCAATTAATAATATAATATTTGTTTTAAGAACTCTTTTATGTCAATTTTGACACTATTCAATAGTTGATTTTTGTGAAACTCATAACAGATTTATTACTTCGAAAAAAGTCAATTAAAACATTCCTAATATATCATATTATCCTAGAAAATTAGTTTAATTCATTAAAAGTTTCATATTATATTTATTTGGGTATTTATAATATCAATTCTTTTAATTTTTCACTATTATAGCAATTACTGCATCATCATTGTGTCACAAATAAAATAAATTATTTGATGTCTAAAAATTATAAATAAAATATCATTATGTAGGAAATCTTTTTATCTTTCTAATGAATATTTATAATCTAAAATCCAACATATATAACCCTATGTAACAATTGTTTTTCAAAAAGATATATGCTTGTGTCATTTTTGTATTCATTTTATCTTAATTAAAATAAAGTGTCATTATCACTTACAAGTGGATCCATGGGGTCCCAAAATAGACCCAAAGATTCCCATGGTCGACCATGTATCAACCAATAGGGTTAAGACACGTTTTAGGGTAATTTAGTATTATTATAATATAATTGATTAACCCTTATTTACCGGATTTACCCTTAACCATGGTAAATAAAATATTTACCGCAGTAATTATTCAAAATGTCTAAAAATAAAAGTTACCTATTTACACAATTTGAACGTACTGATTCCAAATATGGAATCCATTTTCCGAAATTCAAAACACAGAAGTGGCAGAAATTAATTTAAAATTAATTCCCGTTGTCAAAACAAAAAGCGTATTTTTAAGAGATAGTAACTATCAAAAGATTGACACTTGTTTATGTTCGGTTTAATTGTAAAATTATGTCCAATGACCAACATTATATTAAATGGTAAAAATATATTTTAAATTACTTTAAAACTACTAAAATTCATAATTTATCACTATTAATTATTTTGATTTAAAAAGTTGTTTTTAATTAAAATTTAGTAATTTTCACTATTCATCAAAATATGAAAGTTATCCGAAAAGTACCAAAATTTCACCTCAGGATAAATTAGATATTCCGAATCCAAAAATGAATTCCATTTTGAAATATAAAATATATATGATTTCAAAAAGTAGGTATTACTATTCACAACGGCTAGTTTAATTAGTTGTGGTGTGTGTTAGAACTCGAGGTTTTGTACAACACACGCTATCGCATTATTCGAAGGGAAACGTACCGTGGAAGCTTGGGGTGTTACATTATCCCCTCCTTCAAATAATTGTGTCCTCGCAATTTCTAGGGTATTACTGCATAAAAAGACTTGGGTGGTTCTTCATCATAAGTTCCTCGGGTTCCCACGTTGCCTCTTCCATCTTATGATTTCTCCACAAAACTTTTACCAGACGCGTCGTCCGGTTTCTCAGTACTTGTTCTCTTGTATCAAGAATCCTGATGGGCTCTTCACAATAGGAAAGATCGGGTTCCAGTTCTAATTCCTCATAGGTGAGTACATGCATTGGATCAGGCATGTATTTCCTCAACAGAGATACGTGGAACACATCGTGAACTTTGGAGAGACTTGGCGGCATTGCCAATCGGTAAGCTACAACCCCAATTCGTTCTAGAATTTCGAAAGGTCCGATGTACCTGGGACTCAATATACCTTTCTTACCAAAACGTATGACTCCCTTCCATGGAGATACCTTCAGGAAAACATGATCACCGACTTGAAATTCCAAATCCTTCCTTCGATTATCGGCATAGCTCTTCTGCCTACTTTGAGCTGCTTTGATGTGATTTTGGATTACCTTCACCTTTTCCACCATTTCCTCCACCAGTTCTGGGCCTACAAGTTTTCTTTCACCAACCTCATCCCAACAGGTTGGTGTACGACATCTCTTTCCGTATAACGCTTCATATGGTGCCATCTGAATACTCGAATGGAAGCTATTGTTATAGGAAAATTCTACCAGTGGTAAATATTGATCCCACATACCCTGAAAGTCAAGTGAGCAAGATCTCAACATGTCTTCTAGGGTTTGAATAGTCCGTTCTGATTGTCCATCTGTCTGAGGGTGGTAAGCAGTGCTCAAATGAAGTTCAGTATCGAGGGATTTCTGAAGACTTTTCCAAAATCTTGAAGTAAAACGGGGATCACGATCAGAAACAATCGATAGGGGTACTCCTTGAAGTCTCGCAACTTCATTAATGTATAGTCTTGCTAGACGTTCCAGGGGTAGATCTTCTCTTATAGCAAGAAAATGTGCTGACTTGGTAAGACGATCAACAATAACCCATATTGCATCGTTCCTTCTAGGAGTCTTTGGTAGCCCCATGACAAAGTCCATCGTAATATTGTCCCATTTCCACTCCGGTATGGGAAGAGGTTGCATGACTCCTCCAGGCTGTTGCCTTCCAGCTTTCACTTGTTGACAAACCATACATCTTGACACAAAATCAGCAATCTCCCTCTTCATGTTGTCCCACCAAAAATGTTCCTTCAAATCTCTATACATTTTGGTGCTCCCAGGGTGTATAGAGAAGTTGGAACTATGAGCATCATCCAGCAATTCCCTTTTCAGATCAGGTAAATCGGGAACACAAAGTCTCTTCCCGAATTTCAAAATTCCATCTTCATACAAAAAGTCTCTCAATCTCCCATCATTCACAGCTTTAATCTTCTTCTGAAATTCTTCATCATTGGTCTGAGAACTCTTAATCCTTTCTAGTAAAGATGGTTTGGCAACCATTTGAAAAAGAATTGATGTTTCACCTTCCCTGTTTATTCCCATGTCCATCTTCACTAGATCCATAAAAATTGGATCCCTTTTAATTCTCATCATGTTCAAAACTCCATGTTCTTTTCTGCTCAAAGCATCTACCACCTTGTTTGCTTTTCCCGGGTGGTAGTGTATCGTGCAATCATAATCCTTGAGTAATTCAAGCCATCTCCTTTTCCTCATGTTGAGTTCTTTTTGTGAGAAAATATACTTCAAACTCTTGTGATCAGTATAAATCTCACATTTTTCACCATAGAGGTAGTGTCTCCATATCTTCAAAGAAAAGATCACAGCTGCTATCTCAAGATCATGAGTAGGATAGTTTTGTTCATGAATTTTCAACTGTCGTGATGGATAGGCAATAACTCTATCATTCTTCATAAGGACACAACCAAGTCCTTTCTTTGATGCATCACTATAAATAACGAACCCATCATTCCCCGACGGTAGAGTCAATATAGGAGCATTGACTAATATTCTATTCAGTACTTCAAAACATTCTTCACACTCTTTTTTCCAAACAAATTTAACCCCTTTACGTGTGAGCTTCGTTAATGGGTTAGCCAATCGGGAAAAATTCTGGACGAAACGTCGATAATAACCTGCCAAACCAATAAAACTACATACCTCAGTTATACTCGTAGGTGCTGGCCATTCTTGGATTTCCTTGGTCTTAGAAGGATCAACAGAGATTCCATCTTTAGAGACAATATGGCCATGAAAAGAAATATCCTGAAGCCAGAATTCACACTTGCTAAACTTCCCATATAATTCATGCCTCCTCATAGTCTTCAAGATAATGCGCAAGTGATTTTCATGATCTTCGTAGGTTTTGGAGTATACCAAGATATCATCAATAAATACCACCACAAATTCATCGAGATACTCCTTGAAAACTCTATTCATCAGATCCATGAATACAGAGGGTGCATTAGTCAATCCAAACGGCATTACAGTAAACTCGTAATGCCCGTACCTGGTTCGAAATGCTGTCTTCGGAATGTCTTCCTTCTTCACACACAACTGATGGTATCCAGATTGAAGGTCAATCTTTGAAAAGTATTGAGCTCCATGCAGTTGGTCAAATAAATCATCAATACGAGGTAGGGGATACTCGTTCTTTATCGTTATAGCATTGATCTCCCTGTAGTCGATACATAACCTCATAGATCCATCTTTCTTTTTAACAAAAAGAACAGGGGCTCCCCATGGAGAAACACTAGGGCAAATAAATCCCTTATTACTCAATTCCTCTAGTTGTTTCTTTAGTTCGACTAACTCTACAATGGCCATTCTATAAGGGGTCTTCGATATAGGCCTTGATCCAGGAATCAAATCAATGGAAAACTCAACTTCTCGTTCTGGAGGATGTCCAGGTAAATCTTCCGGAAATACATCTACAAATTCTTTCACAATAGGTACATCCTCTATTTGAACATTCCTTTCCTCACCGACAGTTATTTCATTCTCTTCCTCCCCAATAATTGAATTAAGTTAAGCTACTGGGGGTGGATCTAAATAAGAATTAGGTGGTGAAGATTCTGCTCTAAAAATAAGGTGTTCCTTATCATTATCATCAAGAATCGTAACCTCTTTCTTCTTACAATAAATCTTCGCATCATAGTCCGAAATCCAGTCCATACCGAGGATTATATCAAACTCAATCATAGGTATGACGATGAGATCAGCAGATAAAGAAAATTTATGTTCTCTAATGGGGACTGATTCACAAAACTTTGTTGCAATGATACTTCCCTTAGGAGTTTTAACTGACAACTCCCTTATTAAATCAAATTGGAAATATCTAATTTTCTTAGCAAACTGGGAAGATATGAAACAATGCGATGATCCAGAATCAAATAATGCATTTGCTAAACTTGAGGAAACCATTAAATTACCTACCACCACGTCTTTCAGAGCTTCTACCTCAGCAGTAGTGATAGCATAAGCCTGGCCTTGATCCCTTGGCCTTTTCTGAGGTAATTTCTCCTGACGCTTAGGACATTCATTTGCATAATTCCCCATCTCCCTGCAATTGTAGCACTGAACATTGGTAGCTTCCTTCTTCCCCTTGCAATCACGAGCTTGGTGGCCTTTTTCACCACACTTGTAACAGACTCCCATTCCCTTCAAGCAAGTACCAGGGTGTTTCTTCCCGCATTTACCACAGGATGGATATTCAACCTTTCCCTTCTTCCCCTTATTTCGATTCCCAGATTGATCAGCAGGTCTCTTCTTCTCTTGATTTGCTTTAAAGTCATAAGACTTAGAGAATTCCTTTTCGGTCTTGATAGCACATGAGACAATGTCTTCATACGATGAAAAGGATTGTGAGACTAATTCTTGAAGGAGAAATGGTTTTAACCCATCAAAGAAACAATCAATCTTACTTCTTTGGTTACGTATATAATCACCAGCGTACCTTGCTAACCTTGTAAAGTTATCCTCATACTTTGTGACATTCTCATCCTCCTTCTGTCTCAGACTTAGAAATTGCCTTTCCATATCTGCTCTATGGTCGCGAGGGAAGTATTTTTCTAAAAACAGATCTTTGAACTCCCTCCATTCCATATTTGATAATTCATCATCTTCCTTCATGTTTTCAATCAATGACCACCATTGATCAGCATCTCCAGTGAGGCGGTAAACTGCCATGATAACATTTTCCCTTTCACTGCTCCCCAAAGCCTGAAATATTTTCTCTAGGGAATTTATCCATTGCTCAGCTACTAAGGGATTTGTACTCCCATTGAACGTTGGTGGTTGTTTCCTCATGAATCGATCTAACATTGATCCTCCACGCAGCGGATCAGGGTGCTCCATACGGGTAAGGTTATTATTCATAACCCGAGTAAGTGGTCCCAGTATGGTGATTAGCTGATCGGCACCAGTTGCATCACCAACTCCACTATAATTATCTTGGGTAGGAGGGCAATCCCTACCTGGAGTGCGTGCATTGATACGGTTTCCATTTCTTCCACTAGGCACCATTTCTAAACAATGGCATAAACTAGATCAGTTTATGAATCAAAATACATAATCCCATACTTATAAAACACTTAACATAAATTGAACTATTTATGGATATAATCCATAATCATAAAAATGTCTCCTTTGAGGATGTATATACTCATAAACCCTTCATAATGGTTTGTAAAGAAAATGAGAATTATCCTAAGAATATCCCCCGGGAGTGTCGTAACCAAGAGTGCAGCAAGGCCCGTTGTCGTGCACCAGTTCCCGTTCGAGTCTAGCTCAAAGCGGTGTTTTCGGGTTTTACCCCTAGGTACATCTGTGCCAGAGCCGCCTCTACCTGCTCGTATCCAGACAGGGATGTATTGCTCAGAAAACTCACAAAATCTCTACAATACCAAAATTCTAGGAAGTTCTTCTATACTAATCCTCAAAGTTCATCTTAGGTCTACGTTCTCCAATCAGAGTTTATCTAAATCTAGCTTCCAAGGTATGTACTAAACTTCCTCTGATACCAACTGTAACGCCCCGACCCCAGTTACCTAGAGTCGGTGCATTAATTACATATCATTGGCATGATCACAAGAAAGATCAAATCTCGAAAGACCGATTGGTTTAGTAGCCTTGGAAACACTAGATATATTCATAAGTTTTACATTACATCATCAAAATAAAAAAAACTACTACAACAACATATTGTCTCCATAGTCCACACTATTAACCCCTCATAATATCCCTGCAAGTCATTCATAATTTACTTCTTCACATCCTGGGAAAATAAAACATAGAAAAAGGGTGAGGTCAAATGCCCAGTAAGGATAACAATATAGCGGAAACTTTCATAAATAAGAATAAACATTTAAGGCAATTTATAACTAAAACAAAAACCTTTTAAACTTTGACTTCAACATAGTATGGCATAAATAAAATGAAATTATGCCATTTACTTATTCACATGGATATTCTACTAATCGAATAATCACATGAAATATCAATAACCACTTTCATAATGATGGAATGCATAATGCCAGACTATCATAACCACATATCCAAGGACTTGTGCCAAGACTACAAATAAGATTTTGCCAAGGCCTTATGCCAAGACACTAGTTTGTCTCATGATATCTACCGATGCATCGAGGAGCTATAGAGGGCTCCACCCGTCACATATTAAGTCCAATGCATTCCCATATGAAAAGGTTTAAACATAACATAAACATTCGTATTAAAACTAGCATACGAAATTTCAAGACTTTCATCATAAAACATGAATGGTATATAAAAAATAGAACATCCACAGTCAAACATATCACAAAACCTTCAATATAATATAGAAGTTTTGTATCATAACAAATCAACTTTAAATAAGTGTAAAATCCATCAAAGGATGTTGACATAGATGAAATCAAAATTCATTTTAAAGAAATATCTCTTTTTATTTTGAAATCATTTAAGATCCATATAAAATAAAACATTTTATTTGAAAATACTCTTATAAGCTTGTAAGGGAAGCTTTGACGATTTTATAACGGCGGAAAATAACCGCACCCGCCGTATAAGTTAAAAAAACGTTCTTATCTTAATTTTGTCGAAAAGGTTAAAAAGAACCTTGTTTGGAAAACGACGGAAAGATTCCCTTATAAACCTCTTATAAAAAGTCAAACATGGGTATAAATGATTTTAACCCATATTCTTTTAAATATTAAAAATGTTTTGAAATACATTTTGAAGAAACATGGTTGTGGATGATAACGAGATCCCAGTAAATTATTACGTATAAACAACCTCGGATAATGAAGAGATTGTGAAATAACCCTTACCTTGTACTTTTCCTTGGTAGGGGTAGGTTAACCTCCTGTATAATGGTGAAATAATTGTTATTAAATTATAAAATAATCATATACATTAATTTGATATCATATATGATCTTTTAATATTGATTTGATAATAATATCTTAGTATTATCGTTGTTTCGGGTGTTAACTTACTTGTTTTATTTTATATGTTTTGTTACGTAAGCCATGTTTGTAATGGATAGGTTGTATATTATTCATATCCAGAATGATATCAAGTCCTTAAACATCATTTTTAAATCATCAAATGATAATTATACTTGAATGGATACGATGGAGAATGAATCTTATCGCGTTTGTGGAGACGGTAGTCCGTACGTACGCACGAGCGACAATATCATTCTTTTGATATTAAAATAATATATAAATGGATGTTATATCATATATACAGAATAATTAACATGTTATATTTATTATTTACATGAGTTGCACAACATTATTATACCCATCCAAATAATAATATATTGAATAACAATTACACCACGACGTGGAGACGGTAAGCCGTACGTACGCACGTATGGTGACATGTTATTCAAAGGGTGGATAGAATACTGAATATGGTTGTACCATATTTATAATAACATCACAGTATATGTGAGATACTGGAGTTATTATTTTAGAATGGTAAGAACAAAGGAAGAAGAAGTGGAAGAAGAAATGAACTTGAAAAGGGGTGGTGAAAACATTACCTCTTCTTCGGGTTCTTCCTTTTGATTTGATCAAAAGGGCTCCTTAGGTTGGCTTTCTGATCAAACTAAGGCCTCTAGGTTGTAGTTAGGGAAGTTGGGAGAGTATGTGGGCAGAGTTTGGCCGAACCAAAAGGCTTTGAAGGTGTGAAGAAATGACAAGGAGGAGTGCCCTTTTATAAGAGGGGCGAGGGGCACCTTTGGAAAAGCTAGAAATATTAATTTATTATAAATTCATATTCGGTTTCTAATGGCTCCAAAGTTGATTAATAAAAGGTTAAGGTGGGGATAGGTCGAAAAAAACTCAACCAATAGAATTTAGACAGGTTTGGGTACTTATATTAACCTTATCTTTCAGTATTAACTCTAAGTTAATTAGTTTCACTTTTACAATGTCTCTTTGTATTTTTATATAATATGGTTAATAAACTTACTACATACATCCAAGAGACCCCCAAGTGGTCCATTAATGATGAACCTATCATGATATAAGTCTCTTTGCCTAACCTTATATTTTTAGGAATTTAATATCAATTAATAATATAATATTTGTTTTAAGAACTCTTTTATGTCAATTTTGACAGTATTCAATAGTGGATTTTTGTGAAACTCAAAAAAGATTGATTACTTCGAACAAAGTCAATTACATCAATTCTAATATATCATATTATCCTAGAAAATTAGTTTAATTCATTAAAAGTTTCATATTATATTTATTTGGGTATTTATAATATCAATTATTTTAATTTTTCACTATTATAGTAACTACTGCATCATCATTGGGTCATAAATAAAATAAATTATATGATGTCTAAAAATTATAAATAAAATATCATTATGTAGGAAATCTTTTTATCTTTCTTATGAATATTTATAATCTAAAATCCATCATATATAACACTATGTAACAATTGTTTTGCTAAAAGATATATGCTTGTGTCATTTTTGTATTCATTTTATCTTAATTAAAATAAAGTGTCATTATCACGTACAAGTGGATCCATGGGGTCCCAAAATCGACCCAAAGATTCCCATGGTCGACCATGTATCAACCAATATGGTTAAGACACGTTTTAGGGTAATTTATTATTATTATAATATAATATTTTAACCCTTATTTACCGGATTTACCCTTAACCATGGTAAATAAAATATTTACCGCAGTAATTATTCAAAATGTCTAAAAATAAAAGTTACCTATTTACACAATTTGAACATACTGATTCCAAATATGGAATCCATTTAACTAAATTCAAAACACAGAAGTGGAAGAAATTAATTTAAAATTAATTCCCGCTGTCAAAACAAAAAGGGTGTTTTTAAGAGATAGTAACTATCAAAAGATTGACACTTGTTTATCATCGGTTTAATTGTAAAATTATGTCCAATGACCAACATTATATTAAATGGTAAAAATATATTCTAAATATACTTTAAAACTACTAAAATTCATAATTTATCACTATTAATTATTTTGATTAAAAAAGTTGTTTTTAATTAAAATTTAGTAATTTTCACTATTCATCAAAATATGAAAGTTATCCGAAAAGTACCAAAATTTCACCTTAGGATAAATTAGATATCCCGAATCCAAAAATAAAGTCCATTTTGAAATATAAAATATATATGATTTCAAAAAGTAGGTATTACTATTCACAACGGCAAGTTTAATTAGTTGTGGTGTGTGTTAGAACTCGAGGTTGCGTACAACACACGCTATCGCATTATTCGAAGGGAAACGTACCGTGGAAGCTTGGGGTGTTACATGTTGGGACCAACACGTATCCTTGAAGAGTTTTCAAATAACGATATTTTCTATTATAGAATTCGGATGGACCCATATGAGTCTCTTAATTAATAGAGATGTAGAACTCCAACATGCATGGATTATGTTTGAAATTGTAATAATGTATAATATAACCTTGTATATGAATTTCAATAATATATTCAATCCACTAAACATTATATAAATCACAAATAATTAAATTGGAGAGTTACTCTGATAATCGTCGATGGGATATTGATTTTCATGTTGGTGAAATGTGCTTCATTTAGATATCTCAATGAAAGTTGTTTATGACATTTTGGAACAAAGGGATCATGATCCCCTGAAATGTCGCTCAGTTTGAGAACCTTTATTGTGACATAGTGGAAGATTATTACTTATCACTCCCTCTAGAACACCCTCTATAGATTGATATGTTCCATGTATCTCTTTTGAGGAATTAGATTCTAGATTCATTAGAAATAGTGAACGTGGATACTGTGAATTTGGAACATGATCTATCCAATGGGGAAAATCCAATAAAAATTCTAGATCTATTAGAAAATGTTGTTCGGAACCAGACAATTCATCATGTCAAAGATCAATGGAGGAACCATTAGTTTTATGAAGCTATGTGGAATATTGAGGTTGTAATGAGATTGAATTACCCTCACATTTTTTTAATCTATATAATAAAACTTTTACGATGAAATTCTATTTATTGTTGGAATAATTTAATGACCCATAATTTATAATTTATATTTTTTTCTCTAAATTTCATGTGAGTATCATATATTGTATAAAAAATTAAAAAAATTGAAATCATGTTTCCTAATTAATAAGAAATAAAATAAAAATTATATTATAGAAATTTAATTGTTGGGTATCAATATAAGTAACCACTTTATAAAAATTATATTAATTGTTATAATAAAAAAGGTTATTTTATTCTTGGAAGACACTTCTTTATAAAATTTATTTTTTCTTGTGTTATGCATTGTTATAATGAAATATATTATAATCAATTTTAGAAATTTAATCACATTGAACGATTTAAATATTTTATCATCATTTTGAAATTAAATTTTTTTGTTAATTTTATTTTGAGGAATAACATTAATTTTCTAATCTATAAATTAGTTACCTCAATAAAATAGTAATTTTTCAAGGAGTGATGCTTTTATAAATATTAGTTTCATTCAAAATAAATGGATATATTTTAAAATATTTCACTAATATAATGTTTTATAAAAATTGAAATGAATTTATTCTAATTTAAATTTTAATAATGTTTAAATAATATTAATGTAACATAATGGTTAATAAAATTTGTTTTATGAAAAAATATTTTCATAAATTTATAAATTTAAATTTAAATGTTAATTATCTCATATTTATAAATTTAGTTACAATAAATTGAGAAAAAATTCATATAAAAAAATAATTTATAATAAATGTATTTTAATACATTTAGTGATAAAATAATAACCATTAGTAATATTTAGTCAAGATTAATAGGTGTTAAAATACTTAATCTAATGTGGCTATAATATAACAAAATAGAATTTACACATACTATTTATATATTAACATTTCTATATACGAAATCAATAACAAGATGTTTCAAAAATAATCACCACCTTAGAGTCTAAACCATCATGTAATTTAATTATTACCCCTTTACTAACTCTATGTTACAATGATTTTCCATATTTTTATCTATAACTGGATACCACTTAAAAAAAATTCATAGAAACACCACTAGTAATAAATTATCATGAAACTAGACCCCCTTTATAAATTTCAATCCTTCTAGCATCAAACTACTTTACAATGTCCTATATTTTCAAAGGATACATCGTGTGATGAACAAAATTCTAAACATATATATTACATACCCCTTTACATCCTTTCATTATCCATCTCATCTACCCTCTAAAATCCCATTACAACCATATGTATATAATTACATCATTATAAATAATACACTATAGTTTTATTATATTAATTGTATACCAACTATCTATTCCCCTCAAATTAAATTGAAAAAAAGTTGCTTAAGTACCTCTATGGACTATTACCTTCATGGTCTACAGTTCCATTTTTCATCATCTCCAATAACCTATTGTCCTATAAATGGGTTTTGTGAATATAAATGTTATTTATTTCATGATTTATAGCCTTTTAATATATATTATGTATCCAATATGGGAGATATCATCAATAATCTATCATTATAAATTTAAATGCCTAAAATGAAAATACCCAGAAGAAAAGTAATTTATTTTTAAATGAAAACATATTTTTAATTTAAATTATTCTTATAAAAATTAATAATTATCATTAATAACATTAATAAAATATAAATAATTCAATTATAATTTTTTAAAAATTATATTATAACATTGAATCTCTTCCGTAGCTGCACTCACACATTGATTGTAACATACAGATGTTCAGTCCATTCGACCACATACATGAAAATTTTTATCATGTAAGGATTTGGAAAATTTGAGTTTGAATTTAATAATTATATAATTATTGGTTTTTTGTTGGTTTAAAATACAAATTTAACTCAATAATTATTTTGAAACTATTTATTTGTTAAAAATCATTTAACATATTCATCACCAATTTCAATAACAAGAACTACAAATGTAATGTAATTAAATTAAATATTATGAATATAAACTATCATAAAAACACAATTATGTTACCATGTATTCTCTATAATGATTTATATTCTGGTAAGAATGAATAAAAACCCATATATAAATAAATTAGTTCAAAACGATCAAGATTACTCACACAATGAATTGAATATTGATAGGAACTAACTAATATACATGAATAGAATAATAATAAATTAATTTGTCAAAAATTACATATATAAATATTTTCATATAATATGTTATCAATATTTTTACTACATAAGAGGTTGATGAAGTAAAGATGAAATAAAGTATAAAGGTAACAATCATTGGTAACTAAAATATCATTCTTTGAGTTACATAGAATCTACTGAACATTATCCTATAATGTTCCCAAGATTCAATTATCGATTTTTTCATATGTTGCTAAATTATGTATATCTAGTGAAAATATTTATAAATTAAAATCATATTCTACAATTTATTTTCTACTCAAAAAAATTATAAAATATTTTAAATGATTCCCATCCTTTTAGGTGTTGATTTCACTTAAATCAATCATTCAAGACCATGTTTTTCCTTACCCCCAATATTCTAAATTATTATTTTGAAGTAAAAATAAGTTTCAATTCACATGATCTTCATAATTTTATTTTTAATATAATCATTATTAATTCATTTTATTTATTTATGATATTTTTTTTATCTCAAAAGGGACATATTTTCTATGTTGTTATGTATTGTAAATCCCACTATGAATCATTTTATGAAGTTAATATTTTGGGATACTATATTTTGAATATATTTATATGGTTTATGTGGTTATTTATCTAATAATATTTGAAATTCAATTTGAAATTCATTTATATTCCAATATTTTAGTGTTTTCGTGATTTGAGATTTTCATATGGCACACATGAGTATGAATAATCATTAATTGATAGATTGGACATATATATCCATATAATTCCTTGGATAAAACATTATATATCATGGGATAATGATAAAATGAGTAGTGATTCATGATCGAAAATGGGAAATAAGTTATGATGTCATATCTATTATGGAAGTAAATTAATAATTCTCTATCCGTTGCTGGAAATATATTTTAATGCATGATCAGCTATGTGAAATAGGTTGTGATGCATGGTCTTTTAAGGTATATATGCAATGGTTGATCATAAACTATGTGAAACATGGGGTAATTCTTGATCCAAAATGTGGTGTTTCTATTCTTATATTTTTTATACAACCCTTTGATATAAGACATTGTGATTCTTCCTAACGCATGATTTAAGTATCATGTTTTTCATTCATTACCCTATATTATATGTTTGATCATAAAGGTTCATTTGTTCTACTATAATTCCATATAAACTATTTTTATAGTTCCTTGTCCAATTCAATATATATTTTTCTCATCTTTATGATTTAACATATGCATCTAATTCTACCCTGGGTAACATGTTGATATGTTTACTTCTAACTTAACGTTTTTTATAGGTCACGCCTTTATTATGTTTTAATTTTCATGATAATCAGGATGATTTTTATATGAGATATGTTGAAGAGAAGACTGACTATGATGAAGTAATATGGAAAAATTTAAAATCATTGTATAATAAGTTGATTATGTAGCTAATATCTAAATATATTAATCCTCTTAATTCACATTATTTTAAGTTTATTCTATAATGTCATATTATTATTATGGAAATATGGTAGAATAAAATTATATTTAGCATTAGTTCCCTGAAACCTTTTGTCTAGAAAAAATAAAAAATAGGGATAAAATTAAATTATTCAATGTTTTTCCTTAAAATAATTTTCATTCATCCACTATATTTCTTTATAATATCATCTTCTATAACAATTTAAAAAAAAATAAGGAAAATGGGATATTCTTATGAAATATTTCATTTTATTCTTTGTTTGAATCATGTCTCATGACACTCTTAATGGGGGTTTAGTGTTTAAAATTTTTATGTGGAATTTAATGATGATATTTATGTTACTTCAATTGAATATTAATGAATTATATTTAAGATTTAAACCACCTATTTCAGTCATTGAATTATTCAATTATTTTACTGCCAACCCATTGTTGTTGAATCAACAGAAAAATATCCTTGTGATTGTAAACATTTTTGTTTCTATCAATGTAAAGAGAGTGTAATTTTCCCATTCTTCTCAATATCACACATGTTATTTATAATAAAATAATATATATATATATATAAGTATTGAGTGATAGAAAAGTTATTTTATGGAGGTATAAAATTTATTCACAAGGGGATTATCGTGATATTAAATGTATTTTAATTATTAGTGTTTATTTATTTGATTTAGATAAATTTTTAATGCATGTAATTTTTGGTTGATTTAATATTTCTGTATAATTTCAATTTTTTACATTAGATGTTCTATTAGAATATTAGTATAGATGATTTTCACAGTTTGATATAGTTAAGTGTGGGGGATTTTGATTCTCATATTTTCATAAATTACATAGTGTTATTTAATTATATTCATATGAATAAATCTTTATATTATTATTATGTTTTATATTTTAGGATGTATCGAATAAATTGAGATTAATTGTTAAAATGGATTAATTTTAGAATATTAATTTATTGTAATCATTTCCATATTTTAGTTATAAATATTTTTAAATAGATTAAAATTTTAAAATTTAATTTTAGGATTATGTTCACGATATGATACATATCGTTCAATTGGACCTAAATACAGCATTAAAATTGGAAGCCCAAAAAAATCATGCAATTGTGGCCTAAAAATATTTTCATAAATTTAGAGATGTTTTAAGATAATCCCCTATCACAAAAAATACCAGTCCCAATGAGAATAAATATTCATATAACATTGATAAGATGCATATAATAATTTTAGTTATTTATTTTATCTAATCATTGTTATTGTTTCAAGGTACGAAAGGCATTGAAAATATAATCAAGGGAATTCAAATAGTCATCTAGTATAAGAAAATCCTTAAATTATATGGATGTAGCATTTGTTAAACATATTCAAATAAGTATATATATTTTCTAAAATTGGTTAGGTAATTTTTTAACACATTTTTAGTAGTAAAATTCTACAATCCTCCTATTAACTAGATCTAACTTTCACCAAATGTTTTGTGATATATTTTTGAGTTTAAACTATTTACCTCAATACCATTAAATGTACACCTCAATTTCATTTCAAAAAATTTCCATTTTAATAATCCATGGTTGTACTTATCTATGTAATAATTTTCTTCATTATATATATTGACATATATAGATATATATATATATTTACACTTTTTATCTTCCTTTAGTTTATCATTTTTTTATTTCTATAAATATAATTATATTATCTTCATGGTTATAAAGAAAAAACCATCATTGTTCATTGGTGGAAGTGGTGAATCTTTGAGTTTTTTATAATTATAACTTTCATATTATTTATTCTAATAATTATAGTACTGCTAATATTTATTATGTTATTTTTGTTTCCCTAATTCTAATGTTTTTTAGATCATATTATAATTAATATGTATTCTTTTAATTCATCATTATTTTTTTAAATATTATGGATTGGCATAGTGGTGACGATGTGGGAGAGAATTATCACTCATGATGGAGTCTCATAGTGATATAATTATAATTAAAATAGGTGGGTTTTGTTCTATAGAACTTGATCACTATATTTTTTGGATTACAATATTATATTATAAATAACGACAATAGAATCATTGTGAACTCTAGAGGAAGACAACGACATTCATTCTCACTAACATATTTCAGTGATTCATTATGTTTTTCAATTATTTTTTCAATTTCACTTATATACATATATATCATATTCTTTTTAAAAAATAACCTCCTATATAAGTTTTTATTCTGTATTATATTTGATTGATTATAAATAGTTGTAGTAGACATTTAGTGCATGTGATGTTCCAACTCAGGATATCAACCCCATATCATTCTACTATTGTGAATTCTTAGGTAATTAGAATTGATTGAGTATGGATCCATGAACAATATCATTAATAATCAAGTCTCTGTCATGATCTAAAATCTCGAGGAAGTCTATAAACCTGGCATTTATCTTTCTCTTCTTCAAAAACATAATAACTCTCTAATATTGTTTTGTTATAAGGAATCAATTTTCCCTAACATAGATTCTAGGTCCCACCTTAGATTTTTAACATTATTATTTTTCAACACTCATAATAACTATTATGGTTAGTAATTTTGTGGATAGTCCCTATTATCTATTTTATGAGTTCAAATCCCAATATATTTCTTTTTTAAAGTATGTACCATCATGATGGAGTGATAAACATATTAACATATACAGATTATTATGGAATCATCTAAATTCCTGAGTGGAAGCTAATTTTTTTTGAAAACAACCAGAAGAATGTGTTTACCCCAATATATTTTAAAGTCAAAAAAATGATCTGAAAATTTCATCCTTATTTTAAAATCATATACTAAAAATGAATCTATACTTTTAGATTCTATACCATAATTATGATAAAATATACACTCAATTATTTATGAAGACTCGTAAACATTTAGTTAACCCATAGAGATCAATTACTTACAATTGTTAATGGTGTTCCATGTAGCTCTAAAACATCATTGATTTATATTGTGGCATGTTAATTTGGAGAAAATTCATCATGAATGGCGATGAAGTGGGCACTCATTATGTAGTTATCCAATATAACACATATAGAATTTTTTCTTTTAGAATTATTTTTAATACCTATAAATACATTTATAGTGATGTTATCCCATTTCCATGTCGGTATGGGTAATGGATGAATCTTCTCATTGGCCTTATGTCATTCCATCATCACTTATTTTCATACCAATAATATAGATGTATATCCAATAATCTACTACTACAAATTATCACTCCAGATGTTATATCGATGATCTCTATACATATTTGTTCTTTATTGATGAATGATATAAGTAGAGAAATGAGAATAATCTTTTGTATAATTCTATATTCCCAACCTAGATGTTATATATAATCATGTCCCGTATTGTAAAAATCCTTTTTTATATATCTAAATTTGACATTTACCATTCCATTATGTTTACACCTTCTTCTGGATATCTACATCAACCCTTTATTCCTCTTTATTCTTCTCGAAGATAGATTGTTGAGTAATAATTTGTAAATTTCCTGATATATTACCTTACTTTAGGATTTCTATATTCATATTTTACCATTATAATTGGATTTTATCTCTTTGAATCCACCGTTTGGATAACATTGCAATAACCTTTATTTATTGAGAATTACCACTTTCTCTTCATTTCCCAGATGGTAATAGGTTAAGAAGTTTTTGTCATTAATTATATATAAACACATTCATTGGATGATGTTGATATAATTCTATGTGATTATATTCTTTTTGTTATTTATTCTTATATATATAACACTTTTTCTATATAGATAACATCTATATGTTTCTATAGAAAGTACTCAATATACTGACTCTAAATCATGTTTCATGTAATTTTCATCATTTATCATTTACTAACATGAGCAATAATATATCACATTCTCATATTTCAAGAGTAAACTACATAATTAATTCCTTGAATAATCACTAAATATCATATATCCTTCCCTACATGATTGTATTGTGAGTATAGGTGTTCTGAATGGCCTCATATGTATCTTGTTAAAGTGGTGTTCCCCTATTTCTATATAAGAAAACATAATATTTCAATTAGTTATTTTATTTGATAATTATTTGAATTTTATTACAAACCAATAGTATTACATAGCTCATTTGAGAAAATTTGGGTTTATATCATAATTTTTTGGTCTATTTTATACATCAATAACATTAGTCTTTAAAGTATCCATCGATATACCTAATATTTTACTAACATAACCAAATATTATGACCTACATTATCTTAATGTAACATTTAATATACTTTTAATACCACTTATGCATCCACAAAACATTAAACATAATGTTCAAATGTTGATCCTGGTATTATTTTATTTTGGAACATATATGAATATCATCTATAAAGGATACCTAAAATTTATTGATTTAAATTTTAAATAATATATTCATCAAGACCATGATCCATATAAATGAATTAGTGATTCCAAATGGTATCACAGTTAACCCATATTGTTCAAATATTTCATAGAATAAAATCTTTTGAATATTCTTCTTTTTCACCTTTAATTGTAAATATCACATTAAAAGATCAATCATTATGAAATATTAAACCTCAAATAGTTGAACTTCATATATCCATGGTAGAGGATACATTTTCATCTTCATTATTTTATTACCCTTATAATAGTCAATTCCTAGACATATTAAACCATCCTTCTTCTTCACAATGATGACTGAGCACCCTATTGAGAATAACATGTGCATATAAAATCATTTTCTCAATGTTATTATAGTTGATTAATAAAATATTCTAGTTTATTGAGTGATATAATATATGAAATAATTTTTATATAAAGGACTATCGGAATATGTTTTACATAAAACCCAAAATATCAATAAAGGGGAAGCCTAGAAAACTCCTCCTCGAATACAAAATCATATTCTCTTTAAAATGGAATTACATCAAGGATAACTCTTTCCTTTTACTCAACCATTTTATCTAGATATACATTCTCATAATATAATAATATCCATAGTTTAAAACCCCTTAGGTGTTACTACCATGATAGATTAAAATTAAAAAAATGAATAAATATTATTGAAAAATAAGAATATTGAACCCAAAAAACAATTAGAGAGATAAGTAAATGTGGAATATTATTATCAAAAATTTTCAGATGGATTTTATTCCAAAAAAATTTGAGTTCTTCTATAGAAGATTTATTATATTTATAGCAATGTAGGGCCAGAATAAATTGATAAGGTAGTCCTAAAGGACTAATGGACCAATAACATGTAAACCAACATCATCTTCAAACTAAATTATATAAAGATTATGTATTGACCCTAAATAGATAATGTAACCATCCATACCTAATAATTTGTTAATGTAGTTTAAAACATCTACTACATCAATTATTATAAAACACTCAACAGACATTATTAATGAATACACAAGTAGATTTATATAATGATACATTTTTATAGACACATAGAACTGTATATTTTAAAAAAAAATATTCCATTCATGGTCCACAGAATGATGATGAAATAATGGTACATTCATAGCTGGTATACAAACTTTATTAATATTTACTTTGACCTAATGATAAAATATCCATGATTCCATGATTGTTATATTCTTCTATAGTGATGATCCACATAATCTATTCTATTGTAAAATTATTTCAATATTGTTCATTTAATATATACACGAAATATCTTAAAACTCCACCTGTGATCAAAAAAACATTGCACATACATGTGCTCCTCTCCAAATAATATATGGGTCTTTTTGTTAACCATCAGAACTATAATAAAACTGATCATTATAAAGGTAGATGTATTTGGATGTATAAAAGAATAAAAAATTGAATTTGATGATAAGGATAATGATGTTACAATTGGTAATTGTTATGGAAAATATGAAGTGATTACTTAGTCTGGTATGAAAGTAATTATCGAATATTTTCATTTTCACCCGATATTTCTTAGATGAGGGGATCCTAAATGAATTTCCATGACTGTATAAATTTATGGTCTATTTTTTGTATAATGTCGTATGAAAATTTAAATTAAATTTGGATCTAGATACCTATCAAAAAACTTGAACTTATTTATATATATTGTCCAAGGAATGATCATCACTCGCGGTAACATCCAAGGTATGAATTCTGAACAGGATAATGACTTCCACAATCACCAGGGTGGATTAGACCATAGTTATTTCACTCTAAATGGTATTAGAAAAAACAATTTTACCCCCAATAATAGAATACCAGTGAAAAATTATTGAATATTTCTCATGATGAAATCACATATAAGATTCATGATAGAGATAACATAAGAATAAATTCATCCTAATGAAATGGAACATGATGAGAACAGTAATAAAATTAAATGATTAATTTAGAAGGTACTGGTAAAATCCTCTTTTGGAGAACCTCATTACAAGAATATATTGGATTAATTTTAAATTCATAATTGATCCAAAATAAATATTGTACCTCTTTATATAATAAATCCATATTATTAAAACGTTTTCAAGGATTTTACTTTCTATAACTTTAATAATCTTCTGGTGCATCACTAAGGGGAGGTCATATATCATGTCTCAAAATTCATTAAGTGCAATTGGTTTTTTAGTCCTATGGATTCCAAAAAATATATAGCTTTGTCATTGTGATTTTAATTATATCTACCTCATCATTATCCAATGATAACGTGGGTTTGTTCATTTTTTCATCATCATTAGAGTATCGACTCTCAACATTATCATACTAACAATAAACATTTTTTGATATTTGATTGATCAATGTAATATCTGGATTTTAACAATCAGAATAAAATCAATATTTTTTATAAAATATAAATTTCATATATGAAAAAATGATTTATCAGTGAAAAATAAATTTAAATTTGTTAAAGGATATTCAGAAGGGTAAAATCCCAGTTAAAACTTTGCAATATTTAGTCAGATAATTTCAGAGTACGACAGTGAGACAGTGCGAGATTCTGAGGCTTGTAAATCCTTGGTGAAGAAAGAATAAATATAATAAATATATTATATTAGTCACAATTTATTTATTAAAATTAATTGAATAACTTGAGTATGGTACATCATATCAAAAATTAGATACCATTATTATGTCTGAAATGTGGTGTTTACCGTAGGAGGGGTATAGTATTTGAATAGTTCAGACGTTTGGATGCCTCGCTTAGGATATAATGTTATTAAATAATATTTAATAAATTAGTTTTTTTATAAATAAATTTATATCTAAAAAATTGTGTGTCGTATGAGAAAACAAATACACCTATTAGGTCTGGAATGTGGGTTTTTCACTAGGTAGGGTACAATAATTATGCTTGTCAGGAAATTGGTCACATCAAGCGAAATAAGAAATTTTATTATATATCTAATAATTAGTTAGTATTTTTTAAATAAAAAAATTATTTAATTTGAAATTATTATCTTCCTCTTAAACCTTATTTTACTATGAACCCATGTGGGTCAATCCAAATGCTTCAAACTTGGGTTTCATTAATACTGAATGATGTTGGATTTGTTTTATTGAATCTAGAATATTCTAGATCCTTTATCCCAGGTGTTTTGGGATATGAATGTCAAATCCCTTCGACCATATCTAGATGGTGTGGTAGCATCCATCTCTCTCCTTTCTAGGAAATTCTTATAGGATGATGAATGTGAGTTTTTTTAATGATTTATTTTATTCTATTTTTTTATTACTATTCACAATTAATAAAATAGAACCTAAATAAAATAATAAAAGATAAATTTAGTAGGGAGTAATTTATAAATTTTTAAAGTATAAATTACATAAATACATTTTTTGGAATATATAAATAATTAACTATCCAAAGAAAATTAGACTGAATTATTAAAGGATAATATATAAATATTATCAAATGATAAATTTTTTGAAAATATTATTTATAAGAATTATGAAATAACAATTTCATTGAATTGTTTGAAGATAATTATAAAATTATACTCACAACTTATGTCATTGGATAATTATTCAAAATTATCAAAAAAATAATTAATAAATTATCAAAGGATAATATATGAAATAAAAATTAGTGATGGTTAATCATATGGATATTTAAAGGATAATGTATTTGGAAATTATGAAATGAAAATAAATAAATAATTGAATAATAATTTAGTGAACATATGATTTGACCTAAATGTTATTTCCAAAAATATCGAGGATAGAGAAATATTTATAACATTATATATTTTATTTTATTTTGAAACAAAATGATAGTTCTTGGCTCTCAGAATCGTTGATGAACCTCAAGATTAGATGTGTTAACTTTTTGGATAATGAGACCATGAACAGGGATCCTGACAGGTTAATTACTGCATTTTCACGTTGATAACTTTTGAGGTAAGAAGTTCCTCATCTTTTTGGGTTCTAGTTTACAGAAGTTGATATATCTAATTATTTTGTTGAATTACATGAAATAATGTTGTACTTGTGATCGCATGTAGGTGTGTTTGTAGCCCATAGTATAGTAACTTTTTTGTTTTCATGAGATTAATGTGATAAATTGATTCTATGCTGATGTTTGATTCGCATTTTGTTGTATATGATAGCCATATTTTTCTCATGATGTGTTCTATGGTTTTTATAATTCTTGAACTTGTCATTTTTTATTTTAGAGGATTGGTATGTGTATACTTGATAGTTGGCTATAGTGGTATAAATAATCTTGGTAGGGTGTGTGCATGATGTGAAATGAATATGATTGCTCAGAATGATAACCTTCTAGCCATAATCTAATTTATGACTTGTGGATTTTGAGTAGATGACCAAAACATGATGCCTTGTGGATTTTGAGTGTTACTTGAAGCCTTGTGGATCCCAGGTAGGTTACAAAACACAATTCCATGTGGATTACGATTATGATATGATTCCTTATCAATTCTGGGTTAGTGGTTTTCACTCGTTTCCTTATGGATTCTAAGTGAAACATAGACATACTTGTGGATAGATTTTCATACTTATCGACATACACAATATTTTGAACATGGAGACGAAGTTGGTATAGTCATGCTTTAGGGATGTTTGGTTAGTGCATGACCACTCAATTTTGATTGAGTGTTATTTTTTACGTTTTATTTTTTTATGGAATACACATTTATACTTGATCACATCTGATTGAGGAAACATTGGTGTTGTCCTATTGAGTGTTTTACTCACAACCGACTCAAGAATTTTTTTTGATGCGCTTGTAAATTTCATTGGAGATCTAATGAAGGGAAAGGGACTTGTGGTAGGTGGTCGAGAAGGTGTAGAATGGAGCTAGAGTGGTCAAGGACATGCACTGGAGGACCTAATAGTCCTATTATTTATTTTTTTAATATAATTTGGATTGATTTCCAATTTAGGAGCTATTTATTGTATTGCATGTATGTCATCCATAAATTTCCACATATTTATACTGATTATTTATATTATTATTGTAGATTATATATCCTATGACATGATATTGACAGTATAGTCTCCTGGATGATCAACTTTAGACCATCAGTACTTGTCGGAAACCTCTTGCGTATGGGGAGGGGTACTTGTGGCACATAGAGTTCCAACAATGACCTAACGGTTTCTGTTGGGATGTTACAAAATGGTATCAGTGCTCTGAATTTTCTAACTTTTTTTTCTATTTTTTTTCTAATTGTACTTATTAGACAGGAGATTGGATGTTTGTTAATTGGGAAGGGGAACTATGACAGTTCCTTTCCAGTACTATATACTAGACATTCGATTTACCATTAAATGAGAATTATGTTTTTTTGTTACTACTTATTAAAACTCACCTTTGGTGATGGAAATGATTTTAATATCTAATTTATGAGATTTTATTTCCATTCATGCGTCATGACTAGGAACATATGGTCACATTCCATATCTATATATTATTTTTATATTGCATAACAGATCATTAATTAAGAGCCTTTTTTTGCACTATCTGTTCAGGATAGTTTGTGTTGTGTGTTATAACATTATAATCATTACTATGTTAATCTATGCATGTTATTGTGTTAGTATATTTATATAGAAATTGTTACTAACATGTAGGAATGTGGAAAATGGTTAGTTATATGAGGATTTTACCTTTGAATATTAGTAGACTCATAGGAAGACTTTATATTAGCATGTAGATGGGATATATTTTATTTATGTTACTAATTTTCCTTCTAGTATAGAATATGATGCCTAGAAGATGTATAATGGGACTACCAGCTATGGAAACTAAGGATGCTCCCATTCCACCACAAATGGCACAAGAGGATAAACCCCCCCCCCCATAATTCGATACCAGAACAAGATATCTAGGATACATATCCCATTTAGTTTGGAGTGTTTCATATAGTGCCTATGTAGGGTAGACCCACATAGAGGACAATGACTAACCATGCTCAGGATTTCCTACTCCAGTGTCCTACAACATTCTAGGGTCCTGGTGTCCCCCAGGATGCAGATGATTTGATAGAATATATTGAGGGAATATTTGATATGATCCAAAATCCTATGGAAGAGTGCTTGTTCCTAGAGACCTTCATGTTTTAGGTACCCACCAAGAGATGGTGGACTGCTATGAGCCAATCTGGAAGATAGGAAGGTATTACATAGATGAAATTCAAGGATATTTTTATCGATTAGTATTTTCCAGACATGATGAAGCTAGGCCACGCACAGGAATTCATGGAATATTGATAAGGTTCCATGATCAGCTATGCATATTCCTCCCAATTTACAGAGTTGCTTCATTTTGCTCATTTTTTTATTGGGAACATGGTTCAGATGGCTTAGAACTCTGAGATAGGACATCAAAAAGAGATCAGATGTCAGGTTAGGTGATTTAACCTAACATCATATACAAAGGTCTTTCAAAATCCTCTATAATTTGAAAAGAGATTCGAGGAGGATAGGGTATTAGGCTTACTTCCAGCCCATAGTAGTCCAGTGACCGAGTTTTCACTCACAACTAAGGGAGTTCCTCCTGAAAATAAGAAGTGGAACACTAGAGATGTGTATTGGGGTACCAATATATAAGAGTATTGGATTTTAGCCTCATCATCCCCTTTGGATTTAGTTTCACACAGTTTTAACTTTGGAATGGCTAGAAAATTTCATAGATTCAGAACATCACCTCTTAGAATGTGTCTTCAGTGCAGGTAGAAAGGGAATCATCAATAGTTTTTCTCTAGGATTTATAGAAGGATATCTCATAGAGTTAGGGGTAAAAATGGGGATTTGGATGTGGTTCGCAAGAGAATAAAAAGTCTATTACAGTAACCTAGGAATGGGGAAAATGAGCTAAGGCATGTCTCGTGAACGCAGTGGACCAGACTCTAACACCGAGTTTAGAGGAATCATCAACTCTTTGAGGTGCAGTGCTGGTCACCTCTACATTATCTACTTCGTTATTCAATTTTGGTGCTTCCCACACTATCGTGTCAACATAAGTAGTTAATGGACTTGACTTATTATTCATGTTATCATCTGATTTAGTCTCTCTTGATACACCTAGGGGAATGATAGTGGGTCTTCTTTATTGGTGCCTAGAGTTTCCACTAATCATCTCCATCTATAGATATCTACGAGAATTCATGACTCTTGAGATAAATACATTCAATGTGATTCTCATCATGAACTGGATGACCAGTTTCCAAACTCACATTGATTGCTATCATAGATGTCTATATTTTATTTATCTAAAGGAGGATCTAGTATTGATGATTGGAGTGTGGGAACTGGGAGCAAGATGATTTGGAATCAACTGAACCAGTATAGGAAAATAACAACACAGATCGAAGGATTGTCCCTTTCAGCAGCATTAGTGGAAAACTCCTCATATTTTCCTCTAGACATGGATCTCTATTAAGAAGTCATTCAAGATGACTTCACAAGACTCCCTCTTGATATGGGTGTTTACATTGTGTTAGATATCATATTGAGTGCACATCCCATTTCGATACCCTACTATCTTATGGCTCCAACTATGATTAAGGAGTTGAAGGTACAACTAGATGAATTGTAGAGGAATGGATTTACCATACCTAGTATGTCAATGTGGGGTTCACCAGTTTTCAATTCTTGAATGGAGGATGGTGGTCTTCAACTATGCATTGATTAATGAAGGATGAATCATGTGATGGTCATGTACAAATATATGTTTCCCAAGATTGAGAAACTTTTCAATTTACTACAGGGATCACTATGTTTCTTTATTACTGATCATCTATCAATCTACCACCGTTTGAAAGCTACGGAGAAGGACATTTTGAAGATGGGTTTTTATAGAATTTTTGGACTGTATAAGGACTTGGTGATGCCTTTTGGGTTGATTAATGAACCAGTGATGTTCATGTACCTCATGGAAAAAATCATTCAACTATTCATTGAATCTTTTTTCATAGTATTCAATGATGATATTCTTATCTACTCACTGGCATTAGATAAACACGCTAGGAATCTAGATATAGTCTTGAATACGGTTTGACCATGAAGACGTCACCCAAAGCTGTCGAAAAGTGACATCTGTATTAAAAGGCAGATATTCCAAGGACATGTGTTGTCTTAGAATGGTATATCAGTAATCCACGAGAAGGTAGAGTTATCCCCATATTTCACATGTCCCCAAAATGTGTTTGATATTATGGGTTTTTTATGTTTTTATTGTATTGTCATAGGTTTATCTAGGACTTATCTCGATTATGAACGCCCATTACAGCACTAAAAAAAGAACTGATTAATTTACTAGTGATCAGACCAGTGTGTATATCATTTTCTTGAACTAATAAAAAGGGATAAAACAGATCAAGTAATAATACTCACTAATACAGGGATTGGATAAATGGTATACTATGATGGATCATGCCTTTGTACAGGGGAGGTGATGATGCAATGAGAGAAATTAGTTTCGTATAGGTATCTATAGTTATGATCCCATGAGAAGAACTTCCATACACATGAATTGGATCTAGAAACAATGGTCCATGCTCAAAACTGTTGACACATTATCTCTCTGGTGAGAGTTTTATTGTTTACATGGAACATAAGAGCCTTCAATATATCTTCACCAAAGAGTACCTGAATCTATGGAATAGGAACTGGGTTGAGTATCTATAGATGTTTTACTTTGATATGAAATATGCATCTAAAAAGGGAAATTTAATAGTATATTCCCATAGCTAAAAGAATCAGGCTGAACATGAACATGGTGAGATGTCCTCTGAGAAGCATTGTCATTTGATGAGTTTTTTGTTTGATTGGATGATGGATGAGTTATAGGACCTTGGTTAATTGACCTTTTCTCCCTTGATAGACACATCCTTACTTGTGAACTAGGTAAAAGATAAATTAGATTCAAACTCAGAATGTTATTTAATGAGGAAAAAACAAGATTATAATGACTAAATTCTTGGATGGTCGATGGATGAAAATGGTGTGATCTTGGTACATGGGAGAGTAGTAGTCCCTTTTAACATTATATATGAGTTTATGAGGTATTACCATACCTCTAGATGGGATGTACATCCTAGTGCAACAAATATATATCATGACTTCATGTGATAGTTCTGGTGGCCATGGATAAGAGAGGCATTGCTATTTTTATATCTTGATGACTCACGTATCAGAGGGTGGAGGACATGCACCAGTGTCATGGGGGATTCTTATATCCACTCCTGATACCTTAGTAGAATTGGTAATAAATCATGATGGAATTTTTTACTGGGTTACCCAGGACCCCGATGAGTCATGACACAGTTTGGGTGATTTTTGATCGATTAATGAAGTTTGATCACATCTTATCAATAATAATGACTCACTTAGTAGATGATATTGGAAAACTATATGTATGAAAGATCATACACCAACATCGAGTAACTTTGATCATTTATTAAGATTGATATGTACACTATTCCTCATACTTTTGGTAGGTATTACTAACATCAATGGGGACTCTTCAAAGATCGAGGACTTCATACCATCCTGATACAAACAGACAGACTGAGTGGAAATTACGCATATTTAAGGATACACTTTGAGATTGCATGATAGAAATTGGAAGATCATGGGATGATCACCTAGCCCTAATTGAGATTTCATAAAATAATTGTTATCAGGATTTTATCTAGATGAATCCTTTTGAGGCCCTTTATATAAGTCCATGACATTCACTATTGTGTTGACAAGTGGTGGGTGAGGCACCAGTTGTTGTCCCCAGTATAGTTTAGGAGATCTATGAGAGAGTGCAGCTGATACGGTTGAGATTTCTCACCTCATAGAGTAGACATAGATTATAGACTAACCATAATAAGTGACCCTAGGTGTTTTCTATGGGAAATCATTTTTTAGAGTGACTTCAATATTGGGTAACAAATGTCTGTGAAACTAGGGAAATCAAGCACCAAATTTTGACGGACCCATTGAGATCACCAAGAGGATAGGGGAATTGGAGTATCTTCAAGACCTCACTTATTGTTATCTAGGTATGCATGACATATTCCATGTGTCATAGCTTTAGAGTTACATACATGACCCTACACATGTTATTGACTGTGAGGACATTGAGTAGGATAGTGACACATCTTATGTGGATCATCTGGTGTAGATCATTGATCCCAGCAAGTAGAAGTTACCAGGGAAGATGTTTTCATAAGCATGGATTTGGTGGCAGCATGTGCTGATCCAGGAAGAGATTTGGAAGCATGAGTCTGTTTTTCAAGCTCAGTGTCCTGAGTTGTTTGAGTAAATCTAATAAGGATACTTCTCTAGGATGACAAATTGATAAAGGGGGGTAAATATAAAATTATTATTTTTTACAATGAGAAAAAAAACCATATTTTCTATTAATTTTAAATGTCATATGAAAAAATAAGATTTACAAGTGAAAATAACTTGAAATGTGTAAAAGGATTTTCAAAAGGGTGAAATCACAGTTAAAACTTTGTAATATTCAATCAGATATTTTTGGAGTAAGGAATTGTGTTTGTGTGTGATTATTAGACTCATAAATCCTTATAAAATACATAATATAAATATTAAATATATTATATTAATCAAAAATAATTTATGAAAAATAATTTAATAACTATAAAATAGTGTGTTGTATAAGAAATATGAGACCACTGTTAGGTTCAAAACATGGATTTTACCTTATAAGAGTATAACATTTGAAGGGGTAAGAATTTTGGATGTGTCTATCATGAGAGAAAGTTATTAATTTTTATTTTCATATAGTAGTTTTTATAAATAAATTAATATATCACAAAAAGTGAATTGTATACGATATTTGAGAAAACCATTAGGTACTGAAAGTGGGGTTTACCCAAGGAGGTGTAAAACAATTATGTGCGTCATGAAATTGGGCACATCACATTCAATACGAAAATTTAACTATTTATTTAAAATTTATTTAGTATGTCTAAATTATTAAAAAAAATTATCTAATTTGCTTTTATTACCTTTTTATCATCCACAATACACCATGGATGCACGTGAGTTAATCATGATGCTTTGGAATTAGATGTTTTGACTAATTAAAATATAATAACATATTAATGTGGTAAAATTAAAGATACCAGCTTAAATTTCATTTGAAACTCTAGATTTATTATTTCTTTTGTAAAATAAGGTATGCAGCTTAGGTTGCTTTAATTAATGAATTATTTCAGATTTTTTCTGTTCTTTACATAAAATTATATATCCCTTGTTCCACATTTTTAGGATACCTCTATCAAACCCCTTTAACTGGATCTAGTCGATGCTGCAACATCCATCTTCAAGCTTTCCTTGTCCTACCCATAGCTTAAAGAAGGTGATTTTTTAAATTAATAATTAATTTTCCTTTTTCCCTCTTCACAATTATAAAATTACAACTCAAATAAAATAATAAAAAAATTATAAATGTTTAATTTATAAATTATCAAAGGATATATTATGGAATTTTCTTTTAGAATATAAAAATAATGAACTATCCAAAGATAATTAGACCAAATTATCAAGGAATAATATAAAAAATGTATCAAATGATATTTTTAGGAAAAAAATAATTATATGAATTATGGAAAGTCAATTTCATTGAATTATCCAAAGATAATAATAAAATAATAGTCAAATCGGATGATTAATGATTAATTATATAAAATTATCGATGGATAAATTATTCAATAAAATTTATCAAAAGATAATCACATGGATATTTAAGGGATAATTTATTTTAATATTATTAAATGAGAACAAATAAATTATCAAAGAATAATTTAGAAAACATATTTTTGACCTAAATGTTGGTTCGAAAATTTTTGAGTAGAGAAATATTTATTACATTTTTTATTTTATATCTTTTTGAAATAAAATGGTAGTTTTTTTATCTTTTAATCCTTTAAAAACCTCATGATTAGACGTGTTATTGTATTCAATAATATTACCATGAATAGGGATCTTGACTGATTTATTACAACTTTTTCACATTGATAGATTTTGTGGAAGGAAGTTCTTTATCTTTTTGGGATATTGTTTACACATGCTTCTATATTTAATTTTTGTGTGACATACTTGAAATATTTTTTAATTTAGATTGTGTGTAGGTTTGTGTCTAGAACATAGTATAGTATGATTCAATTCCATAAGATTAATGTGATAGCTTTATTCTATGATATTTTTTGATTCACATGTTGATGTATATGATAGTGCTATGTATCTCATGATTTGTGATATGGTTTTTATAATTATATGAATTTTCATGCTTTACTTTTTAGGATTGGTATGTGTATGATTTACAGGTTTTCTTCATGGCATATTAACTCATTTTTGGGTGTACACATGTAGTGCAATGAGGAAAAAATTGACATGATGACCTTGTAACCTAGAATCTACATAATGCCTTGTGGATTCTGAGTATATGACTAAAAAATAATGTCCTATGAATTATGATTGTTACATGATGCCTTGTGTATC
The DNA here is from genome assembly GCA_963277665.1 of Viscum album. Lineage (NCBI taxonomy): Eukaryota > Viridiplantae > Streptophyta > Magnoliopsida > Santalales > Viscaceae > Viscum > Viscum album. The sequence goes on along the minus strand of OY728161.1, from coordinate 521,045,544 downwards.
CCGAATAGGGTATAGATACTTAATTCCTTGTGGATTTTGAATATTACCTGATTTTTTTCTGTATTCTAAGTACGTGGTTTCACTTGATGCCTTATGGATTCTGAGTGACTCACCAACAACCTTGTGGTTGGATTTGGATACTTATCGACATATAGAATATTTCTTGCATGGATCCAAAGCTGGTACAATCAAAGGTTGTGGAATTATAGTTAGCACAATATTGCTCTTTTTAAATTTTGTATTAACATTATACACGATATTTTATTATAACATACACTTGTTTACTCAAGAAAATTAGGTTGACGATGCATTGGTGGTTTCCTACAGAGTCATATACTCACAACATACTCGGGCATTTTTGATGCCCTTATATATTTCATGTGAATTCGAATGAAGGGAATGGGGCCTATGATAAATGGTTGAGCAGGCAGAGCATGGAGCTAGGGTGGTATATTACATGCACTAGAGGAACCATCAATTATTTTATTTATTGTCTATTTTTATTTGCTTTGGTTTTCTTGTATCTATGGGAGTTGTTCATTGTATTGAATTTATATTATCCTTAGATTCCCACATGTTTACTCTAATTATTTTTATTAATGTTTTTTATTATAGACCAAATGGAGTGGAATATTGGGTATTGTCTCCCCAAGGTTCCACTTTAGACCCTCACTACTAGTCAGCAACCTTTGGAGAATATGGAGACACATATGACGACACATTCAATTCTGACTCTAAACCGGTGGGTTGGGTTTGGAAGATACAGTGAGATTTTCATTAGCCTTTATAAAAGGAAATGATTTATAAAAATGTACCTTTTTACTATAATTATAACACTTAGATTCAATTAATGTTCTAGGAAATAATTCTTTATATTAAAACATCCACTTATCATAATTACCTCCTCCCCATAAAACGGTGATATATAATCACATGGGTATGGTTTAGATTTTGAATCTTCAATGGAAAAAAGGTTATTAATAAAATTTTAATTTCAACATTGACTAGAAACAAGCATGGAAAATAAAATTTCAATCATATTTAATCTATCAATGGAATTTAAATTGGTTAAGATGTTAATATATAGATCTATAAGAGAATTCATAAATATTTGTTCAAGTTATACATCTCCCAGTTAAACTAAATGTACATTAGAGGACCTATAATCCTTTATTGAAGAGGATATAGAAATTTTTTAAGATTTTTATCTTTTATATTTACAACATTGGACACCCACAAATCATATAAAATTTTGGGAATCTATGTAACACCATATGATTCTTCCCAATTTTTTTCTTTAAAAATGTAATGTGACATGTTGATAATTTCACTTGCATCATTAAACTGAAATGAAAAAAAATAATTAGAATATGATTATTATAAAAATTGAAGAAAAAAACTCTGTTATATAAGAATATATAAAAAATAAAAAACCTTACTTTTATGGGATAAACAATTAAAATGATTTAATATAAAAGATTTTTTATTCTCAAATAACTTTTATAATATATTGTGTGTTTTATTATAATATATTAAATCAAAAACATTTTAAAAAAAATTAATTTTATAGTATATAATTTTAAATATTTGAACTAATATTTTAAATTTTTTTGTATATAATTTTTGTAAAATAGTATAAATAAAACTTATTATTTTAAATTGTAATTTTTTAATTAAATAGGTTTTAAAATTTTATATTTTCATTTAAAATTTAATTTTATTAATGGTATAATATTAATTTCGTAAAATTAAGTCTATATTTAATTGAAAACGTCAAACTAAATTCTGAAAATTGTTTATATTTTTCAAAAACAATAGAATTTTAGGTAAATATTAAAAAATAATGATTTTTCTAAAACTATCACCATTATGACATTATCATAATAAAATAATGATTTAATTTTTTTTGAATCCTTGTTTTTATAATTAATATATATTTATATGTAAACTAAATCACTTAAAAATATTATTTATTATTTATAATACCCATGTTTATCATTTTTCAAACTGAATTTATATTTTACCATAAAACTATTTTTATTCACTTAGATAAAAATTTATTTTTCCTCACTTAGAGATGTTTAATCTTTCAAATCTGATTATATATTTTTGACTCTCATGCTCATATTATTTAATATGTTTAGTTTTGTTTTCAGTTATAAAAATAAGATTAATCATATTAATGTTAATTACTGATACAATGGTAACAATGTTATTTCTAATGAATTATTTTTTACCCTAGAGTGATTTGTCTCTAATAAAAAAATTAGTATCTTAGAAAACGAATCTACTATAATTTTTAAACATATATAAAAATATATTAAATCCCATTTAATTGATAATTAAATATATATATTATTTATAATAGTTAGTGATTATAATATAGTTTTTTAAAAAACTAATTTTCTATATATTACATGTATTATATTGAAAGTTGATAAACCAATTTAAATGAATTTTATTGGTTTAAATAAAGGAAAACATTAGATTTAGGAAAACCAAATTCAGTAATATAGGGTTTTACAATCCCCACTCCAATGGAACCCTTTATGGGTAGGAAATAAAAGAATATAGAGAATGACACCAAAGTCCCACCTCCAGTGGGCCCCGAGTAAGATACTAGCACAAAGGGTATAAGAATATCACTTATGGAATGATTTACCCTTAAATATGATATATTATCATGATATAGGATATCAACTATAGTGATGATCTATGATATAATATAAAATAATGGAAAGAAAAACAATATCATAATGCATTTATAAAGTTAAAAATACAAAGAGTCTCCTAATAAGTACCTGAAGTAAATTCCTATACAAAATACATGAAAAAAATCCAATGAATGATCTCATAATATCTATTACGTTCCTCAAAGTCCTCTTAAAAATATGAAAAATTATTTGTATATACCTGGGGTGGGAATACATGTATACTTAGAAGGATCACATCAAAAATCCATCATGATAATCTGAAAAGAGATTAAAATGCACCTATGATAGAACAACTAAACTAAAAACACATAAACTATTCAACTATCCAATCAAAATCTCATTGAGGCACACTGATCAAATAACACATTGATGTATGGTAGAATAATAAAAGTCATGTTGATAAAAGGGAACATTACAACTCTCTCTCATTGATTTTCTTCTCTCACAACACAATATATTATATTGTGAAACTCCCATATCTCTTTTAATGAAATCCATCCTGATTGAATCTAAGAAATAACATCTTGTAGATAATTCCATTCACAACTGGACAACTCAACCCTCGTAAGACACATGGGCCACCATATCACATTGAAACCATATCCATAAAAAGGATACTTGGGTATCATAAACATGACGTACATAAACCTTATGTCATCCTTCTACCATACACAACCCCAAAAATAAGACACCTCATCAATCTCATCAACAGAACTATAAATACACTATATCTACCAACCATCAATACACATGTGTAAGAACATATTCTTGAATGATAATGGGGAATTGGGGGTATCCTTCCACCTGTCACCCCCATCTTGGATGTTAGGAAAAAACCATTAATTACATTTTGGTGATTGTATATAGTGAATGACTTGGGAAGGGTGTATATAGAGATCACAAAGAAAATATAATATGAAATATTCAACTATATAATCCTAGATGATGGTTTTTAGAAAAAATTGTTAACAACCCTATCACCACATCACCATAATGGCCTCTCAACATCCACTACATTAAATTCCCATTAAAATTTCACAACACAACAAACACATTTCATAAACCATGAGATACTTTCAACATTTATTTTAATATTAGGACAAATTTTATATTATCCAAATTACCAGCCTTCTTTACTTACTAATTACATAATTTTAACATTAAGAATCAATAAAAATAACGAAACTTCTTATTTAAATTCAATTGTTCATTATTCATTGCAACCAATACCATTTTAGATTCATTATTAACAATTTTTTCATCACTACCAGGGAATTAACCAAAAACCACATGACATAGCAAACCATCCTCCTCATGAAAAATAAACCTACATTTCCACTATTTCATAACACCACCACTTTTCATCACAATAGACACATCAAAAAAGTATCTAATTTCATATTTAAACATTTGGATTTTCATCACATTTACTTGGTTACTTTTCAATGGAATTATCACAAAATTTAGAATTTCTTGGGAAAAAATTATTAGTTAGATATAAATTCATAGGAATTATCTTTTGTGACGATATAAAACAACCATATAATAAGTTTTCTATAATGAAAATAATTATAATAGATTAAAAATAACCTAATTTCTAATATATTCTTATAGAATACTAACAAGTTTATACAAAATTATAGTAACATCAAAGTTTTAAAACATATATTTCCTTTTTCAATCAAATTCAATATCATTTATCACCTTAATTTAATTCATGTTATAATCAATTTCTCCTTCTAGTAAAATTTTTTATTGTCTAAATTATCGAAAAAACATGGTAATAAAAATAAAATTGGGCACGCATTCTATCATATTACCCATGAAAAAACCTATTAAACATGAATAAATTCACATAAAAAATAAGTAAAACTCTCTCATACCATTACATTGCCATTAATTTTCATTATCTTCATCAATATTTGGAAAACTATCACACTAAGGAGAAAAAAATAATCATCCCTCCATACTTTAAAATAATAATAATGATGAAGGATCCCATGACTATTATATTACCTTGAAAAACATTGTAGTCAATGAATAGAGCAACAATATGGTTTGGCCTCTCATAGATATGTCAAAGGTAGTGCTACCATAAACTGTTGATGCATAAATACACTAATGATATGTTTTTCTGGGTCATTTAGATGATTAGATAGATAATGGATGAATTAATGGATAAGGTATAGATTATTTTTAATTTTTTAGAAAGGTGTATTAGAATTATTGAAACCCCATAGAATTCAAAAACCCCAATATAATTTACTACAACTCTAATCATAAAACTATAGTATTTATAATATTAATTAATATTTGGTATAAGAAAATTGATTGAACGTGATTTTATCCCGTGGTTATAATATTTTATTATCATTAAAAAATGATTTTAGGGGTTAGATATCGATTCAAAATGGAATAAAATGGAAAAAATGGCAAATTCTACTATCCAAATACATGTGGGGGGTTCTATGTAAGGTTAACATACTTTACACTTAAACAATACTAAGGAAAGGATCGTATAATGGTTTCAGAAGACAATCCTTATGAATGAATCAAAAATACTACATTACATTTTGGCAAGTTAGGAATTCTGTATAAGGGTATCTATTTTTCCCTTTACACAACGCTATATAAAGGATCCCTTAAAGGGACCATACCATTATGAAAAATGTAAAAATTGTGCCTTTCCCTTACATGAGGATCAGGTTGCACCTAATCTAGTATTATTATGAAAATAAAAACTTTTTTATAACCCTAATGTATCCTGTTATACAGTCAATTTTTCCTTACATGAGGCTCCAGCCGCCTTTATATATTGGAGTAATACCCTTATAAATCCATGGGTACTTTTACCCAGTGCATTGAATTTTAATGTTAGACTTATGTAACATGGAATTACCCATATTAAATGTTAATACAAATTAATTTACTCTTATGCAATATATTGTGACCCTTATACATTTCTTACAAACACCCTATACCCTTACACAACCTTTTAAAAAACCATTACCCTTACGTGACTTAGGAAACTTGCATAACGGTAAATATTTCATTGATTTATTTAATTTAAAAAAGTTACTAATTATTATGACAAGTCACTATTATCATTTCAAAAATATTATAATCATTATAAAAGTTATAAAATAATTTTCAAATAAACTTTTCATTTTTAAATATATTTTTAAAATATTCATGACCTTTTTAAGAAAATTTTATAAATTTAAAAAATCATTTCAAAACAACATCTAAAATTTGTTAAACCACTCTTGAACCATCAGTGACCATATATTGAAAAGGGATTGGTTTGAGAAAACACTGATCCTTACATCTGATACATGTCTTGTAATTATCATACTCGGGAATTAAAATAATACATTGGAAATGAAAATGGGAATATGTGTAATCAATAGTTATATGAGATAAATCATTGGAATAAATTTAGAACTAAAACAAAATAAATATCTCATAAAAACCTTGGCGCACCTCCATATAACAATACTATACACCACAATTCCATCATTTACACTTCCCATACCAAACTTTTTCAATACCAACACACAACAATGCCCTTTGCACACAAATCTTGATGATCCTATTTCCATATCAAGATATTACCCACATTGGGAGGAACTAACTCACCCACATGGTTCTAAAATGAGTCATATTATTACACATATTTACTAGGAATGGGTTATAAAATTTTATAATATTGAATATTTAATCACATATTATCATTAAGGAAAACATAATATCTCATAAATCACTAATATTCAAACATCACATCATCAAATAAAAAAAATGTAAGATAAACTCAATACAACTTTGGGTGTGCAGAACAAATCAATGTTACACACTCCCAAGAACTCTCTAGGAGAATGTTCTTCTACACCACAAGAGAATATGTAATGGAACATACACACAACACCTTCTCTCGGTAATCCTAGATCTCCACTAGTAGATCCATAAATAGAACATCATAATCAATATCTAACTTTACCCAATTAATGGTGTGGGATTCCTTATTAGGATATATATAGAGTTGAGAAATGTGGGAGATTTTGTGGAACCATCCCCCCCATGGTGTGACTTCCAACTAATAATAAACATTTCCAGCACACCCAAACACCATTAAGATCCAAAAAACTACGCTGATAGCTTACTCAACCATAAAATCATCATATTCCCATGATGAAGAGAAACATTGAGAAATAAGTGGTCTCCCACTACAAACATAATGGGACTCATCCTACAATATACATAAGAATACTTCTAGTATTGATATACATTCACCCTCTAACAATCATCCTGATCCTTCTTTATCATGATCTATACCACAAGGACACCAAGAAATGATTACTACCAATCCTTATCCATTTATAATGAAGAACAACATGGATACTCTTATAATTCTTCAGTTGGGACTATGTTAATGGATGAGTGGTATTTTATGTTATATGAAAAATGAACCAATATAATTTACATTCCCAATATACAAAAATTTCCAAGATTCATGCCCAAAACATATCCTCCAGTTACAGGATAGTTTACTCGATCTGTCTATCCATCTTAGGGTAGAAAGTAGTTTTATGGAAGAACTGATTGAGAACGGAATTTTACAATACACTATAAACATGTGAGGTAAAATTATTAGCAGGATATGGTATATTGGACTTATAATATCCATATAGTTTCACAACCTCATCCATGTACCTCTTTTCTAATACATCCATGGTGCCCAACACCTTTATCACTAGGAAGTTAGCTAACTTCATCAACTAATCCATGATTTCCCAAAAAACATAAAATTATCCTTATACATGTGAAAATACCATAACTAATAACATTTATATTTCATCCCAAATACACATAAGAACATCATAGGGTTCTAACAACCAACATGATCAAGGTTCTCATCCTTAACATGCTAGGAACCTACATAATGATCCACAAACTCTTCCACAGCTAGTTTCATCCCATGTAACAAAAAAAATCCTTAAAAATTCTAAATCTTATATTCTCTTGGAAGAATCACTAATTTTGAGATATTGATATCATGAAAGAATATCTTTTCAATAACCACAATAACAAACAACCTTCTCTAAAACAAAATCTGGTTCCAAACATCCTCTAACCATCATGTCAGAGCATCACCATGGAAAATTAAATCACACAACATCCTAGCCTATAAGTCTCCAAAATGATGATCCTACACATATTAAATCATAGAGTAATAAAATGTAATTTTAATCAAGAAACATCATCCATAATACATGGTTTCATCTCAATTCATAGATTTCAACTTTTACATTGCTCTGATAGAGTCCCCAAACTCTTAAGAAAAATCCTTACACAACTGCTTCCTCAAATAATTTCCCGTGAAATTACTCTTTCTTGTGAAATATGAGATATAATAGTCATATTACCATAAAAAATGTTATTTACTCTATTTATAAATATTATGGTCATGCTGAAAAAAGGTATCCCTCGGGATATTTTCAATGGTGAAGATCCCAAAGTATTTGCCGAAGATTTATTGCTTCCACAAATTCAGAAAAAAACAACTCATACAAGATTAAAATCATGTATATAATAGTTAATATCATGGGGTTTTAACATCTTTGAGCTATAAATTAGACCATTAACTTCTACTAAATTAATACACATCCCATTACCAGATATGAAGCATCACAAGACAACTCAAACATCATCCACTTCACTGGAAACTAATGTAATAGGGTACTAATCATTCACCCCTTTATGTAGTGGGATTTCATCTAAGAGTGATAAGTATAGATAAATTTGTGGTCCTTCCAGGTAAAGGAATTAAATGTTTCCATAATATACTTGGACTTCAAAATCCAGTAATATCCTATAAGATAGGAAAAAATGTGAACCTCTTCCACATTTTTCTATTCAACCCATAGAAAAAACTCCATAATCGTTGATGGGTCCCTGGATTAACCCTACCAAGAAACCAAATAACCATTTAAATGAACCTATCAAGTCTGATAAACACACTTTGATAATTTTCCATAGAGATGGTGGTGTTGGAGGGTATCCAGGATACTTTTGAGATTTTTAACAGGTTCCATAATAGACTTCTATAAGGTCAACATGTTATTTATGAACCAGGCTATAATCTGGTAAGGGAATAAAAAATATTTTATGGGCCCCGTGACCTTAGGTGGTTCATTAATATAATAGAATTAAATTTCCATAGACGTGATGTTCTCATTCATGCACTGAGAGGTGGTCTTTATGATATCATTATCCTTCATCTTCAACTTGGAATACCATCAATAAAAAATCTATCATAGATAGAACAATAACTTCTATCAATATTATTAAATGATCATTGATCCTTAAAATATGGTAAACAATCTTTATCTTCTCCTGATTCATCCCCATATAGTCTATATAAATCCCCAGACTACAGTCAACCTTCCTAGAAAATAACACTAGAGCACCACATGATGGAACACTATGTTGGATGAAACCCTTCTTCCTTTGATAATATATCAAAATACTAAACTCATGATTCCAATAGGGTTCCATATGATAAGGAACATTAATGTCAGAGAACCATCTGTATAAAAATATATCATAACCTCTAAATTATGTTGATTAGGTATCAACACAACATCTTTATGAAAAAATTCAATAAATTCCCTAATGACCCTGATAGCATCCTCCATCAAAGAAATATTATAACCCCATTAAGAAAACATTCATCATGGAAAAAATGGGATCTACACATTAACATCTTAATAGACAATCCTACTCACTAATTATTACTAAATTCTCACAATGCACATCCAAGAACACCAAATTCCAATAAAATATTTAGATAAACATATTAATGGATTAAAACTATTTAACACCCTGTATGACATCATATCACTATATTTGAAATGTGAATTGATATCCACAAGACTGAATTTTCCATATTATTTTTATACACCATTAGAACACATCAAAAAAATCTAATTTTCCCTCTATATGGCATAATCAAACCCAGGTACATGAGAGGATGATCTATGTATAGTCCCATAGAACATAATAGAGAAAATTCAGAAAAAGAACATGAATATCCGAAATCAACATGGCATAAACAGTGATTAAAAATTACCAAATCATACCTCTAATAATCTCTAGAAACTATTGTAATAGAACCTCCATAGTTTTCAACTTTCTACATTGGGTTCCCATTCATAGATGATGAAATTCACCACTATAGCCTTGATCCAGTCAAGAAACCAAAAAATGAGGACAATCCTATGGTCAAACTATTCCAATTACATATTCTCTAGATATAGAATAATCCAACTTCCATTATTGTTCAAATGGAATTGAGGGTGGCTACTACTAATGATGACATTGAAATAGACCACCCCCACAATGCTTAGCTCCAATAACCATAGGGAACTCATTATAAATATGAAAACATAACCAATATATATATGATTGACCAAAATCCCCCAGGAAAGGAATAGACAACATTAGCCCAATAAATCTGGAATGTAGTTAGAGGGGTTGACTCCGCATGAGTTTAAACCACAATATACACGGTGACTGGGTTCTACAAATGATAACTCTTCTCCCCGAGGAACCCATCTAGTTACCCTATAATGATAAACCTTCTAGTGAGTTCCCATGATTGATAAACTACTCTTTCTACACTACCAAGTAAATCAACAATTTTAAATAACAAAATGTATACAATATAGAAGGGAGGAATTCCACCTTTAGAAACCAAACACACAGGAACAATCAATAGGAAAAATATTTGGGTAAAAGGTAAAATAACCTTTAAATTGAACCCTCAATCTCATATTGATATTCCATCCAGCTGAAGATACAGAATCTACTACCTCATCACTACCTTTTTAGTCAATAATAGAAAAACAACTCTGAACAACTTCTAAAAGTATGGTCTTAACACATATTCGTCCATGTGGTAACTAAGAAACATCATCCACCACTCACATATATATACTCACATCTACCTAACATCCAATGAGACCTTGTACCCTTCATGATCCTATGTTAAACTGAATGATATCATAAGATCATTTGAAAAGCAATTTTTCGAAAGATCAAACATGTTTCCCTCAAACATGCCCATATCATGTATCTTGAAGGTGGGAGATATACTCTACCACTGATCATACTCCCCCCTAGTCCAACCCAAAAGTGATTAATTGGATTAGCTTATCAGAACCCATTATCCTTAACTAAAAATGAACACCATAAATGATCTATAACTAAATAGGAAAACAAGGATTTCTTATACCTTGTAGTTTGTAAATTTATTAAGACCCATAAAAATTATTTATTTTGTCAAGGTTAGTCAATTCAGATAGGAACACAAACAATAACATTGGATGTACTTCCCCTAGGTCTATAACATGAATTTGGTGTTACATCACATGGTCACTCGGTAGTCCCAGAGTCCTTGCATCGGATCATAGGGGGGCACTAAATCACATGTCCTTGATGGTCTTCAATGGACTATTTCATGCACCATGATCAATCGATACCACTTACATGCAAGCCCAAGAAATCTTAAATATGACCATCTCTACACATCATCCCATTTCCCAAAACAACCATTAATACTAATCATTCATTACCCCCTCCCCTCATTGGAAGTTAATGATGTTATAGAGATAATGATTCCCGAGTCGCATTTCTATTAGTCCCCTTGATGGAAACTATCAACAAGGGTATAAAATATCACATATAGAAGGTGTTACCCTCAAAGATGATGTATGATCTTTATATTGGATATAATCCATCATGAAACACCATTATATAATATAAATGAAAGGAAAACAAAAACATCCTACAATTCATGTGTAATGTAAAAAATATTGAGTCCCAAAATATTTATACAAAAAATTTCCTAAGATAGTGACATGATTACATCTCATATGAATAACCTAGTAAAATACATAATAGTACCTAATTTCCTCTTAGAAACCTAATAAAATTTTAAATAAATACAGTAAGAATAAATTTATAATTAGTAGAATCACATGAAAATTATCTCATGTATATGTAAAAAGATAAAAATGATTCACTAGTGTGAAAACAGTAGAACTAACAACCCCTAAATAGGTCAACTATATAATACCAACCTCACTGAGGTTTTATTATCTAGTGAAACGTCTAATTATAATAATATATATATATAATATATATATAATAGGGTACCATGAAAAAATTAACATCATATTTTCCACTCACACACCAAAATATTGTACATCATATTGCTCTCTTATATTCTATAATGTAATAATTTTGTGAAGAAACATAAGATACCACATTAATAAAAGCACATAATGTGAAACTATGCATCTCATCCTACCAAAAGTCACTTGGTCCACAATATCACATCTTGGACACATCTATAATATTTATAGTAGGGTATTGTTAGAAATAGGGGAATAAACAAATTTTACACCTACATTGCATGACTGTAATAGAAAAACACCTCATCAATATAATCAACCCAATCATAAATGTACCACATCTACAATCCATAAAATCTCATGCCTACGAACCTTTTCTGGAAGAGATATTAGGGATGTGGGGGTATCCATATATCTATACATACCATCATAGATTGGGAAAAAATCACCCAAATTATTTGGTTTTTTTCACAGATATTTTAACTTGGGAGAGGTGTGTGTAGATATCATATTGAAAATAAAATATATAATAGTAAAACGCCTAATTCTAAGCTATTGGTTTTTTCACAAGGAATAAATCCTTCTCAAAATATATTTAAAATATATTCACAACCACTACCACTACCACATCCAAATATAAATACATAACACCACAAAATCATGCTATAATCCCCAATCTAATATCCATATTTATTTTAAAGTTAACAAAAATTATCGATATTTTTATATTCCATCCATATTTAATTATTAAGGGTATCTGTTACAAATTAAACATCATCAATATTAACAACACTTCCAAATTTAATTCAACTATTCATTGTTTATTCCATCCCATATCATTTTAGTTTCATTATTTAATATTTATCCCATCACTACCTGGAAACCAAAGGAAAACTGTATAACATAACTACCCATCCTTCTCATTACAAAAGAACTAAATTAAAAATATTTCACACTACCACCATGTAAGAACAATAAACCCATAAAAAAATATATCATTTTAGATATTAACATGGTTATTTTATTTCAATTTACTTTATTACATTATAAGGTAATTCTCATTGAAGTCATAATTCACATATGCACATTTTTATTGTCCAAATATTAGATATTATAAATTTACATTTATGGTGATATCAAACAATCACACAATAAGGTTTTTAAAATCACATAAATTATAACACATTAAAAATACCCCAATGTACATGGTTTTCATATTGGGTACAATGTACTACAAACCTATTGAAAATAACATCAAGGAGGTAAAACATTCATAACATTTCTCCATCACATTAAATTTAAATTTAATAAGTAATTTCATTCATGAGAAAATATATTTCTCAATCTATGATAATACATTTGATTATCTAATTTAACACGACTTGTGTAAATAAGAATAATAATATACATATAAGGGATAATAATATCTATGGAAACAAAATACATGAAACATGAATAACATAAAATATCGGTTAGACTCCCCAATCCATTAAATTCAAATTAGAAAGTTTATTTTAATCATCATGGTAGTGAAACTTATATCTAAATGTGTAATAAATCAGGCTCCCACCAACATATCAAAATAGAATAATTATAAAGCATTACTAAGATATTATATCCCATTTATGAGTGTTATTTCCAATAAATATTATAGAGATAGATTTTCTATTTTCCCTGAAATTAAAATAAATGTTCTGTAATGAACTATTAATGCTTGATAACCCTACAAGAGGATTTTGGGTTGATTTAAATGATAGGAAACATTAGGTATTAATAAGGAGATATGGGTATGGGTATTTCAAATTTAAGAGCAACATGAATTCGTAATGGAGTAAAAATTGAGCTTTTAAAGACCCCTAATTTAATTCATCATAATTTAAATCATCATAGAAGTTCATTTGATATATTTAATACAATATATATTCATAAAAATTTGTCCAAAGGATTCTATCCCATGGTTTTATGAATTTTTTATCATAGTAAAAGGCATTATGGTGTTCGATATCTATGAAAATGTGATGAAAAAAATGAAAAATATGGAAATTTTTATTTCCATACACAATATGGGGGGTTTTGGATGGGTTTCATATTTTACTATTTTGTATCACTAAGAAAGAATTCATGTAATGTTATCTTATGTTTATCCTTACACATGCCTTGAAAATCCATCATTTCCATTATGCAAGGTAGATGGTTTGCATAAGGTTAACGTGGTTTACCCCTACACAATAGTATATAATGGCTCACATAAGTGTAGATTTACCTTACAAACCAATTAAAAATTGATCATTTCCTATATGTGTGGCCTGAGTTACCCTTATAAGAGTAACCTTATGCATCTACAACCTTGCATGATTACCCACATACATCCTATTGTATAATTGGCTTACCCTTACGCGAATCCTGAGGAAACATTACATAGTGGGGACTACCATTACTCAACTAGGGTTGCATTATATATCACATTGAATTATAATTTTACCATAATGAACATGGAATGTACAATAAAATGTTTTTGAAAAATGACTTACCCTAATGAGACTCTCTTGGCCCATTACACAGTAGATGGAAACACCCCTTACATATTCAATCCACGTTAAAAATCACCATCATTGTTATGAAACTTAAAAAACAGGAAAAATAGTAAATATATTATTTTAAATACTATTTTTCATTAAAAAATTGTAAATAATTATGAAAGGTATTTTTACTATTTCCAAACAAATGAATAATTTTATACCATCTAAATTAATTGACAAATAAACTATTAATATTTAAAATTACTTCCACTAATTTCAACCCCTTTTAAAAAAATTATAATTAAAATTCCATTTTAAAATAACATCAAAAATATTTGAAACATACATATATCCACATAAAACTCAATATTAGAGAATTACAGGTTCAATAAATCCTATAAAATTACATTGGTTATCTAATATATTGGGTAAATCAAAAATTACGTAGAAAAAACTAGTACCAAGTATTAAAAATATTAATGTGAAAAAATTTAATGGATTAAGAATCAAAACTACGTAAAATAAGATTAAAAATACATGTTTGAGTCTTGATCCAATCACACCACTATACATGTAATTATTTACCACTTTTTAGATCCTTTAAACCGTAAATAGTGTCATTTTTTTTGAAAAATAATGCACACTCATAGAAGTTATATTTTATCCCTTTATGAAAGAATATCAATTATACACATTCAATGCTAAACCTACCATACTTAACAATAATGATATTCTACCTAATATACCTATCATATTAGTAATATTATATTACATATCCCCCTGGCCTCTAGATGTTTTTAAAATCCCTTTGTTTGAAATAATACCTTTAATAGAAAGTTAAAGCCCCCCATGTGAGTAATACTTTAAAAAATTTATTCATAATCAACCTGTTAAAAATATTCTACATCAATGAATTTATGAAAACATTAGTATGTTAAATATTTTTAAATTCCACTAGTCTAATTAAATATCAATTTTCATCCTACATTCGAAACCATTTCAAATATAAAGATGTTGTCACATGTTTGTGCGGACTACTACATCCATGAATGACACTTTATATTAATTTAAAAATAGATTGCATAGGTGCTATAAAAGAAATATTTAATGAAAAAATATAATAATTTAAAATTATAAAATGATAATTAATTTATTTCCATAATCTAGTTGCACTATATGAAATCTAATAGTATATCTATGTGTATGCAGTCTACCACCACCATGAATTGACACATTTAATTTTCCATTTCTTCCAGATACCAATAACTTAAAAAAACTTATAATTTATTAATATTATATTTAAGACACTATTAATATTTTGGAATGATATTATTTAACATCTCATAAGTGTTATTAATAAAAAAAATTATATTAAATTTAACCACATTTAATGAACCGATCAAGGAAACTTTCATAATTAGAGTCTATTTTAGAACCAATATAAATGGATATAAATAATTACATTAGATTAATAATGGATATAAAACTATACTATTATTATGATTATGGTGATATTTTATAATTTTTTTTAAAATAGTTAACATACAATGAGAGTTTCACATAAATTTATGGGAAAAACTCAAATAAATGACATGAGTAAAAACTAAAGGATAAATTAAAAACATATGGTAATAAAGAGACCATAGAATATAAAATATTGAAGAATAAGTTTATTTATAATTTTTTAATAAATGAATCTTTATTATTATGATAATAGGTGCACATACATAATAAATGGTGACCCAAGGTAAGGTGTTTTAGATTTCAATTTTAGATTATTAATATTTGATTCCAAATCACAAATTGTTCCTTCTTTTCATGGAATCTATATTAGACATTGATTGAATTTTGACATAAATTTAATGAAATAAATGTTATATTCAAATATATATTTGGTTCTACCTACCATGTGTTTTTAATTTATACTATTTATATCTTGTAAGAGTTTTTATTAAATAAAATCACCATTTATAGGTTTATTAGAAAATATCTTGAAATTATTACTTCCATTAATGGTTTCTTACATAATAAAATTTTTTATTTGACATTGTATTTACATTCTAGGTTAATTGAATCATTTTATAAAAATATTCCTCAATGATAAAATTATTCCTCAAAAAATTTTAACACTATTAATAACAATTCTCAATATATTTAATGATTATTGTTGTTCTGTTAGTATATTTTCTATTCTCTCCAATTTTATCCTTTGTATTTGGAAATACAATTATTTTTTACCTCATTTGAACATCATATTTTCCTTCTACTATATTAAAAAATGATATTTTGTTATCTATTTTTAGGATGGGGGTTTCGATAAATGTATTATAAATCATAAAAATGGATATTATTTAACAACCTCTTCAAAATATAGTAACATGTTTTCCTTATTTATCCCTCCATTAATCAATATTATTGTCATATATTTATTACATATTATATTTAAATATTCATTTCTAATATATCATGTTTACTTTATATTTCTTATTGGTATTATACATATTTTACGTTTCCATCAAAATTATTAAATTTTGGTAAACCTAAATAAGGGGAAAATTATGATTTTTTATTTAATGTCATGGGTAATGTCAACAAAAAGACTTTAACCATGAATAGATTCTAAAAAATCATGATTTTATTTAAAAACATCCTAGTTCTAATATTTTTTAATGTAAATAAATAGAATCATTCGTTCAAAATAATATACTTTTCTTGTTTGGGGAACCAACCCCTATGAGGTTAGTTTTTTCCCTTACTTGTCCTTGACAATTCTAATTTAATTTCCTACATTGAATCTCAATTTTTATTACCTATATTAAATTATTCCAATATTAGCATAAAAACTGATTAAATTACTTCTTTAATATTTATTTTTTATTATATAGACATCAGTTATTACTAGAGATAGGGTTATGGAACCAAAATGTTTTTTCATGTAATTTACCATGATTTTGATTTATGTATGGTTTATTTTACTCATTTGGAACATGTATACATGTACATAGTATTATTTTTAGTAGGTTATGAATGGGACTGAAATTATATATCCCCCAATTAATTTGGTAACATTTCCATCTAATGAGATGGCATGTATGGTGCATGCGTAGTTATTCTTAGAACCCAATATTATGTGATAGGTGGGATCAGACATATGTATCACTATAATGAATTCGATAAAGAGTTATATCTAATTAAATAATATGAAAGGTAATGGTGTGTATTCTTATTCCACAATTGGACTCTATCGACATTGTTCATGGGAATAGGTATTGAACCCAATCAATTGTGGGACTTTATCCACTATGATATGATGGTGTTGGAAGTGAGCCTTGACTTATTTCCATGATGTTATTTTTTATGTTGTTTCCACATATACATGATTCAATTATTTTACGATATCATTTACTCAAGAAATGATACTATTATTATCTAAAACTAGTATTCCATGGTAACTATTATTTCTTTTGAGATTGCATGTTTTATTATAATGAAAAAAGGAAAAATATTATGGATATATGTTCAATTTAATATAAATTTCCATCTTGTCCATTTTTTTCCATATGATTATTATCTATTCCATGAATATATTTTAATGTTTTCCCCCATACTAGTGTTTAACATAACCCCTTAATATGTTTTAATTCCCCAAATTATGAATATGAGTATGGAAAAGATGTCCAATAGGTGTGAAATATTTATGTGATGTAATTTTTATCTTTTAAAAATTATGTAAATAAAATATATTTCATTCTGGGTAAATTATATTGGGTAATAATGGAGCAATTATATATTTTTGTGGCTTATTTTTGTACAATAAATAATAATATATTTCATTCAAAAACCAAGAAATAATACAAGTGACCATGGGGGTCAAATTTATTGTTGCCTAAGAGAATCATCACTTTTGATAAGACAACATTATTTAAAATCCCAATTAAAATTATAGAGGATATGATTTGTAAGGACCTGAACTGTTATAAATAAAACATTCCACTTTTTATTTAATTAAGCGTCTTATTATTGAAGAAACATGTAGTTATTTTGTATTATTATATTGAATTGGATTTTGAATACCATTATATTTCATTATAATTGATAATATATCCATTTAGCATTTATCCCAATAATAGTAGAAATATAGTGCTTTAACGAATCCAATTGACATAGAAAAATAAATTGGTGTCCTCAACCAGTAGGATCATACCATGTAAAGATCATTTATTGGATCATCTAAGCGAGATATCATCATGAGGATTTTTTCCTGACCAATCCCAATATAATATCCAATAACATAAGAATGAAAAAAATATACTAGAGATAGTCAATATCACTGATATCACATTCCAAACCATGTTTGTCGAACCACCTGATGAAAGTCTCATCGGCACACACCCTTCCTTTAAATATTTGTATGGTGTATTAAAGGGGTATGTATCAATACCCTAGAAATATGAGTATGTAAATTATTTTTTTAATAATGAATATATTTTCATTTTATTGTAACTATAATAATTATTTTGATTTTTATTCACTAAAAAATTATTTTAGGGTAATATTCCCATGAAATTAAGGAATTTTTTTCATTGATTAATGGATTTTAGAAATAAATTATATTTTAGTAAAATAATATTATTAAATAATTTTTAATAATTATAAATGAGAATATTATTTTTTTGAAGTCAAATGTAATTTTAAAAAATATTAAAAAATTATCATTGTAAAAAACCATACATTTCTAAATAAATGTAGATTATTATTATAAAAGTGAAAATAAAAATATTTATAAAATTATTCAGATAAAATGAAAAATATTTTCAAAATTAGATCGTCGTAATTATACAGTAGTTACATTTTCATAATTTTCTAAGATATTATAATTTTTAGGAAAAAACTAAATACCATATAAATATACTTTTTCTATTATGATATTATAAATACCCAAAAGTAATGTAATAAATACTATAAAGGGTATCCACAACCAAAATCAAAGTTTTACCTTTATAATATTTTTATTTTATTTTTATTTTATTAATTTTATAAATACATTATGAATCTTCCAAAACCATTAATATATTTTATGTTTTTAAAACAATTTCATTAAGAGTATGACTCACCCCCACAAAATAAATGATATTTTTTTATAATGTTTGGTCCTTAGACATATAATATAATTAAAACCAATACCATTTTTTATAATCCAAGGGAAAAAACCATGGGATATTTTGTGGTTTTGGATATTTTATTATATAGAGGTCAAAACCTAAGTTTGATATATATTAATAAAATCCCCACTCATTTTTTATATAAAACAAACCAAGAATCCAATTATCCTCACTCAAAATTCTTAGATCATGTCCAACACTTACCTACCCTATCTATATTCCTCACAGGTTTCACTTAAGATCTCATGAAGTCCCTCCCAGGAATTTGGAGTCACAAACCAAAGTAAGGGTTCTTCTATTTTCTCCTATTTATTAAAGTTTCTTTATTATATTATGCATTACATTTTCAATTCCTAATGTTTGGACATGCATTTAACATTCCATATCACTACCCATTTGAGGAAAAATTATATGAGACCCCCTTTTCTCTTATCAACCAGATTTATGAAATTTTATGTGATGTCATTATACTGTTGAAATTTCTCTATAATTTTCATTTCAAAAACAATTGTGTAGAAAATACCACACACTTTCACTATGAATGGTATTCACCTTATACAATTATACTTACATGAAATTGGTCTTACATGTATGAATTCAAAAATCCTTGATCATTGAATATGTTTTCATGATGAATTAATGCTTGTTATATGATCTTTGAGGAGCACTTAAGAATGAGAATGTAGTGAATGTGACTGGTGGCCCCCTAAATGTTAGAGTTCTCCAATGCATTGGGTAATTTTTAGTCTCATGGGACATCATGTTTGGAAAATGAGTGAACATAATTCCATTTTCAGGCCATTACCTATGATTTCTTCATAGTTATCCATGAACTATGTATATTATGAAGTGTTTTAATTTGCATCCACATTTCCCATGTGATCATGCTATATTAAATATTATTATAAATGTTTATGATTTTCACCCATTTTATACCCCATTGATTCCTATTGTATGACCGGTAATATCTTATTAATTTTATGACTTACTTATTCCCTTACTTGTCTTCATATAACACCCCTTTTTTATGTCTATCCCTATGTTATCCTAGGAAGTTTTAAGTTAAATGGAATATTATGATCATGATAATGGTGTTTTCAATAATGATGATGTATTTATTATTTTATGTTGTTTTCTCAATGTACCCAATTCACAGTGAGACTAGTATTCACAATCTTCTAGGTTTTATTTTTTTAATTTCATAAAATAATTCATGAATTAATATGTAATAAAAGGTAGTGTAGTTATAGATGGTATCAAAGGAAAAGTTTATTTATTTTTGCGATTATGATTATAAATATCTATCGAAAGCATTACAGATAAGAAATATTATAAATAAATATCAATAAATTTTGGTACATATTGAGTAAGTGTATTTTCAAGAAAATAAATCCCTTCTTAAATACTAAAAGTGGACATGGTTTTGGAATAGAAGTCCCTAGGGGTAACAACATAGACAAGGTGTGTTGGTCCCGACTCAGTGTATCCTGGTACTTGAAAAAGAGACTTACTGCGAACCTAGTTTGAAAATACTAGGGTATATTCTTGGGTAAATTCAAATTATCATTTTAATATATTATTGAGATACTAATAAAAATTCACATAAGAATATATGTTAGGAAATTGATCATGGATAATATCGATTAAATCCTAGAAATTCACAAGTTATGAAATAAATGTAATTTATAAGTTATCCTTTTAATGTCATTGGATTCCAACATTATGTGTCTAATTGTTTAAAAATACTAATATATAATTATCATTTAAATCTATAATATGTCTAAAAATATGAGGAATTGGGTAAACAACCAATTTTATTGGAAATGAGATGACTTCCCCAATGAGATTCCCAACTTTATGGGAGTGTGAATCACAAAAATTATTAAGATAATCTCTCATCCGAATCATGTTCTGAATTGAAACCTAGATTATGAGGAGTTTCAAAACCCATATAAGAGAGAATAAGTTGTCATTGAAATATTTATATGAAAAAGGCCTCTGATATTAAATGTATCATCAGATACCTTTATTTTGAAAAATGGATCAAATCCATTGAGAATATCTTCTCCATCATTCAATTTTTTAAAAAAGGAGAAGGTTCTACTAGATATTTATCATATAGAGAGTAAATATAATTATTTATGGATATTGATCAATAATACGAAGCATTAAGATGAAATCAAATTGATTTATTATATATAATCCATGAAAATATTCATTGATAAATATTTTCCTCACACTCTCATATGTAAAATGTAATGGGATTTCCTTTCCACCAAGAAAAAATATGAAAAATATAATGGGGTATATAATGAAAACATTAGAAGACCTTCAAAATACACCTATGAAATTTTCATTACCCATGAATTCAAGGATGACCACTTCTTTTTGGAGGCTCAAATCTAGTCATTAAAAATCCTTGGAAAACTATGACATTGATAAATCTGAGGAAATAGTCCAATGTGGCCTCCTAGTTAAAATGGATGTTAGAAAATATCAATGGTATCATGGGGTTAAGATGATGAAATTGGATTTTAATTATTTCATTTTATTGTGAAATATAACCATGCCACAAAATTTCAAAATCTCACTAATCAATGGTGTGAAAAGAAGTTGTCCATAATTTTCCTATGGGGAAGAAGAAATGATTTATTTATGGGAATGAAGAGAACCTACCTAGTGATTACTATTAGTAGAAACCCACTAGTGTGATAGAGGAATTGAATACTCTGATCAACCCTTAGTGAATTGTTTCTTTCATCAACTTCATTGAACTGAGGAACTTTGAAAACCAATGCACTATGATAAGTGTCTTTATAGGAAACCAACAAACTCCGAGGTAGAAAGTGTGAGGATTTTCCATTACAACCAGCGAGTTGGATCGCAACATTTAATTGGTGACACGGGTGCTAGTTATTCATTAAAAAAAAGGGAATTTTCATTTTCATTATTATTATATGTATTCCTTCCTATCATGAAATTTTAGTAGAAATATTCATGATCCAGCATAAATTAAGGAATTAGCGACGTCAGTGAAAATGGAAAATGGGGAAATTATTGAATCCCAAGTATATAACAACTTCCCTATCAAAATTTCTGGGTTGAAAATCAAAGTGAACCTTTTCATAATACCATTGATGGAATTTGATTAAATTTTATCCATGTATTGGAATTCTATATATAGATCCATCATAAATTTCTACAAGAAGTAAATCACTCTATGTATCATGAATTGTCCTACAATTACATAAAGGTTCATGGAGGTGGATGAGTCTTATTTAGCAACAAAATATAATGAATGGGTATTATTTCCTTATGATAATGTTTATATTTATCAAATGATAGAGTCTAAGGAAATATTAATCCCTACTGTCATGTCCATTTTGTTGGAATATGCTAATGTTTTTATGAGGAATTTTCTAGTCTAGCATTTATATAAGACGTTGAATTTTTTATGAAGCTTATACTTGGTTCATTTACATTATCCAAGACTCCAGATAAAATTTCTTTCTGGAATTTGAGGATATGGATAAAAAAATATAGGATATTATAAAAAACTGTTCATACTCCCATGTGATTCACAAAGGGGTGATTTCTTTTTCATGAAGAATGTCAGTTCAATGTGCCTTTTAATTAATTATCATGAGATCAATAAATTAAAAATAATAAATAAGTATCCTTTAAAATGGATTGATGACTTTTTTGATCAGCTGTTTAGAGGAAAATAATTCTCAAATATAGATCTTCTATGAGGATATTATCATGTAATGGTGAAGAAGAAAGATATCCCCAAGACCACTTTTCATACAATGTATTGGAATGTGAAGTTCATAGTATTCTTTTAAGACTCAATAATTATACTTCAATATTTATAGACTTTATGAATAGAGTCTATAGATATTACCTCAAGAAAATTGGTATTATTTATAGATAATATTCTAAGATACTCAAAAATAAGGAGGATCATGAGGATAATCTATTACTATTATAAATGCCCTACAAAATGATAATATTTACTCCAGATAAAATAATATTGATTTCTGGTTGATGTAAGTATCATTCATGGGGTATATCATCATAAAACATGTTATATATATGGACCCATAAAAAAATAAGTAATTGAAGGATGGATAATGCCAAAATCTATGACAGTTATCCATAGTTTTCTTGGGTTATCTAGGTTTGATCCCAAATTTGTGAGAAATTTCACACAATTTTCAAACACACATACCAAGATAACATTAACGGAAGTCATTTTTTCTTAGAATTATGAATGTGAAGAAAAATTCAAGTAGTTTAAAAGGACTCTTATCACTAAAAAATTACTCACAGTACCCTAAAGTAGATAACTTTTTATGGTATTAAACGATGATCCAAAGAGGGAAACATGATTTTTGTTAATGAAGAATGATGATGTGATAGCCTATTATTCTATGTAGTTTAAATTTCATGAATAGAACTACCCAATACATGATCTAGGGTTGGTTTTCATGAACTTCACTTTAAAAATATAGAAGCATTGTATCATTGGAGAGATGTTTGAAATATATATGTATCGCAAATGCCTCAATTATATATTCATATAGAAAGAGTTGAATGTGATCGAATTGAGATGGTTAGAATAGATCAAGGATTATTAATTCTCAATTTAATACTATCCTAGGAAAGAGATTAAAGTGTAAGATGCACTAAAAAGGATCTATTAATTTTAACATTTATTAGAGTTGATAAAGATACTATATTCATATACCTGAAGAGGATGTACATGGGAATCATAAAGCAGGGAACGTCTTCAATCCTTTCACAAATTATTTATCAACTATCTCTTCTAGAGTGGTTATAAGATTCTCGAATATATAATGTGGGAAATCATAAAAAAGTTGAAACTATAAGAAAAGGTAATTATATGGAGTTCAATTTGGTTTTAGAAGGTTTTGTATGATTTTTTTCCTGGCTATGTGTACCATCAAATTCTCATATAAAGAATGAGATATTGGATGATTAAAAAATCAAATTTCTCAGTATTCCTAGGAAGTGAAAATCTGTATCAAGATATCCAAAAGAACTATTGGGGGATAATCTTATGAAATATGTAATAGAATATACATTAAAGCGTTTAATATGTCATCATGTTTATACTTAAAGGCAAAATTATAAGGGGATGATGCAACCATTACCCATTCCAAAAATGAAATGGGAAAATCCCCATGGACTTCATCAACAGAAATCCAATAAAATCTAGAGGAAATTATTCTATAAGGGTTATTGCGGATCATATTATAAAAATAGATCACTTTATTAAAATTTTTGAGTATTTCTCACTGGATCAAAATAAATTGATATACATCACATAAGTGGTACAAATGCATGGATCGATGCTATCAATTATATTCCATCGAGATGTAAGATTCAACACAAATTTTTGGAAAATTATCCAACATGATGAAAACCCTATGATAAACTTCATTATGACATATCACCCTAAAACTAACGTACATACTAATAATACTATCCAAATACTAGAGTAAATGTTGACAGAATGCTTTATTTACTTAAATGGAGGATGAAATCAACATCTACCTATGGTCGAGTTCTCAAACAACAATACTTTCCACTCGATCATGCAGATGGCTCTCTATAAAGCTCTTTATGGGAAGTGGTGTACATGACTTTCATGTTGGGAATATGTTGGGTAACGAAAACTACTAGGTCTTGAAAATGTTGAGGAAATGTATGAAATGTATATGACCATTCAACATCATATTGAGGCTACTGAATGTTTAAAAAAGATTTATGACGAAAATTGTTGATGAGAACTAGAGTTTTATGTTGGAGATATGGTATTCCTCCACATATGTCCAAAAAATAAATTAATGATACTTTGGAAGAAGTTAATGTATAATCCTTGATAAATCAACCCTTTTGAGATCCTTGATAGCATCAGAGAGGTATTTTATCAATATGTACTCCCAAAGAACCTATCTAATATACATGATGTATTCAATGTATCACACATGAGGATGTATATACAAGACCCCTAAAATGTACTCATTATAAAGTTGTTACCTGTGGGTAATGAAATTTATTGTGCGGAGAAACAAATTAATATCTTAGATTTTAGATAAAAGGTCCTACGAAATAAGACAACACACCTTTACAAAGTGATATGTTCTGGGACCACTTTGTGTATAAGGTTGTATTTGTTTTCAAAATTTATCAACAAAATTAAAAATGAAGAAAGATATGAAGAATAACCTAAATTTAAATGAGATATATGAATTATTCCATGAGGTATGCTATGTAAATGTATCACCCCATGCTTCCACAGTATGATAACATGTGATGTACGCAGCACCGAGTTCAAGCACACCATGACCTATAAAACTATTCGTTTTAAAAAGTGTTTATGAATAGTAATAACCACATTTGAAATTATATATATATATATATATCCCATATATATTTTAACATTCATTATTTTTTGTTCAATTACATAATATGAAGACAAATTCAATTTTTCAATAAAAGAATTGTTTTTCAGAAAAATACTGTTTTTCCACCATTTAATTGTGAACCATTTTTTAAAAACAACATTTGGACACTTTTATATATTAAATTTAATTAAATTAAATCCTTATTTATAATAAGTACATAAAAATGTAGTTTCAATAAAAATTTGGTGTTTTTCTGATAACTTTCACATTTGTGTGAATATTGAAAAATACTATATTTTAACTGAAAACAACTTTTTTAATAAATTTAATTTATAGTGTTTGAGTAAACAATTTAATGGTTTGGAAGTATAATTAGGTTATAGTTTTACCATTTAACATAGTTTTGGTCATTGGATGTAATTTAAAATTTAATTTAGACATAAACAAGTGCCAATCATTTGATAGTTATTATTTTCTAAAACACGCTTTTTGGATTGACAACGAGAATTAATTTTAAATTAATTTCTTCCACTTCTGGGTTTTGAATTTAGAAAAATGGATTCTAAATTTAGAATTAGGAGGTCCAAATTTTGTAAAAAGGTTACTTTTATTTTTAGTCATTTTGAATAATTACTTCGGTAAATATTTTATCTACCATGGTTAAAGGGTAAATCCAGTAAATAAGGGTAAAAAATAATATTATAATAATATTAAATTACCCTAACATGTGTCATAACCTTATTTTATTATACATTTATGACCATTTGAATCCTTGGGTCGATTTTTGGGCCCCATGGAGCCACTTGTAAGTGAAAATGACACTTTATATTAATTAAGTTAAAGTAAATACAAAAATGACATAAGCATATATCTGTTAGTAAAACAATTTTTATATAGGGATATATATGTTATCACTTAGACTATAAATATTAATTTTAAAGATAAAAATATTTCCTACATAATGGTATTTTATTTATAATTTTTATACATTGAATAATTAAATTTAGTTATGACACAATGATGATGTAGTATTTTCTTTATTAATGATTGAATCAAATAAATGGTATTATATATATTTAAATAAAAATAATTTGAAAGATTTGATTACTTACATGAATTTTATAGGTTAATTTGACATGTTAGGGTTGATTAAATGAATTTTTTTCTAAGTAATAATGTTTTTATAAATTTAGAAAAAACAAAATACCAAATACTGTCAAAATTGACATAAAAGATTTTTTTAAAACAAATATTATTTTATTAATTGATATTATATTCCTAAAAATCTAAAGTTCGGCCAAGAGACTTATATAATGATATTTCTATCATTAATTAACCACCTGTGGTTCACATGGAATTTTACAGTAATTTTATTAACCATATAACATAAAAATACAAAGAGACATGGTAAATGTCAAATTAATTAACTTAGAGTTAAATCTAAGAGATAAGGTTAATATAATGACCCAAAACGATATAAAACCTATTGGTTTAGTGTATTTCGACCCCTCCCCACCTTATCCTCTAAATAATATTCTTTTTATCCATTATAAACCGAAAAATAATTCATAATAATATAATATTTCACTCTTTTCCTAAGGTTCCCCTCACCCCACTAATAAAATGGCACTCCCCCTTCTCTATAATTCACACCATCAAAGCCATTTTTCTCGGCCAACCCCTTCCCGAATACACTATAATATATCCTCCCTTCATCCTAGAGGCCTTATTTGGATCATAAAGTCAACCTATGGATCCCTTGTGATCAAATCAATATGAAGAACCCAAAAACGAGATAATGATTTCACCACCCTCTTTCAAGTTCCTTTCTTCTTCAACTTATTCTTTCTTTGTTATTTATATTATAAAGTAATAAATCCAATATATTCTATATACTTTGATGTTTTTATAAATATGGTACAACCTTATTCAGTATTCTATCCATCATTTGAATTACATGTCACCATACGTGCGTACGTACGACTTACCGTCTCCAAGTCATGGTGTAATTGTTATTCAGTGCATTATTATTTGGATAGGTATAATATTGATGTGTAATTGAGGTAAATAATAAATATAACATTATTATGATTCTGTATATATGATATACCATACAATTATATATTATTTTAATATCAAAAGAATGATATTGTCGCTAGTGCGTACGTACGGACTATGGTCTCCACGAACGCGATGAGATTCATTCCCCATCGTATCCATTCAAGACTAATTCGAATTTGATGATTAAAAATAATTTTTAGGGACATGATATAATTCTGGATATGAATAAGATACAACCTATCGATAAGAAACATGTCTTAAGTAACATATAAAATAAATCAAGTAAGTTAACACCCAAAACGACGATAATAATAAAATATTATTAACAAAGCAATGTTAAAATATCATATATGATATCATATTCATGTATATTATTATTTTATAATTTAATAACAATGATTTAACTATTATATAGGAGGTTAACCTACCCTCGACCAAGGAAAAGTATAAGGTAAGGTTTAATTTCACAATCTCTTTATTATTCAAGGTTGTTTTTACGTAAGTATCTACTGGGACCTCTTTATCATCCACATCCATGTTTCCTAAAAATGTCTTTCGAAATAGTTTTAATATTTAATATAAATGGTTAAAATTAATTTATATCCTTATTTTTCCTTATACATTTTTGAAATTAATCTTTCTATTGTTTTCCAAACAAGGTCCTTTTTAGCCTTTTCGACAAAATTATGGTAAGGATGTTTTTTTAACTTATATGGCGGGTGAGGCTGTTTTCCAACATTATAAAATCATCAAAGATTCCCTTAAAAGATTATAATTATATCTTCAAAGTAAATGTTTTCTTTTATAATTATGTGAATTTTAAATTATTTAAAAAAAGAGATATTTCTCTCTAATAGTTTTGATTTCATCTATGACAACATCATTTGTTGGATTTTAAGCTTATTTGAAGTTGATTTATTATGATACAAACATTGCATATTGTACTTAAGGTTTTGTTATATGTTTTACAATTTATGTTTTATTTTTATACCATTCATGGTTTTTGGCTAAAGTATTGTCATTTCGTATTCTAGTTTTAATATGAATGTTTATGTTTTATTTCAACCTTTTCATATGTGGAATGTATTAGACTTGTTATGTGATGGGTGGAGCCCGCTAAAGCTCCTTGATGCATCAGTTTTTCTCATGAGACAACTAGATGTGTAATTGTCCAAGGAATTTTCCCAATTTGATATATGGTTTTGGCCGAGGACTTGATCATTTTAAGATGTCTTGGTCGAGGCCTTGAAAAAATGTTTCAGAATGTCCAGCATTATACATTCCCTAATTATGATAATAGTATTGATGGTTCATGTGGTCATTTGACTAGTAGAATACCCATGATTATGTTTTATTATGGCATTATTTACTCGGCTCATATTCTTGACATAAAACTGTTCATGTTTATTATTTGTAAAGGCATGTGTTTTCAATTATTCAACATGGTTAATATTTATGTTATCTTCCGCTATATTGTTTACCCTTACAGAGCATTTGATCTCACCCCTTTCTTATGTTTCATTTTCCCAGGATATGAAGAAGTTATTTATGAGTGACTAGCAGACATGATCTAGGAGGCCTATGTGTTTAATGGAATAATTTAGCATTGTATTTATTTTCAAGTTGTAATGTTAAACTTATGTATGAATATTTATTCCAATAATACTAAACTTATTGGTCTTTCGGGACATGATTTCCCTATTATCATGCCAATGTTATGTAATAATACATCGACTCTGGATAACTGGGGTCAGGGCATTACAGTTTTTATCAGAGGAAGTTTAGTAATAAACTTTAGAAGCTAGATTTAGATAAACTCTAATTAGAGCACATAGCCCTAAGATAGAATTTGAGGATTAGTATAGAATAACTTCCTAGAATTTGGGAATTGTAGTGATTTTGTGAGTTTTCTGAGAAATATATCCCTATCTGGATACAATCAGGTAGAGGTGACTCTGGCACAGATGTACCTAGGGGTAAAACCCGAAAACAATGCTTTGAGCAAGACTCGAATGGGAACTGGTGCCCGAGAATGGGCCTTGATACACTCTTGGTTACAACACTCTCGGGGGATATGCATTGGATAATTCTAATTTTCTTTACAAACCATTATGAAGGGTTTATGAGTATATAATTCCTCAAAGTGAACATTTTTATGATTATGGATTGTATCCATAAACTATTCAATTTATTTTAAGTGTTATAAAATTTTGGGATTAGGTATTACAATTCATAAACTAATCTAGTGTATGCCGTTGTTTAGAAATGGCGCCCATTAGAAGGAATGTGAACTCCAGCAATATGGATGATCCAAAGAGTAAGAAGGATCATACTTTTCATGGCCTTAATCCAACATTTAGAAGGTAAATAGTCTCCCACATATTATCATCATATGAAGAAATGGTATCATGTGTTGATATGATATGTAAAGAATTCTCCGAGTCCTATGGCTTTGAATGGAAGACAGAGAAAAAAAGGACGGTAGAGAGAAGGGTATATAATGGAAAGAAGGTAAAGAAGTATTTTCTCATATGTGATAAATGTGGAAAGAATCACCTTGGAAAATTCTAGAAGGGAATGTGAGTATGTTATAAGTGTGGAGAAAAAGGTCACCATGTTCGTGATTTTGAGGGTAAGAAAAAGGTTTCAAATGTACAATACTTCATCTACAAGGAGTGGGACGCTATGCGAATCAATTTTTAAATCATCACATTATGCCCCAAATGATGTTATTGGATAATAATAAAGTTATGATACTACCACAGATGAAGAGGAATGACTATTGTTCTTATGTTGCTATTAAATAATTATGTCATTTCAGGGTTGTATCGATGATGTACCGGTTATTTGAATTATAGAAATAAATAAGGATTGTACTTTAGTACTATTACATTGATGGTTTTATATTTTATAGTACTAAGAAAAGTGACTCCACAGTGAGTTAATTTTTTTGGAAATTACATGGTAGTATAAAAGATAAACCTTAATATGGTCCTAATATTGAGGTTCTGATTTTTGAATAAGAGATGGTTGATTTGGATAAATTATATTGGATATTCTTGACTACCTTTAAACCAATTAATGATTTGTATATTCCATCATTTTTGGATTTGATAACATTTTTAGATGGAAGAAGTATATCCAGTATTCTACAAGGAATAAGGTACCATGAGTGTATTCAATAAGGTTTTATGGTAATTCAGGATGTTTCATTGTTTTAAAAGAATACATGATAACGGTGTTCACATATTTTTATGTGGAAAAAAGAATCATCATTGTGTTTACCTTCCTTATAAATTTTGGACTGTGAGTTTGGACAGATGTATTTTGGATAAGTCTAAAGGTTGGAATTGATTAAGTTTGACATTTGATACTATTTTTATGTTTAAATGATTTCTAGAGATTGTTTTTTCAATTTTTATAAAAAGGATAACCCAGAGGTTGGGTGACAATCTGTCGCGTCTGACAAGACCGCGAGACTTAAACCCGTAAATCAAGGGCGACAATGGTACATCACATACCACTATCTTGTGTAATGTCCTGGTTTGTATAATGTAGTTTTATTTTGTTTTGATAGATAAATTACAAATTCTATTTTTTTAGAACCCTATACGGTTAGGATAAATATAATATTTTTGAGTTCTATTACCTTTAAGAGTGAAAGATGAGTTTGTGGTAAAAAATTAGTAAAGAATGAAATTCTACATGACAAGTAAGTATATTTCCTTATTTTCTTAGTAAATCTCATAAATAAATTCCTCAAATTTATAAAAGTTAACAAAAATCAAAAACTTTGTCAATTAACTTTTAATACTGGGTAATCAAAGACCGTTTAACCAATCACAAGTTTGTGATTTTATGGTAGTTAACTTTCTACTAATCCTATTTTCTATAACTCTCCATTATACCTTGATGGTTTTTTTCTCCTCCATATCCATCTTTTCATAGAATCTTAGTATGGATTATCTCGGGTGACCTTTGTACTTCTCTTTCTTTCATTTAAAGTAATATTTTTATTAACCCTATTTCCAATGTGGGTTTTCCAAAAAGGTATTTTATATTTTCAACCTTTTATTTTCAAATAAAAATTTCAAATTGCGAGGACGTGGTTTATTAAATGAGGGGAGAATGTAACACCCCAAGCTTCCACGGTACGATATCGTGCGATGTACGCAACACCGAGTTCAAGCACACCATGACCTAGCAGACCAACCATTTTAAAAATTAGTTATGAATAGTAATATCCACATTTATAATTATATATATATATCCCATATAATTTTAACATTCATTATTTTTGTTTCAAAGACATAATATGAAGACAAATTCAATTTTTCAATAAAAGAATTTTTTTTCAGGAAAATACAGTTTTCCTCCTTTTAATGGAGAACCCTTTTTAAAAACAATATTTGAAACTTTTATATATTCAATTTAATAAAATTAAATCCTTCTATATAATCGGGATATAAAAATTCAGTTTTAATAAAATTTTGGTGTTTTTATGATAACATTCATATTTGGGTGAATAGTGAAAATACTATATTTTAACTACTCTCTCGGATATTATTTTTCCCCACCATTAGTGGTGGGGTGGTAAGGGATTGGGGGTTAGGGGAAGGTAATGGGGTTAAGTCCCTAGGATTTCGATTTATATTTAATTTTCTTCCTTGTGTGAGTGCCGGTTTCGCGGTTGTAACCCAATTTTTTTTATTTTAACTGAAAACAAATTTTTTAATCAATTTAGTTTATAGTGTTTGATTATAAATTTTAATGGTTTGGAAGTATAATTAGGTTATATTTTTACAATTTAATCTAATTTAGGCCATTGGATAAAGTTTCAAATTTAAACAAGAAATAAACAAGGGTCAATATTTTGATAGTTATTATTTCTTAAAAACACGCTTGTTGTTTTGACAACAGGGAATTAATTTAAGATTAATTTCTTCCACTTCTATGTTTTGAATTTAGAAAAATTGATTCTATGTTTAGAATCAGGAGGTCCAAATTTTTAAAATAGGTAACTTTTATTTTTAGATATTTTGAATAATTACTACGGTAAATATATTATTTACCATGGTTTAAGGGTAAATCCAGTAAATAAGTGTAAAAAATAATATTATAATAATATTAAATTACCCTAACATGTGTCCTAACCATATTTTATGATATATTTCCTACCATGGGAATCCTTGGGTTGATTTGTGGACCCTGTGGAGCCACTTGTAAGTGAAAATGACACTTTGTATTAATTAAGTTAATGTAAATACAAAAATGACAAAAGAATATATCTATAAGTAAAACAATTTTTAGACAGGGTTATATATTTTATCTCTTAAACTATAAAGATTAATTATATAGACAAAAATATTCCATACATAATGGTATTTTATTTATAATATATATACATTGAATAATTAAATTTTTTTATGACAAAATGATGATGCAGTATTTTCATTATTAAAGAAAGATTCAAATAAATGTTATTATAAATATCAAAATAAATATAATTTAAAGTTTTGATGCCTTCCACAAATTTTATAGGTTAATATGACATGTTAGGGTTGATTAAATTACTTGGTTTAGAAGTAATAATTCAGTTATGAATTTATAAAAAACAAAATACCAAATAGTGTCAAAATTGACATAATAGAGTTTTAAAAAAATATATTATATTAGTAATCGATATTATATTCCTAAAAAACTAAGGCTCATCCGAGAGGCATATATAATGATATGTGTGTCATTAATTAACCACTTGGGATTCTCTTTTATGTTTATAGTGTTTTTATAAACCATATAATATGAGAATTTAAAGAGACATGGTAAATGTCAAACTAATTAACTAAGAGTTAAATATAATTGATAAGGTTAATATAATGACCCAAACCTATCTAAAACCTATTTTTTGAGTTCATTTATACCCATACACACCTTATCCTCGAAATAATACACTTTGGAGTCAATATAAAGAGAAAATTATTTTATTATAAAAAAATATTTCACACTTTTCCTAAGGTGCCCCTCACCCCTCTTATAAAAGAGAACTCCCCCTTATCGTTAATTCACCCCTTATACGAAATTTGGCTAATCCAAAACATACCAAAATACCCTCTAAACTTTCCTCCCTTAAACCTAGAGGCCTTATTTTGATCATAAATCCAACCTAAGGACCCCTTTTGATCAAATCAATAGGAAGAACCCAAAAAAGAGGTAATGATTTCACCACCCTCTTTCAAGTTCTTTTATTCTTCAAATTCTTCTTTCTTTGTTATTTCAAATCTAAAATAATAACTCCAGAATATTATATATATTATTATTTTATTATAAATATGGTACAACCATATACATTATTCAATCCATCGTTTGAATGAAATTTCATCATACGTGCGTAAGTGCGGCTTGCCGTCTCCATGTCGTGTTTTAATAGTTATTCAATACATTAATATTTGGATGGGTATAATAATGAAGTTTAAATGATTTAAATAATTAATATAACAATATTATGATTCTTTATATATGATATACCATCCAATTTTATATTATTTTAATATCAAAATAATGATATTGTCACTCGTGCTTTTGTACGGACTACCGTCTCCACGAACGCAGTGAGATTCATTCCACATCGTATCCGTTCAAGACTGATTCTCATTTGATGATTAAAAATAATGTTTAAGGAAATTATATCATTATGTATATGAATAAGATACAACCTATCCATAACATACATGGATTAAGTAAAATATAAATGAAAGCGAGTAAGTTAACACCTGAAACGATGATAATACTAAAAAAAATATTAACAAAGCATTGTTAAAAGAACTTATATGATATCATATTCATGTATATGATTCTTGTATAATTTATTAACAATGATTTAACTATTATACAAGATTTTAACCTACTCTTGACCAAGGATAATTTCAAGGTAAGGGTTAATTTGACAATCTCTTTATTATCCGATGTTGTTTTTACATAAGTACCTACATGGACCTCTTTATCATGCATATCAATGTTTCTTAAAAATATTTTTCAAAACATTTTTAAAAATTTATATACAATGGGTTAAATTCATTTATACCCTTATTTGACCTTATATAATTTTGAAATTAATCTTTCCATCGTTTTCTAAAAAAGGTCCTTTTTATCCTTTTCGACAAAATTAATGTCGGAATGTCTTTTTTTAACTTATATGGAGGGTGCGGCTATTTTAAACCGTTATAAAATTGTTGAAGATTCCCTTAAAATATTATAAGAATAATTTGAAATTAAAGGTTTTTTTATAATTATGTGACTTTTAAAGGATTTTTAAAAAAGAGATATTTCTCTCAAATAGTTATGATTTCATCTATGTCAACATCTTCTGATTGATTTTAAGATTATTTGAAGTTGATTTATTATGATACAAGTCGTCCATATTGTATTGAATGTTTTTGTGATATGTTTTACTATGGATGTCTCATTTTTATACCATTCGTGGTTTATGGTTAACGTCTTGATATTTTGTATGCTAGTTTTAATATGAATGTTTATGTTATATTTCAACCTTTTCACATGAAGAATGAATTGGACATAGTAGGTGATGGGTGGAGCCCACTATAGCTCCTAGATGCCTCGGTAGGCCTCATGAGAAAACCATACATGGAATTGGCCGAGGCCTTTTCCCAATTTGATGTATGGTTTTGGTGGAGGCATTAATCATTTTTAGACTTCTCGGTCGGGGTCTTGAAAAAATGTTTTAGAATGTATGGGATTATACATTCCCTCATTATGATAATAGTATTGATGGTTCATGTGGTCAATAAACTAGTAGAATATCCATGATTATGTTTTATTATGGCATTATTTACTCAGATCATATTCCGAACATAAAAGTGTACATTTTTATGTTTGTAAAGGCATGTGTTTTCAATTATTCATCATGATTAATATTTATGTTATCTTCCGTTGTATTATTTACCCTTACTGAGCGTTTGAGCTCACCCCTATCTTATGTTTCATTTTCCAAGGATATGAAGAAGTTATTTATGAGTGAATTGCAGGCATATTCTAGGAGGCATGGGCGTTCTAATGGAAAAATTTAGCATTGTATTTCTTTTCAAGTTGTAGATTTGAACTTATGTATAAATCTTGCTTCCTATAATACTTAACTTATTGGTCTTTTGGGACATGATTTCCTTGTGATCATGCCAATGTTATGAAATAATGCACTGACTCTGGGTAATTGAGGTCGGGGAGTTACAATAAATATTATGATTTAATAATGATTATACAAATCTAAGAAGATGATACATGTCATATTCAGTGTTGACTATATCAAAGTGAATAAATCTAGAGAAGAATAAGATGCATCCATAGGTCTAGAAGAATTTATTTATAGTATATAGATTTGGAATGCTTGATAACATCTATGATGTATGCAATGTTAGTGGTCACAATGTAGGTACATTCCCATATCAACATGAATTCACTATTGATAATAAAAGAAGACCATCGATGCTATCTAAGTATGAAAAATCTACCTTTGGAAGAAATCAGAAAAATATTGTGAAGAAACATTTCCCCAATAAGATCTAAAGTAGGGGTGCTAAGAATACCCTAGATTTTAGATTAATTAAATTGATGTTCAATTCATCTAAAATACAAATTGAGGGAGTTGAAACACAGATGAACCCATGTGGATGATCCAAACCTGTTCCAATAGTTCAAAATGACATGATGGTAATTTGGGCAGATGATTTGAAATGAATAAGGAAATGTGTATATGAAAAGGACAAGGCTTGAGATATAGTAAAAGGAAATATTTCACATGATGAAGATAATGTACATTAGAAAAATAAAACTAAAAGAAAAACATGTGTTAAATAAGTTATGTGTGAGAGATGTATGAAATATAGTCACATTTCAAAAGGTTTTCTAACCATAATAATAGATCAATAAGGAATCATTAAAAGGAGTAAGATTGTATCATTCATGATGGATGTTATGAAGACAAAAATCTCCATGCAAAGCACAAGATAATGTGAAGATACACATGCCACATCAACACAGATTAAAACATATATTCAGATGTGAAAGCATGAAAACTCGAGAAAATGGAGGATCTTGTTTGGGAAAATGATCTAAACCATATAGCTCATATTTATGAAACAAGGAGGAAACACTTAATTCCATTAATCATTTTTTTATTTTATTTGTGACAATAATATAGGAAATTGAAGGATAAGCATGCTCTCAGGGGGAGAACATGAGAAGTATTTAATGATGTCAACTCATGATAGCTAAGCTAAAGAAGTTTCCATCTTTGTATGATTCTTTAATTGATAGTGATAGATTAAAATGATGGAGGGTCACCCTTGATGAAGATGATGAGGAATGTTTCCCTTGATGGGGAGAAAAATGTTGAATCTTCCAGAGTTATTATTTCAATTAGTATTAACTTCAGTTGGTATTAAATGAAATTACACTAGAAATTTCTTGAAGAAGATGTATTTGGAAGAGGTATGTAATTTAAAAATATCTTGTCAAATGTTAATCAGAATGAATATCATTTAATAAAGGGGTATAAACTGAGTAAATTAGTGGCACAAGAATAATAGAAGTTCCTAAAGTCCACTTATCCAACCAATTGCACATGAATGTTTTTGAACTATTAATTGAAGTGAGTGTAAGTGTTTCACGATGATTATTCACTATCATATTCAATTTCAGCACCTTGGAATAAGAGTAAAAAACCCATGAAGACAAATTACATGATTTATCATCTCATGTGGTATCAAGAGAATTTAATAATGTAAAACCTTGTTGTCTAAATCAAATCCTCTTCTTTTCAATAATGATCGTTGCTCAAGTATACTTAGAGTGAAATGTTTGATGGAACATTTGTTATGTTTATATTGATACCCTTTTCCCATGAACATTGTTTTTCCTTTTGATTAGGGTGAGTTAAGGGATATGAAATTAAGGAGAGAGAAAAGATTCTCATTTTGATATTGACACATTCATTTGAGGTGAACATTAACGTATTAACAAGAAAATACAATGTGGGAGTTTGTTGGGACCACTTTGTGTATAAGTTTGAATTTGTTGTAAAAGTTTGTAAATGAAGATCAAAATGAAGAAGGATATGAATAAGTTTTCCAAATTTATTGAGAGACATGAATTATTTCATGTGTGATCATGTGGAGATTTGAATATTTAAGAATGATCAAAACAATCTGAGATGATGATGTGAATCATTTTTAGTTTTGACTAGAAAGACTGATGTTTCTAGAAGATAGGGAAGTTATTAAGTTGTAGTACTTTCCCTGGAGAATCTTTCGATGCCGGAACTGATCATTAAAATAGTATATATCATAGTGGATGATGTTCATGATGAATTCCGCTAACATTTGAAGAAGAAAGATGGCAGTTAAATAGCACGAGTTTTCCTTACAATGTCGATATTTAAGGTGGTTCAGTTTCCCAGTGCTTCCCAAATTGTGGGAACTCAATGTAGGGATATTGTTTTTGGAAATGGAAGGATTTCTGCATAGCAGTGAACGGTATGTGGAATGGTGAAGGAAATTGGAAAAAGGAAAAAACCTGTTTACCTCGGAACATGGACCACGTACCATGTTCCATGAATGGTTCATGACTGCATACCAGACATCAAAAATGGTAGGCGGAGAGGTGATCAGAATAGAAAAAGGTTTGCAGTGATGGTATGCGGTGAAGGCATCCGATAAGTGAGAAAGGTACCTAGAACGGTTCATAGATCAGGTCTCAGTACATAAAATGGTTCGTCGTGGAAGGATTTGTGGTATAATGAATTCAATGACGTTGGTGGAAGAGATACAGTATGCGGACCGGCATACACGTGGTACGCGGTGAAGTTTCACAGTTTTTTGGTGGGTCACAGTATGAGGTGGAGGCTTAGAGTACGTGTAAAGAGCATAATCTCTGGTGAATATTTTCCAACATTCAAAATTTGGGTAAAACTGATTAGTAAAATTTGTTGACTTGTTTTCCTATATAAGGTGTGTTAATCCTATAATTGAGGGAGGGAGTGAATTCAATTATAAAATATAAACATTGTGGAAGATCTTGGTTAAATTCGAATGTGGTACACATGATAGATTCTACATAGGATGAAGTGGTATGAAAAAGACAAAATAGTTTGTGAAATTGCAAGGAGTAGACTACGGAAGAGATTTTGCGTAAGAAAAAGGAAGTACACGAAGGTGGTACATAGAGGTGTGGTATATGAATGTGGTACACATAGTCCATATGATGAGGTGGTAAATCAAGGTAGTGTACTGAGCATGTGTGGTTTTCGGATCTGGAACAATACTTGAAGCATGCACGGTGTGTGGAGAAGCTGTGGTGTGTGGAGAAGGTGCGGTCTGCAGAGCAGGTCTGGTACATGAGGAAAAGGTGGTATGAAGAGTAGGCGCGGTATGCCGACCAGGGGCAGTACACGGTGCAAATTTAGTACGCATACCAGGTGGAATACGCAGAGCAGGAGTGGTACGTAGATCGGGGACAGTCTGCATAATCAGGGAAATTTGGTGGAGAAAAAACATCATAAAGGAAGATTGTGGTCCTATCCTAAAGAAGAATAAGATCGAGTGTATTAAGTTCTTTTACAAAATAATAATATTGAACTTAAAAGAGCATCAACTCTAGACCTTGATGCAAGAAAAGTCTCAAACTGAATAAGAGACAAATACATTTCATGCCAATCTATTAAAGGGACCATCAAGTCGATAAACTGAGTGATACCTCTCCCAAGGCAGTGAGCCAGGGGCAGTCAATGGAAGTGATCTGAGGGAAGTAGTGAGAAATCCATAAACCTTTGTAAAGTCAGTGTTCATGGTATATACTATCTATACTAGAAGATTCGTAATAAAAAACTAGTAAATATTAGTGGAATTTGGTATGACCGACAACATGTCTGCATATGCTCCTTGGACGTAGCCCTTATTGGTGAACCAAGTAAAAATTGTTTTGTCATCTTTATTCTGGTGAATGTTTTAATTACTGTACATATCCATCATATAGGTATTAAGAAGGGTTCCTACCAATGTGTGAAAAAGATCTATTAATGAAGAGAAAAAGATGACACCATGATTCACCCCCCCTCCTGGTGGTCTAGGGTCCTATAGTATGGAGAAACCAAATGTTTAAAGAAGCGACATGGGAACCGTATTGGTGATGAAATAGAGTAACCCTAATTGGTTTTATTGTGGAAGATAAAATTTTTTGGGGGAAATTTCTAGAGGGGGGAATATTGTAAGGGCCTGAACAATTACAAATAAAAATTCCCCCATTTGATTAAATTAAATTTCTTATTATCAAAAACACATATTATTAATTTGTTTTATTATATACAATTGGATTTAAATTTACATTACATATCATTATTGTTGATAATATATTCTTTGAAAAGTGATCACATTATTATTACAAATATAGGGCTTTAACAAATCCAATTGACACATACAGTGGTAGTGATGACCTCAACCAGCAGGATCATACCCAATGTATCCCAATTATCAAAGCATTTGAGGGATATAGAATCCCTGGTCTTTTACATTGACATAGAAATAGATGATATCTCACAACGTAACCATGACAAAAAAATCTCTGGGAGAAGTTCATACTCATTGAGATCACGATCCAAAACATGTTTTCCAAACCACCATATGAAAGTCTTACTATCGTGAACCTTACACATTAGGTGTCCACCGGTTTTTTAAAGGGATATGTGTGAAGACCCTAACAATATTATTTAGTATAATATAATATTTACAATAATGAATATATTTCCCTTTTATTATTACATTATAATTTTTTTATTTTTATTTAATAAAACAAAAATTGTATTTTTGCGTATTATTCAAATTCAATTAATGAATTAATTTATATAAACTGATGGATTTTTTTAAATAAATAATATTATAATAAAATAGTATTATAAAATATTTTTTATTTATATTAAATGATCATATCATTATTATGAAGTATAATGTAATTTTAACATTGGTTCGAAAATAGTTATTGTAAAAAAACCCAAAATTTATCAATAAATATAAATTATTATTTTAAAAGTGTAAATAAAAATATTTATAAATTATTTAAATAAAATGAATATTATTTTTGGAATCATAGAATTAAAATTATAAAGTGGTATTTTTTCCTAATGTTCAATTATAGTGGAATATTTGGGTTAAAATTAAATACCATATAAATTTAATTTCTGAATTACAACATCATAATGTACCAAAATTTATGTAATAGATACTATATAGGGTATAAACGACCAATTTGGTTTTTTTTACTTTTAAAATAATGTGAGTTTTTTTAGCTTATTATTTTTATAAATCTTTTATGAATCCACTAAAATAATTAATGTATTTCGATATTTTAAAATTATTTCATCAAGAGTATGACTCACCCTTATATAGGAAAGGGTATTATTTTATCCCCCTAGCCTTATAAAATAATTAAAACCACTCCCATTTTAGAGAAACCTTGTAAAAAACATGGGAATGTTTTTCATTTTGGTTCTTTTTATTATATACATACCTAAACCTATGTTTGTGAAATATTAAGGAAATCCCCACCTATTTTTTTCAAGAAGGCATCCAAGATCCCATTTATCTAAACTAAAATTTTTTGGATCATTCTCTTACTCATCTATTCACTCTTAATATTCCCCCCATTTTTCACCCACGCTATCATGAAATCCCTCCCATGAATGAGGATTCACATACTCATGTAAGGTTTCTTTTCTTGTCTAAACCTGTTTAAACAATATTTATTATCTTATTCCTTTAATTTCAAATTCTTAATGTAAGGATATATATTCACATGTCCCTTTTACTTCCCATTTGATCGTAATGTTATGAGATAAAAATATCTCCCTCATCAATCCATTTAATAAATTTTTATGTGGCATCGTTATGCTTCTTAAATTTCACAGTGATTTTCAATGCCATAAAAAATCATGTAGTGAATACCTTACCAATAACCAATCAAGCATGTTGACTATATAAACATGTAATTAATTTAAAAGTAACATATATGAATGTATTAAAAACTCTTTTGTTGTGGAATAAATTATAATGATGAATGACTCCATGTTGTATTATCTATGTGGTACACATATTCATGAGAATGAAATTAATATGATTGGTGAACCCAAAATTATATAGTGCTCCAATGCATTTGTGAGTAGTTAGTATCATGAGACATAAATTTGGGAAAGGTAGTGAAAGTGATTACTTTTTGAGAAATTTTCCATCATGTTTTATTGGATATTAGTTTTGAAATATGTTTATGATGCAATGTTTTAAGTTGGTTCCACATTTCCCATTTTATCATGTAGTGTCATTTCTTAATGTTCATGTTTATGATTATCACCCCTTCAATACCACTTTAATAGGTCGATATCCTATAATTTATTTTCTTATTCATGTTATGAATTGTTTATTTCCATAATAGACTTTATATCTCACCCCTTACTTATGTATGTCCCCAGTTTATCCCATGTAGTTTTATGTTCGATGGAATACTATGATCATGTTAAATACGTTTTCAATAAAGATGATGTAGTTTATATCTTATGGTATTATGTAAGGTAACTAATTCCTAAATAAATTATAATTTTATATCATACAGGTTTTTTTAAGTGTACTTTTAGGTAATTAATAATGTATTATTATGTAATAAATAATGGGTAGTAATATTTTAATATATAGGATAACATCCTAAAATAATGATAAGCTAGAACTCAGTGGTGTTTTGTAAATAACATCCATTTTGGGATAATAAATTTTATTGTATACTCTATAAATAATATACCATTGTTTAGTAACCTGGAAATGGGTGATGTGGTATTAACATGATCATTTCCCAGTGAATGATAATGATTCCTAATTGTATATATTTTTTGACACTCCAGGGTGATATGTTTTGGTCAATCACATTATCTTTACTTAATATTATGAAATGTTTATTATGTTATGAAATTTGGTTATGAATTGTGAGAAAACATTACCAAAATGAACCTATATTGAACCAAAAGTGATATGGTTTGAACTTGAGTCTA
Source organism: Viscum album (assembly GCA_963277665.1). Lineage (NCBI taxonomy): Eukaryota > Viridiplantae > Streptophyta > Magnoliopsida > Santalales > Viscaceae > Viscum > Viscum album. Next base: position 521,002,366 of record OY728161.1, on the reverse strand, counting down.
ATGTGAATATTTAAAAGTGTAATACTTGTATAGGTTCAATTTCTCTTACGATAATTTTTTTATAATTATCTTATGATATAAATTATTATTAACTCATATTGTTATATTTTGGATTTATAAATTGTTAAAACCCAACGTAATCAGGAAAAAAATGCATAATAATGATAATTCAAAGATTGTAACAACGAGAATCCTTACGGGGTAAGAGATAGATTAAAAAATCATCTCATTATGCCCAACCATCTATAATGAATTGTTATTAACAAAATTTGATTAATTGCATTAAAAAAATAGAAAAAAATTTGATAAAGATAGAATATCATGAATATATAGGTGATGATGGTTATAAAGGATAAAATAATAAATTTCCCTCCAGTAAAAAATATTGTATGAAGAACCCTTGATAATGTATCAAATAAACTGGAAGATGTTTGTATTATTATACAGAAGTGAATACAAAAATAAACATTTGAGAAAAATTATTTGTTAATTGGACATGGTTAATATAAAAATTTATTCCCATTTGGTATTAATAGAATTTCAATTTCATAAATGTGGGGGAATTGGGCATTATATAAGAAAAATTCATAATATAATGTATAAAAAGTATGACAAACCATTGAGACATTCGAGTCGAATATAACAGTGGAAATTATATTGGAATACAACTACTAATGTGAGTTATTAGAATTATGTGGTGTAAAAACCTAAAAATTTAGATGATATCTTACTTGACATACAACACTGAGCTTGAAATGAACCATGATAAATTATAACCTAGCAGTTAATTGATTATATTAATAGTAATAACCACAATATAAATGTACCAACAATGATTTTATACAAGGAAAATTAATTTTTGAATTAATAATAAATACTCTCCCAATTTTTTTAATGATAAATTATTATTAAAAAAATATTTTCAAGGGTTAAGGTATGTGAAAAATGAGATCTCGTAATTAAGAAGTATAAATATAAACCATTCTTTTTAGTATTAGTTCTTCTTCCAAATTTTATTAACCAATCTCATCCTTAATAAAAAGATTATGTATAATAAATATATTTATATGTTATTATGATAATGGGATAATGATTTTCCACATCATTTCATCCACATGGGAACTAAAACTATTTCTCAGGCATACATGTTGACCACTACCTCCACATAGCGATATGATTAATTTTACATTATAGAATTCATGTTTTGAGATTAGGATGGATATAATATTTATAAATTATTTTAATTAAATAATTATTCATCTATAATTATAATATGTTATCAAAATTGTTACCTTTTAATTTGTTGAAATAATAACATCATTAGTGAGTACATGTGGGCTAACCCCTTCCAGAAGTGATGTGACTAGTTTTTTGTTTACACTATGTATAGATGTTAATAAGTATAGATTTAATGAATTTGAATTGTATTTTTGATATAATAATTATTGTTTTAGGTTGATGTATTATTTAACATTTTTTTATTCCATTCACTGAAAAGTTAAAATGTAACTTGTTTGTTGGTACGAACTACTAAGACTCCGAAATGATGTAATCCTTTTTTCATCACCAGTTTATATTAATAGATATATAAGTGTAATTAATGATTATATATTATAATAATTATATGATTAATTTTTTTTATATTATGTAACATTGATAAATTTTTAAGGAAAATAACATTCAAACCAATCCATACATGAAAACCCAAATAATAATCACAAGGAAACATAGTTTTCAATACAGAATTATTAACAGAAAGGTGTTTAAATGTTATAAGTGGGTCATATATGATATTATAAGTGTTTATAATTTTATTTTATTTAATTATAATAAATCTATATTTTTTATATTTTATGTTAGAGAACATACATGTCAATTCATAAGTAGTGTAATGGTTCTTAATCTCAAAATTGTTCCACCAAGTAATGCTTAATATTATGCACCAACTTATTTTAATATGGGATATAAATTACCCATTTTGAATTTTTATATCATTTATCCTACTTATTTTATTGTATTTAAATATAATTTTTTTTTCATATAATAGGTTTTATTTAAAATTTTAGTAACATGGTAAGGCATTATCATCGTAAATTGTTTTATTTGTGATATATGATATATGATATAATTATCTTATTTTATTAAGTATATCTACTTCCCCTTTGATATCTAGTATCATTAATATCATTATGTGCATGGTATTTAATGTTTAGGATGATATTATTTATTTAATGTAACATATGAATCAAAAGTTATTGATTTTGTAAGTGTTTTTTCTAATATTCTCACTTTTATTATAGGTTTTTTAAGATTGAATTTATTATGATGAAATAATATGATAATTATCGCATAAATATAATTTATTTTATTCTACTATATTTACCTATATAATTAATAAAATTAAATTAATATTACTCTCTCTAGGAACACAATATTCTAATAGAATTTTTTTAGGAAAATTGATATTATTTCTCTCATCATCCGGGAATCTCTTTTTCCTAATCAGTATTTTCTACAAAATGATTTCAAGATTTTTTTTATTATTATTTAATTACATATTAAATGATTTTTTAACCATGTTTTTCTTTTATAGAATGGTTTAATTGGAATCTTCATTTTATTTTTTGAAGGTGGTGCTTTTTATATAAGGTGACAATAAAATAATTTATTTTTAACATACACAATATGATCAACATTTCCCACTATAATAAATTCTCATAGCTTGGAATCCTTCCTTAAGAGTTTCCATTTTCATTTCATGAGAAAAAAATTCTTTAATACTTAATTAATTTATTGATTTCATATAATTCATTTCATTATGAAGGGTATTCTCCTCCAGAAATATTCCAATTATCATATAATGGGATTTTTTATCTATCATAAATTTATTTGATGTTACTAGTTATTCATTTGGATTATGATCCAATGATATCCTTCTTATGCTTTGATAATATGTTTATTCATTATAATAATGAAATATTTATGAAAATCACTTTATTTTCCATAGTTTATGCTATGAAGAAATAATAAACGATTTAATGGTATTGTAGCATACTTATAAATGGAATATGATTGTGTGATAGGTGGGTCCATTATATCCCATCACATCATTGGGTATTGATTAAGGATTATGATCTCAAAGTGTATAAGGGAGTATATATCATGCATAAAATTAAGTACATAGGAGGACATCATGTGCCCTAAATAGGGTACACAAGAGGTTATTTGAAGCACTTAATCAGATACAAAAGATGTTATCCAAACCCGAACCTAGGTACCCAAGTTTATATCCTAATCCGAACATGTATTTAACATCATTATGGGTATGACTGATGTAATATTTCTATCATAATCATTATTTCATACATTTTATGACATTCTCTATAACATTTTCTTATTCATATGTTATGATATCATGGAACATAATCTCTAATTAATTTATGATTCATTTCTTGTGGTCTACCAATGCCTTTTTCCATAATTATGATATATGGTTTTTTGTAATTCTTTTCAAATGGTATGCTCATGTTCTCATACACTGATGTTAATAGTATTCTTATATATGGTCATTGATTAATATCTCCCATGTTTACCCATACTGAGCATATGATCTCACCTTCTATCATGTTTTATTTTAATTAAGATATGAATAAATTATTTATATATGATATATCTATAAATGGTGTTAGTTTTGAAGAACATAGTGTTAAATTATGTGGAGCATTTATGTAACAATTATTTATGTATCAAAGATTCCAATTACCCAAAACTAATTTCGATCTTCCATATATCAGAATTATATGTATTAAATATTCATCTAATAAGATATAATATTTATCTAGGTAATGTTTGGGCCCCTTAAACTAGTGTCATACCATGTTTTAGTTATTTTTTGGAAACTAGGACGTGAAATCATCATTTCAAAACCTTGGGATACGCCTATGTATTAGAGAAAATTCTAATTTATTGAAACTATTATAGTATGTTTTTATAGAGGATAAATACCCTAACTAATTATGGAGATTAGGTGCAACTATGGAATAGATACACATTAGGGTAAAAACTACGAATGTGGTATATTGGTTAATAACATGATCTCCACCAGTTCATAATTATCTGTACAAAGACTACAAATCATGCTAGAAACTATTAGGTGATTTTCTTTTTATTAATTAACGATTACTTTATTTCAAATTATGAATAACTTGAATATATAATGACCTTGGATGAGATTGCTTAATCCTATGGTTCCATAGATTGAAAAGAAGGTTTTATAATATAGACACAACATATGTGATTTTCATAGTTATATGATTCCAACTATGATTATTAGTTCTTGTACAATGAATTTTTGTTTTAGTAAATGTTTGGAATATGAGAAAACTGTGTTATTGTTGAATGTGGAAGAAAATGAAATGATTATCCTCTTGAGAAACTAAATGAATTAGGATATGCAATGTAATTTTTTATTATTCCTATATAGAAATCTAAATATATTATTAACAACCAAAACATAGGTGCTTTTATGAACAAACCCAAATATTTGAAAATTTTAGTTTCATGAAAAACATGGAGAAATGAAGATTCAACTTCATATATGATGAAAATATAGGAAGAGGCACCTAGTTTAATTTCCCAATGTAATAGAAACATGATTTATGTGTGGAAATTTTGTGAATTATTAAAATTGATGACATGGGGGAAATTTGGAGAAGTGGGTCTTTAAGGTTGTATGAGTAAAGGTTTTACAGTTGATTTTGAAGACACTATAAATGAAATTTGAAACGTATGAATTATTATAACTATATTTATTATGTTAGATGTAATAAAAATGATTAAATTAGTATAAATTAAACTTATTAAGTGTTTCACATTCTTTATGGTATGAAGGAATTATTAAGGAATAAGATAACAAACCTCAATTACAGGTTTAAGAAGAGAGTAAAGTGATTGATATGATAATTTGGGATAAAGTGCTAATTTATATTGATATGTATAATTAAATAGTACTGGTGACCTTGATTTTGATTATTGAATTGCTGGTAACTAAATTTATATTGAATTTTATTTTACATTTGGATTTATACATAATATTAGAATGTTTTTTGAGTTAATTTTTTGTATAATTTATGTATTAATTTAAGTAGTATAGTAAATGGGGTTACTTTTGAAAAGAATTAGTACAGTTTATGATAATATATGATCAATTTACTCATGTGTTTGGTATGTAAAATTATACGATACATTATATTTTTTAGGAATATGTTTTAACTAATTTTGAATATTTTGTGACTAATTATTGTCTTTTATAATATTATGAATATTTTTAGTCATATTTTAAAGTAGTCCTAAGCGTAACTATTTATGTAATGGTTTATATTGAACATTGGGTGGTATTATTGAGGTTTTAGAGGATAATATATTTTTTCATCATATGGATATTTTTTCCTATTTTATAATTCATGTGGTCCATTTTGGTTTTGGTAAAAATCTAGTGACAAAGGGAATGACTTGTAATTAATTTTTAGATATTGGGATACATTAAAAATTAATTTTAGTTTTTTGGGAATAAAAAACTCCTATTATCCACTCATAATAAAAATATGGGATGAGAATAGGTGAAAAATAATTAAAAAATGAAATCAAATTATGAAATTATATTGGTGTATTTGAAAAAAAATTAATTATATTTTATCACATTTCATCAAAAAATAATTCAATAACTCTTGAAATATGATCTTGAAAATGAAAATATTTTCATCTTGAAATCATTTCTGATGAATTATTGTTATTTTGACCAATAAATTGTTTATGGATTTTCATTCATTATAATGTGGATGATTATATTTTATTCACTCTATATTATTCCTATAATATTATGTTTCTCCTCTATGTACATGTTTTAAATTCCCATTAATGTTCTTCTTACCGTAGAACACAATTATGTGTAATTTTAGGAAACCATTATATTTCTAAATTATCCTTTTAAGTGGAATAATTATTATCCCATTGTGTGGTTTGGATTTATGATAAATGTATTTGGAAATATCGATCCCTTGATTTATAGGATTATCATTTTTTAGGAAACAATTTTTTCCCATGGGGGTGTAACCCCACAAAAAGTTAAAATAATATGTTTGATAGCTTTCTTGACATGCCCCAATGAGATAAAAATGAACAATTTTTTATTATAACTAAATTATAAAATTGATATAACCATTAGTACTATAAACGTTAGGAAAAATATCTATGTTATATTTTTTAATTAAAATTTATTGATTAATTCATAGTAAATATGTACTAAATTTTCAGTAAATTCATTTTATGAATCAAAAATATGTCTTCTTCAAAAATAGATTTCATTTTATTTTGTGTGTCTATTTAATAATTAATTTATAATATTTATAGAAATTTTATTTTAGATAATTAATATCACTTTTTAAGTCATCATGATAATAATATATTTGGGTTAGTTTTTGGTATTCTTCTCAGCATATTTATTTCTTATTGAATATTTAAAAATTTCTATTTTCATGAAAGTTCAATTAATTTTCCTTAAATAATAATATATAAAAGTTTCATTATTATATTAATTTTTCTGTAATGTATTTTAAGTTTCCATTAATTATTAATAATATAATTAATTTAATATGATTAAAATTATTTCTAATTTTGTTATGAGTTCATTTTTGTACAAATGAACAATTTTTTTAAAAATAAGTATTCATGTCCACAATGAATTTTTACAGCAAATAATTTATTATATCAAAATTTCATAAAGGTTACAATTAAATTAATATATTATGAGTTCAATATAGTTTATTATTATTTTTATTACATTTTTTACTAAGCATGTAAATAATGAAAAGTTGTTTTTATTCTGAAAATATATTTTTACAAAACCCATTTTTGGTTCCATTATGAACAATTATTTTATAGTGAATTTCATAAAATTATAGAAGTTTAATATTTTAAAATTTTTAAAATATTTTTTGTCATCGTAATTTATCTAATATAATAAGTTCAACTAAATATTATGTCATCATGCATAGTAATAACATATAAATTTTATGACCATGGTTATGGTTAAATTGAGTTTATTAGGGGTTAAACAAAGAGACAATGGTAATAGTGCCTCATAAAAAAGACTAATTATTATTTTTTGATTATATTATAACAATATATAATATAATATATTAATTATTTGCCAAATTTTTCCCATTCCCAAGAATGTGAAGGTAATAATCCAGTTTTTGACTAAGGTATATAACCTTTAAATTTCGATCAAATTCTTTATTTTGAACCAAATATTGATGTATAATGAGTTAGAGAATTTATCTAGGTTTTCTAGGGATCGTTCAGAGCCTGGAACCCATCTTTTGTGGAAAAGTGGTCTTGTCTCATGGTAAAAGGAAATCATGCATCTAGGCCGCACTGTTATATCTAACGGTACGAATGGTATTTATTTTTAGGCAGAGCCATCTGAGGCCGTTGAAGCATGATTTCTTAGCCATGTGGATTAACTACGAGGTACATTCCTCTTCTACATGTACCCTTGCATGGTTTGTGCACTGTTTTAAAAAGTTTGTGGCCAAACCATCCATTGTCTACATTTTGGGTAATTTTACATTTTTAACCTTAATGATCTAATTATCCACTCCTTCTTCACTAACCTGATTTCTTATGGAATTAGCCCCGATTTCTCCAATTTTTGAGATTTTTGTTGTCCTTAGGTAGGGTTCAAGAGATCCCTATCATTTGGGATCTGTATGAACTTTTGTTTATCACTTCGAATGCACAACGATAAGTATTATAGTCCATTTGAGCTATTCTTCGACCTTATTTCTCTCCACCTAGTTATTGAGATGTTAGTGTTTTTAGATTTTTCTCAGATCTACATTGATCCAAGAAAATTAAAAGGGTGATACTGGAAGAGGAGAGTCATACAATCCGTATGTCAGTGGTCTATAGCACATCCCTCAAGTTCATTTACTTTGGAAATTGTCATCTGGGGGCCGCCGATTCTATTAGGTTCCATTTATTAAATTTATAATCCATGATTATATTCATTATAAAAATATGGTTATGTTATTTATTTTTATGTGATTATTTCTTGGTGGTTATGCCCACGACTCCCAACACCCCATATAGGGTGATATGACTTATTTTTCATTTTATTGTTTGGATATATTTGAGACACCATTTGGGTTTGTCTTTGATTGCATTTTCTAAGGTTGTGATTTTATATATTAAATGGTTTTATTTATATTTTAAATTTCATAAGGGAATGTAACTTTTATAATCACCACTATACCAACCTAATATAATTGATTAAATTAATAAACTATTTTTAAATGGATATTAGAATGTATACTAAGTTTATGACTTAAACTTTTTAATTGTAATTTAATAACTGGTTTCATGTCCCCAGCACCCCTTACCATGTTGATAAAAGGTTAAAGAGTGAGCCTTTATTATTCTAATTCTATAAATAGATTAAATGAATTTTTTCAATATTATTTCCCTTATCATGCTAAGGAAAGGTAAGGCTTGAACCAGATTTACTTATTGGATAATTTTGATTTGATTAAATGGTTTCATTCTCAATAAGACTTGTCACACTAATAAAAGGTAGGGCATGAAAAAATGAAATTTTTTATTCATTAATTATCATATAGGATGGTAGTGACTCAATATCACCTTGGATTCCATAGGGAATTCCTTGAGCACTCAAGAAACCTATTCCAATTCAAGGATGCAGATTTCTTTGGTTGATAACCACATGGAAACCGATCCTTGTTTATTCTTGGAAGCCTGATATTACACTATAACATCCCATAATTATTATTATAGGATGACTTCGATATACTCCATGTATATAGCAATGAATGTATGTTCCATGGTTAAATACCATCAATAATAGTCATCCCTAAGCCCCATATTACATTGGATGAACTCCTTAGACTCAGTAGAAGTATTTTTGTAGAATTCCCTAGACTATGATCTTTGGATTAAACTCTTACCCTTATATAGGATACAATTATTATTTAGATTATGACCCTTGTGGTCTTTGTTGACTTAGTTATTACCTTGGATTTTCATTATTAAATATCATTACTGGTTTCCTTATTACATCTTGGAACCATTACTATTGCTAACATGCGAGTCACATATAAAATAGTAATCATCAAATAATTAATTAGTCACATGTTCAAAAACCAGCTGAGGGGTGAAGTTTGTACATGGGTATTTAGTTACATTATTCATGTTTACTTTATATATGCACACCTGTATATTGTTATATTTCCATTTCATGGGTTGAATGTTATAAACACCATTGGTGGTGGCCCATTGAAATTTATCTCACACCCTCTTTGGGTGAACTTTGGTACCCGGGGAATATGACATGTATGTATGTGTTAAAAAAGGAAACTATGCAGCTTTTTACAATTGATTATTACTATTTTGGATAGAAAATGATAGTAGATGACCAAGCCAGAGACCAAGATGCTTGGTATAGTCTTTTATTCCTTTATTATTTTGTGGAACATTGGTTGTTGTGTATCCATGTTTTCCTGTTTTCTAGGGACATGAATTATCATCATTTTTTTAATATTACCACTAGAATTATTTCACCGTTGGGTGACTCGCATGTTGTGTTGTAATTATTATTAATACTTTTATTGAGGATTTATTTCATCATTAAACCGATGACTTGAGGGAAAGTGGTATAGTTTATGCAACAATATAGGCACGTATAATCCATATGTCATGCATCTTTCCATTCTATATAGGTTCATTTCACTGCTTTGAATTTCTTGATATGGTTGTGATTATTGATTGATGTTTTTATTCTTATCTTATGCTTGTACTACTCTTGGTAGTGATTGAGTGATTTCCAATCTCAATTCATGAGTTTTATTGTCCCTTGTGGGTTGGTATGAGTAATTTACCAAGTCAAGCCATTACAATATAAACAAATGGGATTCATTTTCATTGATGTGGTGAATTGGAACTGGTTTAATGGGAAATACTGTCCATTATAAAGTGAATCACTTCTTCTAAAATGAAATGGTTTCACTTCATTATCTAGAATTTTCATGTTTATGATGGCTATAGAAGTGAACCTGACAATTAAATGTAAAATGAATTGAAAATTATACATTAAAACCTACCAGTATCTATCTATATAAGCAGGTAGTTAGGGTAGTATACATTGTATAGTGAGACTTTCCTTATTTAGATTTATTAAGTGTTTCTGTCTATCTACTTAAGGTTTTTTCTGAGGCATTTTCTTGACATTTGAAGACCATTTCCTCCATGATGTACTTGTACTGTATGACAGGAGGGTAGCAATAACCATACTCAATTCTTTGTGGCCCCTGATCCACTATTCTTACGGCTAGGAGTTCCACTTGAGGAACTATGTTCTGTACCTTATTTTGGCACTAATTCCAAATTTCAGGATAATTTCCTATGTTTGATGCATTCCTTGCATGTTTCTCTATGTGTTTCACCTATGATGGCTAATATGACTCATGAGTTCTAGAAGTAGCATCTTCCTTATTTATTAGGGGATGGAGGACTGTAGGCTGATGAACCTTGGAAAGAGTCCACCATGTCTATCATTGATAATCTAGATACACCACTAGAGAGGAGGGTCAAACGTGATACTTACATCCTGTGAGATTCGTTCATGCACTGGTGGGATGTGAATAATCAGTCTGGTCATCATTAGGGAATGTTATGGGTTGATTTCTAGACTAACTTCTATGATCAGTTATTTCCTTAGATGGTGAGGGATAACAGGTATAGAGTGTTCAGGAATCTTGATAAGGGTTCTATGAATGTTATGGAATATTAATTGTGTTTCACTGAGTTGCAGTTCTTTCCATTGCTTCTAGCAGGTGATGAGATTTTGTGTACAAGTCATTTTGAGTATGGGCTTCAGCATTCCATACATACATAGGTGAATGTATTTTTCCTACATAATTTTTCATAAATAGTGAGTCAGGCTCTAATCACTGAGTGAAACTTGAGGGAAGACAATAACATTGGGTATATAGGAACATTTTTTTGGTTGGCCAGTTGATCTCCAGATGGCATGAAATATTCCCCTGATGTTTCTTACCATGATAGTGAAAACCAGAGTATATGTATTGATAGCTCCATGGTGTGTCATTAGTGTGGACGATGGGGGAACATGAAGCCCCACTGTGATAGAGACCCAATGGAGTGCTGGTCTTGCGGCACTATGGGGAATTTACGGCATTTCTACCATACCATTACATCAGATTATAGTGGAAGAGGGTGTAGTCTAGTTATAAATTCCATTTCATGTCCTTTTACACCATGTTAGGTGGGGATTTGAAGTAGCTCCCACAAGACTGGCTGAGGAAGAGGTCATGTCCATGGTAGTCAGACCCTTGTTCACCAGCATTGCAGACAATGAATTTTTTATCACGGTAGTAAAACTATTGCACAAGGCCATGGATTAGGTTAGTTGCATGCATTATAGCCAATACCTATAGAGTAGACTACATGACCATCTATATTATAAGGTATTATTATAGTGTAATCTACTATAATGTCTACTTTATTGGATATAGGTGGTTCAAACTCTATTATCCCTTTATCTATCATGGAATGTCTTGGAATGAAGATACAAAATTACTATGTTGTAATTACTGAATATACACTATTTAGAGAATGGATAGAGGTAAAATTCCAATTTTGGGATTATCCCTTTGAGTTAGGAAGTTACCTTTTCTCATATAACCTCTTCATTCTTGAAATGACATGGTTCGATTTAATTCTCAATATGGATTGGTTGGCTTAATATCAATCTCTTGTAGACCTCTATCACCAAAAAGTATCATTTACATCACCATGGGACAATATTTATTTACATAAGTATGAGTAGGATGTCCGGGCTAGTAGATAGGGACTATAGAATCATGGGCTAGGTAGAGAGACCACCCAAATTGAAAATATCTTCATGGAGGACCAGGGGTAATGTCATGATGATTTACCTCAAGTATTGGATCATTTCAAGGATGTATTTCTAGAAAATATTTAGGATTAACACCTAAGGGAGAGGTAGATTTTATGATCAAGATTGTTTCGGGAGTAGCTCCAGTGTTCATTCATTAGTATAGGATGGCAGCTACTGAGCTCCAAGAAATCAAGTGGTAGTTAGAGGATATTGAGGCCGAAGGATTTATATGGACTAGTATATCCTATTGTGTTTCACAAATGTTTTTTCTAAGAAGGAAGATGGAACCTTATGTCTATTCATGGATTATAGATGGTTGAACCGGCTTACAGTCAAGAACAGGAACACACTTCCATGAATATATGATCTTTTCTACCAACTCTCATAATATAGGGTCTTCTCTAAGATCGACCTGAGGTTGGGATATAACCAAGTGCTTTTAAGTCCATAACACATACCTCATACAAACTTCCATTGTAGGTATGGTTTTTATGAGTACCATGTTATGATGTACGGTCTTATGAATGCACAAAAAAATCATGGCACTAATCACTAGGGATTTCCTACCATGAATGGATTCTATTGTCAAAGTCTTTTTGGATAAAATCTTGGTGTATTGTATCACTAGTAGTGCCCATTCCAAACACCTTTATATCATTCTAAGTACATTGAGAGAGAATAAACATTATTCCATGATTTCTAAATTCCACTTCTAGATCAAAAAATTTCACTTATTAGGTTATATCATATCATAATCTAGAGTATCTGTTGACCCAGATAAGGTTAGTTATAATGATTCCTTGTAGCATCCAAAGAATGTGGTTGAAATACTGATTTTTTTATGTTTGTGTGGATAATAGATATGGTTCATACATGACTTCTCATGCCATGAATCCCCTCTCATTGGACTTATAAGAAGTTCATCAAGTTACAATGGTCAGAAGTGTTTGAGAAAGATTTTAAGATATTGAAAGGAGGATTGTCTCATCACCTATTCTGATTATAGAGTAGGTTATATCGTCTTATATGATGCATCCAGAATTTTCCAAGGAGAATTGTTGAAGGTGGGTAGAGTCATTTTGTACGAATCTAGGTAGTCTATTCCTCGTTCGATAAATGATCCAATTCACGACCTTAAGCTTGTTATTTTTGTCCATGAAACATATTGCAGGAGACACTATCTATTAGGTGAGTGAATTTTGCTGTAAATGAGCCATAAGAGATGGAAATATATCATTTCACAATGTGACAAGAACCTCACATATAAATGATAGGTCAAATATCTTTAATCATTTTATTTTGGTTTTTCCAATACTCTTGGGAAGGGAAATGTTTTTGCTGATTCACTGAGTCAAAAAACTCAAACATTGGATTCATGAAAATCTCATGATGAATAAATTTTAATGAGACTCTTTTCAATACTACATCTGGTGTTTCATGGTAGTCACGAGTAATCATACCTCTCATCCTTGATAGTAACCTCTTCCCTCTTTGAGAATGTGATGGGTAGAAAATTTTCTGATCATGAAGTCTTTCTTCCCCATGAGAGTATATAACGACATAACACACAATAATAGTGGTCTATGGACATATAAAACATTCTTCATATTCATGGGGGTTTATGGGTTCCAATATATATGAGAGATGATTTTATGATTGAGCCGTATGCTTTATAGTGGGCAGTTTATCTAGGAATATCCCTGATGTATCTAGATATATGATGCTGGTATAGGTGGTCGAGGATGGAAGGTACCATTTATACTCTCCAATTTATGAACATAAAGTAAGTTATTAAATTGATAAAATAGTGTTAAATGGAAATTGGTATGTATACTAAGTATATGACTTGATCTTTTTAATTTAATTGAACAACCAGTCTCGAATTCATAGCACCCTTACCGTGTTGATAAAAGGTAGATGAGTGAACCATGATTATTAAAATCACTTAAATCGAATATATGAATGGTTTCAAGATACATGCCATTGTCACAAAAATGAAAGGAAATTATTGAAACAAATGGAATTATTGATTAATTATAACTTGATTAAATGGTTGAATGATTAATTATCCTTGTAACACTAATGATTAGTAGGGCTTCAAAAAATTGAATATTATATGAATTCATTATTAAATATGAGTGTCATGAGTCAATATTTCCTAGGATTCGATTAGAAATTAATTGATCACTCGGGAACCCCATTCAAATTCAAGGATGCGATTTCCGTTGGTTGAGACCCAACTAGAACTCAATCCTTATTTGTTCTTGGATTCTTGGTATGACACCATATGATTCCTCCCATATAATTACAGTATACCATAGATACGCCCCATGGATCTATAATTGACAATTAGGTTCCATGGTTAAATCCCATAAGGCCCATTCATTGACTAGCCCCATTTTACCTTGGATGAACTCTTTGGACTCTGTAGGCTTCTTATTGTAAAATTTAGTGGACTATACTTCTTGGATTAAACTGTTAACATATGCCAGAGTATTTTTATTTCTGAGTTAGAGAACCTTGAGGTATACATTTCCTTGGTTATTACCTTATATGATAATTTTTAAATATCACTACAGGTTTCCATGTTATATATTGGAACCTTTACTATTGATAACATGCGACTCATTTATAAACTAATAATAATCAAATAATGATTTGGTTACATGTTTAGAGACCTGTCGAGGGATGAAACAAGTACATAGGTTTGTAGTTACATTATACTTCATAACATTATATATTAATGATTTCACACTATTATATTTCCATTACACAGGCCATACGTTATAGAAACCATTTGGGTTGGAACACTAATATTTATCTCACACAATATTCGGAAACCATTCAGTACCCAAGGCAGATTACATGTATATCAATGTTGAAAAAGGAAAGCATATTTCTCCAAACACTTGATTGATTTCTATTTAGGATTGATCTTGATAGAAGATGACTGAGAATGAGTTTCATATTCCTAGGATAGTCTTTTTTTCTTTAGACTTTTGTGAAACTTGTTATGGATGTTCTCTTGTATCCATGTTTTCTTGTTTTTAAGCGACATGACATATCATCATCAGTTATTCCGGTTTATTCTTTTATTGTTACCATTGTTTATTTATTACAATTTATTGCTTCATCTGTTCACTATATTGCTTCCACTATTTACATTATTTACATTTATCCGATGTGATACACCATGATAATGCGGTCATAGTCACCCCATTGACACAACCAAGGCCATAATTGATACCCATTAGCCTCTGGCATTTTGGGATATGTGCTTGAGTCCATGTGACCCCCAATGTTCCAGGAACCTATTAAGTAGCCTTTAGTTCTAGAACGTCATATAGACCTTATATTATTAAAATATTTTATGTAATTCAATTTATGTCCCTCCATAAACATATAAAAGGGATGTTATTTTCATGAATTATTCACCTAATATAAGCCCTAAATATCCAAAATACTTGACCAAATACCTTCCTACAATTATTCCATTCATCAAATATTCCTAGTTATAATTCTAAGAAAAATAAATCATGAATTATGTTTTAATCCAAAGGATGTCTCTTAATGAATAGGTATAAAACCTAATCGAGGACTTTCAATTTTAATTTTCCTTCTATATCCAATAAATATACTATATCCATTATAAAAAACTTAATACAGTATAAAAAATATAATTATATATTATTATAACAATGTTATGTCCAATTTTATTTTCAATTTAAGTAAATAGAGAAAAAATATCAATTTTATGTACGTGTGTACTACCACATCCATGTAGCGATATGATTCATTATACATCACAATCATTAATGATTGGTTATTATGATGAATTTAAATTTTTATCAATATAACTATGAAAAAAAATTATTCTAAAATTATAATTTCTTGTGTACATTCTTTGAACCCCATTCATTATAATGAAATAATTTCCCTCGTGCGTGTGTGCTAAAACCACCTCCACAAAGTGATGTGATTCATTTTTATGCCCACTTTAAAAGGCTGGAAATAAGAATATATTTAATAAATATATATTTTCTTTATGATATTTATGATTTTGTAATTGTGAATTATTATTTAACAATATTTTTTTGATTCCAACAAAAATTGGAAACATCACTCGTGCGTATGTACATAATATCATCTGCATGAAGTGATGTAAATAATTTTAAATCACGTAACAAAATGAATGGCTATGATTATTTATATAATTATTAAATATTATCAACATGGCATGACTAAAATTTTATGGATTTTTCAGAATGATAAAATTTCAAGGACCTCAACTTCCGAATCGAAACAAACATGGAAGATAAAATACTTATAACTACAAAACAATTATTTAAATTAATAATTATAAATAAATAATTTTTGGAAGGTTATAATTGTACCATATATGATATTAAATCTGTGTAAATGGATATATTATAAAATTATAGTAAATATAAATTTATTACATATGATTTTTGAGTGCCTGTGAATCAAGAAGGACATAAGATATGGTTTCTTCATCCCAATGTTATTTGTCTGAGATAAGTTTCATGTCATGAACCTATTACTTTTCTTGAAGATTATATAAGTCCTGATTTGATAGGTTATATCATGGATATTTATTAATTCATGTTTATTTAAATTACAATTAAATTTTTTTACATCCTATGGGTTTTTATTTTAATGTTACCAAAGTTGTAAGGGCTTATTGTCTCAAATTGTATTATTTGGGACATATGTTATGACATAAAACTATCATAATTTCTTAGGAATATCCAATGGAACTCTGATATTTCAAATCATGAATATCCTTTTTTGTATTTTATTTCATGTTTCTTATTATTCTATTTCTTTCATGAGACATATGAATCAAATGTTACTGAATTAGATTTTGTTTTATCATAAAATATGGCTTTTTATCAGGATTATTTATAATTTAATTTTAAAAGATGAAATTATATGGTATTTATCTAAAAAATATCATGTTATTTATTCTAATATTATTATTTCTATAAATAAAATGTTTTACATTCATTTTCCTCAATCTATGTACTAAAATGTTAGAAAGATTTATTTTAAGGAACACTAAAATTATTTATCTCTCTGTTAGAGAATATTTTTTCCCATTTTCCTAATATCCTTAAAATGTTTTTAATTTTTTTTATTAGTCTAAAAATATTTTTAATGAACATTTCCTATGTTTTATATTATATATATTATTTTAAAATTAATCTTCTTGTCATTTTACAAAAAAAAGATCTTTTTAACAAAAATGTGAATGGAATAATTGTTTTAATATATACTAAACAAAAACACATTTCCCACTATTAGGAATACTATATTCATTTAATATCCCCTCATTGTATCTAAGGTACATTTCAAATAAATATTTTACCATAATCATTTTGATTTTTTTGAATTTAAGAATTTATTTAAAAATATAGTGGGTATTCTCCTCAATAAATATTCCAGTGATCCTTTCATGTATTTTTACATCAATTTTAATATCCTTTGATGTTATTTATACATAAAATATGATATTTTTAAATGAATAAATCCTTGTTTTTCTGTTTGTGGATAATTATTATGATGATAAAGTTTTGATGAAATACATTGTAATTACCTTGGGTAAATCTTTGATAAAATGATAGATGCTTTCATGATTTTTGTAATATATATTAATTGATTATAATTATGTGATTGGTGTGTCCTTTGTATCCCTACAAAGAATTTTTTAATTATTAATGTTTATTATTTCAAAAGGGACATGGGATTATATACCAAGCCTAACATATGGTCCACTAGAGGATATCCCACACCCAAAATATGGTACATGTGAGTTTATTAAAATTCCTAAAGTTGGTACATTAGAGGTTATCCCATCCGTTAATGAGATAATATTGATGTTTAACCCATTACTCTAGAAGTTACATGGGAGGTTTTCAAAATCGTAACATGTGTTTGATGTCTTATTGGGAATCCTTTACGTAATATTTATATTATAATTACTGTATGAAATTTTTATTCCACTCTCTAATACTTGTTCGTATTCTTGTGTTATGGTATCATTGATCATGATATCATATTATTCTATGATTCAAGTATTATGGTGTTCCACATCCTATTTTCTGATTTTTTTTCCATTGCTGGGTATGAAATTAAAATGTTAATATCAGGTTCTCATAACATTTTGTTCATAATATTATTATATATTATCATCTATTAATATAAAATTTATTTAACTATACTGGTCATTTTATCTCACCCTTTTTTATGTTTCATTTTCACTATGAATGAAGAAATGGTTTAGTATGATTTTTCAATGAAATGTGATAGTTCTTATCGACTTAGTGCGAGATATGTGTATTATTTCTATACTAGTTGTATATGTATCAAACTTTTGAGATATACAATACCATTAAGATTCAAGAATGAATAATAATGATATGTAATGAATATCCATATATTAAGATTTAATATTTATTCTTTTAATGGTTGTATAACCTCATGAAGAGTGAGGAAATCTGATCATCAACTCATGAACTGTGTGTGTTATATTTATCCTATTCATACCACTTCTATTTACAAATAATGATTTTTAAGGACATAAAATCATAAACCTAATTAATAGATATTGAATTATTATTAAAAAATTCTAGTGTTGGTACAATTTTATCCAATTTTTATGTTAATAATAAAGAGATTTGTGAAAATAAAATTATTTTTATAGTCGATAAATTCAATGTGATTTTCGAAATGGATTGATTTTCACTACTTTGATAAAACAATATATAGAATAAGGTTATCAAAGATGTTATAAAACCTCAAAATCTATAAATTAATGGATTATTATAAACTCCCTTTATAGGTAAATATTATAATGTGGTTCCTAATTCCGAATAGTTGTAGACTCCATGCTAAAATGGTTGTATTAAATCAATATTAGTGTTAATAAAATTCAGAAGAAAAAAATTGATTCGAGTTTATAAGGTTTATATCTATCTAGATTTTATTTCCTATGACATTTGAATATATTAAATAAATATACCAATTTACAATAATAATCAGTTAATAAAATTATCAATATGAGATTTGATTAATGTGGGTATGATGTAACACCCACGATTATACTATATTTTTTCTTTGAAAACCTAATAAGATAAGAAAATTATTTCACATGCAACAATAAAATGATGTTAAAATTAAAATATTAGATGATTATTAATAACAAAATATAATTATGAAAAATCATTAATAAATAAAAATATATTAATAGAATAAAAGTTCATAGATATAAATGGTAAAATATTAATAAGACTTATTATTAAATATTGTTCATTCCCAAGTAACATGTTTTTTAAATTTATGTATATTTTATACTAGTTTATTAAAAAATACATTGAAAATATTTTTTAATAATATATAATATTTGAGTTTATGAACTAATATATTAACATACATTATGTTTGGAATTGGTAAGAAATAGTTTTAAGAAAACATAATTCTATAAATGTTAGTTTTTTAATAAAAATTGTTTTCATTTATATTTTTAATTTTAAATTAATTAATAACATTATTAATTATGGAAATATAATATAAAAAAATAATACCATATTTTTATTCAAAATTTAATAATTATCAAAGGATTACTTATTTTTATTTTTCTAAAATAATTGATCTTTTACGTGATTGGTAAAAAAAATTGGTTTAAACCGTCACATTTTTTACTTTATTATAATACAATAATGACTTAAATTTTTTTAAACATATTAATATAATATATTTATATTTATATAAGTAAAATAACTATTTTAAAAATACTATTTTGTAATTATAAACCCCATGTTTTAAATTTTTCATAAATAATAAATATTAAAACCTAAAAATAGTTTTTATTCAGAAGGATTAAAAAATATTTTTCATCACATATAGGAAATAAATATAGAAAAGGGTATAATTTTTTAGATCACAATCTTAAAATTATATATTAAGTAAAATTTTATTTTTAGGTATAAAAACTGATTACTAGGATTTATGTTAATTTCCACACTAACTGTGAAATTAGTATTTTCGATGAATAATTTTATTAACAATGTGTAATTTATATATAATAAAATAGATTAATATAATCTCAAAAATTAATATAATATAATTTATAATTAAATATATAAATATATAAATCAATACTTAATTGTTAGTCAATTTTATACATGATTGAAATTAATTAATGGTTAAAACATCAATTTTAAAAAAAAATTAATCTATATATTATATTTTTTAATTAAAATTTTAATTATATAATTTTCAGAAATTGATTTGGTCTAAATAGATTCTAAATTTTAGTTCAGTGAATTGAAATTTTTTAAGATTTTTTATATTATATTTTTAGTAAAACTTAAATTACATTGTTAAAAATTAATTTCCAAGGTAAAAACAAAAAGGATAATGTGTAAAAATCTAACACTAAAATTTCCAAAAAAAATTAAACAATAGGCAAAAAACATGGGTGATTATTTCATGACAAAAAACCCTATAAATTAATAATTTCTCACATTTTATTTTTTGAACAGTGAATAGTGTCCTAACATTATTGAAAAATATCAGGTGTTCAAAAAATTTCCCTTTGTTCCACTTATAAAAAGAGATAATTTCTATACATAAATGGTAAATCTCACATTCTAATTAATCCTAAAAACATCCATATTGAAATCTCATATATGTTCCTTTAATTTACATATTTTCCTAGTCTCTATATGTTTTCCTTTTCCTTTCATTTCCAATTATATTTTTAAGAGAAATTTCATGCTTTGAAAATGAGGGCTAATTTTTTTATCTGGGTTTTTAAAAAATTAAAATTTGATAACAGGGTATAGTGTTCGAATATTTTTAAAAATGGGTCCGGGATGCGTGAACGCCGTTCACGCATCTCACAGAATACCTAAATGATTCATTTTTTCTAATGGAAAGGTATTTCACTTAGATGAAAACATGCCAGGGTAAATAATATATGTGGAGAAACTCCACTCATATGACTTACAAGGAATTTTTGTATCCTGAAAGAAGTCATATTAAGATAGAAAATAAGTTCAATGTTTTTAAAGATAAAAACGAGTATCAAAAAATGGTGTTTAAAGAACCAAAATCAAATCCCACGTAATAAGAATCTCGGAAGAGAAGATGAAAATTTTGGAAGAAAAATAATGAGGTTGTACCAGCTGTGGAGGAGGGGGAAAATGTATTCCAAATAAAGAGGAAATTCATGGGAAGGAAATATGTGCATAATCCATGAAGCATGTAATAATAAATAAATCACATCCCATGCTTGGCTTAGAAATAAGAAGAAATAAAGGATGAGAGAAAACTCTCACATTGAATGTTTCCTCTATAGAATACAAGAGGTTCCTCCTTATTCCTTATTATTTTATGTGTTATGAGTTTACTTGAATGGAATTGAAGGAGAAGTATTGTTCATCATGGAGTACATAAATTCCCATGATGAAGAATGAGTTCATCTCTTAAGGAGGATCTTATAAGAGATTTGAGGTATTCCAATCACATTATCATACATTTTTTCTTAATTATATTCATTAAGGTTGAGTACTTATTTAATGAAAAAATGAGAAAAGGGGGATTTGTTCTTGCACTTGAACTTTCTAATGTGTTTTTTGAAGTGTGTACAGGATCATGTATTTCTTATCTTAAAATTACTCATCCTGATAATTGAGAATATCTAATTTTAGTATCACATATGAGTATGTGTTATAGGTAGATTATATTATATTGGTTATTTAATTATTTCTTTCTACACTAGGATGGATCATATAGATATAGTGTTTATTAACTAAAGGATTTGTTCCAAGTATCATGTCATATCATCCCCTTATTTAAAATATATGTGAAGATTCTTTTGAGAAGAAATATGAGTTTAAAATTGTCCAATTATCCTTTTCATTTTATTTTAAATAAGGGGGAGAATAATTGATGTTACCACATATTAACTTTTATGATATGAATTGATATTAACAACAGAAGATAAAGGGGGAGATTGTTGGAAAAAATGGTTGTATGTTTTATCAATATGTCAATATGTGAAGTGGTGGTGCTTGGATAATTTTTATGGATTCATGTTATGTAATTTAATTTCATATTTGGATAATTATCCATGTTTTAAAAGTGAGAATTATTTAAGATTATCTTAAATAGAAAAAAATGTGCAAAGGAGTTTTCAAAAATGTTCACTAAAGTATGAATGAACAGATATATGAAAAAAGTATAAATATATTATTTATATTTTTCATGAAGAATAAGGATTGGTATTTGGAGTGAATATGGAATTTGGTGGAATATTTTATCTAACACATTTTTTTAACTTTATTTAAAAAGGAATCCATCCAACTAGCTACATAAGGGAATTAGGTGCAGCCACTTTTGAGGTGGGAACTGGAGTTGACTATTGTATTGGAAGAAATGGTAGGCGAGCAAGAATTCACATGAGGCACATGGTATTAGAGTGATGGTTCAATCATGTGCAGTGGAATGGTGTTAGAGAAGACAACATGGGTCGATGCCAGTGAGGATTTGAGAGCGTACCCCAGTAATCACTTCTACCAAGCTGAAGGAATGATAAAATAAATAAGGAAGCACTCAACCGAGTGATATTATTATATGGGAAAATGGTGACACAATCATTGTCTCTCCAGTAAAAACATGCAGACATTTACACAACAGTTTGATCTAACTTTTTCAAGTTGTCTAATTAGTGAGAACCTTCTTCCCTTTCTCAAGGGTTTTATAGAGCATTGGTTATCTACCATTGATGAGTCACAAAAATCATGGTTGGGAATCCTTTGATAAAACCAAGGACTCTTCCATATTAAGAAGTCCATGATGAACTTATAATATCCAAGCATGATCCAAGAACAAGTCATGTTCAATATTCATGCATTGTCGTGCATGAACTGAAGGATCCCAAGACTTTTGATGAAATAGAGTCTTCAAATGAAGTAAGATCTAGATTTAATGCCAAGGTACAATCATGATAATATATTCATGAAGTTACAATTTCATTAATATAATTTAAATAATAAAATGAATAGTTCATGTGATGAGAGTAAAAATTTATTCTAAAATGAATATCCTATGTGATGAAATGTGAAACATAAGTATTCGGGTGATTAGAAGATCATATTTTGATGAATCCACATGAATCAGATTCTTACATGAGTTGTAACATTTATGTGAAGAATAGAGAAGTCCCGAGCATTGGGTATTTTTGATGAGTTTTTGTATTTTATTATGTAATTAAATATGAGTTACATGTATGAATATAGATAATGATTCATATAGATAGACACCACATTAAGAAGAAAGAGGGGAACCTTAATCCTTCTAGTATTCTTTATGAGTTGCATGAAACAAAATACCCACAGAAACTAATGGGGCATTCAATATGAGGAAAATATGATACCACTACTGATGAGTATTCATATATAAATTTGTAATTAAATGTGTTATTACGAAACAAATTTAAATAAGGATTTAAATGATTAATTTTAAATCATGTAATAATGATATATTACCCATGAACAATTATTGTTTGTTTTGTGAATAAAGTGTTTATGAAGGTGATGAAGACTCTGTGTTGAATTGAAATATTATTTCTGATAACTCGATACAATAATGTATCAGGTAAATACAGAAAGATGAATTGATGAGTTCTTGAGTATTTGAATATTGAGGAGAATCTAGATTGCACAAAATCTGAAAAGAGTCTTAATATAATAATTTCTAAAATTATTGATAAAGTACACAAGGTAGGAGTGACTAGATTTCTTATAGAGTAAGTCTATTTGAAGAAGAACTTCTTCCTAAATTTGGAAGTAGATGTATCTTTTGGATTATAGAGTAGAATGAATCTCCAATGTATTATGGAGAAAGAGAGTGTATAGTGGATTATTTTTTGTTATAGAGAGGAAAAATGGATTATATGTCATTGTATTAACTTGTGGAGATAGTGAATAATACATGTTGGGGGGTATAACCAATATAGAAATGAGTAGTATTTTCAAAATAACCCTGTAAATAACATGTGATTCTCCCTATTTCACTACAACTACACTTGAGGAATGATTGAGAGTTTATATTGAGTGGATCAAAAACCTAAACAAATTTCAATAGGTTGAATTTAAAAAAAGAATTAGTAAAATAAGGCTACCACTGATTCACCTCCCTCTCATTACCACCTAATTGATCCTTGGCCACTAAAAATATCTCTTCGTATCAATAGATCTTGGTGAAATAGGTTTACACACATCAATTTGCATTAGTTCAATCACTCTTATTGACCATTGATCTTTAACCTTTTATATATTTCAAATAATCTTCCCTTGTTAGAAAGAATCGCATGTATGAGTATGATCACATGATAAATTAGAGAGATCTTGAGCAGTGTCACATTTCAACAGATCTTCCATGTATGATTGGCTCATATAAACAATAAATTTATACCACAACCTATTTTCTTCTTCCTTGGATATAAAATACATATCTTCTTGTCCACTCACAAGATATAGATTCCCCTTTGTGTGTTTTCCTTACAAAACAACTCCACTATATTTTCCCTTGATAATACACACCTTATTTGTAAATATTATTGTGTGTCCCAAGTCACATAGTGACCCTCAAGGCTATGGAATGAGCATTCTAATAATTCCCCATATTTCCACAAAAATAATATTTGATAAATGGTTTATTCATGTGCATCACCAATACACCACTCATTATTCCTTAAGATCACTAAATATTATGATTCTAATTCATACCAAAATAAATATTTATCCACATAACAGGCTCTTGTGTTCTGACACCAATCATTACTGCTTTCTGTTTATGAACAATAACCATACCATTTGTGGCATTACGATGTATCATTTTCTTCCCTAAACATTTTTTAACTATTTCTTGGACCTATGAACCATAATTCCCCTTTTTTCCATCACTTGTGTGACCTAATTTCCTAATATCATATTAGGAGTCAAGAGTTTCTCTTGATCCTATATTTAATTGTAGGCCAACAAAATCCTCTTAAAGTTCTTCAATACATTTTACTTGGTCTTTTAATATGTTATTCATAAAATAAATAGCCTTGGATTATTATTTAACCTTTATCTTGAACTTATTGAATTTATATGAGTATTATGGAATTTCTAATTATATTATTTATTATACACATATATATATATATATATACATTAGTAGATAATTTGATAACAGTAAGACACTTATTAAAGGTATAATAGAAGTCTAGATAACAGTAATACACATACAAAACGTATCATAAATCAAATGTCAACCTAATCTACGCCTCCGGTGTGGATGCTCCTCTGTCCCACAGTCAGGCGTATACTGGATGCGTCCATGCCGTGTCTTTCTACGTCTGTGCTCTGGCGTACGCCACGCATCCTCATCGAAAGCCACCTCCACATCCTCCTGTGTGACAGACGGTGGATGTACAGTCCCACCGCCTGTACCCTGGCCTGCATCTAAGGATAGTGGAAGCTGGCTGGAACTCTCACCAATATAGGAAGTAGATGGCTGCTCTGCTGCGGATGACTGCAATAAAACATCGAACTCAATCCACTCAGCGTCTGTAAGTACATGTGGCTATGCCTGAGAAGCTAGAGGAGCATATGACTGGTCATGCTGAACACCCTCCTCCAGTGGAATAATATCATGTGGCTGAGCAAGCTGAGCAGCCTCATCCTGTGGAACAACAGCAGGCTCCGCGGCCTCCGCAGCAGGCTCCGCGGCCTCCGCAGCAGGATCTGCGGCCTCCGCAGCAGGTGGTGGATCAAAGAAAATGCCATGATAAATCTCGTCCATCGACGGTAGCAACTGTTGTACAAGGCTATGAAAATATGTTGGGTCAAAGGCACCTCTCTCCACTGGATCAGACATATGCAGTAGATGACAAATACGAGTATCCAGCGAAAACAAATTCTATTGTTAACAAATTTGAATAAAAAATATGTTGAACTGTGAAAGAAAGAATGCATACCAAGTCATGGAAGCCTCATCCGTGCCATGTCAGAAATCTGACGGGAGACCTGATGTACCAGCCTGCATAAT
Source organism: Viscum album (assembly GCA_963277665.1). Lineage (NCBI taxonomy): Eukaryota > Viridiplantae > Streptophyta > Magnoliopsida > Santalales > Viscaceae > Viscum > Viscum album. The sequence continues at coordinate 520,976,250 of OY728161.1, read as the reverse complement.
CCATCTGATCCATCAAATGAAAGCGTACTGTCCCTGCCCCTAGCAACTGGGACTCCCGTCGCCTGTCCCATAACGCAACATATCTCGCATGGTAGCTCCTCCAATCAAAATCTCTCTTCCCTGACATCTTCAGGGAATGCAATGAATCCAACTGACTGGGCGGGCCAGGAACTGGCTGAAGGAATCCAAACTGTCTCATAACCCTATCCGTCTGATGCCACTCGACTATATGAAAATGAATCAGTGGAACCATGCAGGAGCCGATATCAAGCATCACTGTACAGTATGGGGGCAGACTCTGAAGGATAGCATCTGTATATGGCATCCATGTAATCTGAAAGTAAAAATGAATAATCAATTAATAAATGAATAGATTTACAGTAAAGAGTAAAGATTTAACAATATAAATAATAATCACTTACATCGTCTGGTCGAATGCTGTCTAGCATAAGTCTGTAGGCGTGAACATCATGTCTGGGAGAATCTGAATGTCGATGCGCCTGACTCCACCTGTAGATAAATTTTTTTTTACATTTCATAAAAGAATTTTATACAAGTAAGTTAGATATTAGAAAGAATTAATAACATACCAACGTCCACGTGGAGCCTCTGCTACAATATCTACGGGTAATGGCGCACGAGCATGTGGAGCTAAACGAGGTATGTGCTCCCATACCCACATCTGTAGAAGAACCATGCATCCTGTGATCTGCATCTTATCGATGCGACATGCGCTGCATAGGGCTCTATATGTATATGCTAGGCAGGCAGACCCCCAACTATATCGACCTGCCTGGTCCAAATCCTCTAAAAAAGATAGATACATCAGGTGCACAAAAGTAGTAGAGTGGTCAACAAAAAGCGTGCCACCGATCAGCCACAAAATATATGCCCGTGCAAAGCGCTGCACGGTGACGTCATCAGCATCATCTGGTAAATGTGTGAAGTGCTGGTCTATCCAAGGCATCCGCAATCTACCACCGACGATGGTCCTGCCATCTTCCTGGACCTCTATGCCCAGAAGTCTATGAACAAGCTCAGGCAAATCTGATGGAACTCGGCCTATCAAAGCATGTCCGTCGATAGGGAGGCCCAACATAATAGCCACATCCTGCAATGTAATAGTCATCTCTCCCTCACTGAAATGGAAAGTATGCGACTCTGGTCTCCATCTCTCGACAAGTTCGGCAATGAGCTGATGATCAAGAAACGTGAAGTCGCACATCGCTACGCCATAAAATCCAGCTCGACGAAGATGTGGGACGATAGCGGGAGGTGGTGCAGTATGATGGAAATGGTGAGATCTACGTACACTCAAGGGAGCCACAGGACGTCCCTCTAAAAGCAGTCGTGATACATGAGTATCCTGAGATGTAAGCAATGGAAAACCTTCCATCTGCACACATGATATCATCGTTACTTATTAATAGTGGAATCATGATATATTCATTTTTATTTGGTGTCACAATCAAGATTAGCCTAGTCTCACAATCAACATTAGTTAAGGATGCTCAGACACTCAGATGCCATTACTAAAACTAGACATCTTATAAGAAAACCATAATTTAAAAGTGAAAAATTAATTATTTCTTCTTATTTGTGAAATTACGTTTGTTAATTTATCAATTATCCATTAAATAACCATCAACATTATTCCACATTAAAAATTAACAGGAAAAAGTGAAAAATTAATAATTTCTTCTTATATGTGAAATTAGGTTTGTTAATTCATCCATTATCCATTAAATAACCATCAACATTATTCCACATTAAAAATTAACAGGAAAAAGTGAAAAATTAATTATTTCTTCTTATTTGTGAAATTACGTTTGTTAATTTATCCATTATCCATTAAATAACCATTAACATTATTCCACATTAAAAATTAAGAGGAAAAAGTGAAAAATTAATTATTTCTTCTTATTTGTGAAATTACGTTTGTTAATTTATCCATTATCCATTAGATAACCATTAACATTATTCCAAATAGATCAAGTTCCTAAGTAACTATAGAAACTTCCACAATAGGTTATTCAACCACAACCTCTTCCTCTTAGTCTTCTACTTCTTCTCATCCTCATCCTCTATTTCTTATTCTTCTTCTTCTTCATCGACACCAACCACAACCTCTTCCTCTTAGAGCAGGTACACAGACTCGATCATGGATGATGAGATTTGGAACTCTGTCCTGCCACTTGGGGACATCTCTTACGAGTATGTCCTTCTGCGTGGCAGATACTGCATCGTATTCTCCCTCCTCGTTGCCGAGGCCAATCCATCTCATTTCTGATGCGAGTTGACTTCGGTCTTCCTCGAGGCCGCAACCTAGTAGCATGAAGCCAATAATTTTAAAAATGACACACATTTAAAAAATTATAAATGATACCAAAACCGACTTATGAAAACCTGGAAATATCAGGGACAATGGTCGGTTGATCAGCAGGCAATGTGATAGAATGGAAGTCACCAACAGGCATCCAAGCAGCACTATAACAGTTAACCAAAGTGCTCATGTGATACACCGGGTCAACATATGGCTCCCACGATATATTTACCGAAGCGCAAGCTGTAATAACATGTACACATGGATATCTCAATGCCTGAAAGCTGCCACAATCACAGTACCTGTTATCCAACATCGCGACAAACACTCCACCATTAGTGCATGCACCCTGGTCGTAGCACTTTCTTACCCGAAAACTCCTCTTTTCCCTGTCAAAGGCTATAACATTCCATCGTGAAGCCTCATTCCGTATCTGGTCAATATCAGTTTGAAAATGCTGAGTAAAAAGCATTCCATTTTCCATCCTCTGGTAGGCCTTTTGGGACCGGTCAACAAAGTAGTGAACACATCTAAAAAATGTCTCTTGCACTAACCCTGTGATTGGGAGTTTGCGCACACCCTTGAGGACCCCATTTACGCACTCCACTATATTAGTGGTCATATGCCCATATCTCATGCCACCATCGTATGCTAATGACCATTTTTCCTTTGAAATTTGTACCATATATTCATATACCTCCTCATTAACTGTTCGGATCTCTTCAAGACGTCGATCAAGCCTTTCTTGTTGGGGTTAATATGCTGAAAGCATAACATAATAATGTATTAAAATGGATAGTAAATTTTGTTAAAAAAAGAAAGTTTAGAAAACCATACCCAATTTGAGGATCGCCTTCTTTATGGCCTCATCTCTAAACTGCTTATGCACATTACTTGCAATATTTCTAATGCAATAATGGTGATAAGCATTCGGCTCAGTCCAAGAAACCCCATCACTACTCATGGCCTCTATAATTGCTCGATGACGATCAGATATCAGACACACGCCATGTTTCTGCGTGACATGAACACGTACACATGCCAAGAACCAGCTCCAGCATTCAAAATATTCTTTTTCAACAATAGCAAAAGCAAGTGGCAGAGGAGCGCGATTACCATCCTGTGTGGCAGCAATGAGTAGAACACCTATATACTTTCCATAAAGGAATGTGCCATCTACCTGAATAAATTGTTTACAAATGGGAAATGCAGCAATGCCCGGTCTGAACGCCCAAAAAATCCTCTTGAACTTCACCTTTGACCGATCAACTAGATGATTTTGGGATACATACTCAACAGTGTCCAACTGATAAACAATCTGATTATTGAGAGACAGCAATTCCATAAGCTGTGGAAACAACGCATAAGACTCATCCCAATCACCATACACTTTTACAATGGCTTTCTGTTTTGCATTCCAAGCTTTGTTGTATGATACCTTATAGTTATACAACTGTTGAATTCTTTCCTGAATAAGGGCAACAGGAACATCCTAACTTGTTCGTATCATCTCACAAATAACAGTAGATATAAACTCTGCATCAAGAGAAGAGTGATCTTGTGCCAAGCTGGGATGCAGACAAGTGTGTGGGCCTTCTAATTTGGTTATCTTCCAACATCCATAACATTTATCAAATACTGCTCTTAATCGAAATTTACATTCTGACCCATATTTTTCACAACGAATGAGATATTTGGTCTTCTTTGACTCATAAACCACAAATGTGAAATGTCGCTCAATGTGGTATTGCTTTATCACATTTTTCATGACCTGTTTACTTTCGAACTCCTTCCCATCATATATGGCATTATCATTTGATGCAGGCATATTCCCTATAATGCCAGAGAATTCAGAAGTTGGTGTAATGACATCCCAATCAAAATGTTGTTCACGAGACATTCCTCCAACTAAGGAACTCAAAACTGAAGGCTGATTACCACTAACTGGTGGATGTAGTGGATGTCTGTCTCTCAAAGGAACCTCAGAAGGTTCATTTCCAACCACATCATCTCCTGCTGACTCCCCAGATTCTTCTTCCTCAGATAAACTTTCTTGCACTATATCAGCACAGAAAGGGATGTCATCTACATTTCCTTCCAAATTTTGATGATCTTCCTCATTACATTCTTCCACAGGAGTCGAATGAGAGGGAGGCAATAAAGAAGACTATTGTGAAGGACCGACTTCTATAGAGGTCACAAAGCATGGTTTTGTAGTAATCGATTGCACCACATCAATATCAGAAATGACAATAAATAATTCCATCAAACCATTAATACATTGTTGCCTGAATAACTGAGAAGCCTCCATCCAATCCTCATCATCGACTATAGGGTAGTCGCTGTGCCACATACGCTCAGGATATTGAAGATGTCGGTATCTAATTGAACTGATTGCTTGTCCTGCACTCAATTTTAACCGACTATGAATCTTATTACGAACTGCATCCAATGTCATACAACCATGGAGATTTACCACTTTGACAGGTGGCACACTGTAGCTAAAACCCTGCTCGGTACAAATTACCTCACCGTTGCAATATATTTGAGCAGACATAATTACCTATTAAAAAAAATTTAAAAATATTATACACTACATTAAAATTTTAAATTATTTAATTTGGTTTTGAATAATTGATTATCTTGAGACTTTTTTATGTATTGATTTATAACTGTTAAGGTATAGTGATTGTGATTTTAGCACAAAAGCAAATTTAATATAATGTTTCATAAAGTTTGATTACTTATGAATATATAATCATGACTTGATCTTGAGACTTGCGATTAGTTTATCATTATCTGATAAACTAACCACAATTTATATGAGTAAACTCCTGTCTCTATTATCAAATATTGCAGCAACCGCCAATCTCCTATCAAATAGCAACGCCACCTCTCGAACGAGTTCTCAAATGCCTCTTCGTCGACACCTCTTCGGGGATGCCTCTTCGTCGAATTATAAATTGATATTTTGAAAACCTTATATACATATATTATTTCTCAGTATCATCTTTCACTTATATGGAAATAAATATTTCCAATCATTCCCCCATTCTCCTCTAGATTCAATGTTCATGAAAGTATGATATATGTTTCTTCTTTTTTAGTCAGTGGATGAAATTTATTTAATTTATGAAGTTATTATTATAATTATAGCTATATCATGCCTAGATAAAATCATAGATTATACTTTAGTACATGTTCATGAAATTGACTGGAGACATTACCTCATGAAAAATAATCAACTAAACCAAAGTAGTATCATAGATATCCTTCAGGAAGAAATAATTTAGTTTGATGGAAGGTTAAAATATCATTGGGATATTGAGTCTTCCCCATATTAAACCTTATGGGATGTTAAATTTAATAAGAAATTATATATTTTTAAAGGGATAAAATATGGAGACCATGGTCAAATTGGATTAGGGAATGAGATCCCAATAAAAACTTCATTTATGATTTCCCAATAGAATTGTATTTTATACGGAAAATGAGTGTGAAATAATAAAATGGATCCCATACCAATGATTTTATTACCACTGTACATATTTTGGTGTTTTAAATACTTGATTTACTCTTAGGTACACATTAGTTCTTGTTAGTAGGGTCCCATATAGTGGATTTGAATGTTACCTTTTTAAAAAATATCTTGATGATAGTTAGTGACCAATAAAACTCGAGGATGAAAACCATTATTGAAAATAGTGAAATAAATTAATCTATTAAATTTATAAATATAGAAACTACTTCATGTCATGATGGAGTCTTTGGTACCTTATAGTCTTTTTCTTATGACATTATCATGAAATAAGTCCTTAATGTAGTTCATGACAACTTCAGACATGTATTCTTCAAAGATTCACTAATTCATCCACTATTTCACTTATATGTAATGTTATAAAACATAATATCTTTAGAAAATTAATGTTTATCATTTTCTATATCTTCTCATACAGTGTTCTTTACATTTTTATGAACAATAGGTTCAGTTGATGCATTAGCCTTTTAATATTAGATTAACAATATGTGTTGTTTAAATGTAGAATTATTCGAAGATATATTTGTATGTCCCATTAAAATATATAAAATTCTGAGAGATGACTCGCAGGTCATCAATACCGAAAAAATGCAATTATTACAAATTGAATAACAACATACACAAAATAAAACATGCAATTTCAATTATGCATGGTCGGTCATCTCAAGATCAGTCATCACTCATACCATGTTTTTTGGTATATTTATTATATTATCCATATTATATAAAATCTATATTAAATACTACACCTCTTTTACAAAAATTTAACTTCATGTGTATATATATATATATATTTATTAAAAACATTAAATAAATTTTATTATAACAGATCTAATTGAGATTTACATAATAAACACTTTTGTTATTTTAAATTTTATGAAATTGTAATGTTTTTTGGGCATTCTTCTACTTTTCAAAATATAAGTAAATATATTTTATACTTTATTGATTAAAAATATTATTACTAGTAAATAAAATTAATTTAATTTACACTTACATCAAAACCATCCATTAAAATAAATTTCTCCAACATAAATTACTTTTTCTAAACATTAAAAATTTTAGACATAACATAAAACATTCAATATTTAGACAACAGACATTCAAAAAATTAAATCATACGAACATTCAACATCAAGAAAATTAAATCATACAAAACATTTCATGTATAACATATGAAATAAATAAATCATACACACAATTAAACATACAAATGAAATAAATAAATACAATTAAACATACAAATGAAATAAATAAACACAAATAAACAATTAAATTATTAAATAGAAATTTTACCTCAATAAAAGCAGCAAATATTTGTTGAGAAAGAATTTCTGCAGAGCTTCGCAACGAAAATCAGAGGAGAACAATGGGTATTGGGGGGGGACCCCTCCTTTTATAAGTTTTCTCAGCCGGATGCGTGAACGCCGTTCATGCATCCTTCAGCTCGTCCGCGAAGGATACGTGAACGCCGTTCACGCATCTTTTCCCGCGCAAGGATGCGTGAACGGCGTTCACGCTTCCTTCAGCTTGTCAGCAAAGGACGCGTGAACGCCGTTCACGCATTACCGTCGGGGTCCGGGATGCATGCACGCCGTTCACGCATCCTTCACCGCGGAAGGATGCGTGAACGGCGTCCACGCATCCCGGACCCATTTTTAAAATTATCCGAACCCTAACCCCTTTTATCATATTTTAAATTTTTTAAAACCCAAAAAAACAATTACTCGAAAATGAGTAATACTGAAAACATAAACTTATCTTTTTAATATTCCACTAAAAATTATAATATGTACATGAAAGTATGAAAATATAATTTTTTAAAATATTTTAAAATATTATTATACAATTTTAATATAAAAATTCTATCTTCCCCTAAAACTAATTGAAAAATGGAGACATCAACTAGGTTTTTTTGGATTACTGCATCCATGAATGACTTGTTCTATTTTCTTATAGTATTTTTACATGTATGGTTCAAAAGAGTTATTTAATGAAAAACTATAATTGTAATAAAATTATCAATATTTAGATATTATAATTATTTCATTTTTATACCCGAATAACAATCTAAGAAAATGGGTGCATCGTCCTTGTATGTGCAGACTACAGCCTCTACCGAAGGATACATTTCATTAAACATTCCAAACTGAAATCGATGACTATAAATTTGTATTTTATGATATAAAATGATATTTATGACATAATTAATTTTTTAAAATGAAAATATTTAATGTTATATAAGTGATATTAAGAATTACCAATTACAGTGAATTTATTTTCACTAATGAACATATCAAGGCATATTTCGTAATTTGAGTCCATTTTAAAAACCAAAGGAATAATATATATTTCTCCCTAAAATAATAATAGAGGATATAAAATTATACCATTATGAATCTTATGAATATATTTAATAACACCTCTTACAATGGTAAACGAACAATTTGGTTTTCATATTAATTTGCTAAACAACATCAAGTAACCGACATGAGTGAAAATTTTGTAGTAAATTAATAACATATATGGATAAATAAACCATATAATATGAATTATATATGAAAAATTTTATTAATAATGTTATTAATAACGTTTTTAATAGTATTAATTTCATTATTCAGTATTTTAGGTACCTGGATAGAATGAAACTTTACCTAAGGTAGGGTTTTTTATCTCAATTTTGTTTCATTAATATATGATATGTGTTCATCAATTTATCCATTTTCATGTTTTATGTATTTGAATTGGATTAATTTATTTATTTTAATTATTCAATTCAAGTTGATTTATAATATTATATCATTTTATACCTTTTATGGTCATTTCAATTTGAATTTTTTTAATTTTTTGGGGGGTTTTCTTAACTGAAACCCACTTTCTTTGGGTTACAAGGTCTTATCAATAACATTATACTTCAATTCCTAGATCATTAAACCCTAATATTTTATATTAAAATTTCTATTTATATCTAGGTGAATTAAAATTTTTATTCAGATATTCATATTTTATGAATTTTATCCGTATACAATTATTCTATATTTAAGAATAATTATATTTCCCATTGATGTTAATTTTTCATCCATGGCTATATCTTTACCTCACACCAATGTGTGCTATTATGTTTGGAAACATTTTTCTTTTATACCTAAGGTGACCTTCATCTTTTGATTATCGACTTTTCAAGAAGAAATTTTAATATCTATTTTTTTATTTGGGTTTCAATAAATGGATTTTGAACCATTAGAATTGGATTTTTTAACAACTATCCAAATTTTTGAGTTACATAATCCATTTAATTTTCAGCCTTTTTCAAAATTTCTCAACCGCCCGGGCCCTAGTTACCCAGAGTCGGTGCATTATTACGTATCATTGGAATAATAAAAAAAGATCAAGTCTTAAAAAACCGATTAGTTTAGTATTCTTGGAAGTACTAGATACATTCATATGGTTTACATTGTTGGATCCTGAATATACAGATTATACGCAAGAGGGGGGTGAAATGTGTTTTTAAGATTTTTCGTTATTTCTTTTATTGAACAATTTTTTTCCTCTTTGCTTTATCATATTTGGTCATATATTGGAAATAAACAAAACCAGGGACACAAAGATGTGTAGTGGTTAGTGGAATAGAAGGCCCCTAGTCCACTCCACCAACGCTCAACTCCATGAGCTTGATGATTTTCACTATCTGGTCCTCATTTCAATAGACTGGTCGACAACTGAATACGAGTAGTTGACACCATTACAATCCAAGGAAAAACAAAACCATCTGGTTCAAACAAGAACCTACACAGCTTAGTACGAGAAGCAGGTTACTCCAGATAAAAAGAATTTCAGAAAGAATCTTTTCCAGATGATCTTCACAATTACAATAGAATGCAATTCCCAGCATATGGATCGTCATCTCTAGAAATATTTATTTTCAAGTCGAAGTAGTTTTGAGACGATCCGATTGCAATAGATATAAATATATAGTTTACAACTTCAGCAGTAGTAGATCCACAGTTGATATTCGATGCAGAACAAGTGAATCTTCCATCAAGTTCCTTATTCTTAAAGGAACAGAGCTTTGACGCTACTTTTTGAATCAGCAGATCAATCGTGATTTTTTTAGTCTCTATTTTTCACCTTATTAAAAATAAATGATTGATCACCACTCTCATGTATATGTTGTTTTTCAAAGAGAACATATACATTAAAGCTGAGCATATCTTCTGCACATTTAGATCCATAAAAGTCGCCTTCTGATTCGCGATATTCAAAAATTTGAACTTACAGAGGTAGTCGTAACGTCCCTGAAAACTCAGCATAAAAAGATCCTTTTAATTCATTCTTTAATCCAATGATAAAATGGCTTTGAATTAGTCAAATTCTTACTTTAAAAATGACTTTAAATCCAGCTTGAAATCTGCCCAATAACCACCTTCCTGACCGTTGCATAAAAATATCATCTTTTAAAACTTTCTGACGCCAAACGTAAGGTTGATAACGTGACCTCCAAACGTAGGGTTGATAATATAGTCTTCAAATGTATGGTTCACTATGTAAGGTTGATCATAAATTTAAGGTTGATCATCCATAATTTTTCTTCAAATCTCAAACATACGGTAAAAGATCCATAATTTTCCTTAATCCAAACATTTCCATAACGTATGGTTGTTCACAAAAGTAAGGTTGATAAACCATACTTTTTAGAAACAAATGTAACGTTTAGTACCTACGTACGGTTCTCCTTCCATACATTGCTGATAATCAAAACATAATTTTCCTTCATAATGTAAGGTTCTTCTTCCATAATTTGCTGAAAATGTATAGTTGTTTAACCATTATTTTTTCTTATCTCAAAAAGTATATGTGTTTTTCATCCTTACGCTATGTTTGTCCACGTAAGGTATTAATAGTGATTCCATGACGTGCTTAAAGTAGATTCCGAACAAGTAATAAATTCTCCTTATTTCAAGATTAAAATAAATTAATAAAGTCCTGCAAAATACTAAATAAAATCATTAGAAAATAATTAAAAGTATTTGTGAGAATCAAAATTATCAAAAAGAGACAGAGTATTATTTTCAATAATATCCCCCTTTAAATAACATTTTTATATATTGTTGAAAACAATACTTATCTCAACAATCTATGCCTTTCTGATGATCACAAAACACATAAGATAATAAAACAAATTAAATGAAATTAACTCTCAAAATTTGCTACATAATGTTTTAGAATTTTGAGAAAATAAAACAAAATTTTAATTAAAAAAAATAAAAAAAATTCAATAAATAAAAATTTCTCCCCTAGAAAAATAAAATAATTTTTCTTTCCAAATTTATCCCTCTAAAAAGTAAAATAATTTTACATTCGTATTTAGAAATAAAAAATTTATCCCCTTGAATAAATAAGGGTTTTTTTAAATAAATATTTGTGTTTGTCCAAATTTATCCCCCTTTTGGGATAAAAACAGAAGGATAAATCATGGATTTTATTACATTTAATGTTGCACTGAAATGTAGTTAAATGCTATTATTAACTATTTGTCAATAATTAAATCCGGAGTACTGGAATATCAAAAATAAAGACAGTAAAACAAATAGAAAGGAAGAAATATATTTTCATTAAAAATGAAAAATAGATACAAGTATGATAAACACAGGAATCAAGGTTTAGGCAAGATAGGCAACTGGTTATATCTCCTTTGGATTGCAGACTTGATTTCTGTGAACTGTTCGCAAAGTCCCTTCATCATCCCATCTCCACGTTTGATAATGACCTCTATTTTCTCTTGATTCATATGAATATCCTTGATTAAATTGACTCCGAAAAACTCATGAATCCTTTCTTCTTTTTTGATAAGCACTGACAGCTTCTCTGACATCTGATTTGACAGATTTCTGATTGGTGGCTCACTAGATATTAGTTGATCCAAAAAAAATTATGATAGTCTAGTAACACTAATAATGGAGCACTGTTACATTTAATATCTTGTAACCAGTCATTCATGTTTCTCATCGCGGCTGTGATGGCTTGAAATATTCGGATTAAATTAGGTGAAGTACCTGATCCACTAACAGTACTATTTGAAACTGATGCAAATTAGTTCTCCATAAACAACTTTAGATCTGATAAATATGTCTTCATAACCATTTCAAATTTCAATTTTTCAACTGCATTCAGTATATCCACATTGAACATTTCAACTTCGTGCCTTGAAACTGTACTCTCTTTTAGCTTTTGAAATCTCAATTGTTCGAAGGTTAAGGCATTTCTGAGAGTGACATTCTTAGATTCTAACTGAGATACCTTTTTGTATAGTTCCTCAACTTATTTCTTCCTTGAATAAGAGACACCATGTGCTTGATTCACATTCTCAGGCTCTAGATGATGCAGTAGTACAAAAGGTAATGATTCAGCATCAGATTTCTCTTTTTCTTTGTCTTAAGTAGGTTTGTCCACAGATTTTTCCATAGAGACCGCAGACTCCTCCACAGGAAAAATCCTCTTGAATGACTTCTATGTGAGCTTCAGAATCATGCTCATCACAAACATCAGCATCTTGGTTTTCCACTGGATTTTCAAGAACAATATTTTCAGAAGTTTCATGAGGTCTGGCCACTTCCTCACTAGGCACTGCCTCCTTATCTTGGTCTTGTTGAAGTGTAACTTCAACATCAACTACAATCTGTTCTTGATTCTCCCATTTATATTCTTCTTGATCTTCTAATCCCTCTACTGGTGTTGTCCTTTCACTAATATCTTCCATGGTCTTATCAATAACCGCTTCTCTTACAAAATAATAAGCAATTAAATCTTCTATTGTTGCCAATGCAGGGGAAGTAATTTCCTCATTAATAGATCGAGTTCTTCGAGATTGAAGTCCCTCTTGACTTATTTATTCTTCAGCAACATCCACTTCAAATCAAATCCTTCTTGCTACATTGCTGACTCTTGATTCAGCCTGCCCCTCCTTGGACTTAGCAGGTTGAGCCTAAGCACTCTCTGAGTCTTCCTCAGCTCCTACTGGCATGGTTTTTTCTTTAATGGTGCTCCAAAAGTATCCAATCTTCCTCAAAGTTCCAGCATTAAACATATTACTGTGATGACAGTGTAATCGGGCATCCACTAATCTCATCATGTCTCTCTTAAGAAACAGTTTAGAAATAAATCGACCGAAAGGATAAAAGTTCATCCGGCCGTTACATTGACAGTAGTAATTGAGGTACCTGACCATGTACCTTGAGAAGTTTAACTTGATATCACTTAAAAAAAGATACATTATGTTCATATCAGGGTAAAAAATCTTTTCCATTTCTGCCATTCTGGGAGCTATTCCTGTCTGAACAAATTTAACCAGGATCTTTTGATCTGGTTCAAAATCTTTCACCATAATTTTCTTAATAGTATATGTTCAAAAAAAAAGACATAATGTCCTCGGATTTATGCACAACATCTCCTATATTCTTCAAATAAAAATGAAAAACTCCCTCATGAGGGTAGTTGAGAATCTGACCACTTTCTATTGACGAGATTGAGAAATCTCAATCCTCTATCTTAGCCATCATACTATCCTTAGTATCCCCCAAACTAAACTGTACAGATTTGAAGAAGTATCTAAGTTATACCTCATACAGAAATTCCGTATATTCACGGTTGAATGTTTGTTCAAGGTTTTGAAACAACAATGCTTGTTTCAACAGTAGATTTGTCTGAAATAACCAGTCGAGATCGATTACCTTGCCCTGTATGATTTTTCTTCCTTCTGTGTGTTGTCTCTTGACATTTCTTGGCTCGACTTCACTAGCTCTTTTAGTCCTTACCATCTTTGCGAGAATATCTGATGATTTTAAGGTTAGGGTTTCAGAGGATCGAAGATTAGGGTTAACGAGTAGAGGCTGGTGTTAGGCGTTTGAATGGGTTTTGATAGAAGTAAAATGGTTCAGAAATCTAAAGGGTTTTATGACAAACTTAATTCCCATGTTTATAATACTCATTACATATATTCAAAAATAAATAAAATAAATTACATTGATAAAAGAATCTTATTCTGTTTTAAAAACAAAATATAAAAATTATTTTTAAGTAGAATAAAAAAAATTATGAAGTAAATTCTATTTAAAATCAAAAAAACCTAGCTCCCCCTTAATAAAATCAAACCTTGCAGTGGTAAGTGGTATAGTAAAAATATCAGCTAATTGAATTTAAGTATTTATAAATTCTAAAAATATATCCTTTTTAATAACATGATCTCAAAAAAAGTGATTCCTTATATTAATGTGCTTTGTTCTAGAATGACTAATAGGATTTTTTGAAATATTAATTGCAGTTGTATTATCACCTAAAATGGGTGTATTGTTAAAATTTAATCCAATGTTCATAAGAGTGTTTTTCATCCAAAACACTTGTGCACATCAACTTCCAGCAGAAACATATTCTTCCTCGGTTGTTGACAAGGCAACTAAATGTTGTTTCTTATTAGACCATGACACTAAAGACTTTCCTAAAAAGTGACATGTTCCTGATGTGCTTTTTCTATCTAATCTACAACTTCCAAATTCAGCATCTGAATATGAAATCAAATTGAAATTAGAAGTTTTATGATAAAGAAGAGATTGAAAAACAATTCCTTTTAAATATATGTAAAAATTCTTTTATCAGATGTTAGATGAGATTCGTTAGGATTTTATTGAAATCTAGCACAAAGACATACTGACTACATTATATCTGTCCTACTAACAATACGATATAATAAACTACCAATCATACCTCTATATAACTTGTTGTCAACTGATTTTCTAGTTTCATCCAAATCAATTTTTATATTAGTACACATAGGAGTTGTAAATGTCTTGCTGGTTTCAAGTCCAAATTTGTTAAGTAAATCACTAATGTATTTTCTTTGATTCAATACATTTCCAAAATCTTTTTGATAAATTTTAAGTCATATGAAGAAATTTAGTTCTCCCATCATAATTATTTCAAATTCTTTTTGCATTAACTTTAAAAACTCATGACAAAGGGTTTTAATATTTGATCCAAAAATTACATCATCAACATAAATTTGAACCAATAAAACATTATTTTTTACAGTTTTCTTAAAGAGTGTTGGATCTACCATTCCAACAGTAAATTCATTTTTCAAAAGAAAAGAACTTAATCTTTCATACCAAGCACTAGGTGCTTGTTTAAGGCCATAAAGAGCTTTAGTACATTTAAAAATAGAATATGGTTTTTGAGAATTTTCCAGACCAGGAGGTTTCTAAACATAAACATCCTCCATTAAATAACGATTTAAAAAGGTAGATTTAACATCCATCAGAAATAATTTAAAATTCATATAAGAGGCATAGGCTAAAAGGATTCTAATGGCTTCTAACCTAGCTACAGGTGAAAAAGTCTCATCATAATCTATTCCTTCTTTTTGATTGTATCCTTTAGCTACTAATCTTACTTTATTTCTAGTTATTGTGCCTTGGTTATCCTGTTTATTTCTAAATACCCATTTGGTTCCTATTACTAGATAATTTTTAGGTCTTTCCACTAATTCCCAAACGTCATTTCTTTTAAACTGGTTTAATTCATCTTGCATTTCTATTACGCATCTTATATCATCTATGGCATATTATATAGTCTTGGGTTCTTGTTGAGATAGAAAGGCAGAGAATTCTACTAGTTTTTCTAAGTTTCTTCTAGTTTGAATTCATGTATCTAAGTCACCTATCACAGTTTCTAAAGGGTGATTCTTTAGGGTTCTGGACTGTCTAGGAAAAACTGTTAAAGGTTCTTCAGTATCATGTTCCTATGAACTGGACTAAATTTATTTTATATCATTTTCAAAATCATTCTTTAAGTTCTCATGTTTCATGTTATCATTAGAGTTAGGTTCATCCATTTGATCTGTCCTTTTCTCAAAGGGATAAGATTCAACAAATCATACATGAACGGATTCTTCAAAAATCCTTAACTTCTAATTATAGACTCTATAAGAATAAGAAGTAGCAGAATATCCTAAGAAAATTCCTTTATCAAATTTTTGATCAATCTTACCAAGATTATCTTTGCTGTTCAAGATGTAAACCTTACATCCAAAAACATTAAAGCAATTTACTTTAGGTTTTCTGTTATTCCATAGTTTATAGAGTGTATTTTTCAAAATAGGTCTAATTAAAAATCTATTAATTATATACAAAGTTGTCTTCACAGCTTCTGCCCAAAAATATATAGGTAGGCTATATACATTTAACATAGTTCTATCCATTTCTTGAATTGTTCTATTTCTCCTTTCTACAATCCCATTCTATTGAGGTGTTCTTGGTGCCGAAAAGGTATGTTTAATAACCATGTTTGAGAAAAAGGAATTAAATTCCTGATTCTCAAAATCTCCACCATGATCAATTCTCAATAAGATTATATTAAAACCTTTTTTAATTTTAATAGATTTGTAGAAAATTTCAAATAATGTAAAAGATTCATTTTTAAATTTAAAATAGAAAATCCATGTAAATCTTGAATAGTCATCAACTAAAACATATACATATAATTTACCATCTATTCTTGATAATCTTGAGGGTCCAAACAAATCCATATGAATAAGTTCTAGATGTTTAGATTTAGAAACTTTATTAATAGATTTGAAGTATGATTTGTGTTGCTTGCCAAGTTGACATGCATCACAAAATCGGTCACTTTCAAATTTGAGACTAGGTAAATCAGAAACTAAATTTTTCGTAGATAAATTATTTAAAACATATATATTACAATGTCCATGTATCATATGCCAGATCCAAGATTCACTTACTTTACCAGTCAAGTAGTTTACTTGTGGTTTACAAAAGGAATTTAAATCCAAAGTATAGACATTATCATTTCATGGTGAATTAAATTTAAACAGTTTATCTATAGAAATAGTACAGAAATTCTTTGTAAAGTCAACAGTATATCCATCATCACAAATTTGAGAGATACTTATTAGATTTTGTTTTAATCCTTGCGCATAAAGTACTTTGTTGATTGAGACTGTTTTTAGATCTCTAATAGCTCCAATGCCAACGATTTTTCCTTTGGCATTGTCACCAAATGTGACAAGCCCTCCTTCATTTTGATTGAGTGAAGAAAAATTAAATGAGTATCCACTCATATTTCTTGAGGAGCCACTAACCATGTACCATATATCTTTTCTTCTCTGGTGGCCTCCTACCTAGAAAGACATTCAAACAAATTGCTTTGGTACCCATATTTTGTTGTGTCCACGGGTGTTAGCTAGCAATGATCTGGGTATCTAGATTTTTTTGTTCTTTTAAAATCAGGTGAATCATATAATTCTTTTGAAACATAGGATTTCTTAATACCACATATTTGAGGTTGTCTAAAGAAATTGTTTTTGGCTATATGTCCCTTTGTCCCACAAAAGTTACGATTAACCTTTTTAGAGATAGGAACAAAATAATTTTTATATAGATTATTTTTTTCTCCATTACTGCCAATTCCAAATATCTCCTTTTTAATGACAGTTTTTTCAAGAATTTAATTTAATGAATTCTCCCCTTTTGTAAAAACTAATGCAGCCTATTTGTAAGATTCTACTTCAACCTGCAGTGTTTTTATTCTTATTTCAAAATTAATATAGTTAGTTTTAATAGATTTGTATTTATCAGTTAATTCCTTATGTTGTTTCAGCATTTTATCCCATTATTCAGAAATAGCTTTGTGTTTGTTCTTTAGTGACTTTTGTTTCTTAAATAGTGAGTCATATCTTTCTTCAAGCATATTGCAGTAGGCTACATGTTTTTCATTTGTGTAGCTTGATTTAGAATTTGATTCATTATTTGAGTAAATGGAGTAATATGAGTTCACCTCATGAGTTTCTTCCATGAAACACATTTTTTTATTGAATTCTTCTTTCTCTGAGCATGATTTAGAAGAGCTACTAGAGTCTTCAGATACACCCCAAGTGGATTTCATAGCTTTCTTGTCTTTCTGCTCATAGTCATTTCTTTTGAAGAATTTCTTCTTCTTTTCATCCTTCAATTATGGGCAATCTGGTCTGATATGCCCCATATTCTTGCATTCATAGCATCTTACTTCTTAATCATCTCTCTTAAAAGATTTTTTGAAGCCACTTTTTGTGCTGTAGAACTTTATATATTTCCTGGCTAGTTGAGCCAGCTCTTCAACTGAGTTTGATGACTCAGAGCTCTCTAGTTTAGCATTGAATTCTATGTTCTTTATATTTCTATTCTCCTATTGTGAAGTTACATTCAAGGAAGTATCTTCTCTTTTGATAATAACTTCATGTTCATTATCCTCGTCTTGCATTTCAGCTTCATACATCATCAGTGTACCAATCAGCTCTCTCATGGTTAGATTTTTTATAGGAGTTGGTTTTCTGATTGCAGGAGAGATACCATTCCATCGAGTCGAAAGTACCCTCAGTACTTTTTATGCTTGATCAGCCTGCTTGATAGGTTCTCCTAGAAATGTTATATTATTGAAAATTTCTGTCAATATCCAATTCATTTGGGTAATGATTTCTCATTCAAACATTCTGAAAGTATAAAATTTCAGTTTTATAGTTGCATATCTCATTTGTCTTACATGTTCTGTTCCTTCATATGCCACAACTATTGTCTACCACATCTCATATGCTGTCGGGCACTGAGATACTCTGTTAAATTCATATGTTTCTAGACCGTAGATGATTGCATTCATAGCCTTCGAATTCATATCATACTCTACCTCTGTAGCAGCACTCCATGTTTCAGGATTTTCAGGAATTTCATAAGGAGTCAGAATCTTTTAATAGACTTTATATCCGAGGTTTTCCATATATATTATCATGTGTGATTTCCAGCAGCCATAGTTGTCTCTATTGAAATATGGTTCTCTGAACAATGACTTCCCTTCTCTTGTATCAGTCATGATGCTCTGTTATATTCTTTAAATGCATCTACCGTGCTAAGTCTCTATCAGAAGCTCCTCCTGAGATACCAATTGTTGGATCCTGAATATACAGATTATACGCAAGAGAGGGGTGAATTGTGTCTTTGATATTTTTCGTTAATTATTTGATTGAACAAGTTCTTCCCTCTTTGCTTTATAAGATTTGGTCATACAGTAGAAATAAATAAAAGCAGGGACACAAAGATGTATAGTGGTTAGGGGAACAGAGGGCCCCTAGTCCACTCCACCAATGCTCAACTCCACGAGCTTGATGATTTTCAATATTTGGTCCTCGTTTCAACATACCGGTCCATAACTGAATACAGGTATTTGACACCATTACAATCCAAGGAAAAACAAATCCTTTTGGTTCAAAAAAAACCTACACAACTTTGTATGAGAAGCTGGTTACTCAAGATAAAAAGAATTTCAGAAAGAATCCTTTCCCGATGATCTTCACAATAGCAACAAAATGCAATTGATAGCAGATGGATCGTCGTCTCTTGAAATATTTATATTCAAGTCGAAGCAATTCTAAGTCAATCCGGTTTCAATAGATATAAATATATATTTCACAACTTCAGCAGTAGTAGATCCACGGTTGATATTCGATGCAGAACAAGTGAATCTTCTATCAAGTTCCATCTTCTTAAATGAACAGAGCTTTGACGCTCCTTTTTGAATCAGCAGATCAATCATGATTTTTTGCAGTCTCTATTTTTCACCTTTTTAAAAATAAATTATTGATCACCACTCTCACGTATATGGTGTTTTTTAGAGAGAACATATATATTAAAGCTGAGCATATCTTCTGCACATTTATATCCATAAAAGTCGTCTTTTGATTCGCGATAATCAAAAATTTGAACTTACAGAGTAGTCATAAGTTCCCTGAAAACTCGGCATAAAAAGTTCCTTTTAATTAAATATTTAATCCAATGATAAAACAGCTTTAAATTGGTCAAAGTCATTCTTTAAAAACGACTTTATATTCGGCTTGAAATCCTCCCAATAATCAGCTTTCTTACTGTTGCATAAAAATATCGTCTTTCAAAACATTCTGATGCCAAATGTAAGGTTGATAACGTGACCTCCAAATGTAGGGTTGATAACATAGTCTTCAAACGTAAGGTTTACAAAGTAAGGTTGATTATAAAATCAGGGTTGATCATCCATACTTTTTCTTCAAATCTCAAAAGTATGGTAAAAGATCCATACTTTTACTTAATCCATACTTTTACAAGAATGTATGGTGGTTCACAAAAGGAAGTTTGATGAACCATACTTTTGAGAAATAAATGTAATTTTTAGTACCTACGTACGGTTCTCCTTCCATACTTTGGTGATAACCAAAACATAAGGTTCCTTCCTAACGTAAGGTTCTTCTTCTATATTTTGCTGAAAACGTATGGTTGTTTAACCATACTTTTTTCTTATCTCAAAAAGTATACACGCTTTTCATCCTTATGCTACGTTTATCCACATAGGGTATGAATAGATATTCCAAGACGTGCTTAAAGAATATTCTGAAAAAGTAATAAATTTTCATTATTTCAAGAGTAAAATAAATCAATACTGTCGTGAAATATACTAAATAAAATCATAAGAAAATAATTAGGGGTATTTGTGAGCATCAAAATTATCATAAAGAGATAGTGTATTATTTTCAATAATCTCCCCTTTAAATAACATTATTATATCTTTTTGAAAACAATAATTTTCTCAAAATACATTACATCATAAAATGAAAAACTACAACAACCTTGTTTCCATAGACAACACTGAGATCCCATAGACTATACCTGCAGGTCAGTCAAAATATACTTCTTCACATCCTAGGAAAAATAAAACATAGAAAGGGGTGAGCTCAGATGCTCAGTAAGGATAAAACTATAGAGGAAACATTCATAAATAAGAATAAAAATTTATGGAAATGTATAAGTCTAAAACAAAAGTCTTTTAAACATGAACTTCAGCATAATATGGAAAAGATAAAATCAAATAATTCCATTTATTTATTCAAATAGATATTCTACTACTAGAATAATCACATAAAATATCAATTTCCACATTCATAATGATGGAATGCATAATGAAAGACTTCATAACCACATTGTCAAGGCCTTGTTCCAAGACTGTAGATAAGATTTTTTCAAATCCTTATGCCAAGACACTAGTTTGTCGCATGAGACCTATGGATGCATCGAGTAGCTATAGCAGGCTCCACCCGTCACTTACTAAGTCTAATTCCTTACTCATATGAAAAAGAATTAAAAATAACATAAACATTCATATGAAATATGGCCTAAGAAATGTCAATACATTATCCCTAAACCATGAATGGTATAAAAATAACAAATCCACAATCAAACATATCACAAAACCTTCAATAATATATGGATGTTTTGTATCATAATAAATCAACTTCAAATAAGCTTAAAATCGATCCAAGGATGTTGAAATAGATGAAATCAAAACATTTTTTTAGAGAAATATCTCTTTCAATTTGGAAATCATTTAATAAAACATTTATTTTGAAAATATTCTTTTAGGATTGTAAGGGAAGATTCGATGATGATATAACAGCGGAAAATAGTCACAGATGTCGTATAAGTTAAAAAAAATTCTTAGCATGATTTTCTCGAAAAGTTCATAAGGTCTCTTGTTTGGAAAATGACTGAAATATTCCTTTCAACCCATTTTATAAAAAGTCAAACAAGGTTATAAATTGCATTATCCATAGTCTAGTAAATAGTAAAAAAAAATTGGAATATATTTTTAAGAAACATGGATGTGGATGATAAAGAGGTCCAAGTAGATACATGCGTTAAAACAACCTCGAATAATAAAGATATTGTGAAATTAACTCTTACCTTGTACATTTCCTTATTATAGTGTAGGTTATCCTCTTATATAACGGTGAAATAATTTTTATTAAATTATACATGAATCATATAAATTAATATTAGATAATATGTTATCTTTTAACATTTCTTTGTTAATAATATCTTAATATTATTGTCATTTCGGGTGTTAACTGATTTGTTTTCATTTAAATGCATTGTTAATTAAGTAAAGTTTGTTATGGATAGGATGTATCTTATTCATATTCAGAATTATATAAAGTCTTTAAACATTATTTTTAATCATAGAATGAAAATAAGTCTTGAATGGATATGATGGGGAATGAATCTCATCACGTTCGTGGAGATGGTAATCCGTACGTACGCATGAGCGACAATATCATTCTTTTGATATTAAAATATTATATAATTGGATGTTATATCATATATAATGAATCATTATCATGTTATATTTATTATTTACATCAATTACACATCATTATTATACCCATCCAAATTATAATTTATTGAATAACAATTACACCACAACGTGGAGACGATAAGCCGCACGTAGGCACATATGGTGAAATGTCATTCAAAGGATGGATAGAATAATGAATATGGTTGTACCATATTTATAATAACATCACATTATATATAAGATATTGGAGTCATTATTTTATAATGTAAACAACAAAGAAAGGGGAAGTGGAAGAAGAAAGGAACTTGAAGGTGGTGAGGAAGTATTTACCTCTTCTTCGGGTTCTTCCTTTTGATTTGATCAAAAGGGTTTCATTAGGATGGATTTATGACTAAAATAAGGCCTCAGGGATGAAGGTAGGATATTTGAGAGGGTATTTTCACAGGGTTTGTCCGATCCAAAAGGCTTTAAGGTGTGAATTTGAGGGAATGGGGAGTGCCCTTTCATAAGAGGCGTGAGACGCACCTTATGAAAAGCTATAAATATTATTTAATAAAAAATTAATTTTCGGTTTATAATGGCACAAAAATTTATTATTTAAAGGATAAGGAGGGGATGGGTCTAAAACCACTCAACCAATAGGTTTTATATAGTTTTGGGTCATTATATTAACTTTATCTTTTAGATTTAACTCTTAGTTAAATTGTTTGACATTTACCGCGTCTCTTTGTATTTTTATATTATATGGTTAATAATCTAATAATAAACTACCAAGTGAACCTAAAGGGGTTAGATAATGACATATAAAATATTATTTAACACTTTTGTCCTATTCTAAAATTTTTAGGAATTGAATATAAATTAATAATATAACATTTGTTTTAGAAACTATTTTATGTCAATTTTGACACTATTTGGTATTATGTTTTTTATAAATTTATTATAGCATTATTACTTCAATAAAAATTCTTCAAACCAACCCTAACATGTCAAATTAACCTAAAAAATTATTTGAATTCATAAAAAGTCTCAAATTACATTTATTTCGATATTTATAATTGCAATTATTCTTATATTTCATTAATTAGGTAATTACTTCATCATCATCATGTCATAAAAAAATTAAAATATTTAATATCTAAAAATTATAAATAAAATAAAATTATTTTGGAAATATTTTTATCTTTCTAATAAATATTTGTAGTCTATTTTATATTGTGTGTAACCCTATATTAATGATGGTTAAGTAACTAAACATTGAATTTAACACTTTTAACTCTTCTTTGAATTAAATAATAATAAATGTCTTAATCTAATCAAAGTGGAACAGAGAGGTTCATATATTATTCCTAAGGTTGCTTTCGGTCGAATTATACTTATCTAGTAGAATTAGGACATGTTTTAGGGTAATAATAATATCATTTTTACCCTTAATTATGCTATTTACATTTAACCGTGGTAAATAAAAGTAAAAAGTTAGTATTCACCCACAATTATTTTCATATTATTGAACAAAATTTTACTTGCTGATATCAACTATGTCTCTCAGATTTTTGAAATTAAACTCACAAAAGCAGTAAAATTATGTTTTATGTAAATTTGCATATGCTCCTAGGAGCCGGGTAAAAGACGGTAAAAAGTTCATTAAAATTTTTATATAACTAAAATTATTATAACCTGACTCCAATGAATTAAATTGAAATTATATAGGTATTTTGTATCTATTTTGACCTAAAATAAATTTAAATAAAATAAATAATTATTTAAATAAAAATTTGGTTTTAAGCTATAACTATTCATCAAAAATAGAATGTTTTCAGAAAAATACCAAAAATTCAACCTAATCAAATTTCGATATTCCCAATCAAAAAATGAAGTCCATTTTGAACGATACAAATTATAAGACAGATCGGGTTCCAGTTCTAATTCCTCATAGGTGAGTACATGCGTTGGTTCGGGCAATCATTTTCTCAACAGTGATATGTGGAACACATCGTAAACTTTGGAGAGACTTGGCGGCATTTCCAAAAGATAAGAAACACCCCCAATTCGTTCTACAATTTCGAAAGGTCTGATGTACCTGAGATTCAATTTACCCTTACTAAAACTTATAACACTCTCCCATGTAGATACATTCAAGAAAACATGATTTCCTAACTGAAATTTCAAATACTTCCTTCGGTTATCAGCATAGCTCTTCGGTGTACATTGATCTTCCTTGAGGTTTTTTTTGATTACCTTCACCTTTTCCATCGTTTCCTCTACACGTTCTGGGCCTATGAGTTTTATTTCACCAAAATCATCCCAAAGGTTGGTCTGTGAAATTTCTTTCTATATAATGCTTCATAGGCTGACATCTGAATACTTGAATGGAAGCTATTATTAAAGGAAAATTCTACTAGAGGTAAATATTGATCCCACATACCTTGAATTTCATTTGAGAATGATCTAAAAATGTCTTTAAAGATTTGAATAGTCCATTCTGATTGTCCATAAGTATGGGGCTGGTAGGAAGTGCTCAAACAAAGTTCAGTATCTAGGGCTTTCTGAAGAAAGTTTTCTGAATCTTGCTGTAAAACTTGTATCATGATCAGAAACAATGGATAGGGGTACTCTATGAAGTCTTACAACTTCATTAATATAAAGTCTTTTTAGAAATTCAAATGGTAAATCTTCTCTTATAGAAAGAAAATATGCTGACATTATAAGATGATCAATATTGACCCATATTACACCGTTCCTTCTAGAAGTATTTGGTAGTCCCTTGACAATGTAAATCGTAATATTATCCCATTTCAACTCTGGTATGTGAAGAGGTTGCATGACTCCTCAAGGATTTTTTCTTCTAGCTTTCACTTGTTGACAAACCATACATCTTGACACAAAATCAGCAATCTCCCTCTTCATTTTTTCCCTCCAAAAATGTTCCTTAAAATATCTATACATCTTAGTGCTACTAGGGTGTATAGGGAAATTGGAACTATGAGAATCATCCAATAATTACCTTTTAGATCAGGTATATCTGGAACACAAAGACTCTTACCATATTTCAAAATTCTATCTTCATATGCAAATTCACTCAATATCCCTTCATTCATAGCATTAATCTTCTTTTGAAGCTCTTCATCATCGGTCTAAGAACTCTTTATCCTTTCTAGTGAAGATGGTTTGGAAACCATTTAAAAAAGTATTGATGTTTCACCTTCCATGGTGATTCCCATATCCATCTCTACTAGATCCATGTATATAGGATCCTTTACAACTGTCATCTTGTTCAAAACTCCATGATCCTTTCTACTCAAAGCATGTTCCACCTTATTTTCCGTCCCTGGGTGGTAGTGTATAGTGAAATCATAATCCTTGAGTATTTCAAGCCATCTCCTTTTCCTCATGTCGAGTTCTTTCTGTGATAAAATATACTTCAAACTCTTGTGATCGGTATATATCTTTCATTTGACACCATAGAGATAGTGTCTCCAAATATTAAAAGAAAAGATTACATTAGCTAACTCAAGATCCTAAGTAGGATAGTTTTTCTCATGAATTTTTAGCTCTTGTGATGCATAGGAAATAATCCTATCATTCTGCATAAGGACACAACCAAGTCCTTTCTTTGATTCTTCACTATAAATAACAAACCCATCATTCCCCGATGGTAGAGTCAATATAATAGAATTGACTAATTTTCTCTTCAGTTCCTCAAAACATTCTTCACACTCCATTGTACAAACAAATTTAACCCCTTTTAGTGTGAGCTTTGTTAATGGGTTAGCCAACTAGGAAAAATTCTGGACGGAACGTTGATAATTACCTGCTAAACCAATAAAAATGTGTACCTCGGTTATACTCGTTGGTGCTGGCCATTCCTGGATTTCATTGGTCTTAGAAGGATCAATAGAGATTCCATCCTTAAAGAAATATGGACAAGATAAGAAATATCATGAAGCCCGAATTCAAACTTGCTAAACATCCCATATAATTCATGCCTTCTAGGAGTCTTCAAGATAATGCATAAGTGATATTCATGATCTTCGTTTCTTTTATAGTTTACCTAGATATCATCAATAAATACCACAACAAAGTCATAAAGATATTCCTTGAAAACTATATTCATTAGACCTATAAAGATAGAGGGTGCATTAGTCAATCCACAATGCATTATTGTAAACTCGTAATTCCCATACCTGGTTCGAAATGGTGTGTTCAGAATTTCTTCTTTCTTCACACACAATGGATGATATCCAAATAGAAGGTAAATATTTGAAAAGTATTGAGATCCATGATGTTGGTCAAGTAAATCATCAAAGCGGGTTAGTGGATAATTGTTCTTTATGGTTATAGAATTGATCTCCCTGTAGTTAATGCACAACCTCATAGATCCATTGTTCTTCTTAACAAAAAGGAATGGGGCTCCCCATGGAGAAACACTAGGGTGAAAAAATCCATGATTACTCAATTCCTCTAGTTGTTTCTTTAGATCCACTAATTCCATAATGGCCATTCTATAAGGCGTCTTCAATATGGGCCTTAAACCAGGAATTAAATCAATCGAAAACTTAATTTCTCATTCTGAAGGATGTCCAGGTAAATCCTCTGGAAACACATCAACATATTCATGAACAATAGGAACATCCTCTATTTGAACATTCCTTTCCTCACCCATAGTTATTTCATTCTATTCCTCCCTAATAATTGAATTTATTTGAGCTATTTGGGGTGGATCTAGATAAGAATAGGGTGGTGACATTTCTACTCTAAAGATAAGGTACACCTTATCATAATTATAAATTTTTACCTACTTCTTCTTACAATATATTTTCGCATCATGGTCTGAAAGCCAATCCATATCGCGGATTATATCAAATTCAATCATGGGTATGAAGATGAGATCATCAGATAAATAACATTTTCATGCCCTAATAGTGACTTATTCATAAAATATTGCAGCTATGATACTTTCCTTAGGAGTTTTTACTAAAAACTACCTTGTTAAATCAAATTGGAAATATCTATTTTTCTTAGAAAAATGGGAAGATATGAAACAATGTGATGATCCAGAATCAAATAAATTATTTTCTAAACATGAAGAAACCATTAAATTACATGATACCACGTATTTCGGAGCTTCAACCTTAGTAGTAGTAATAATATTGGATTGGACTTGATCCCTTTTCCTTTTCTAAGGTTAGTTCCCCTGACTATTAGGAAATTCATTTTCATAATGCCCCCTTTCTCTAAAATTATTGCATTCAACATTGACAACCTCTTTGTTCCCCTTGTAATCACAAGCTTGGTGGCCTTTTTCACCACACTGGTAACAGAATCCCATTACCTTCAAGAAAGTACCAGGGTTTTTCTTCCTACATTTAGTGTAGGATGGATATTAAAATTTTCCCTTATTCCCCTTATTTTCATTTCCAAAGTGTTCAGCAAATATTATATTCTCTTGCTTTTCTTTAATGTCATAAGACTTAGAGAATTCTTTTTTCAGTCTTGATAGCACATGAGACAATATCTTCATACGGAGAGAAGGATAATGAGACTAATTCTTGATGGAGAAATGGTTTTAACACCTAAAATAAACAATTAGTCTTACTTCTTGGGTTACGTATATAATCTGCAGCATGCCTCGCTAACCTTGTAAAGTTAGCTTCATACTTTGTGACATTCTCATACCCCTTTTGCCTCAGACTCAGAAATTTTCCTTCCATATCTACTCGATTGTCATCAGGAAAGTATTTTTCTATGAAAATTTCTTTAAACTACCTCCATTCTATATTTGATACTTCATCATCTTCCATTGTGTTTTGAATCAATGACCACCATTGATCAGCATCTACAGTGAGGCCGTAAACTTCCATGACAACTTTTTATTTTTCGCTACTCCCCAAGGCATTGAATATTTTCTTTATGGAATTTATCCATTGCTCAGATACTAGTGTATTTTTACCCACCCCCATTTAATTTTGGTGGTTTTTTCCTCATTTAAGTGATATAACATTGATCCTCCATGCTGTGGATCAGGGTGCTCCGTACTTGTAAGGTTATTATTCATAACCTGAGTGTGTTGTCCCAGTATAGTGATTAGCATATCAGCACCAGTTTCATCACCAGCTCCACTATAATTATCATGAGTAGGAGGGAATTCCCTACATGGAGTGTGTGCATTGATAGAGTTTCCATTCCATCCACTATGCTCCATTTCTAAACAATGGCATAAACTAGATTAGTTTATGAATAGAAATACATAAATCTAAACTTGTAAAACACTTAAAATAAATTGAACAGTTTATGGATATAATCCATAATAATAATAAAAATTCTTTGAGGATGTATATACTCGTAAACCCTTCATAATGGTTTGTAAAGAAAATTAAAATTATGTTAAGCATATCCCCCAAGAGTGGTATAACCTAGAGTGCAGCAAGGCCCATTGTCATGCACCAGTTCCTATACGAGTCTAGCCCAAAGCGGTGTTTTCGAGTTTTACCCCTAGGTACATATATGCCAGAGCAACCTCTACCTTCTCATATCTAGACAGGGATGTATTTCTTATAAAAATCACATAATTTCTTCAATACTAAAAATCTAGGAAGTTATTCTATACTAATCCTCAAATTCTATCTTAGGGCTACGTGCTCTAATCATAGTTTCTGTAAATTGAGTTTCTAAGGCTTGTACTAAACTTCCTGTGATTCCAACTATAACGCCCCGACCCATGTTACCCAGAGTCGGTACATTATTACGTATCATTAGAATGATTGAAAATGATCAAGTATTGAAAGACCTATTAGTTTAGTAGCCATGGAAGTACTATATACATTCATAAGGTTTTCATTACACCATAAAATGGAAAACTACAACAACATTTTTTCTCTATACAACACTAAGAACCCATAGACTATCACTGCAGGTCAGTCATAATATACTTCTTCACATCTTCGGAAAAATAAAACATAGAAAGGGGTGAGTTCAGATGCTCAGTAAGGATTATAATATAGCAGAAAAATTCATAAATAAGCATAAAAATTAATGGAAATGTTAAAGAATAAAAAAAACTTTTAAAATTGAACATAAGCATAATATGGAAAAGATAAAATCAAATAATTCCATTTACTTATTCACATGGATATTCTAGTAGTCTAATAATCACATTCAATATCAATATCCACATTCATAATGATGGAATGCATAATGCCAGACTTCATAACAATATAGTCAAGGCCTTGGGGCAAGACTACAAATAAAATTTTTTCAAGGCCTTGTCCCAATACACTAGTTTGTCTCATGAGACCTACCGATGCATCGAGGAGTTATAGCAGGATCCACCCGTCACTTTCTACGTCGAATTCATTACTCATTTGAAAAGGTTTAAACATAACATAAACATTCGTATGGAAACTTTCATACAAAATGTAAATAATTTATCCATAAACCATGAATGGTATGAATATAATACATCCACAGTCAAACATATCACAAAAATTTCAATACAATATGGATGTTTTGTATCATAATAAATCGACTTCAAGTAATCTTAAAATCCATCAAAGGATGTTGACTGAGATGAAATCAAAACATTTTTTAGAGAAATATCTCTTTCTATTTTGAAATCATTTAAGAAAACATTTATTTCTAAAATATTCATATTTTATTGTAAGGGATTCTTCGACAATGTTATAATGGCATAAAATAGTCGCACCTGCAGTATAAGTTAAAAAACATTCTTACCATGATTTTATTTAAAAGGTCACAGGGTACCTTGTTTGGAAAATGATAGAAAGATTCCATTCAAAAAATTATATAAAAACACAAAAAAGGTATAAATATATTTACCCCATTGACTAGTAAATTGTAAAAATGTTTTGGATTAAGTTTTTAAGAAACATGGATGTGGATGATAAAGAGGTCCCAGTAGATACTTCCCTAAAAACAACCTCGGTTAATAAAGAGATTGTGAAATTTACCCTTACCTAGTACTTTTCCATGGTCGATGGTAGTTTAACCTCCTTTATAATGGAGAAATAATTGTTAATAAATTATACAAGAATAATATACATTAATATGATATCTTATATGATCTTTTAACATTTCTTTATTAATAATATTTTAGTATTGTCATCGTTTCGGGTGTTAACTGATTCATTTTCCTTTATATGATTTGTTATGTAAGTAATGTTTATTGTGGACATGATTTATATTATTAATATTAAAAATGATATTAATTATTTACATATTATTTTTAATCATCTAATTTAAATTAGTTTTGAATGGATATGATGGGGAATGAATCTCATCATGTTCATGGAGATGGTAATCTGTATGTATGCACGAGAGAAAATATCATTATTTTGATATTAGATTAGTATATAATTGGATGGTATATCATATTTATAGAATAATTATCATGAAATATTTATTATTTACATCAATTACACATCATTATTATACCCATCAAAAAATTAATGTATTGAATAACAATTACACCACAACGTGGAGATGGTAAGCCATACGTACGCGTGTATGGTGACATGTCATTCAAAGGATGGATAGAATAATGAAAATGGTTGTACCATATTTATAATAACATCACAGTATATAGAAGATATTATAGTTACTATTTTATAATGGAAACAACAAACAAAGAGGAAGTGGAAGAAGAAAGGAACATGAATGAGGTGATGAAATATATATCTCTTCTTTAGGTTCTTCATTTTGATTTGATAAAAAGGGATCAATAGGTTGGCTTTCTGACTAAAGAAATGGGACTAGGATGATGTGAGGATAGTTTAGAGGGTATTTGGGAAGTGTTTGGCCGATCCAAAAGGCTTTCAATGTGTGAATTTGAGGGAAGGGGAGTTCCCTTTTATAAGAGGGGTGAGGGGCACCTTAGGAAAAGCTAGAAATATTATTTTATAATAAAATCATTTTCAGTTTCTAATGGATCCAAAATGAATTAATTAAAGGATAAGGAGGGTATGGTGAGAAGAACACTCAACCAATAGGTTGTATATAGGTTTGGGTCACATTATTAACTTTATCTATTAGATTTAACTCTTAGTTATATAGTTTTATATTTACCATGTCTCTTTGTATTTTTATATTATATGGTTAATAAACATACTATAAATATCCAAGAGAACATCAAAGGGATCTTTAATGACATATATAATATTATTAAATACCTTTTTTCAAACCTTATATTTTTAAAAATTAAATATCAATTAATAATATAACATTTTTTTAAAAGAATCTTGTATGCCAATTTTGACGCTAATCAGTATTTTATTTTTTCTAAATTCATAACAACATTATTACTTAAAAAAATTCATATAACCACCCCTAACATGTAATATTAACGTATAAAATTAGTGTAATTCATAAAATGTCTCAAATTATATTTATTTAGATATTTATAATATCAATTATTTTAATATTTCATTAATTAGGTAACTACTGCATCATCATCGTGTAATTAATAAATTAATCTATTTAATGTCCAAAAATTATAAATAAAATTCCATTATGTAGGAAATATTTTTATCTTTCAAACGAATATTTATATTTGATTTTATTTTGTGATTAAACCTATATTAAAAATGTTTTAGTTATTAAACATTGAATTTAACACCTTTAACATTTCTTTGAATTAAATAATAATAAATGTCCTAATCTAATCCACAAGGACCAAAAAGGTTCATGATTTATTCCAAAGGTTTTTGGGTTGAATTATAATTATCCAATAGAATTTGGACATGAGATATGGTAATAATAATATCATTTTTACCCTTAATTACCATATTTACTTTTAACCGTGGTAATAAAAGTAAAAAGTTACTATTCACCCAATATTATTTTCATCTTATTGAACCACATTTTTACATAATTATATCAACCGTGTGTCTCAGTATTTTGAAAATCAACTCAAAGAAGCGGTAAAATTATGTTTTATTTAAATTTTACAATTCTCCTATGAGGTGGGTAAAAGACGGTAAAAAGTTCATTAAAAAATTTATATATCAAAAATTATTATAAACTGACTCCAATGAATTAAATTAAACTTATATAGATATTATGTCTCTATTTTTACCGAAAATAAATTTAAATATAATAAATAATTATTTAAATAAAAATTCAGTTTTAAACTCTATATATTCATAAAAAATTGATAGTTTTCAGAAAAATACGAAAAAATCACCCTAAGCTAATTTCGATATTAAAAATCCAAAAATGAAGTCCATTTTGAAAGATAAAATTTATAAAATTTCAAAAATTGGGTATTACTATTCATAACAGCTAGTTTGATTGGTTGTGGTGTGTTAGAACTCGAAGTTCCGTACAACACACGCTACTGTACTGTTCAAAGAGAAGCATTCTGTGGAAGATTTGGTTGTTACAATTCTTATAATATATTTTATAAATATTATATATATATATATTATACATACTTATATATTAAATTTACATTACTTTTATCTTGTGAATAATACGTATTTATTATACATTAAGAACCCTGACATTATTGTAAACACGACTTAAGGTAACATTCTAATTTCTTATTTCATTCCAAGTGTGACCTACATAAATTTTTTTAACCATTAATATCTCTAAATTCCTAAATAATTTTTGTACAAACCTCTAGGATTAATTCTTAAAAATGGAATATATTAATCACTTTCGTTGCTTACTTTTTTTCTCATTTTGAAAAATAGCACCTATAAATATTTTATTATTTTTATTTATTCCTTCATAATTATCCTAAATCATATAATATAGGAACTAAATATTCAATAAAAACCTATATTTACTAAAATATAAACAGAGAAAATTATTTAACTTCTTCTTCTCTTCATAATTCATTTCATATAACATTCAATTAGTCTTTGAGACAAGATTATGGAACACAATAGTTTCTCAAAGGTTTTATCATTCATATACAGTTTGTATGGTTTTATTTCATCATTTGGAACACATATACATATACATATTAGGATTTTAATTTTATTATGGATGGATATGGAATTATATATCCTTCAAATTATTGAGATGTTTTTTATTCTCATAAGATACCATGTATGGTACTTGAGCTCCTAGCTTAGGAACATATTTTTATGTGATAGGTTTTGTCGAAATTATAAATCCCCACCCCCAAATAAATTGGTTATAGATTTATATCTCATATGATAATATGAATGTGAATGTTAAGTGAACATATTCCACAATTAGAATTGATGAATTATATTTATACGAATGGGGAGTGAACTCAATCAACCATAGGAATTTTACAATAATAATATGAAGGTTTTGGAAGTGATACATCACATATTCCAATGATGTCATGTTTTTTATTGTTTCCAAATATTCACGATTCCATGATTTTATGATATCATTTACTTATTCAATGTTTATATTCTAATCTCACACACTTATTCTATGGAAATTTTTTTGTCATTTTAAATTATATTTTCCACTATCATGGCGTAATGAAAAAACTTATTATTCCATGTTATGTTTAATGAAAATATTCAATCTTGTCCACATTTTAGCAAATATTTATGACTTTAGACTTATCTATATTTTCATGATTTTTTACCTTACTGGGGATTTTATATCAACACTTATTATATTTCCATTCACCATAATAGAAGGATGAATATATCATATGAAAAATATAGATGAAATATTAGTGTGGTTTAATTATTGATAAATGTTTAGTAGTTTTTGAAATTAATATACTCTGTAACTGGTCAACAAAGAAACTAAACAAAAATTCCTTGAATATATGTGATATTTTTATTTTTTGTAATGTTTAACATTTTTAATTTATGTAAATAAATTTTATGTTTATATTTGGTTTCTATAAAATGATCATAAAACCTTTTAATATCTTTTATTTTGAAAAAAAACTCATTAAAATATACATTCTCTTATTTGAAGGTTTAATTATATGAAATTATAAAAAATTATTTCGAATCACCATATTCAATGTATCATTTATTTATATCTTTTATTCAAATATAGAAATATACTAAAATGGATATTCAATATCATCACTATCGAACATGTGGCCTCATAAATTTTTTTACATTAAATCGGCTGAATGTTTCCACCAATTCAACTAATCGTTATGTACACCATGCATGTAACTCAAAAATATTATCCCTAAATTCTTTTGGTTCGATATGGTCAATAAATATTTTAATATGAGTATCAAATGATTATTTATTATAGAAAAATACTTTTAAGGATGTTAATTAAGTTCATTCACTAATATATCCTTAGTTTATTAATCCCTAGACTCTAGAATAGCTCTATATTCTTTTTTATCCATCATTATTCCATTTATGGAATTATCTTCATCTTCTGATTTAGACACTAGATCTAATAATAACATGTTAGTGTTTAAATACACATGTTATTCTCTAGAAAATGTTTCAGTTTTTTGAGAATTAACCCTCTAATTGGGTTCGTAATAATATTATAGTCTTGTGACACATTTATACCTAAAGGTTTAGATGGATTTGATTATCAAGGATAATCCATTAGTGGTGGTAAATGAGTTTATTCATACCTTAGAATCATTTACTTTAATAAAAATATTACAATGAATCGATGTTATTATTGATTTTCTAAATAGGAATCTCTATTAATGTGGGTTTGTTCAATTATGTAGAAGTTCTGTAATGGATATTAATGGATATGAAAAATTATTGTGTATTATATAAGAGGTTTTAGATAGGGGATTTTTTGTATAAGATTATGGAGATAAATGAGTGGAAAATTTAGATTTTTTAGAATATCTAGTTTCCTTTTATTTTAGGGTGTTTTTAAATCCATAAAATTAGTATTCTAAATGATCTCATGACACAGGGAAGATATTTTTTGTTGAATCTCTTCTCATTGAAGGCTTGAGTCTACGAAATTTTTCAAACATCTGATAAATTTATCTGGGCATTCCATGATTACCAATAGATATTGTATTGATCCATATCATTTGTAGACTTCCAATTTCGTGTTTCTTCAAATAGAGTAAGTGGATGAGTGGACCCATCATGAAATAATGTAATATATCTAATTATCTTTCATGAATGATTATAATTGTAATTTTAAAATTCCATCTCTAAAAATTTATATGGGTCCAAAATTAATATATCTAGATTATATATTTTTTTCCAACAAAAATCACATAATTAAAGGACATATTACTCAAATTTCATAATAGATGGTTCTATATGATGATTAAATATTGGGTATGTAGCTCTATTTGTTTTATATAAAATATTCTATGAATAATTGAATTAAAACATCATTTTTATTTTGGAGTCATTATCATCACTTGAGGATTTTGTGTGGTCATTATATGAACATAAATCAATGAATTGATGATCATGATCATGAAATGAATGGACTAAATTTTTATTTTCATTAAAATAAATAATCATGGAACCATTAATGGAAAGGTATATGGGAACATGAGTTCTTATTGATGCTGACACTACAGAGAGATATAAGTACATATTATGGTAAATTTTTAAAGGATATTTCAATTATTACAACATTATTTTATAAACATAAAGTTTCTATTTTGTGAATTACATGTCTCACCTTCTAGTAATTAGCATATGAAAATATCTATGATTACGAAAGAATATTCTACAGTGCATTTCTTAGAGTATTCATTCATGTTTATTTATGTCCAACATATTATTTTGCATGAAATTCCTTATCCATGTATTTTCCAGATTGAGATCATCGATACGATTCTTGTCTTTGAAATCTATTTGATTATACAATAATCACGACCTATCCCCCAGGGCCTGTTACGTGACTACCCCAAGCCCACCTACCGAAGGCTAGGAGAGGGTGACTAGAACTAAAGGAATTATCATGCATGTGGTAAGAATTTTTGAGTAACTATACACACACACACACACACTCACATCCCCAACCAGAAATGATGAAAAGGAAAACATGCATACCACTAAGACAACCATT
Source organism: Viscum album (assembly GCA_963277665.1). NCBI lineage: Eukaryota > Viridiplantae > Streptophyta > Magnoliopsida > Santalales > Viscaceae > Viscum > Viscum album. The sequence goes on along the minus strand of OY728161.1, from coordinate 520,940,200 downwards.
GAATGTTGAAGTACGAGTTTTAAGTAAAAAGGGCCTAAATACCAATCCAAAAAATGAAAGGATATAAACGAGGGAGTACAAGGTCTCTAATAAACTGTATATTGAAATCCATACCTCAAGGGTAGGATTAGAGTAGCTTCCAAGAGCCATAGGAGTACACCTCGCCTGTCCAATTACAATGGGTAGCGCCTAGTTCTGGACCACCAAGGTCTCTATCAAAGTATCAGTTCTCTGCACAAGACATGGAACGTGCAGTCGAATTCAATTTCTGGGTGAGTAACATCATGCTATATATCATTTTTTTTATTAATAGAACAGAGGAAAAACACACAGAAGAACCCCAAAGCACAAAGAAAGACCACAAAGGAAAAGTACACACTAGGAATTTTCATCTCACACAGGTATAACCTAAAGTATAGAAAAAAAGATTATCAGTGGTAAAGATGAACATCTTATACTATTTTGGGACACATACATGATGATCCACTCAGGTTTTTCAGGCCATTGAGGTACATCCGTCTACCGGGCCACTGAGGTATACTCGGCTACTGGGCCACTGAGGTCTACTCTTTTGTTGGTCCACTGAGGTCTGCTCGGCTATCGGGCAACTGAAATCATCTTGTCTGTCAGGAAACATGCTTCCAATAGGCTACCTAGAAACTGAGATCTTCTCATCTACAGGGACACTAATATACACTCGGCTACGAGGCCACTGAGGTCCACTCATCACTTCCGTGTCTTCACACCCAATAATAGGATTTCGGCTCATAGCATGCTTGTTTCTGGGAGAATCTAACTCTCAAGCCATCTGTTATAAATAAGAATCAACATAAATTCACTAGGAGTATTAAAAAAATCGTCTGCTCATCACATGGGTCCCAACTGAGCATATGGATCATCAATCAGACGTAAATTTTGGATGTTATGTCGGTTTTACAGAAAAGGGGCCGGTGGGGTATGGGTCTGATCAAACCCGGTCCTAGTCCGGTCCGACCCGGTCTGGGTTCCACCATCCCAACCCAAGTCCTCTAACCTGACCTGGTTTGTTACTTATCCAACCTTCTATGTCCACCCTATAATATCTAGGTCGCGGGTTCGGCCTTCTGGAGCATTGTGGGTCTGGCTTGCTGTGTAGCTCGGTGGGGCCATCCACCTTCTTCTCATCCCACTATGAGCAGGCCAGCCTACTCCGACCAAGATGAGGGGTCACATCGCATATTTCTGCACCTTGAGGGTCACCTTATGGTTTATTGTCATAGTCTAGGTGGACCACGGTCCTCCGGCCATGTTATGTGGCACGACTCACTGCTTCCACTCACGCCGCTGTCAGAAACTCGATCCTCCACCTACAGCTAATGTCATGGGCCACCTCGCTGTCGTCGGTGCGCCACCTTCTCACAGCACCATAGACATCATGCTGAGACCCCTGTACTCCACCCTTGGTCCCCTTCCATGTTCTTTTTCTGCCAACATAGTGCACCTTCTGTGCGCACTGCCCTCTGTACGCTACCACTACTAGCGCCAGCGTGGAGGTAGTCTCTTCCGCAGGCCACTAGGTCCACTTCGAGGGTCTATTTTCCAATCTTTAAGCATATTTTGGATCCTCAAATCATCTTCACCACTACTATGGGCTCAAATTTTCCTTGCTGTTAATTTGGGGGTTTAGTCACAAAGAACACAATAACACCCACAATGGTGGAATCTGAGCCTTGTTTAGGCCATCCCGATCCCTCCACATTAGAGGTTAAAACACATTGGGGAGGTTTTATTATTCTATCATGTATAACCATGAATCAAAAACTCCAATATCAATTAAACCTCCCACACGAACAAACAACCAATGGATCACCCTTTTAGTGAGCTGATCCACCTTCGTTGTTTAGAATGAAAGAATAGAGAAACTATTCCATCAATAAAAAAACCATACCTCAACATTGGATCATTCATTGGTGAAGATCACCCCCACTGTGTTCATTTCTCCACAATCCATCATTTGTGGCTATTCATTTATTGTTTCCTGCCATTGCCAAATATACAAGGGTTTATAGTGGTCCCATATCAAGCTAATGACCCATACTCAGCTAAACCATTAAAATAAGAAAATGTGTTTCATAAAATCTATTATATCGCGTTGAAGTGTCATTATGCTGTTTCATTTAGGAAACCACATTTTCTTTATTCTCATGATGCAATACCATTATGTTTCAGTGATATTATAATTTCAAATATAATAAAATTTAAGGATTATTTTATTCCCCTTAAGAAAAAACATTTATATAATATTTCATAAAAAGTCCAAAAACTAACTTTTTTCCTTATCCTATACTAGTCATGGTTTAGTCCAATCTTAAAAAAATTCACTATTACAGACATAATAGTTCCCTAAAATGTTTAATTTGGGCACATGTTTAGATGTTTCAAAAACCGTGAATGTAAGATATTTAAAATAAACTTAATGAAATGTTTAAACACCTATTTCGTGATCACTGGGCCATAGAATAAAGTGTAATCAAAGCATACAGCCTTGAAATAATACCATATAATTTTTAAAAACATTAACCTTGAATTTCAGTACATTACATTACACTTTCCTTTAGGGATTTACGTTCTCGTGAGAAAAAATTAGGGCTAAAAACAAATGGGGGTACTGAGCATGAATATGATCCTTCCTCTGTAATGTTCTCTCCTAGAGATTTTTATGCTACCAGAAAATGTGGACCGTAGGAGTCGACCATCCGCAAAAGATCCACTTTTGTCGATCCTCAATCTCTATCGGAGACTCCACAAATGTCTCCCCATCATCAATGTCTAACTCAACCAAGTTGATGGCGTGTGATGGATCATGCACATAGCTCCACAGATGTGATATGTGTAAGACATTATGCACCTGTTGTATCTATAGGGGAAGAGATAGGTTGTACACCACCTCTCCAACTCTTCTTATAATATATAAAGTGATGATGAATCTCAGTGTAAACTTAGGGCCCTTTCCAAATATTCATAATCCCTATCGAGGTGAGACCTGGAGGAAAACATGGCCTTTCTCCTAGAACTTCAAGGGCCTATGTCTCCTATCATAATTAGATTTATGTACTCTATGTTCATTCCTATTCCACTCCTTGATAACTTGAACCTTCTCAGTGGTATCCCATTCCAACTATGGACCCCTGAGGGCTTACCCCACTAGGTCAATCCTGCATAATAGTGATCTACATGGTCTCTCATAGAGCACCTCAAATGGTTCCTTACGGATGGTGGAGTGGTAGTTTTTGTTGTATAAGAACTCCACCAGTGGTAGGTGATCTTCCCAACTATGACCAAAGTCCAAGATTCAATCACGAATCATGTACTCCAATACTTGGATATTCTTCTCAATTTGGCAGTCTGTTTGAGGGTGGAATGATATACTCAATCGAAAATGAGTCCTGAATGCCTCCTGCAATCCCTCCCAGAATCAGGATGTAGAGAATGTGTCTCGATATGAGACTATCATTGATGATACCCCATGGAGTTGAACTATCTTCTGCACATAGAGGTATCCTAATATCTCTACTAAACCCTCATCTCAAATGGGTAGGCTGTGGGCCGACATGGTGAGTTGTTCAATAATCACACTGATGGCATCGTGACCCTTGGATGTGTGGGGGAGACCCATCATTAATTACATTGAGATACCATTCCACATCAACTCTGGAACCTCATGTGGCTGAGTCAAGCCTACTGGAACCTGATGCTCTTCCTTCAATTTCTTACAAGTGAGCCACCATGAAACAAAATCTTTTACAAACTTCTTCATCCTCAACCTCTTGTTTTGACGTTCGAGGTCTTTGAACATATTTTCAACTCCTAGATGTACCACTAATATGGAGGTGTGGAACTCCCTCCGAACCTCCTCAAGTGATTCCACTAGCACAATGGTGTGCCCTATGAAAAGGAAGGTGTGGTCCCCACCTATTGAATATCCATCCGGAGCTTGTCCTGGGGATAATTGAGATTGTCCGGCCTTGTAGTCAACATCCACAAGTTTTGCCTCACTAAATCACTATAATAGTTGAGGAGTGATAACCATTGACTGATGATGAATTACTTCATATCCATCCATGAGGGATTTATGCACCATGTCTAACTGATTTGACAACTCCCTCAGCAAGTGCAAACCGGAGCTCATATTGAGCGCATCTGATACCATGTTCCACTTCCCATGAGTATAGACTATCACAAAGTCAATGTACTAGAGGAACTCTAGCCACCAATGATGCCTCAAGTTCAGTTCCCTCTTGGATAAGATATAACTGATACTTTTGGGGTCAGAGTAGACAGTAAACATAACACCCAAAAAGTAGTTTCGCCACATATTCAAAGAAAAGAACACTACTTCTAGCTCAAGGTCATGGGATGGGTAGATCTTCCTGTGGTGCCTCAACTATCATGAAATGTAGGTGATTGGTATTTTCCCATGCATCATAAAATCACATATTATGTTCCCTAATGCATCACAAAATACTACATATACAACGCCATCCTCTAGTAGTAGGAATATGGGGGAACTCGTCAGTCTCTACCTCAGCTTCTGAAAACATTATTTTCACTTTTTCATACACAAAATGGGTTTTACCTTCCGTGTAAATTATTATAATATTCTTTATAGCCTATAAAAGATGGGCATGAACCTCTGGTAGTACCCTGGTAAACCAAAAAAAACATTATACCTAAATCACTCTCCTGGGTGGTTTCTAAGTAAGCACCACCTCTATCTATTTCGGATCCACTACAACTCCATCCTTTGAAATGTTGTGTCCTAGAAATTAGACTTCCCGAATCCATAACTAACACTTCGAGAGATTCCCATAGTGGGGGTACTCTTAGAGTGTATCCCTGAATATCTAGAAGTGTGTAGTGTGATCCCCCTTGGACTCCGAGTACATTAGGATTTCATTAATAAAGACCACGATGAACCGGTCAAGGTAAGGCTGGAAGACCATATTCAGGAGTCGAATTTGCAATTCTATGGAATTGGTTATGCCTAAAGGCATAAAAAATAAATCATATTGGCCATACTTACATTCGCATGCTATCTTTGTTACATCCTCATCCCGTACGTGAAGCCGATGATATCCTAATCTGATGTCTATCTTCGAGAACCATCTCGCTACCTTTAGCTGATCGAAGGGGTCATTAATCCTTAGTAGTGGATGCATATTCTTTATGGTCACTTAATTCCAGAGTAGGAAGTCTTCATACAACCTCAAACTCTCATCTTACTTCTTGGTAAAAAATACTGGGGCTTCCCACGGTGAAACACTAGGCCTCATGAATCCCTTCAACTACAAATCCCCCAGTTGTACCCTCAAGTCCCAAAGCTCTGCAAGAGAAATCCGATATTCTGCTGTTTATATCGGTTTCCTCCTATGATAAATATCAATTTATAAGTTAACCTCCATATGAGGGGGGTAATCCTGGAGCATCCTCGGGAAATATTTATTCGTTCTCATCCACCACTACAAAAAAGTGAGGTATCTTCTTGTTCACCAAACCAAGGGGGAGGCAAGGAAACTAGAGAGTGGTATCCTGCAACCTTCTCCAAGAATGTTCATTCTATAATTCTAGGGCTCCATTTTCCCTAGTGATAGAAAAAATGGTCCCATCCTCACATACACACATCACTCTAGGCCTAATAAAATCAATTAGAGCATGAACTATGCATAAAGATTACATACGCACGATGATGTCATAAGACCTCAACTCCGCTACTAGGTGATCCCAATAGAATCTCTCACCTCTTAGAGTAATCTCAGACTATCGAAATCAGTGTGTAAATATTGAATCCCCACGTGTAAGAGTCTCTAATCATAAGGATCTAACCAATGTCTCCACCAGAATCTCTGAGATCCGAACAAGGTCTCTGGAAAGGAAGGAGTGATTGGAACCTGTGTCAATAAGATGTTTAGATAATGTGGAGAAGAAAAATATCACACATATAATCATCTCTAGAGATCTTTTGTGATAGTCCTACATTTCCTTTAGTTGTCCTTTCCCCTGTACACTAGCTCATGGAGCCCATGGTGGACCACCAGGGGTGGTGGTGGTAGCACCTAGAACCTTGGTCCACTACTTGTTGGTCTACTAGCTCCCCTTTCATGTTAGCCACCACGGTGACCACCCCACTCGAACATCGGACTCTGCCTCAACAGTCCCTAGACCATCATCCATTCATTTGAGTGGAAATTGTGGAAATCACGAGTCATGTTCCCTTGCCCTCTGCATGAGTAGCACAACCTACCCATCTGATGGCTCACTCCTCCCTAGGGTTCTTGTACCGTCGATCCCACATCTTGGGGACATCCACAGAAATTCCTAGATTTCTTGGGAACCTATTTATGCTTCATTATACCCACAACTAGAGACTCTACCACCCAGGGTCTACTGGTAGCCCCTGCTGCTGGCACCTTCCCTTCCAGGAAGCTCTCCATGAGTAGGGCTCACTCCAGCACCCCAACTTGAGTATGGATGGTAAAGGATACCATGGATACCCTAATATCCTGGTGTAGTACCTTCTCAAAAACATGATCCCTAGAGAAAGAGTACCACACCATGTATGTTGAGTATCATGAAATATCAATGATTCATGTTTAGAATTCTACTTCTACCATTCCACCCTACTGTTGGTGTAGTATATTATGTATGAGCATTGAGTGCAACGTTGCTGGAAAGAACTCCTCTCTGAAGAGGAACTCAAATTTTTTATTGGTGAGGGCCACCTCATCATGTTTCTAGATCATCAAGCTACACAATTTCCCCATAGATCCTTGAAGAAGGCTCACAGATAAGATATAATATCTTGTTGAGAGGCCTCCTCACCAAAAAAAAGACTCGAGTAACCTCCTTGATCCAATCCTCTACCACCTCGGGGTTAGTCTCACCCATGAACCTGGGATATCTCTACCTATGGAACTCATGTAAGGCACTGAGCCTATGTGCGTAATCTGTCAAAAGAAATCATAGAAAATACTAACCAACGGGTGGTGGAAATACTAATGCACCTCCCGGGGGGGCCGTCTCTAGTATCGGTCCCTATAATGATGCCTCGTCACTGGGAATACCATCCGCATGGTTACGCATTGGAATCTTTGTTGGCTGTTTATGCGGTGGAATCCTAAAGAAAATAAATATAAAACATGGTTAATTGGTCATACATGGTGATCTTACTGATGAATGACCTGAGGGAACAATCAAAATCATATATGTTTCATAAAACAAATGGTTTCATGTGCCAAGTCTAAAAGAAGAATTCAGGGTCCTGGTGTACGGATACATCGACCTCTCCTCTAACACTAGACTGCTTGATCATGAATGTAAAACTCAAAACATTCAACACTGTTCCCAAATGAAAAACCATAGACTCTCTGTCTTTAAGGTAGAATAGACCACCTATGTTACCAATTTATCATTACCCGTCCCCCAGGGATTGGGTCGTTACTACCCCATGCCCGTCTAATAATGGGTAGGGGCTGGCGACTAGCGCTGATGGCTTTATCCTTCATGTGGGATTCATTTTTCGAGTACCTATACCCATGCACACTCACCACCCCATCCTGAAACACTGAAAAGGAAAACATGCATTCCACTAAGGAAACCACTAAATGTATAAGTACAAGGTGTATGTATAATCGGCCAGAATAAAAACCCATCAAAAGAGAATATGTAAAAAATGGATTATAAGGTCTCTATTAATCCGTCCACAGAAAACCCTACATGAAGGGTAGGTGTAGAGTATTTTCCAGGAACTATTGGAGTATTCCACACTTATCAAATATTTTAGGGAACTGCCTAGTCCCAGTCCACAAAGGTCTTTGTTAATGTTTTTTTCTCCTAATGTATAGAAGGAAAAATTATCAATCGTAAAGATGAACATCATTTAATATTGTGGGACTCATCCAAGATGAGTCACTAAGGTATGTCGGGCCGATGAGGCCCTCTCATCTATCGGACCACTGAGGTACTCTTAGCTACCATGCCACCAAAGTCTGCTCGTCTTCTAGGACATTGAGGTCTTCTCGGCTACCCATCCAATGAGGTCCCCTCTTCTGTCTAGCCACTATGGTCTGCTCAGCTACCGGACTAGTGAGGTCCCGTCATCACTTATTTTTCATCCCATCCACCCACATGATTTCTGCTTGTAGCATTCATGATTCCAGAAAATAAACTTCTCATTACATCATTCATAACTTATCCTTCACAGAAACTCAGTTTGAGTATGTAAAAAGGACCTCCTCATTCTGATGGTCCCAATGCCTCAAATGGACTGTCAATAGAATGTGCAGCTTGAATGTTATGTCCATTTAACTAAGAAGAGTCCGATGAGGTTCGGGATCGGTCCGACCAGGTCAGGCCGACCTGACTCGGATCTAACCCAATTAGGGTACAACTAAGCCCACTGGGCCTGACACTAAATATCTAGAACGTGGGTCCAGCCCGCTGGGCATCCCATGGTAGAACGACTTCTCTTGCCCAACCCACTTGGAGCGGGCCAACCAGCTCTGACTGACACGCGGTTGGTGCGCCACGTCTCCCTCCACCACACGGGTCATCGAGGGGTCCTCCTCTATGATCCAGGTGGACCGTGGCACTCTATTCGTGGCCTAGGTGGACCATGGACCTCCATCCTTGTGACACAGTGCGACTCACCGCCTATTCTCACACCTCTTCCACCATCCATTTTTGGTGGCTCGATCCACCACCTTTGGTCGATGTTGTGGGCCACCTCTTTAGTGTGACGCATTCCCGCACCACCTAATCCCCTGTACTCCACCTACATCCCCTTAATGTGAGATTTTTACACCACTATAGTGATCCATTGGCGTGCACTACCTCCTGCATTCAATCACCACCATGTGCCGCTGCCGGCCTCTTCCACGGGCTACCGGGTTCGCTCTAGGTGTAGGTTTTCTGATCTAAAAGAATATTCGGGATCCTTATATCATCATTTTCACTTCTACGGTCTCAAATTTGTCTTACAATCAATATGGGGGTTCCATCATGAATAACAATAGAAAACCCATAACTGGGGGATATGTGCCTTGTTCATGTCCACCTAATCCCTCTGCGTTAGAGTTTAAAACATGTTTGGTGGAAGTTTTTTTATTTTATCTCGTATAATTCAAAACCAAAAACCCTAATATCATGTAACCATCCCACGTGAACAAACAACACATGGATCAACCTGTTTGTGGGTTGATCACCGTTCATTTTTTAAAAATACTTAACAGGGAAACAATTTCATAAATAACAAACCCTTATCTTGACATTGGATCGTTCGTTGGTGAAGATCGCACAACTACATTCGCCACACCACAATCTATCATTAGCGGTTGTTCGTTGATCATCGCTCTCCATCACCAAATCTCCAAGGGTTTAGAGTGATCCATGATTATGCCAATGATCCATCCTCAGCTAATCCATTAAAAGTATAAAACATGTTTCAGTGTTTCACTTACATTGTGTGGCAGTGACGTTGCACTGTTTTATTTGTGAAACATTGTTTCACATATGCTCTTGTTTCAATTTCTTTACATTGAAATAAAATTTGAATATAAAATAATATAATATTTATGGATTATTTATTTCTCATAAGAAAAATCTCTTATTTTATATTTTTTAAAATGTTCAAAAACTACCTTTTTCCTTCAACCCACCTCAATCGAGGTTAATTCCTTTCATAGGTAAAGTCGTCGTCCTAGATCCAACATAGGCCTTATATTTTTTAATCCAGGAAATTGTTTAGATGTTGAAGAAAATGTGCACGTGTGCTATTTTATGTAAACATAAAGAAAAGTTCAATCACCTCTTCTGGTTTCAATGGGCCTCAGAATCAATTTTCATCTGAGTGCGTGGCCTCGAAATAATCCCATATAATTTTAGAAAATTACATGGAATTCTTTGACATTATAATAAGGTATCAGTATAAGTGTCCACCCTGAGTGGATCCCTGATTACTTGAATATATAGAAACATATTTTCTAATATCTATGGGATCCCCAATGGAAGTTTATAATTATAATGGAGATTAAAAAACACAATTTTTTATTTAGGGTTATATACAAAATTCATATATAGTCCTTATCATATCCATTAATGTAGGTATCATTTAATAAATTCCTCGTAATAACTAGAATTCCCTTGCACACATTAAGAGTTAGAGTAACCCTAACAACTCCATAATTGATATGTTAATTAATATTAGATAATGAAATTGAAATATACGATTCCTCAAGTTTAATAGGAATTATTATTTCTTATTCATTTTATAGAACAATGCACTACTTTAAAGCAGAAGCACCAATTTAATCCTTTGTGAATTGAGAATAATTGGAGGCGTGTTTTTGTTTTCCAAAATGAAGTATACCAGACGGTATATTAAATAAATTTTATGGATTTAAGATATATAAGATAGAAAGATAGATTTTATTAATTTGGAGATATTATACAGAGTGAAGTTCAATAATCTATGATGTCATAAGTAGTTATTGAGATATTAAATGGATTACTCGAAGAGTAATATAAGGAGATGGTATGAGAAGTAGAAGGCTCCATTGAGGAATTTTCTTGATATTTTTTACTTAACAGGATATACTAGACATGAAATAACTCACTTATTCTTAATAAAATTTCCATAAACATTTCTAACCATAGATGCATCAATGAAAAAATATCCTCTAAAAGGATTAGATAAGGATAATGGAGAAGTCATCAATTCATATAGCTCTTATTGTCACCATCCTGGATTAAAGTAATTGGATTAACAATTGACTTATTCGTCAAATCAATTTCCAATATAGATCATAAATATTCTATCATTGAATCACATTAAACAAGAATTTTAGTCTCTTATTATTATTGTTTTTAGAAAAAACATTTACATGTTGATTTTAAACCATCACAAAAAAACCACCAAACATATTTGAATATGAAACAACTATACTGGGATTACACCAAATTGTTTATACTCTACACAATCTTAAATAAATATCATATTTTAAGATAAATTATCCTTTTGGGACCCCAATAAAAATGATACATATTACATTCAATATTTTTATGGATGAGATCGTTGAAGATTGAAGCCATAGTTTACTATATCATATCATATATATCCATATTAATTTTACTATATTTGAAACCATGTATAAAAATTCAGTTTTTAGTGATGATCATTTCCAATTCTTAATAAATGAATTTACCTAGAATATATATTGTAAAAACCGTATCATAAACTTCATCCAAGAAAATAATAAAAATTTAGATTTTAATTGACTCCTAATGAAGTATAATCAAGTATTTATGGGTTTAGGGAAAAAATGACTCTCTATACCATTTCAACATCAACCTATATCATTAGATATCCCTGATTGGCAGGGACCTCCATAGATCCATCCTCATGAATGTGAAGAAACTCTACCACCTCAAATTGTATTATGAAGCAATCCTCGTATTGTGGTGATAAATCATGGACCAATGGGGGTATATTTAGTCTTAAAACCGTATTTGATCTACTTAGCCTCTTCATGTTACCTGATGGAGTTCTATAAACGTTTCATGTACATGACAACATTGAATAGTGTTCTTGTATTCATAGGTTTAGGTAAATTGAATTAATACTTTTGAAACTGAGTTTTATTAAATACATTAAATAGATAATCACCCAAGTTAGTGACATGTGTTTTTATTTTACTTCTTCCTGAGCAGTATTATACTTCTGCATAAACTCACTCAACAAACTCTAAAAACATTTTATTAATAAGAAACACTATCACCCAATAATTTTAATTTATAAATTTATAAATTTATAAATTATAGGATTCTCACAATAAAAATAAATAGATAATATTAATTATCAACCCTGAGTATAAATATCATATATACATCAGGTGTTTATTTCATTTCCTCGGGGAGAAATATGTTATATCCCTTAACCATGGGTCTAAAACCAATTTTATAATGACATAGAATATAGAATAATGAATAACTTTATATGCATAAATGGAAGGGTAGTGTAACAAACATTGAATATTGATCAAAAATAATACTCTGAAACATATAGAAATAGAGAAAATAATTATTAGGAAAATGTAATTGGATCCCACAATGAATGGTTGAATTATTCTTACACACATGACATGTTTTTTATAGTCATGTATGGCTGAAATATGTGAATAATGTAATCCTAAAATACCAATGTATTAGATACATTCCTCATATTACTATCTTAATTATATATTACATAAATCATACACTCACAATAACAATCAAATTCAACCTCTCATAGACACTACTATATTAAATTATCTCTATAAAATTTACTTTCTCAAACCTTACAAATCACATAGACTAGATGAAAGTGTAATATCATGTCATCATTAGGTTGTGTACCATATAGGGTACCTAATTTTATTAAATAGGTGGTTCTATGTGCATGTAAATAAGTTTATTTATTTATTGTTTCATAGTTTATTAGAAGATATACTTTTAGAATGCTCTGTAATTATTTATATTGTAGCTTTTTAAAATCTATTTTATTTGAATATTTCTTTTTCTAGTTCTATTATGTATTTGTTGTTGGTGTGTAAGAATTTTTGTAATGTAGTGTAAAGATGTAGTTGGGACACAAGGAACTATGACATTTTTTCTATAGTTTTACCTTATATTATTATTTTGGTATTATATAAATATAATAAATTTAACATGGGTAGAGGAAAATAATCTTTTTGGGTAAATATATATATTACACTTTCCTATAGTTCTCATTGATTGTTTCTATAGAGAACTATGCTTGGAATACATGGAAATTAAATTCCTTTTGTAGAATACATAATGCATTACACAAATATACACCCAAACACTGTATTAGATTTGTTTCATTGGAAATTTTTAATATAATCTTTTAAATTGGTGGAAGATCATCAACATCTCCAATAAATATCTTCCCATTTTGTTTTCCTACCGAAAATCATACATTATATCCTAGGGAAAAGAAAACATAAAAAGGGTGAACAAAAATGATCATTAAGGGGTAAGACTTGAGAACATAAAACAAACTACAAACATAAGAATGTAAAAGAACATGATAACAAAGATTAAATATCAAAATCTTGAGTCATGAAATAAATCATGGCAATACGTAAGGCATAGATCACAAAGGAATATTAAACATGATAAAATAGAATTGGCATAAAACATAGAATTGTCGGAAAAAATAAGAACATAATATGATATAAATAGTAGGAAAGAAATTTTTACAAATACCATCATAGTGGACAAAGTCTATTACTGAAGTCGGTTTACTTTTCATTCCAGCCATGTATTACTGAACTATATTTACTAGTCATTCCAGCCCTGTATTACTGAAATAGAATTACTCTTCATTATAATCATATTTATGTCATGAGATATAAATAGTTACCCAATGCATTAGAGGGAAATATAGTTCTTACAAATCTCATAATTAAATATTTCTTACATGTTCCACAAAAACATAAATCATTCATCATAGCATAACCCATGAATTATAATGGGTTTCTTAAACTTCATTCCTTCATAATTTAAATAAAATAAATGGATTTCATTAAAATAATAAAATCAAAAACACACTCTAATAAATTTAACAATATGGATATAAACATAACCCTATGTCATCTTATATGGAAAATAATTTTGATAAAACACTTGAACTTAATTAATGAGGAAAATATTTTTTCTTTTTCCAAAATGTTTTCTTTTCTCAAAATGCCACACAATTTCAAAAGGAAAGGATTTATTTCAAAACATTAATGAAATATTATAGATAAATATACTTGTAAATAATGATTCATGAAACTATAAAAACACATTCATTCCATATAAATTAAAAAAACATTCTCATCATACTTTTTCTGGAAAAGTAAAAAAGTATCTCAAATCAAATAACAACAAAAAATACCTCTCATATTGTTTAATAAAAATTAATCAAAAGGTAAAATAAACATAAAAAATGAAAAAGTATACAAATAATATTAAATTATTATGACACATGGATGTGAGTGATAAATATACCCCAGTGAATACTTACATATAAATAATCTCTAATATAAATGAGATTGAAAACTTATCCCTTGCCTTAGGTCTAATTTCATGTGTATGGGTCCGAAAATCCATTATAGTGTGTTTAAAAATATTTTTAACTTATAATAGAACCAAATTAATATTTATGATATCATTTATGCTTCACTAATGACAATATATTACATGTTTATGTTTAAATTCTATGTTGAAGAAACGTTTTGGGTAATGATCGTTTTGTTTACCGTACGTGTTTTGACTTGTTATTATTGTTATTATTACATATATTTATATTAAATTACATCCAAAATGTAAATAAATATTTATATTTCAAAAATATTCAGTATATAAATAAATATAAATGATAGATAAGTGAAATTTAATACACCGTTCATTGAGACAATAGGTTGGACGTACAAATGAACGATGTTTCTATTTCCTTATTGAATTGAGTGGAAGAAAGTAAATGACATTTACATATATATCTCCAAAAGAATTATTATTTCATATATCTCCTGATTATTTATTCTATATACTTTATAATCAATTTTGAATGGTTATCGTGGATAATGAATATCATCGCGTCGTGGAGACGGTAGGTCGTACATACGCATGAGTGACGATATCATTCACTTAATGGTTAAATGGTATTGAATTGGATGGTATATTAATTATAGAGAATAATTATAATTATATATTGATTATTTACATCCATTGTACTCATAATTATACACATCCAAATTATGTATTTTTTAATAAAAAATTATTCCACGGTGTGAAGATGGTAAGTCATACACACACACACACGCATGGTGATGTTGTTATTCTAAGGATAGCTTAAAGGAGGTATAAAATTGTACCATAATTATAATAAAATATAATAATTTATAAGATATTGGATTTATTAATTTTTTACGGAAACAAAATAATAAGGAAAAGTATCAGAAGAAAATAATTTGGAAACATATGATAAAAAATTTACCTCTTTTCATGTGTCCCCTTTTGATTTTCCCAAAAGGTCTCCCTAGGTTATCTTTCTTTGAAATGTTTTGGATTCTAGAAATAATAGAAGGTGGTTTGGGGGATATTTGGATAGGGTTTTTATGATCCAAATGGATTTGGAGGTGTGAATACAAGAGAAGAATAAGTGACCATTTATAGGTGAGGTGAGGGGCACTTTAGGAAAGTCTTTAGATATTAATTTTTTATTAATTTGTTTTCAGTTTTTAATGGTACGAAACCCATTTATTTCGAATATAATATGATTATTGGACGAAATAGTCTCAAAATATATGTTTTAGAAAAGTTTAGGTAACAAAGTAACCTTATATTTAGTTGTAACCCTTTGTTAAAAACATTAACTCTTTCCATGTCTTCTTATATTTTTATAATATATGCTTACTATAGTTACTATGAAATGAAAATATAACCACAAGTGGATAATTAATGAAAATGTTAACATTATATATGTTATTTGGCCCAATATTATATTTTTAGGATTATTATATCATTTAATAAAATAGTATTTTTTTTAAACTCATTTATGTAATTTTTACACTATTTAGTAATTCATTTTTTTAGTCATAAAACATTATTTATTCTAGAAAAAGTAAATTAAATAAAATATAACATTTCATAATCATCCATAAATTCTTTTAAAGCATCAAAATGTTCAAATTATATTTATTTTTATATTTATAATATAATTTATTTGAATCTTTCATTAATAATGTAATCACTTCATCATCATTGTGTCATGAAAAATTAATTTATTTGATTTCATAAAATTATAATTAAAATAAAATGTTGTTTCAAATATTTCTAGCTTTATAATTTCTATTTATAGTATAGTATATATTTTATCCAAACAAAATTAATTTTTTCAGTAAAAGATACATGTTTATGTGATATTTCTCTTTACTTTAAATTAATTCTTATAACATGTCATTATCACACCCATGTTGATCAATGGGGTCCCAAAATTAACCTAAGAATTCCAATGGTCAGAAATATATCATTAAATAGTATTAGAAAATGTGTTAGGATAGTTTAGTATTATTATAATTTTATGTTTTTACCCTTATTTATGATATTTATCCTTTAACCATGGTAAAAATAATAATTACTCAAGTTAATATTCATAATGTTCAAAAAAAGGTATATATTTTCAAAATTTAGATCTTTTGATTCCAAATATATAATCCATTTTTTCATATTCAAAACACAAAATTGGATTAAATTAATTAACAATTAATCCCCATTGTCAAAATCAAAAAATGGGTTTTTTGAGAAGAAAAAAGTATCAAAATATTGACATAGTCTTATGTACAATTTAAATGTGAAATCGCGTCCAATGAGAAAAAATGGATTAAATAATAAAAACACAATAAAATTAATATTTAATTCCAATTAAAAAAATAATGTATATATATAAATAAATTGGACGAAAAGGTTGTTTTGAACTAAAATGCATTATATTCACTATTAATTAAAATATGAATTTCATTAGAAAAATACCAAAATTTTAACCAAGTAAATTTTTAATGTTCCTATTTCAATGAATAATTTTATTATCTCAAATATAACTTATAAAATTAACAAAAACTATATTTAAAAAGGGTTCTCCATCAAATGTTTTTAAAACTATATTTTTTCATGAAAATAATTATTTTATCCAAAAAAAATGATTTTTTTCTTATATCATGTCTAGAAAATACATAAGATGAATGTTAATGTTATATAATTTCCAAAACGTGGTTAGTAATATTCATAATGGTTATTTTATATCCAATTAAATTATATTATTTTTATAATATATCATTTTTTAGTGAACCTTGGTATTGCGTAAACCATTAGATATAGAGGAAGGTCGCTCTTGCGTGAAACCCAACACAAGTTAGTGTTTCATATAGTGAAATATTCTATTGGTGTTATGTATAACAGTATCAAATCATGGTTCTTTTATACATTGAACAAAATCTATACCCAGTGGTGCATGTATCGTACGCCAACTTAGTGTTGCATGTAACATACGACAAGTCATTTAGTATGAAAGGAATGTCTGACTTAGTCCATTGCAATATATAAATGAAAATTTTAATTTATTCAGAAATAATGGTCCATAAAAACTTATGGTGTTATAGTTCATATATTATAATTGTGTTAGGATTTTAGTTAATTTTTTTACATAACCTTGTTCAGGGTTATAACTAATATATGGTTTTAAATTTTGACTCAGATCTAGGGTTACATTAAACGACCACTTACAACATTATCAAAGGAAATACCTTCTTAATGGATTAGTGATATCTTTACTCTTAATTTATTGAGTGTATTCTCTCTAGTGATATAATTTTAGGATCTTACACACAAGAAATATCTAGTATAGAACCCTTTTTGTATGGTATTTTATGATAGGATCTCTATGAGTCATGTTGAGATATAATCTTGGGAATAATTTGGGGGTTAATTCCATTTTTCCCATCTATGAATTTGAGTCAGATAACAATAATTACTGAATAAAAACCTTTTTATATTTCTTATTCTTACAGTGGATAAATTTTTCCATGTTTAAACAACATTATTTAGATGTGTGGAAAATTACCAAAATCATCATAGGGTTTATAAATTTCAGGGATTTTTTAGTTAATAAAACATCCCTAAAAAATTCAAAAAATCAGACTTCAGCAATCCAGATCATTTATTTCCATTATACACTAGGTAACCCATTGACAATAATACTCACTCAGTATTTCCTATAAATATATATAATTGGTTTCCAGATTTTGTGTTTCTACCATAGCCGGGGAGGACCTCTTTATCATGAAAAACAATTACAATTCTTTGATATATTACTATCTCTATTATCAATTCTAAATAACTATATTTGAATTTATAGATAATCATGTATTAATAGTATATTACCTTTGAATAACCATATCATCCTTATATTCATTCATTATAATAATAGGATCATTACAATGAATGGGGCATATGAAAAAATGGGAAATAAATATATTTATGCATTTCCATGCACTTCTCATTACAGATCATCCCCAAAATATTTAACTCTTATTTCTTCGTAACCTTCAGTTAAAAATTATCATTATCCAATGTAATATCTATATTACATATTTAAATATCACTTTACATTTATGAGAGAACTAAGGAGTATAATTCATCAATGGGCAGAGCTTCGAAAACCTAATCTGAATAGTGTTACCCAAATCTAATACATAAGGTCTATAATAAATTATTTATACTAAGGACTCCATACCTCCAAATCAAGTACTTTAAACTAAAAAATCATACTTTTCTTATACTTTGGAAAATTATTAGGGTGGTATCCAAAATTTTAATACATATAATAGTGAAATACAATGAGGTTCTCTATAAATAGTTGATTACCATAAAAGGAAAGAAAACATGAATGTGATTATTTATCTTGAATCAAGTGTAAAAAAGTTTAAACAATAAAATTTAAATAATTATATAAGGTAGTAAATATTTAATATGTAAATATTTGGAAACAAATTCAACCTATACTAATGACAAATATGTATAGATTGTGATATTTCTCAAACACCAAACACATCAAAACTGAATCCAATGATTGAATGAGTAATGCTATATAAACTCAAGGTAAATTTATATCAAATGAAGGATAATGTGTTAAATAATCCTGAAATTTCATGGGATTCCAAAAACATCCTGATTTTTTATAATCCAATTCAATATTATCACTATTCCATCATTTATGAAAGAATTAAAGACAATTTCAACATTAATGCGTAGATGGAACCGAAGCCCTTTATGTTGGTAAACACTTGTATGTACCCCTAAAAAAGGGATAACACTATTATTATCATGTCATTATTTGGTACTAGAGAGGAACCATCAACCAAAAATACATTTATTTTCCATTAAAATCATTTGGTATCAAATTGTAGATTTCTTTGGGCTAGTAATTGGGAAATTTTTTTATATCCGATTTTAATAACAACATTAATATTTGTATTCTCACTATATATAGTCTTAAAAGTTTTGTTTTCACACGAATTTATATCCAAAGATATTCTAATCAGATTTGATATCCTTCTTTCCTTCAAAAGGGCCATATAGAATAGTAAAGGCCTTATCAAATAAACTCATCTCTATATGTGAAAAACATTTATATATATATATATATCAAGTTGAATGTTTCAGTTCGGTTAAAAAAATTCTTAAAAAAAATAATATATATAATTCCCTAAGAAATTTAGTCATCCATTATGGGATAACACCACTTTCATCATCACACCATCTTTCAAAAAGGAATAAATATGTTAATATAAAAATCTAACTTCACAAAACTTTGAATCTCAATCATAATATCCTTTAGCAATCCCACAAAGAATTCACTGATCATTAGGATCAAGGTATTATAGACGTAATAAAATCAAAATGGTATTTTAAATTATTTTATGTTATTAGGAAGTCAAATAGAATTGGAAAAAATATAATACTTATAATAAAATACTATTATATTGATAAATTTCTTGAGGATGGATTGTTTCCTTTTCCAAATAGAGTAACCCCTTTCAAAAAATATTTATAAGAAAAAAATACTCACATAATTAAGTCTATAATAAGGACTCTTGTTGTTTGAAAATAAGAGGGATGACAGAAAAAATAATATTTTACATTCTAAGAAGACATATTCACTATAATATCTTACCATTTTGCATAAAAATCGACCTCGTTATTTTATAATCCCATTTCAACAATTATTAATTTGATGATTGAGAATCTTTTGGTATACATCAATAATATAAATCTCTTCCCACTGGATATTGAATCCCACTATATTTTTTTATCAATGTACTATAATATAATCCAATAATATAGTTTCATGGGCTCAAAGAAA
Source organism: Viscum album (assembly GCA_963277665.1). Lineage (NCBI taxonomy): Eukaryota > Viridiplantae > Streptophyta > Magnoliopsida > Santalales > Viscaceae > Viscum > Viscum album. The sequence goes on along the minus strand of OY728161.1, from coordinate 520,920,204 downwards.
ATGATATTGATTGCTTAAACAAAAATATATTTTTTTGTGAGGTGTATCTCAAAAGTTTAGTACCAATTAAATCCTTGTATTTCAATCATATATGATAATTTTCTAGATCAATATATATCCTCCAAACAAATAGATTCATTATTATGGATTTCTAATTACATGGATGAATTCATATATGCCCATAAAAAATATTATAGTACTCAATAAACATTGTTATTGAATAATTATCCTCCATATAATCATAATTGCATAAAATATATAGAATATACTAAAATTAAATCTATGAATTTATCATCTTTAAAGGCATTAAGATATTATGGGATGATCCTTCAAATAGATGCATGAAAAATATACTAGGGATTACTAGAGCTTAAATAAGATCAGCAAGTTAAAAGTTATATCTATAGATATAAGAGTTGGTATTTTAAATTTGGGGAATATAATTATCATTCAACATAAAAATAAATCATAACTATTAATATGGGAATATATATGTTCTAAATTCATCTCATTGGTAAAAACGTTTTAACTGAAATAAATATATATTATTTTCCTCAAATGTATCAATTTAAATAGAAAATAATTCCCAAAATAAAACTCTAAAAAATTTCATTATTCCACATTAAATATAGAACAAAACATTAGGGATGATTAGGAAACCAATCATATGTGAAATTATGTTCAAGGAAAAATGATATAAAATATCATACAACCATTACTTGTTTTGAACATTGTATCCTACAGAGCCTCCAAATGATCTTAAATTTACTCTAATCGAGCTCATATACAATAAGACCCTAAAATAATGAATTCATATTGTCCCATGTCAATATAAACTCATCTACATTTATTCCCCCATATTAAAAACCCAAAAATTATGGTATTAATCATCCATCCATTCTGATTAATCATTGTTAGTGAAAAAAAGTTTTTTAGAACATATCTTATCTCATTCAACTATTAGGAAATTGATATTGAATTATTATTCCTTCATTTATTCCTTTTAGTGCATAATAATTTCAAATGTGGTCATTCCCTCCCCCCATCCTTTATTAATCATTGAGGTATTACAATTTATCTTGTTAGGGGATGTTATCTCTATAAATCCAAGTGCATCTGTTGTTCTAATTTTTTCTCCATTAATGTATATTGTGCCATATTTTTTATCAATGTACATTTCTCTATTTCACCACTATCTTCCAACATGGTACCTAACTATATTTTCCCATACGGGTCTTTTAAAACATATTTCACCTTCAGAAATATGGATTTTGTTTTATCTTTTATTAATATTGAAATAATTCCTTGTTGATTAAAACATTTATATGATGAATAATAAATGAAAAATTGTATTTATTAGGTATATTTAAATGATAAAATTTTATTAGATTTTATGTTTATTTTTATATTGGTCTGTTGGTCCGTTATTCCACATGGGCTCATTTTTATTGGGTATTATCCTTTTGGAAGAACTATTTCCCATTAACTTACAGGACACAATGGCTATCTAATTTCTTTAATTCATGTTCATTGATAAGCCTCATTACCCTATTGATAAAAACCATCCATGTGACCCTCTAGTTAACGAATGCACTTAGGTTCTATTCTATAAATGTGTGTGTGGTGTGTTTTGGTTTGGAATGGGGCATCAAGGCTATTTTGATCTTAGGTGAGTGATCACCCCTTCAACCTTATCTCTTTGTCTCTCCATTTTCAATATTTCCCACTCTAGTGTGGATTGGATCTTGGTTCTCCCTCAATAAAACCCTATCTCACCAGTTCTTTATTAACCAAGACTTGTATCATTACATTTCTCCCTATAACTCCATCTCGTTACCAGTTATCTAGTTGAGACAACAACCTTACATGGAAGAATAGGTTCAACTATTCAAATTCATAGTTCTATTAGAATACTGAGGATAAATAAGATACGTTTCAAGGAACACTTAGTGAAATTTTCTTCCTTTTTAAACATACCAGGAAAAACAGGTTGTGATTCATCTAACACTGTAAGTATAGTTTTAGGGGCTTTTAGTTTTTTACATTTCAAGAAATGTATAACTTTTTTACTTATTTCCTATTTCTTGTTATTTATGGTGCATTAAAACTTGTAGTATTTATCTTCATATATCTTAATAAAATGTTTGTTTTAGTGGTAGTGCCATGTTTTGAAATTAGTTAACCTAGGGAACAAATCAAATTAAATATAATATTTATTTACTCTTTCATTTCAATATTTTTTCTTATATATTTTTCTATCATTCTATAATATTATTCTACATTAAATAAAAAATTCAATTCGGCACTTATGTTGGTTGGTATTCTTTCTTGATTTGGGTAACCACTCTACCTCACAATGTGGTATTAGATCCCAACTACTTTTTTTCAATTGAATTTAATTTCTATTTGTATTTTTAATTATATGTTGTTAAGTTCCTAGTATTAATTTTCTACAAAATAATCTCACTCATAAATCACCACTACCATTATTGATTTCAATTTTTTAAATCCTTTTTCCTTATATATTTCTCTATATTTCATATCTCATCAAATAAACCATGATTTAACACATTGATTATCTAGTTTAAATGAAAATACACATAACATTATCTACAATAACTCAGAATATACTATATAGGTAAACATCTCAACAATGAGTCATGAAATCAAGAAATTTGATGGTGATAATGACTTTAAATTTTATTGAATTAAGATGAGATCCATATTTAAACAGTAGGTCCATATTGATTCCTTTTGTTGGCCTAAGAAGACTATTATTATTGTGAATGAAACAGGATAGCCTGATACATAATATTTTTATGTTTTCCTTGTTGTGTTAGTTAAACCACATAGCTTCTTTTTTCGTTATTTAGGTTATAATGTCTATAGAAATGTTTCTTATGAGTCTAATTTTGCTAGAATTTTTCTTATACTAGATAAACATTATAGGAATGATTCATTAGTTGTTAGGATTTAAAAAAAATCCTATGTTTACATTAAAAATGAAACCCAATACTTCAATAAAGTCCCATCAAAAATGAGTTTAAGAATGTGCTATTAGACATAGCCAACATTAATGTTTCTGTTCATAATGAGGATCAAGAAACACACCTTAATCACCATAGATAATTCTTTTATCACACTAGTAGATACCCAGATTTATGTTTGAGACACTTAAAACCATAATAAGATTAATAAACAACACTTTCAAAGTAATTAAAATTTAATCCTAACATTAAAGGTGTGTCCAAGAGCTTGTTCTCTAAGGGTAATCCTCGATGTAAACACAATAATTTTTTTTAATAAAGATAAGAATAAAGTAAATAATGAACCCAATCCTTGGTCAAATTCTAGGGATAGAAAGGTCACCTATTTACCTTTTGGAAAACTATTTAAAATTAAACCAATGTGTAGGAAACTAAAGCATGTTTTATAGTCTTGAAAACCCATTAATGAATCCCTTATGATAGCCTCTAGTTATGGAACTACTAATGTAACACCCCAGGCAATTAAAGAATATGACATTTTCATATTTATCCATATTTGTGAATAAAATATTAATATTACTGTAAATGGAATGCTATGCTCGATGGCGTACCCAATACGCAACAACGAGTTTCTTTGAAATCTTACGTTGCACTCTAATAATAAAATAATATTATTTTAAATGGTAGTTAACGCCTAGCCGTTGTAATGACGGGAATGAACAGAACTAACCACAAAATGATTATATATGTTTTTTCAAATATTTTTACTTTTATCCAATAAATGTTAGTGGCTTAAAATGCAAATGAATCCAATATTAAGCATTAATCTTCTAATATTCTTTAAAAGGTCGATTAAACACCTTTTGATGGTGAACCCCTCTTAAATCCTTTTTTATACAATTTTATATGTTTTATTTGACAAAATAAAATTATTTTTAGAATCGGGACATCAAAATTTACTTTTTATAAATTTTTGGTATTTTTCCGATAAAGTTCTTTTTTTAATGAATAGTGAAAAATGTTGTATTTTAAATCAAAACCACTTTTTAATATAATTTATTTAAATGATTAGATTATCTTTTGATTTTGTTTTAAAGTGATATAAGAATATATTTTTACCATTTAATCCAATAGTGGTCATTGGAATTGATTTTACTTTGAAATTGGACATAAACTAGTGTCAATCTTCTAATAGATATTGTTTCTTAAAAGCATGCTATTTGTTTTGACAGAAGGAATTAATTATTAAATAAATTAATGAAACTTATATGTTTTGAATTTTTTAAAATAGGCATCATTTTTGAATTCGGAATATCAAATATAGCTTAGGGTGAATTTTTGGTATTTTTCTGAAAAACTTCAATTTTTGATGAATAGTGAAACCACTAAGTGGTAGTTTAAAAACTGATTTTTTCATTTAAATAAAACTTTACCACTTCTGTGATTTGAATTTCAAAAATCCGACACACATGGTTTTCATTAGGATGTAAAATGTGGTTCAATGGGATTAAAATAATTTTTTGTGAATAGAAACTTTTAAGTTTTATTAATCGCAATTAAAGGTAATTAGTGTAATTTAAGGATAAAATAATGTTTTAATAATATTAAATGGATTTAACACATGTCCTACCCTTATTGGATGAGTCATGGCCGACCAAGACAATCCATGGGTCAACTTGGGGACCCCATGGAGCCACTTTGTTAGGAAAATAACATTAATACTTTTTTATTTAAAGTTAAAATAAAAATGTCACAAACATGAGTTGTTTTACTAAAACAATTTTTAAATGGGGTTATACAAGTCATATTTTAGACTTTAAATATTCATTAGAAATATAAAAATAGTTCCTACAACATTATAGTTTTTTTATAATTTTTAGACATTAAATAAATTAAATTATTTATGACACCATGATGATGCAGCGATTACCTCATTATTTAACGATTTAAATAAAATGAAACAATAATGTAAAATATAAGACCTACACATGTCAAAAACATATTTTATGGGTGGATTTCAAACGCTTATCACCTTATGCTCGAAATATATAATTTTGGGACCTTTAAAATCCTAAAATCATTTTATAATAAAGTAACCTTTTATAACTTTCCAAGAGTGCCCCTCCTCTCCTCTTATAAAAAGCCCCCACCTCTACACCTTACCCACACCTCTAAAGCCTTTCGATCAGCCAAAACCTGCCCATTTTGTCTCTAAAAATCCCTATATTACTCCTATAAGACTCACTTTGGGCTTAATCCTTTCCAAGGAAGCCTTTGAGCTCAAATCAAAAGGAGTTACCCGATTTAAAGGTAATGTCTTCCCTAGCGTTCTTTTGTTTTATTTTGCTTCTCGAACCCCATAAACTATTTTTATTTATTTATTTTGTAACAACACCGGTATCTTCAATATAATATGATGTTTTTATGAGGATTATTAGAGCTACACTAACACACACCTTCGTCTAATGGTTAAAGAACATACTGTTTTTGTGGATGGTGAATTACTGCCTCCCGAAACGATGATTGTTCTATCTTCTCATACCACCTCTCATGGTGGCCATTATGATGGAACTATATTTATTTATGATATATATTATATTATTTCCTATATATTCTTCTGTATTTTATATTTAATACATACCTTTATGATTTTCATGTTGTGCAAATGCGATAATTTCATTTGAGAAAGTGTGGACTACCGCCCCCTCATGTGATGTGACTCGTTCATGCAATACATGGAATGTATAAAGAATGAAATTGATGAACTTATGTGATCTATATAACATATATATTATACTGTAATATTAATATATATATATATATCTCTCTCATCTAGTTTAACTCCATTAATGTACCAAGGAAATGAAAGTAGCATTCATGCGTACGTACGACTTACCGTCTCTATGAACGGTACATTTCATTTCTTATCTCCAAATGTTAGGTACTATTATAATTACATATATATAATGTATATATAAGTCATATATTACATCTAAATTATGGATATAATTCTGGAATTATAATATATATATCACTCTTTTAAATTTAATTCCATTAATATGACAAAAAATATAAAGTAGCGTTCATGCATACGTACGGCATACCGTCTCCATGAACAGTGCTTTTAATTTTTCTATCTCCAAATGTTATGGAATAGTATAAAATGAATATATAATAGATATATATGATATTTAAAAAATTAATACTATTCTAGAGTTGATGTACCTATAACTACATGGAAAATTCTTTTCCAACAAGTTCAATTTTTACTCATGTACCGAACATCGACAAAAACATCTGATATGAACTCACTTTATTAACCATTTATTATAACATTATAATATGTTATATTAACTGAATAATAATATTTAAAGTATTTCCTTACACAATTATAAATTTACCAGATTTTATAATTCAATACATTAAAGAATGATCGAGTCATGTCGGACACAAGGTAAGGGATCCGACCTCTCGCTTTCTTTTCAAGTACCCTCTTTTATGTAATTTCATTTATTCTCCATGTTCTTATGTTGGAAGATGTTCGTTATATTATCCATACTATAATTTTTATTTTTATATGATGAGATATCCCCTCTTACTCTCATAAATTCTTTTTTTTAGAATTTTTAAGTGGCGTTGTTAGGATGCCGAATTTTCATAAGGGATCCTACCTCTCTCTTTGTTTTTAAGTACTCTTTTTATGTAACTTACTTTAAGATCATATTTCTTATGTTGGGGGATGTTATTTTATATTCCTCTTGATTTAAATTTTATGTTAATATGAATAGAGACCCTATTTGATCTCATCAATCCATTTTTGGATGTTTTATGTGGCGCCGTTAGGCTGCCAAATTTTCATAAGGGGATTTTCATCTCACTTTTTATTCCCGTGAGATTCATGCTACATTGGCCACCACTTACTTTTGTGTGGTGTATGTACTGCCCATTATTTTATTATTTGTATAATATAATCTCATTTATGGGTAGTTACATCTTCATTGTATGACCCTTCTTTCATGGGGTGTACGTTTCGAAAGTTGCCCAAATCGGTAAGGGAACCTTTCACCCTCCTCTTTTTAAAAGACTTATTTTGTTATGTCTTTTAATTTACATATTTTTATGTTGGGATATGTTATTATATATCCTTATTGATTTAAATTTTATGTCCATGTGATGAGATACCATTTTATCTCTCATAAACTAATTTTATGAATTTTAAAGTGACGTCGTTAGGCTGTCGAATTTTACCAAGGGAACTTCTTAACCCAATTTCTATTTCTTTGGGTTCAACATGTAGTTATTGAATATGTCATCCTTTGAATATGTTTTAATGACCATTGATTGTTTTAAACTTAATATCCTCTTATATTGGGTGTATTTATATTTTTCACACATAATTATGAGATTGATTTATCATTAATTTAAGGATACCATCTTTATAAGGGATTTCATCTCATTTTACATTTCTATTGAGACTTCATTGTTGTTATTAACCAATTCACTCTTATATGGTGTATAAACTATCAATTAGAATATTATATCAAGAATCCATTTATTCTCATGATATTATAATTTTTCGATTAAATTTTATTCCCCAATTATGGTATTCAAGTGTCTCTCATTTTGTGAAAAACCCTTTATCTAAAATATCGTTTTAAATGTTTTAATTATTTATTCTTATAAATATTTCTCATTAATATACATGATTTAAAAATGGTTTTAAGGATTAATTATATGGATATTAATGGTTTAAAATGTTAAAAACATCAAAGTGGTATGGGAAACATTGATTCAAAAATATCTTTATAAAATGGTTTAAATGGTTTTGAAAAGGGTTTTTAGAATGGATTCATTATCTTAAAATGTTATATTTTTAATGAAATATGGGGATGTTAAATTTCCTTTATGCTTAGGTTATGTGATATGATTATGATATGGTTCTTGGGATTGTTTATGAAGACGGGTGGTTCCTTGATAAACTAAGGGCGGGTGAGCCCGATATAGCTCTCCAATGCATTGGGTAACATGAAGGGGTCAAACGTTAAGGTTTCTCTGAAGAAATTTAGGGAATATATTGTGATGGGTATTTCAAACATAACCATGATGGTTACTCCCTTTGTAAGAATGTTATGAATGCCTGAAGTTACCTTTATGTCTTCTGATTTTTATGAGTTATTCGTAAATCTTATGATTTCATGAGGTATGTTAAATTGCTTATGTTTTATGAGTAAAGTATGATTTCATTGATTCTTATGTATACGTGGACTAATGTTTTCTTTCCGTATTATTATAACCCTTATTGAGCTTTTTATGCTCATGCAAAGTTTTTTTTGAAATGTTTTTCACAGGACATAAAATTGAATAGGGTTAAGGATGGGATCAAGGAAATGTCATGCTGTCTAAAACAAGGAACTAGAATTATAATATATATATCTATCTTTTAACATTAATTCCATTAATATGACAAAAAAATTAAAGTAGCGTGCATGCGTACGTACGGCCTACCGACTCCATGAACGGTGCTTTTAATTCTATATCTCCAAATGTTAAGGAATAGTATAAAATTAATATATACTAGATATATAGGATATTTAAAACATTAATACTATTCTGGAGATTATGTACCTATAACTACATGGAAAATTTTTCTCCAACAAGTTCAATTTTTACTCATGTACCGAACATCGACAAAAACATCTGATATAAACTCACTTTATTAACCAATTATTATTACATTATAATATGTGCTATGAACTGAATAATAATATTTAAAGTATGTCCTTAAAAAATTATACATTGACCATATTTTATTATTCAAGAGATTAAAGAACGATCGAGTCATGTCGGACAAAAGGTAAGGGATCCGACCTCTCGCTTTCCTTTCAAGTACCCTCTTTTATGTCATTTTATTTATGCTCCATGTTCTTATGTTGGAGGATGTTCTTTTATATTAATCATACTGTAATTTTTATTTTTATATGATAAGATACCCCTATTACCCTCATCAATTATTTTTTTAGAATTTTTAAGTGGTGTCGTTAGGCTGCCGAATTTTCGTAAGGGGTTATACCACTCTCTTTGTTTTTAAGTACTCTTTTTATATAACATACTTTAAGCTCATCTTTATTATGTTGTGGGATGTTATTTTATATTACTCTTGTTGTAAATTTTATGTTAATATGACAAGATACCCTACTTGATCTCATCAATCCATTTTTTGATGTTTTATGTGGCGTCGTTCGGCTGCCAAATTTTCATAAGGGGATTTTCATCTCACTTTTTATTCCCATGAGATTCATGCAATATTGGCCACTAATTCATTTTATGTGGTGTATTAATTGCCTATTATTTTTCTATTTGTATAATATACTCTCATTTATGGGTAGTTATATATTCATTGTATGAACCTTCTTTCATGGGGTGTACATTTTGAAAGTTTCCCAAATCGCTAAGGGAACCTTTCAGCCTCCTCTTTTGAAAAGACTTCTTTTGTTATGTTTTTTAATTTACATATTTTTATGTTGGGATATGTTCTTATATATCCTTATTGATGTAAATTTTATTTCCAAGTGATGAGATACCATTTTCTCTCTCATTAACTATTTTTATGAATTTTAAAGTGACACAGTTAGGCTGTTAAATTTTACTAAGGGAACTTCTTAACCCAATTTCGATTTCTTTCGGTTCAACATGTAGTTATTCAATATGTCATCCTTTGAATATGTGTGAATGATATTTGATTGTTTTACACTTAATATCCACTTATATTGGTTGCATTTATATTTTTCACTCATAATTATGAGATTTATTTATCATTAAGTTAAGGATACCTTCTTTATAAGGGATTTCATCTCATTTTACATTTCGATTAAGACTTTATGGTTTTAATGCACCAATTCACTCTTTTATGGTGTATAAACTGTCCCTTGGAATATTATATCATGAATAAATTTATTCTCATGATATTATAATGTTTTTATTAAATGTTATTCCTCAATTATGGTATTCAGGTGTCTCTCCTTTTGTTAAAAACCCTTTAACTAAAATATCGTTTTAAATGTTTTAACGATTTATTATTATAAATATTTCTCATTAACATACATGTATTAAAAATGGTTTTAAGGATTTAATTATATGGATATTAATGATTTAAAATGTTAAAAACTTCAAAGTGTTATGGGACACTTTGATTCAAAAATATCTTTATTAGATGTTTTAAATGATTTTGAAAATGGTTTTTAGAATGGATTCATTATATTAAAATGTTATATTGTTATTAAAATGTGGGAATGTTATCTTTCCTATAGTATTAAGTTATGTGCTATGATTATGTTATGGTTTCTGGGAATTGTTTATGAAGACGGGTGGTTTCGTGATAAACTAAGGGCGGGTGAGCCCGATATAGCTCTTTAATGCATTGGGTAATGCGAAGGGGTTAAATGTTAAAGTTTCCCTGAAGATATTTAGGGAATATACTGTGATGGGTATTCCAAATGTAACCATGAGGGTTACTCCCTACATAAGAATGTTATGAATGCCTCAAGTTACCTTTATGTCTTATGATTTCTATGAGTTATTCGTAAATCCTATGATTTTATGAGGTATGTTAAATTGTTTATGTTTTATGAGTAAAGTATGATTTCATTGATTCTTATGTATACATGGACTAATGTTTTCTTTTCATATTGTTATAACCCTTATTGAGCCTTTTATGCTCATGCCAATTTTTTTGAAATGTTTTTCACAGGACATAGAGTTGAATAGGGTCAAGGATGAGATCATGGAAATGTCAAGCTGTCTAAAACAAGGAACTTGACATGACCGTTTTGTTCAAGAGTTTTTATTTTGTGAAAAAAATGGAAGCTAAGTATATGTATCTACTTTGTAATCATTGATATGTAATACTTATGTACTAATTCACTAAAACTCTAAACCTGAATAGATCCTCAATGTGAATTATATATTTAATTCAATATTAAGTAAGGTTTAAGGTCGAGGCCTTTATAACTAAGGTCCTTAATGTGTCTACCCATGTACTCAATCAATAGTGGGTTATTGATTCAGTTTGATCTTTTCATGTTTTTACTTTTAGATAGTCCATTCTAAAGACAATTGAGAGGGTAGAATCAGATATGATCATAGGTAATAATAAGAGGTGAATGGTTGAGGGTTGAGTTTATATTGTTTTAGAACATTTTTATCATACTATCATAATGTTAGTTTATGCCAGGTGGGTTCCTAATCTATAATGATTCCTAGTTTCCTTTGGAGTCCTACAACAAAAGGGTTCTATTTTAATGTCTAGAACATGTTATCTTAGAATATCCAAAGGCCTTATAACCATTATTTAGGGATATTAAATCAATGGGAAATATATATTAAATTCAATAACCATACATGGTAGTTGAGTAATATTTATTCAACTAATTCTAATAATACTATTCTTCAAAATTGTAGATTGGGGCCTTGAAAAACTATACAAAAAAGTGATGATGAGTGAAATAACACTATGAAATCATCCATTTTTTTATATTGTCTGATGGAAAAATCCATGAGGATTAGATTGTGTTGTTATAATTTCAAATCCACCAACCCCTTAGAATATTTACACTCTAGTCTATGGGTTATATCTAGGGAATCCTCTGTTGGTGATGTTTCTATTATATTACCTTCACATTTGAATTTTATAGAAATTGGGGACATTCATTCTTAGAAACCAATTTGAAGTTTTCTATGAAATAAATCTTGAAATTATTTTTATACTCAGATTGGGATAAAACATAAATCCCTAAGAACTAAAAATGGTATTGAATACCTATCCACTGAGTTCATATAGTTTTGTGAATATAATTGTTTTAAAATAAAATGAATATTTATGTAAACTCCCCCAAAAAATGGATTATTAGAAAGGATTAATATGACTATCCTAAAATGTGTCTTAAAATTTATTTCAAGCTTAGGAATCAACAAATTCTTTAGGGAAGAGTCTTTAGACCCTAATTTCTACCTCATTAAAAGATGTCCCTCTTATTCTAATCAGTTTAAAAAACATGAATTTATTTGAAATAATAAGCCCCATTCTTATTCCTACTTAAGAGCCTTTGGGTTTACATCTTATTCCCATGTTAAGACTGAAAAATTATAACCGATATCTCTAAATTGTATATTTAATGGGTATCTATAGAATGTTAAGTGTTATAAAAATTGTGGAGATAATATTGGTTATCAAAAGTACATTGTATATAGATAAGTTTCCTTTCATGAGTCTTCCTCTTATAAAAATCTGGGCATCCACACCTAGAAGTATTGATCAAGACCCTTAAAAGGATAATGAAATTGAGACTCCATAAATGTTTGAGGCTCATATCTATCCTTCTCCACCTTCTCCTCCACCCACTATTGGGGATGATTCTGAGCCTTCTTCTGATTCAAATTTCTAATTAGAACATGTTTCCCTTATTATGGATTACAAACTAATTTTAGATAGAGAAATTAGGGTTCTGGAACCCCTTCTTGTTTTAGTAAGTATGATATGGAATCTTATGACTTTTATATAGACTAGGATCCTATTGAAAATGACTCTGAAACGTCTAGTAATTATTTAAATGAAAAAAACTCAAAGTATTGTGTCATTTCCATGAATAAAAAATAATATCATTAAAAAAGATCAATGCATGGATTATTGTGAATAAACCAACTAATGAATAAATAATTGGTTCCAAGTTGATCATTAAAAGAAAATAAGATAAAATTGAGGGAAAAAATATCATGTATAAATAAAGGTTAGTTTCAGATGGTTTCATCCAAATAGAGGGAATTGATTACACTGAAATTTTTCCAATCTTGTTAATAATTCTTTAATTATATGTTTATTATACTTTGCTAGATATAATGATCTTCACATTGAATGGTTAGATGCTAAAACATCCTTCATGAATAGTGACTTGAAATTGACAATTTATCTGAAGCTTCATGATGGTTATCCTAATGAATTAAAATAGAATTATTATTTCATTATAAACCAATCACAATATGTTCAGAATAAAGAATCTAGTTTGTGGTACAGAAAATTTGATTCGTTCATGTTATCTAACCAGTTCATTAGGTGTAAATAAGATGAATATGTTTATTTTAAATCAACCAAGGACTTCCTGTTTTATCTACTATTATATGTTGATGAAATTATTATCATTTAAACAAATGTAAACCTTATTTATGATATTAAATAAAAATTAAAATGAATTATTTAAAGGAAATAATTAGGTACAACTAAGAAAATATTTAGTGTAGAAATCATAAGGTATATACCAAATAAACGGTTATTCATAAATCAGTGTGATTTTGTTTTAAATATTCATAAGATTATTTATGTTCCAATCTCTCAAACTAGTAAATATAACTCTTTGAAAATATTTTAAAATGTCTTTATCAGAAGCATCCACATCTAATAATGATATTCACTTTGTGTCTCAAGTACCCTATGCTCATATAGTAGTCAGTGTTATGTGATGTATGATCTGCACTTGGCCAGTTATTTCCAATGTATTCTTCATTTTAATTTTATTTATTTCCAAAACATGGAATCCACACTGATATTTACATAATTGGTTCTTAAGATACCTCCCATGTAGCTCTAATATTTATTTTTGTTATGGTAAAGATGTATACAATTCAGAATTTATTACTCGATGTGTAGACAGTGATTACAAAATTAATATTGATACTAGAAAATCTTTCACTGGGTATGTGTTCACTATATATGGTGTCCTGTTTCTTGTAAATAAAATATGAAATCCATGGTTTGACTACCAATAATGGAGTCTTGGTATATTACATTGACTGAATAATTGAGAAATTTCATATAGATGAAGGGTTTGTCTTCTGAATTGAACCTATACAATTATATTATTACTATCTATTATATTACTCAATCATCATCTCATTTATCCATAAATTTAGTGTTCCATGTTAAATCAAATCACATAGATATTTGGTTTTATTTAGTTAGGCGTGTTATGGAATCTATAGTGGTGTGTATGTCAAAAAGATACATTTTTACATAAACCTTGTCACCCAAACATTGGAAATTCTTTTATTTCATTTTTTCATTGATCTGGATCATTTTGTTGAGTTTCTCAATGATTTTACTAATTTAATATTTGATCATTTGGTTAAAATCCGAAATTTGGTGTTGATAACTGGTGGTGTATGGTTGGTTTAAGGTTAAGGGAAACCATGAACCTTCACATAGGAAACCGTGAGGATTGAGAGTTGGTTATTGGGGAATAGAGAAATGCATGTACAAGGTTAGGGAAACCATCTGACAAGAATGTAGTGAGGTTGTATATTTTTTTATTATCATATTTCAGGGTTGGTGTAATGTATCGGAAACCATGAGGCCAACCCATGTGGGTTCCCCTTCTCTCCAGTAAGGTGTGCATGCTTGGTATATAGTTCTTCAAAATGTGTTCCCAAACCATTCACGTTTACCATGTCATTAAAAGGTTGAATTAACCTACTTTCCCCTATGATTTTTCAACCCAAATTTAGGATTCTCTAACCCTATTCGACCTAGGTGTTCCATGGGGGAATCCATTCTCTTCCTATATTTATCTCCTTCCACCTTTGATTCTTCATAATGGTTCATTAGTTAGTTTCCTCAGATTTTGGTCGATTTACTAATCTATTCCCCCTCATATCTTGGTTTTTTAGCTCTTCCATGGTGGGGTTTCATCTTGGACGAACCCTAAAAGTTAGGGTTGATATTTGGGTTGATTATTTTGGATGTTAGGATCTATGGATTATTTCTTGAGAGTGATTATTCCTTATCCAATAGTTTGATTTCATTCACACATCGTTTTGGTATGTGTTTCCATTAATTTTGAAACTAAGAAATTCTATTTGATTCTTGAGCATTCATAAATGGTTTCTAAATATGTTTCCCTTGGTTTTGGTGTGCCTTTATAATTCAATTTGGGTTTTTCATTCATTTAAATTATTTGGTAAATTATTTTCAATGGGATCCTATAACTATATTTGTGTTTACATGAACGCAAGGTGTTTTATGAAATGTAAACTGATATTTTAAACTGAAATTCGATACTTTGAGTGGTGTATTCACTAGGTTATGTATTGATGATGTGGTTGGAATGAAAATTGGATATTATATATAGAAAATTTTGACCTTTTAGTGGTGATTCTAATGTGGATCATCTTGTGTTGGAATAAAAAAAGTTATTTTTCTTTAATAGGGTGTTTTCAAAGTGCTTCAAAGTGTATAAGTTTTTTGATTTGGTTTATAAGAAGAAATTGATTTTATTTAAAGAATTCCTCTTTATAATTCCTTCTAAAAATGTCTAGTGGATTGTGTGAAAGGTGAAAAAGTTTTTTAAATGGTTTTCAAGTGATAATGTGTTAAAATTTTTGTTTCTAATGAAAATTTTATTTTTTCCCACATGATCTGCTTTTTTATATTGCATAAGTGATTGCAATTAATTGTGATAATGGTGTGTAGAGTGTTTAAAAATGTGTTTGGTTTGCATGAGGATTTGAAAGGGTCTTTTACTTGAGAAATTATTGGATTTCATGTGTTCTTTTCTCATTGTGATTTTAAATATGTATTAAAAAAATTTAAGTGGTATGAAATGTGATTACAAAATGGACATGGTTATTTGAGTTAATTTAAATGTGGTTTCAAAACTGTTCTTTCGAGGTTGTCCCATTTAGAATCTTGATATATGTATTGATGGGTAACATGAATAAGGAACTATTTGAAGCTTTTTTTGAATCATGTTTCCACTATGTTATAGAATGGTTATTTATTTTAAAAGTAAAGGCCCATTTAGAATTGATATGTGAAAGTGTAATTTCATATTTAAATGGGAAATAGTATAAAAAGGCTTTGTAAATATGTTTGAATGGAAATTTTAAATGCATAGTTGGCACCTTGTGTTTCCTTTGAAAAAAAATTTTTATGTAATGTGATGTGAATTCCTAATTAGAAAAATATTATGTTTGGTAAAATTATTATGGATCTCATGTGATGTTTGGGCCCAATGAGAATAATGGAACATTTTGAAAAATGCATTGAAAACATGGGTATCATGAAGGGCCAGTTGGTATTTACAAAAGGATTAGGAAAATGGTTTTGACTATTGAAAAAAAGTATATTCCATGTGATATTTAATAGTTGGATGAGGGGATTGGGATAGAAATTTATTTTCATTTAGGATCAGGTTGAATTGGCTTATGTTTGGAGACCAATGGAACATTGGAATGATATCCTCTCTAAGGAATCACTCATGAGATAATTGTTGGTATTGATTCCACTTGAGAATTGGAGTAAGATCCTCTCATGTAGCTTGTGCATGAGAAATCTATAGGTTATGATGTTAAATCCATGTTTTTTTGAGTATTATTATTATCATTGGATTCCTAAGAATCATATAGAGGTTTTAGTGGAGGTTTACTATCAACCAAAATTATATGGGTTGGTAACCCCTGGACATGATGTGGATAGGTGGTTTATTCCACTAGATTGGCTGGTTAAGAGAGGCGTGTTTGGTATTGTCTATGGAGCTACACCATATTCAAGTAGGTGAGTGTGATCTCAATATGTCCAGGTATTTGATATAGATATGGTTAGGAATGTCCCATGAATACTTGATATAAGATCAATTTATTTGTTCTTATTATTTTATTATTATATTTTCTATTTTTTTAAATAGTTTTTTGGATTCCATTATTTTCTTCATACAACCATTATAATTTCATGGTATGGATTGCATTGTGTTTTTTGGATTAGGAACTATGTTGTGGAATGTCAAAACGTTTTTAAAAAAGAGGTATGTGTTTGGTTTTTTTAAAGAAAACATGTGGAAAGTTTTTTTATAATTATGACAACTTATTTTATTTCCATTATTCTTATAAGTTCCTTTTTTATTATTCTAGTTGTATATTGGATTAGATTTTTTTTCGTGAAACTCTCTTGTTTTAAAGAGGAAACATGTTTCGAAAAGGGGATGCTCCCAATGAATGTTTTCTCATGATAAATAATTTTTTTATAAAGGAGTGTTAATTTTTTTATAATGATAAAAATCCATTTTATGAATGAATTTCATACCAATTCTTGTAGACTATTTTGAGAAAGGAAATCCATGTACTTTGTAGAGATTTCCTATTGATTTATTTAAGATAACACCCTACTTTAGCCACTCGTCATTGGTAGACCTGAACTATATTTCTTATTCAGGTCCTCTAGTTTGTGATGAATTTTTGAGTTGGTTAGTCTTATGGTAGGTGGTGACCAAGAGGTATTGTGGAGAACATTTTTCATGGTTTAGTATCAGTATTATTTTTGTTTTTTTATCAGTTGTTGAATATATATCATTTTTTTATATCATTTGATATTTAGTTTTGTTGGTTTTGATGTGTTCTTAGTTTGTTTATTTAATCATGGTTTATTATTACCAAATCTTTACCAACTAGATTATTTTGTTTCCTGAAACTAGTTTACAACCCATGGGGATCTGGAATACCCTTCAGACTAGGTCTTATATCGGGTTGGGTATTAGGTTGGACAAGTTCTAGGTTTAGTTTGTGTAAAAATGGTTTTAGAGTAAGCCCTTTAGGGGGGTATCATGTATCATAGAAATTGGTAATTTTGGGACTTAAGAGGTATGTGTAGGAAGTAATTCATGAACCCTTTCTCATTCTGATCCATGAGTTTCTAGTTATAGTCTAATATTTGATTCATTTTTTTTGGTTTTGGTGTATGGATGAGTAATGAAAATGGGGGTGAGTCGGTGTAATATTTTGATCTCACATGGAGTAGGGAACCATGTGGAGTCCGAATTTATAGTTTTAGGTCCTCTTAGTTATTAATATGTACATGGTTAATGTCCCACTAACTACTGTTTCATGTTAGTCCTGGCCACTACTTCCTTATTCCTATAGTTTGGTACGAGTTGTGTTTTGTTTTGGTTCCAGTTTCTGTGAGTGGGATATAAAAATAAAAACGTTATTTTGAAATAGAAATTATTTCTTTCAAGTGGTTTAGGATTTCAAAATGGAATGGGTATTTAAAAATTGAATTTGATTTAGAATTTTTGAAATGTTTAGGAAAATGTGGGGGAAAATAAATTGAGAATTTGGTAAATTATTGTGTTTCATTATGAAGTTGTGTCTGTTAAATTTGGTATTCTTTATATACATTCACTTGTGTTTGTGTATGTATAGAAGGTTAGAAATAATGATATAAGAGGTGGTGTGATTTAAACCTATGTGATGGTTTATAGGATTCCATGGGTGAGTATTTGAAATCAATGTTTTGTCTTGGTTTTTCCAAAAAATTATTTGAAAGTAAAAAATGATTTCGATGGTGGATTTTCATTAAAATTGTTTTCAGTGTTTTCTAAAAATTTATTTTGGTGTTTCAATACTGGCCTTAGATGAAGGCAGTATTGGAAATCAAAATGAAAATATCATTCTTGAAAAGAGTATTCTTGTGTTTTATGTTCGTATTGAGAGTATATGGTTTTTAATTGGGATATTCTTTTTGGGTATGTTTTTAGATGAAGTTGACTCTGGATTTTTTCACCTTGTGTTTCTATGAATATAATACCTAGAAAGGTCCCCAAAATATATTGTCAGCCTTCCTTGTTTTTGTTTATTCTCAATTGTTATGCAACATTCATGGTGATCTATATCTGTTAGAGTATGTGGAATGTCTTGAGGAAGTTGAGAGTGTCTTCAGATCATTGGTAACATATGAAGCAGTTAAATTTTGTGCTATTATGGGTTTGTTTGAGGGTCTATATTTGAGTTAATTTAATATTATTTATCCATCATCAATTCAATTTTTAATTCAATGGGAGTTCTCCATGACTACTATCATCTGATGTTTTCTACCTAAGGATGTGAAATAAAAAAATGTGGAATAGCTCTTGAGTATTCAGAAAGTCCAATGGACAGTGAAGTCCTATTTTGACCACATACAGGAGTTTGTTTCATTTTATCTGTAAGAATTGGCACATAATTTTCTAAAGGAACCAATTTGTATGCATGTTCTTCATCCATATAACATGGATCAATCCCTCTCCTCCAACGATCTCCATTTTGATAATTTGGTGAATGAAGCATTCATAGCTGAGTTGGTTTTCAGATCATATGGTAGTTTGAAATATATTATCTCCTTATGCCTATTAAGTCTCCCCATATTTTGATAGGCATGTACTAGAGGATCCTATTTCTATAAATCCCATTTCATTGGTTCCAACTTCATTTTTTTCAAAACATTTTATTGTTTGTTCCATGTGTGGTCAGTTTTCGTAATCAAAGTCATATTTTTATAGTCCTCTGAAGACATGTTGCTATTATTTCCATTTGGGTCATTTGGAGAATTCTTTTTAGAATTATATCCCAAATAATAATTCTTTATTTATGGTTTTTAACTTATGTCACTATGGAAGTAGATTCTTCGAGTCATTATGTCCTCAACCATAGGTCCTGATGTGATGATTTTCAGGCATTCCAAAATCTATATGTGAGGGGAATTCCATGGCTCAGTCATTTTATCTAGATTTGGAGTATAGATTTTCAATTTTCCATTCTCGTTTTATGTTCCCTGTTTTTGAAAGTATTTTAGTGGTTTTGTTCTCATTTTATTTAAACTGTTGTTTTTCAATGCAAGCCTTAAATTTGTGTTCCTATTTGGCAATGATAATTCCTTTCTATGGATTTTTTTCAGTTCATGACCACGATTGTTTGGGATACATTAGTGATTATGTAAATTATGTGTTTTGGGTATTGTTCATTTTTTTAACTGGATGTATTCCAGGAGTTTATGATCTCTATGATAGGTTTTGGTTCCAGTTGGGTGTTTCCTGTTCTTCATTCTATATTGTTTAGTTAATGTTGGGAATTCACATTTCATTGTTATCATTTGAATAGTTTTAATGTTTTATGTTTTAGATAAGTTCATGTGGAGTAGATTATCCTATCATGATATTCCATTACTCTTTATGTTGTTTCATCCTTTAAAAATGGTTATGTGTGACTTGTGAAGTGAAGGATCACCCCGTGGTCCATGGTTTTTGACATCTTTGTTAGTTTTTTGAATTGAGTTTTTTTATCTTTATAATAAGTGAATTTCTAAGGGAAGAAAGTGTTTTTTTGGGATAATTACCACATCAGAACCTTGAAAATTATTATATTTCATTCTTTTACTAGATTCATGTCTTTTTGTTGAGTTTCAGGTAGAGTTCCTAAATATAATTTTTATCCTTTTAGTGAATAATTGAGACTTTTGGCTTGACCGTAAGTGGAATATAGTTAGAACATGGTTAGGGGAAAACAAGAACCTTCACCAATGATAATGTGTGGATTCATAGATTGTGCCATGGAATGGCGTACGACCTACACATGGTTAAGAAAATAATACAGCATGTGTGCAGTGAGGTTCTGATTTTTGGATGTAGAATTTTTCATGGTTGGTGCATAATTTGGGAATCTGAGATGCTACTCCATGAAAGTTGTACCTTCTCTCCAGTAGGGCATACAAGGTTGGTGCATAATTTGAAAAACTGTACATCCAAACAATGAACGTTTCCAAGGTAATTAAATGGGTGAATTTTGCACTTTTCCCCTCCGATGTTTTAACACTAAATCAGGATTATTCTACCCCATTCGACCTAGGTGAAACATGGGTGGGCTCTAAGCTTCTCTTTCTTAACACTCTGTCTTCCATGGATGTTTCTTGATAGTCCCTAGATATGTTAACTCTATATTTTGGTTGATTTCCTCATATCCACCACCTCTTATCTTTGTTTCTTGTCTCTTCTTTGAAGGGTCTTCATTTTATCAAACCCTATGTGTTAGGGTTGATGTGTGAGTTGTTTCTATTTGGTGTTTTCATGTGCATATTGTTTTGTGGGATTGATTCTTCCTTCTCCTGAAGTTCGGTTTCATTATCACATCATTGAGGTCATTGTTTCTATCCATTTCATTTTTACACATTAAATTTGATGCTTAGTCCTTCCTAAATGGTTTCTAAATATGTTTCCCTTGAAAGTGGAGTCCCAGAATAAATATATTTGGTGTTTTGATGATATTAAATTAGTGTGAAATGGATTTCAAGGGTCTTATATTAATAAGTTTTTTTGTATATGCCCACAATATGTGATATAAAATGGAAATTATATTTTATAGTGAAATATGATACATTGAGTATTAGTTTCCAATGGTTGTGTTTTGATGATGTGTTAGAGATTTAAATTACTTGATATAGGTGTAATTTGTCATCTTTTTTTGGGGATTCTTAAGTAGATCATGGTATTTTGGGTTAAAACAATTTATGTTTCATTAAAAAGTTTTTTCAATGTTATTAGAAGTTCATATGTGTTGGGATGTGTTTTTCTAGAAGAAATTGATTTCTTTTCAACTATTCCTCTTTTTTGTGCATTGGAAATGCCTTTAGTGGGTTCTTTGAAAGGTGCACAAGTATTTTTATGGTTTTTTATGTGGAAATGTGTTGAAAGTTGTATTTCTAAAGAAAATGCATTTGGTTTGACCTGATATTTTTTCTGATGCTTCTAAAATGTGTGATATGAATTTTGAAAATGGTGTGTATCACATTTTAAAGTGGGTTTTCTGTGTGTGTGGATTTTAAAGGGGATTTACCCAAGGAAATGGTGGACTACATGTGTATATTCCACATTTTTTTCAAATGGGTTTTATAAATTGTGCATGTGGTGTGAAACATGTTTCTAAAATGGCCTAGGTTATTTAAGTGATTTTAAATGTGGTTTAAATAGTGTTATTTTATTCATGGCCCAGTTGGAATCATCAGATACGTATTGATAGGTAATTTTCATAAGGTCATGTATGGAACTTTTTTGTTGTTTTATGTTTTTACCATGATTTGGATTGGTTATGGACATGAAATAAAAACTCTCATTTAGAATTTTTCATGTGAAAGAGCTGTGTCATATTTACAATGTTAATTACTCAAAAATGGGATTTGTTTTTGTGTTCGAATGGAAATATTTAATTATCAGTAATAAATATTTGTTTCCTTTTAAATGTTGATTTGATTTGAAGCGATGTGAATGAACGATTGGAAACTTATTATGATTTGGAAATTTGTTTTGGGACTCATGTGATGTATTTTCTCAGTAGGAATCATAGTATGTTTCAAAAATGAATTGAAATCTTGGGTAGAAAAAAGGTATGATTGAGGTTTTTAAAATGATTTGGAATGTGGGTTTGATTATGGAAAACAGTGGTTTCCATGTGATATTTAATTATGGGAGAATATTCTTCTAAATTTTTATGTTTATTTGTGATGACTTGACTAATGTCTATATACTACTAGAAAAATGGAATGATATCCTCCCCAGGGAACTGTGAATGGAAGATCTGTTGGTATTGATTCCACTAGACCTTTAAAATGGGATCCTCTCTAGTGGCTTGTGTATGAGAATTCTATGGATTATGATTGTTATATATTTTTTCCCTACTATTATTATTATAATGGGATTCCTAGGCATCATCTAGAGGGTCGAGTGACAGTTTCTTGTCGAAACTGATTAGATGGGATAGTACCCCATGGACTTGATGGGTCTAGGTGGAGCATGCCACTAGATTGGTAAGTTTATAGCAGCTACTCGATTATTGTCTAGGGAGATACACCATATGATTGAATTTGTTTTCAATATGAGTATTTCCATGGTTTTCTTTAAGAGATTCTTAATAAATAACAATGATTATTATTTATGTGTTCTATTTATTTCTACGTCTTGTTTGGATATTAGATTGTCTAGTTTCTACCTACTTTTTTTGTTTCCTTTAAATTATGCACAATCCCATTCTGATCTATTATTATGTATTGCACGGGGGTTTGGGTTATGGGACTGGGTGTTGGAAGGTAAAACCATTTTTAAAATGGAATTCTGCATATGTTGTTTTAAAAATGGAACTTATGGAAAGTTGTGTTTTTCTATTTGTGACTTCTTAGTTGGTTTCCATTATCTTAGTATGTATTGTTCGGTTATTCCTATTGGATTTTTAATTGGGATTTTGGTTTGAAACACACATTTTTTAAGGGGAATCGTGTTTTGAAAAGGGGAAGATACCAATGTATGTTTTTCTTAAAAATGTATGTTTCTAGAAAGATGTGTTCATTTGTTTAAAATGATAAAAAATAATTTTATAAAAGTATTTCAAACCATTTTTATGGATTATTTTTGTAAAGGAAATGTATAGACTCGGTCGTCGTTACCTACTGATTTGTTTATGCTGACACACTACTTGTTCCACATTGTATTGGTAGACCTGAGCTATCTTTCTGGTTTAAGTCCTCTTTTTGAGTTGGCCTTTAGAGGAGGTTGGTATTGTGGTTTGTGGTGACCAAGATGTCATAGGTATATTGTGTTGTGTGGGTCTTTCTCATCATTATGGTTTTTTTGTTTAGAAGTTTTTTTTATCTGAATCACTTTTTTATATTATTGTACATTCAACATTTTTTTATACTGTATTCTCTGTTTTTTGATTTAACCATAATTTTATTGGGAAACTTTTTTCCTATCTATATTATTATTATTCATGGAACTAGTTTCTGGCCTATCTGAATCAGGAATGCCCTTCGATCCTTATCTCTTATTAGGTAAGGTATCGGGTTTGATGAAAACCCTGCATTGTTCATGGAAAAAGGGCTTTCACATTGAAATAGTTTAAATACATATGTTCTTTTCTCGTTGTGATTATAAATTGGTTTTATAAATTTTTAAAGTGGTGTGAAATGGTTTCCAAAATGTCCATGGTTCTTTGAGTGAATATAAATTTGTTTTTAAAAGTGCTCATTAAAACATGTTCCATTTAGAATCTTGAGATATGTATTGATGGGTAATTTTAATAATGATCCATTTGAAACATTTTACATTTCATTTTTTCACCTTGGATTTGAATGCTTAGGCATTTAAAATAGAAATTCTAGTTTGGAATTGTGCATGTGAAAATCATGTTTAATATTTTCATTGGAAATGGTGTTAAAAGGAGTTTTTTAAATGTGTCTGAATGGAAAGATTAAATTCTTGGTTAGCACCTTGTTTTTCCTTTGAAAATATCATTTTATGTGAAGGGATGTGAATTCCAAAGTGGAACATTATGATGTAATGGGAATTGGTTTTGGAACTCATGTGATGTATGGTCTTGGTGGGCATCATGACATGTTTCAAAATATGAATTGAAAACTCAGGTAGCCTGAATGTCCAATTGGTATTTTGAAAATTATTTTTAAAGGGGTTTTTATTAAAAAAAACTATTGATTCAATGTGATCTTTAATTGTTGGATGAGATTTCCTTTGAATGAAATTTCTTTTTATGTATGTTCATGATGAATCAAATTATGTTTGGAGACCACTAGAACATTGAAATGGGATTCTCTCAAGTGGATCCTGTATAGGAGCACTACTAGTATTGAGTCCACTAGATCATTGGAATGGAATCCTCTCAAGTACATAAAGCATGATAATGCAATGGATGTGGGTTTCTATACCATGTATTTTGAGTAATAATATTATCATGGGATTCTTGGGGGTAACCTAGAGGGTCTAGTGATGGTTTATTCTCGGCCCCTATTAGACGGGTTGGTAGCCCCTAGAAATGATTGGGCTAGGTGTGGAGTCCCATTGAATTTTATAGTATTGACCGTCCAGTAGGTTAATATCTATGGAACTGAACCATTTGCTGGTAGATGAGTCTGATCCGAGTACATCCAGGGATTACTTCTATATATTCTTCGTAAATTTCCATGATTACTATTTATGTGTTTTGTTTGTTTCTAATAATTTTTTGGATAATAGCTTTTCTATTCCCTAAAAGCGTTCTTGGTTTACTTTAATTTCTTTAGAACCCAGTATGATTTCATTGTACAGATTTCACTAGTGTTTTGGTTTTCAAACTAAGGTTTGCAATGTGAAATCATTTCCAAAAATTAATGTTGTGTATGTAGTTTTAAAAATGGACAATGTAGAAAGTTATGTTCTGAAAATTATGACTATTTATTCCGTTTCCTTTATCCTCATGATATATTTTTTGGTAATTTTGGTGGGATTTGTAATTGGGTTATTGGTTGTGAAACTTCAATGTTTTAATGTGGAACCATGTTTTGAAAGGGGGGAGCTACATATGTATGTTACTTCCTAAATTGAGAAATATTTTGAAAGTGGTGTTTGTTTGTTTAAAATGATAAATACCTATTTAATAAATTTATTTCAAACCATTTTTTGGGTATTGTTTTTGGAATGTAAATTCAAGGACTCTGTAGTTATTACCTATTGATATATTTAATCTCACACCCTTATCGTGCCACATAGTGTCGGAAGACTCATGCTATTTTTCTAGATTAAGTTTCCTGGTTTTAGTTGGCCTTTAGAGAAGGTTGGTATTGTGGTTGGTGGTGACAAAGAGGTCCTATGGAAATCATGTTTTGCGGCTTAGCCTCAGATTTGTGTTCAGTTTTCTTTTGTTCAAAAATTATTGTATGTGGATCAGATTTGTATATATTTTGATATTCAGTTTTTTTTTGAGGATGTGTACCCTTTGTTTTATTTTATCCTAGTTTCTTGGGACAAATATTTTCCGTATATAATATATTGATGACAGGAACTAGTATCTTGCCAATATGGATTGGGAACGCCCTTCGGTCCATGTCTCAGAACGGGTCATGTAACATCTTAGATTTCATCCCAGGCCGGTACATGAAAAACACGGAAGATAGTTTGAAAAAATCTATGGACCTATTTAAGCTCAAATATTATTTAGATATATTGAATTTTATTATAATACTGAATTCATAGGTGCAATAACAATTCCATTTTTTACGGAAATTTTTTTACATTTTTTGAATTATAACATTTATTTTATCTTTTTTAAATTGTATCATTCCATGGTTACTTTTACATTTAATTTAAGAACCATGCAAGTATAATTATATTGATTGGATTTATTTAAATACTCAATTTATTTAGTATTTTCTAATATATTGATTATGTTGGCTCGTTGAGATATTGTTCTGCATGGGCTCTTATTTTTGGGCCTTGGCATTTTCAGCTGAACAATTTCTCATGTGCTCTCATTCCACACATTCTATTTGATTGAATTGATTCATGTCAATTGTTCATCCAAAACTCTCTATTGATCTATTCATTCCATGTATCCTACTTGCTAACTGATTCTCTTGGTTTCTGTTCTGGCTATGTGTGTGCAGCATGCTCGGGTTGGTCATGGGATTTCAATGCTTCGACAGGATCACAGGAGTGATGACCCCTATACCCTGGTCTCTTTTTCACTCTACATTTTGTATCTACTTCTCTCTTATAAATAGAATCTCAGTTTTACGTCTTTAAAACTCAGGATCCTCAGTAATTCATTAATGAATACTTTCCCTAGAATGATCCCCCCCACAGTTCCATCTCATTTTTGGTTATCTGGTAGAGACAAAATCCAGCTAAGGTGAAAGATGTACGGCCATTACAAGTGATATATCCACTATCATGGAGATGAAAAAGAAAGTACATTTCTAATAATGTTTAGTGTGATGATTTTCTGTCTTGAAGAGATCATGACAGATGGACTGTGAATAATCCGACACTACTATCATTTTTTGGGTTTTTGTTTTTGTTAATTTCAAGCCATGCATATCTTTTGTACTAATATTATAGAATCTCTTTCTAATAGTTCAATACAATTTGTAGAATTTTTTTCAATCTAATTTGTAAAACACATGTGTTGGTGGAACTATTCTTTCCAATCATATTGTTCCCTATGGGACTGAAGTTGCTTAATTCTATATGTTATTTACTCTTTTGTTAAAATATATTGATTCTTGTGTTCTGTTTGAATTATTTTATAATATTATTATTCATTATTCAAGGAATATAGTTCATTCCATATGTTGTTTGTTATTCTATCTTGATTTAGGTTACCAATCAGCTTCACACACATCCTCACTCTATAGATATTCTCCCACTTAGGCATTCAATAACACTCCCTTACTATACATACAAGGTTTCTAATGTATTATATAGTAACTAAAGGTAATATTATAATGTTTCAAACACTCATTCCTTTATAATATTAATCTTAAACTTCTTTAAGAGTTTCTTATTTATTTTTTACTTTACCTTTGGATAGTGTTGTTTAATTAATAAGGGATTTATCCTAAAACGTGGACATTGAGCGTTTAATGGTCAGACATGTGTCCATCAGATTGGGTAGGTCAGAGTAGTTATTCATGTATATGGATTTCATTGATTTATTGATTAGTTAACTCCCCAAATCATATCTTCCATTAATCTCATGATTCACTTCTAATTGGAAAAATTGAGAGGTTTTTTTAGTCCTATTAACAGGTAGAAAATGATTATGATTCATCAGTATCTGCTTATAGGCCATTATTCCAACCAATAGTTTGATCTCTACATTGACTAAATTTATCAAGATATAGATTTATATCACAATATTATTTCTCCACAAAGTTGATTTAATATTTTTCAACCACTTAAGCTCATAAACACTAATAGGACCTTCTTTGACTTATGTTCCCTTAACAAAATTTTTTCCAAAATACGAATCCCCTAAAAGATCAAATTGATTCTACAAATAGACGTCACCTAACCTATCATATGAAGCATGAACCCTAATTCTAGTCCAAGAACCATTTTATAGAGATCTATGTACTCATATCAGATGATGATTTTCATTTTACTTCAAACCCATGGAATCCATGCGATCATTCTCATTATGTTTCTCTAGACATATTTAAGTATTAACACTAGGAACAAAGGTAACCATGATCAGTTGAAGTTAAATCTAGGAACCCATTAATTATATATCCAAAAATGATCCCTTTGGAACATAAAAAATACATGAGAGAACAATCTTCCAATATTTCTCATGTAAATCCTCGGACAGTGAATAACTATCTCATGAACCAACATCATCTCCACCATCCTTGAAAGTCTCATTGATTATGGGATAGCTTAAAGGAAAGGGATGATGATGAAAATAAACTATGACACTATGATACAATTTACTATAGACATATTAGGATATCAAAATGCTCAATTATCATGCACATCCATGTTGAAAATAAATTAGGAGGTTTCCAGTGAGAAAATTGGAAGTAAAATAATCATAATAAGACTCAAATTTCAGCTTCTAAATTCATTAATATACCTCCATTAACTCAATCCAAACAATATCAACATGTATCTTAGACACATACACCTCAATGAATATTCGTAGATTAAGGGGTTACATAAATATTTTATCATATCCTAAAAAATCAAGAAACAACCTTCCATATTTCATAACATTAAAATAACAGATAAATTTGTTAATAGAAGAGATTAATATGGGAAACTAACTAAAATTTCCATAACCAATAATTCACTCATCAGGTGAATTTTAAAAGTCCATAAAAAAGTCGGAACCTGAATCAATCGGTGATATGAGTGGTAATACAATCGGAAAAGGTGAAGTATTAACCATTTTCAAAATGTATCATAAAATAATGAGAATCCCACAACAACAAAATTGATCATTTATTTAATCCACAACAACTATTTAAACACTATTATTATCACTGACCACCCAAGACATGATCCTTAATGATATTTATATTATCAAGGATGCCTTTATTATTTTATCGGTCTATAAGATATATATTAGTAAGTGTTTTCTTCATGATGGACCCCATAATGAGTTATAATTCTGGTTTTAAAAAAATTTCATTATTATGATACAACATTTATAATCATTATTTAACTTACACATTTAATTATTCTTAATATTTTGGTATTTTTCAAAATTCAATACATCTTTATTTGTATTTTTGTGATGTTTATAACTACACTAACATGCCTGCTATGAAATAAAATAGGTTAATAAATTATATCATTAGTTATATATGTAGTTTAATATTGTTAGAAATATTGAATCTTTGACATATGATATTTTTTAAATTTCATATTCACTTAATGGTATTTGGATATGATTTATGATGATTATATTATCAAATGGTTATCTGTAAAAATTCTAGGATGATGGTAGTATCATTGTCAAAATAATTTGTCTCTTTTTTTAGTATTTCATCAAATATGAACATGAATGTCCCAATTATTTTACTAAATAAATGAATAATAACTAGTCTCTTAATAGAATTAGTATAACTTGAAAATATTAAAAATTATTGATCTTGAAGAAGAATAATGGAGTAATCCAATTAATATTTATAGAGACTATATATACATCATTCACTCATGAATATTTATAAATTTATAGCAGTATAAAATACTATTATTTTCAAAACCAATTTAAGGAACCCTCATATTGGTATTTATTATAAAATTGTTCTTTTTAGTTAACATGATAACCCTTTTTAATTAGCAGGTCACTTGATTTTTCAATGAAGTTTAGAAATAGCGGGATAAGTTGTGATAATGGTCTTTTATGTATAATATGAAGTAGGTTTAAGTGATTTAATTTTAGAAAACATTTAAAGGACCCTCACCATAGACAAATAGTAACGACATAAAATATGGGCCCATGGAGAATCATGTGAGAACTGAATTTAATAAATCTTATGGACTGACTGGTGATGGATCGTCATATTCGGAACAAGTTGTATACCATGAAAGGGATATCATTTATAAAAATAATTAGTTCACAGTACCATTGTAAATGTATCTTTATAAAATTCTACATTTGTTGTCATCAAACATGTGTGAGGATTTATTTTTATGTATTGTTTAATTATATTTCATAAAACATTATTATTAAATTATTATTTGTGGGGGTAGATTTATATAGTTTATATTTATGTTTATGAATTATTAAAATTTTTGTGATGATAATGTTATGATACATAGAACTATGCCATTGGTGATGTAGGACTACCCTACATAGCTATATCATTCATGCATGGCTATAAATAATGTAAATAACCTAGTGGTGACCTCATCATTCAAGGAGAGATATTTCTATAACTGTTTGATAGGAATATTCCCTTCTTCAATATCTATAAATTTTTTCTTCATGTTATATATTCCTATTGTGTCACGTTATCCTTTCAATTTTCACCAAACCTCTATTCTGGTATTACTTTCTATGTAGTTGTAAATTATACTTGACAGGGAGAAGTTAAAGATGGTTTATAATTATCCTTATAGTTGTACAATATCTAAGGATAATTGAAATATAGGAAGTCATATACCACTCCTAGAATTACATATCTTCTCTATATAATAAAAACTATTCAATTTATAATATTGTATCAATTCCTACCAAATGAATTATAAATAAATATTTAAGATTATTTATCCCACAAATATTGATTGGGGAATATTTATACACTTGAGATTTAAAAATTGAACTAATTATGTTTTCAATGATGGATCAATCTCTATCTCCTGAGATGTTGGATTAATATACCTATGGAACAAAGGGGGTTGAATAAAATCATGAAACTATAATCAAATATGACATTTAATGTTTAGAAATGGATAATAAGATTACCTTTAAATAATTGATTCTCATTCTAATTATTTTCTATTATTAATTGAATGTTATAAATGAAAATAAATATATTAGTAAGAATATAAATGTAAGGTTACAATCATAAAATTAAAAACATTCAAACCACATCAATCCCGAATCAAGGTCATTTATTATGAATTTATTATTAGTTATTGTATCTTCGTACCATAAAATTATAAAACAAATACCATATATAATAACCTAGATCAATTACATGAAATACTATTTCAATTGAAATAGAGGTATCCCTAAATTATTCCATGTAATATAGAGATCCAATGTTAATGGGAAACTAGAAACATGATACAAAAAAACTAAATGAAATAGATAATATCAATTTATATATAAATATATTTACCTTAGAGCTCATAGTTTTCCTATAAATGTGTGGGTTAACTTGAATAATTTCCTAAAACATGATGAGAGACATCAATACATGTAAGGATGAAAATAATAATAAATATATTTTATATAACTAGACGGTGAACATTCATAACATCGAATTAATAGAGGAATGGGTTGTAAACCACCACATGAAAACATATAATAAGTGAAAAAGTTTTATAAGATAATTATAATCATATGATTATTATGAATATGGAACAAACAAAAACCATTCCATTAATGTAGTCTCACTGTTGAGATAACAGAACGTAATGTACAAGGCTCACTTCTAGTGCATCATACATAGTACATCATGAATAAAATAATTATACAATCAATAAAAGATATACTTAATTATATACCACAAAATTACATCATATATTCTTCATGAGGGATCTAAATATAAAATAATATTATATCAACCATAATCATTAAATATATCTAGGAAAAAAATATGGGTTTCATAATAACTTGATAGACTTAATCAAATAAATAATCATATAGACACCATAATATATTTAAAAAGTTTATAAAACTTATTATTAATGTTTCTAAATAAATATATGATAAATTATTTTAGTCCATGAATGAATGAAGAATCATGTGGGAACAACATAATAGGTGTTTTGGAAAATGTTGTTGAAACATGAAAAGTTATGTTTGTAAGAGTTCTGAGGAATTAGTTAAATTAAAAAAGGGATTTATAATTGATTGAATTATACAAAAAAGGATGAATGATAATTCATAAATAAAATAAAATAACAATATTATAATGGTTTATGAAAGGTATGGATATATATGGTGATGAAAAACATAACCTCAAGAATAACAATGAATAATAATATTACCCTTAACATGAGTCCTAACATTATATAGAAGCTGTTATGAACTCATAATATGTAAGTTTTCATTAATTAAATACTATATTAAGAACCATTTTTATATTTATTTCAAATCTTATAAAATATTTTTATCAATTTTTATTAATTTATTATTTTAGTGTTATTTGTTTCAACTAGTTTGGGGTTGTTCGGTTCATGGCTCCAAAAATTATTTGATGCTAAGGTAATGGTTAATGGATCCATCAGAACATAATGTTTAATTATATATGTTTCATAGCATTCTATATGTTTTTATTTACACATACTAGTATACAGTTTTAATTCATGGAATCTTCCATGTTAATCTTATTCTATAAAATTTAATTGTTCTATGATTGATTATATATAATATCATTATTAACATAAATATTATATCATTATAGAAAAATAGAAATAATTTTTTTATTATATAAAATCATTAAATAAATTCTAATGTACAGTCATGAATGGTATAGTTGAGAAATAAAATACCATCTTTCACTTGGGTACCGTAAAACCACTATAGGAGAAACAATGTTTTTAATAAGGATTAAAAAATAGATATGTTAGTTTATATTAGATATTTATAAAAACATTAAATAATATTGGAATATATATATATATTATGTCTTATTTTTTTTACACTTAAATTTACAAAATATATATGAAAAGGACAATAATGATAAAAACACAACTTTATTTTCACAGTTTAATAGTTTATGTAAATGGTATTTGTGAGAGGTAATGGATGGTATATCCCCATTTTTTTGTAAAAATGATCCTAATTAAATGATAAATGAATAATGGAATAATAATAAAATTAATTTTATATGAATTTTCGTGTAAAATGATAATACATGTAAAAGGATAATAGATATGATTATTGAGAACTGTCCCATGATTTTTGAGATTCCACCTTTTAAATTAGATTAAAGCATTCAGTTGAGGGGATTTTAGTCACATAAGGTTCTTAGGGATGTTTGAAGGCGAGCGTGGAGATGTATGTGAGAATATTTTTTACACAAGAGTAAATATAGGACTGAGGATAATAGGGAAGAGGAAGTGAATTTATATTTCTATGGACATGTATTTGAGAATAAAGTGTTTTTTATTTTAACCATTAGGACAAATACTATGAATAATATTGATTCCAAATATTTTAATTAGTTCAAGATTAAAAATGATGCTTATTTTACTTTCAATCTAAGGAAAAAATATGATCCTGAAAACTGATAATTAAATATATTGAATAAAAAAAGTTTATAAGAATAAAATCTAACATATTTTATAGGTTATGATTGTAATACAAGGTTTTTTTGTATTATTATTATCATGGGATTTGTGATAATAATATACAGGGTGGATTGAAGGTTTATTGTTAACCAAAATTATATGGGTTGGTAACCCCTGGACATGATGTGGATTGGTGGTTCATGCCGCTAGATATGATGGTTTAGATAGGCTAGATCGATATTGTCTATGGAGATACACCATATTCAAGTAGGTGAGTGTGATATCAATATATCCAGGGATTGGTTGTAGAGATTCATAGAAATGTCCCATGATTACTATATATATGGTCTGTTTATTTTTTCTTCTTATTTTATTATTATATTTTTCTAGTTTCCACCTAGTTGTTTGGTTTCCATTAGTTTCTTCATGCAACACTTCTGATTTCATGGTATGTACTTAATTGTGTTTTTTTTGTGTAGGAACTATGTTGTGAAAGCTGAAAAAGTTTTTAAAAAGGAGGTATGTGTTTTTTT
Organism: Viscum album; assembly: GCA_963277665.1. NCBI lineage: Eukaryota > Viridiplantae > Streptophyta > Magnoliopsida > Santalales > Viscaceae > Viscum > Viscum album. The sequence continues at coordinate 520,886,610 of OY728161.1, read as the reverse complement.
TAAGGGAACTTGTGGAATGTTTTTTTATAATTATGAGAACGTATTTTGATTCCATTTTTCTCATCAGTAATTTTTTTATTATTATAGTTGTATATTAAATTTGGTTTTTTTGTTGTGAAACTCTCATGTTTTAGAGAGGAACCATGTTTTTAAATGGTAAATCTCACAATGGATGTTTTTTTCCTAAAAATGGAATTTTTTAGAAAGCAGTGATAACTTTTTTATAATGATAGAAATCTATTTTAGGAATTAATTAAGAACCCATTAATAAATACTATTTTGAGAAAGGAAATCCATTTACTTTATAGTGATTTCCTATTGAGATATTTATGATAACTCCCTACTTTGGCCACTCATCGTTGGTAGACCAGAACTATTTTTCTGTTTAGGTCCTCTGATTTTTGTGGAATTTTTTAGTAGGTCGGTCTTCTGGTAGGTGGTGACCATGAGGTCAAGTAGAGATCATTTTTCATGGCTCAGTAACAATATTATTTTCTTTTTTTAGCATTGTTATATCTAGATAAATTTTGTATATTAATTGATATTTAGTTTTGTGGGTTATGATGTGTTCTTAGTTGGTTTATTTAATCATGGTTTATTTTTTCCATATCATTACCAACTAGATTATTTTATTTCCTGACACTAGTTTTCAACCCATGGAGATCAAGAATACCATTCAGACCAGGTCTTAGATCAGTTTGGATATCAGGTGGGACAACATCTAGGCCTAGTTTGTGACAAAATAGTATTAGAGTAGGCCCTTTTTTGGGGGTATTAGGTATCTTATAAATTATGAATTTTGGGAATTATGAGGTATTTGTAGGAAGGAAGTCATGAACCCTTTCGTATTATGATCCATGCGTTTCTAGTTATAGTCTGAGGTTTTATTCTTTTTTTTGGGTTTTGGAGTATGGATGAATATTTAAAATGGGGGTGAGTTGGTGTTATGTTTTGATCTCACATGTTGTAGGGACCAATGTGGAGTCCAAAATAATAGTTTTAGGTTCTATTAGTTGTTAATTTCAACTTTGGGAATGTCCCACTAACCACTTTGTCAGGTTATTCCTGGCCACGACTTCATCATTTTGGTTGTTTCGTACGAGTTTTTTTTGTTCTAGTTTCTGTGAGTGGGATATAAAAATTAAGACGGTTTTTTAAATATAAATTATTTAATTCAAGTGGTTTTGGATTTCAAATTGGAATGGGTATTTAAAAATGAAAAGTGGTTCATCATTTTTGAAATGTTTGGGAAAATGTAGGGGAAAACTAAATTGAGAATTTGGTAAATTATTGTGTTTCATTATGATGTTGTGTGTGTTAACTTTGGTATTATTTATGGGAATTCACTTGTGTGTGTGCGTGTGTATAAGCTGAAAATAATTATATAAGATGAGGTGGGATGGAAACATATGTGATGTTTATAGGATTCCATGGGTGAGTATTTGAAATCAAAGGTTTTTCGATGTTTTTTCAAAAATGTTTTTGAAAAGGAAAAATTATTTCGATGGTGGATTTTCATTAAAATTGTTTTCATTGTATTTTTAAAATGGATTTTGGTGTTTGGATACTGGCCTTGGATGGAGGCAGTATTGGAAATCGAAATGAAAATATCATTCTTGGAACGAGGATTCTTGATTTTTTTATGTTTGGATTGAGAGCCTATTGTTTTTAATTGGGATGTTATTTTTGGGTATGTTTTGAGTTGAAGTTCACTCTAGATTTTTTAACCTTGTATTTCTTAGAATATTATAGCTAGAATGGTCCCCAAAATTTTTAACCATCCTTCCATTTTTATGTTTATTCTCATTTTTTACCCAACATTATAGGGGATCTATATCTATTAGAGGATGTGGAAAGGCATGAGGAAGTTGAGAGTGTCTTCAGATAATTGCTAACTCTGGAATGTATTAAAATATGTACCTTTATTGGTTTATTTGAGGGTCCATATTTGGGTTAATGGAATATTATTTATCCATAATCAATTCAAGTAGGGATGGAATGGGAGTTTTCCAAGACCACATTCATCTGATGTTTTCTACCTGAGGATGTGAAATTGAAGAATTTGGAATAGCTCTTGAATATTAAGCATGGCCAATGGACTGTGAAGGCCTATGTTGACCACATGAAGGTGTTGGTTTCATTTTATTTGGAGGTAGTGTCACATGATTAGCAAAAGGATCAAATTTTTATGTGGGTTCTTCATGCACATTTCAGGTATAAATCCCTCTCCTATAAGGATCTTCATTTTGATAATTTGGAAAATGAAGCATCCATAGCTGAGATGGTTTTTGAATTATATGGTTGATTTAAATCTAGTATCTCCTTCTACCCATGAATTATCCCCATATTTTGATAGGCATGTACTGGAGGAACCTGTTTCTAGAAATCCCCTTTCATTGGTCCCAACTCCCTTTTTTCATATCATTTTCTTGTTGTTACATGTGTGGTCAGTATTTGTAATCAAATTCATCTTCTCATAATCCTTAGAAGACTTGTTGTTATTGTGTCCATTTGGGTCATTTGGAGATGTTTTGTAAGAATTATTTCCCAATTAATAAGTCTTTATTGAAGGGTTTTACATCATTTCTACAGGGAATCATATGCTTCTAGACATTATGGCTCTAACCATAGGTCCTGATGTGATGATTTTCCAGCATTCCAAAATCTATAGTGGGGTGGAATTTCATGGATCATTCCTTGTCTCTAGTGTTAGAGTAGAGATATTCAATTTTTCTTTTCTCGTTTTATGTTCTCTATTTTTGAAAGGATTTTGGTGGTTCTTTTCTATTTTTATTCAAAAATTTGTTTTTTTTAATGAATGTCATAAATTTGTCTTTGTTTTTGGGAAGGAGAATCCTTGTCTATGGATTGGTTTCAGTTCATGGCCACAATTTTTTGGATACATTAGTGATTTTGGAAATGAAGTGGCATGGGTATTTTTCATTATTTCAACTCGATGTATTCCAGTAGTTTTTGATCTATATGATAGGTTTTGGTTTGGGTTGGGTGTTTCCTGTTCATATTACGGTATTTTTTAAATCATGTTGGGAATTCCCATTTCACTGTTATCTTTTGGAGAGTTTTAATGTTGTGTGTGTTAGACAAGTTCATGTAGTGGGGAGTACCCTCTCATGCTCTTCCATTATTCTTTGTATTTTTTCTTCTTTTAAAAATGGTTATGTGTGACTTGTGAAGTAAAGGATCGCCCCACGGTCCCTGGTTTTTATAACCTTTATTAGGTTTCAGAATCAATTTTTATTTATCATTATACTATGTGAATTTTCTAAGGAATAAAGTGTTTTTGTGGGGATAATTACCACATAATAACCTTTAAATTATTTTATTTACTTCTTTTCATGGATTCATGTCTTTTTGTTGAGTTTTGGGTTGAATTCCTAATTTTATTTTTAATCATTTTAGTCAATAATTGAGTATTTTGGATTGATAGTAAGTGGAATATAGTTGGAACATGTTTAGGGGAAAACATGCACCTTCACCCATGATACTGTGTGGCTTGATATTTGGTCCCTAGGGCATGGCGTACGACCTACACATGGTTAAGAAAAGAATACAGCAAGTGTGCAGTGAGGTTACAATTTTATGATGTAGGATTTTATCATGGTTGGTGCACAATTTGGGAAGCTGAGATGCCATCCCATGAAATGTGTCCCTTCTCTCCATTAGGGTGTACACGGTTGGTGCATGATTTGTCAAACTGTATATCCAATCAAAGAAAGTTTCCAAGGTTATTAAAAGTGTGAATTTCCCTCTTTTCCCCTCTCATGTTTTAACTCCAAATCATGATTCTTCTACCCCATTCGACCTAGGTGTAGAATAGGTGGCTCTAAGATTCTCCTCCTTTAAACTCCATCTTTCATTTATGTCACTTGAATGTCCCTAGGTGAGTTTCCTCTATATTTAGGTTGATTTCCTCATATCCACTGCCTCCTATATTTTTTTGTCTCTTCCATGGTGGGTTTTAATTTTATCAAACCCTAAGTGTTTGGGCTGATGTGTGAGTTGATTATATTGTGTGTTTTCATGTGAATATTGTTTCTTGGGATTGATTTTTCCTTCTCCTGATGTTAGGATTCATTCTCACATCATTTAGGTCATTGTTTCCATCTATTTCCTTTATTTCACATTAAATTTGATGCTTGGGCCTTCCTAAATGGTTTCTATGTTTCCCTTGAACATGGAGTCCCATAATAAATATATTTATTGTTTTCATGATATTAAATTATTTTGAAATGGATTTCAAGGGTATTCAATAATTATGTTTTTATTTATATGCCCACAATATGTGGGATAAAATGGAAAATTATATTTTATAGTTAAATAGGAGACTTTGAGTTGTATTTTACCATGGATATATTTTTATGACGAGTTCAAGATTTAAATTGGAAGTTATATGTGTAATTTGTGATCTTTTTGTGGGGATGCTTATGTAGAGATTACTATTTTGGGTTAAAACAATTGATGCTTCATTAAAAAGGGTGTTCAATGTGATTGGAAGTGAATATGTGTTTGGATATGTTTTTCGAGAGTAAATTGATTTTTTTTGAATATGCCTCATTGTTGTGCGTTTTAAATTCCTTCAATGGGTTATTTGAAAGGTGATAAAGTTTTTTAAAAGGGTTTTAGGTTGTAATTAGTTGAAAGTTTTATTTCAAAAGAAAATGGATTTTTATCACATGAGATTTTTTTATGTTTCTTAAATGTGTGTTATGAATTAGGAAATTGGTGTGTATCACATTTTAAAGTGGTTTGTGTGTGTCTGTATTTTAAAGGGTATTTACCCAAGGAAATGGTGGACTTCATGTATATTTTTCTCATTGTTTTTTCAAATGGGTTTTATAAATTGTGCATGTGGTGTGAAACGTGTTTCCAAAATGGCCTTGCTTATTTAAGTGATTTTAAATGTGGTTTCAATAGTGTTCTTTTATACTTGGCCCATTTGGAATCATCAGATACGTATTGATATTTAATTTCCATAAGGTCATGTTTGTAACTTTTTTGTTGTTTGATGTTTTCAGCTTGATTGGGAATGGTTAGGGACTTGAAATGAAAAGTCTCATTTGGAATTGTTAATGTGAAGGACGTGTGTCTTATTGAAATTTGTAATTTTTCAAAAATGGGATTTGATTTTGCATTTGAATGGAAATATTGAAGTCTCAGTAATAACAATATGTTGAACTTGAAATTCTTATTTGATTTTAAGTGATGTGAATGCGTGATTGGAATGTTATTATTATTTTTAAATTGTTTTTTGGACTCATGTGATATATTTTCTCAGTGGGCATCTTGGAATGTTTCAAAAATGAATTGAAAGCTCTGGTAGAACAAATATACGAATGATATTTTTAAAATAATTGGGAAAGTGGTTTTGATTATGTAAAAGAGTAGTTTCTATGTGAGATTTAATTATTGGGAGGATGTTCTTCTAAATTTTTATGTTTATTCATAATGACTCGGCTAATGTATGGATACTACTAGAACTTTGGAAGGATATCCTCCACAGTGGATTGTGCATGGAAGATCTATTGGTATTGATTCCACTGGACCACTGGAATGGGACCCTCTCTAGTGGATTCTATAGGAGAATTCTAGGGGTTATGATTGTTATACATTTTTTTCCTATAATCATTATTATCATGGGATTCCTAGGCATCATCTATAGGGTTGAGTTCAAGTTTCTTGTCAAACTTGATTATATGAGATAATACCCCATGGACTTGATGTGTCCAGGTGGAGCATGCCACTAGATTATCTAGTTTATAGTATCCACTCGGTTATTGTCTATGGAGCTACAACATATGACGGAAGGTGATTTAAATATGAGTGTGTCCATGGATTGATTCAAGATATTCTTAATAAATTCCTATGATTAGTATCTATATGTTCTATTTATTTCTACGTCTTGTTTAGATATTATATTGTCTAGTTTCTGCCTACTTTTTTTGTTTCCTTTACATTATGCACAACCCCCTTCTGATCTATTGTTATGTATTGCACTGGGGTTCTAGTTCTGGAACTGGGTGGTGGAAAGTGAACCCATTTTTAAAATGTAATTCTACATATTTTGTTTTAAAAGGGGAACTTATAGAAGGTTTTGTTTTTCTATTTTTGTATTTTTAGTTGGTTTCCTTTATTCTTATTAGATCTTGTTTGGTTATTCCTGTTGGATTTGTATTTGGGTATTTGGTTTGAAACATGGATTTTTTAAAGGGAACTGTGTTTTGAAATGGGGGAGCTACCAATGTATGTTTTTTCATAAAAAGGGATGTTTCTAGAAAGATGTGTTCATTTGTTTAAAATGATAAAAAATAATTTTATTAATGTATTCCAAACCATTTTTGTGGATTATTTTTGTAAAGGAAATGTATAGACTCTGTGGTGATTACCTACTGAGTTGTTGATTCAAACACACTACTTGTTCCTCTTTGGGTCGGTAGACCTGATCTACCATTCCAGTTGAAGTCCTCTTGTTTGAGTTGACCTTTAGAGTAAGTTGGTATTGTGGTTGGTGGTGACCAAGAGGTCATAGGTATGTTGTGTTTTGTGGGTCTTTCTCATCTTTGAGTTTTTTTTATGTTTATAATTTTTTGTATCTGAATCACTTTCTTATATTATTCGACATTAAATATTTTTTCTTATATTGTATTCTCTGTTTGTTTATTTAACCCAAACTTTTTTTGGGAAAATTTTTTCCTATCTAGATTATTTTGATTCATGGAACTAGTTTTCATCCCATGGGAATCCGGAACACCCTTTAGGCCGTATCTCTTTTCAGGTCAGGTGTCGGGTTGGATGACAACCCTGTATTGTTTATGAAAAAATGGATTTGCACATGGAAATGGTTTATATTCATATGATCATTTCTCATTGTGATTATAAATTGGTTTTATAAATTTTTGAAGGGGTGTGATATGTATTCAAAAATGACATTGTCTCTATGAGTGAATATAAATTTGTTTTCATATGGGTTCTTTAAAACATGACCCATTTAGAATCAAGAGATATGTATTGATGGGAAATTTTCAAAAGTATCCCTTTAAAACATTTTTCATTTCAATTTTTCACCTTTGTTTTCAATGGATATTCATTTAAAATAAAAAGGATAGTTTTTAATTTTGCATGTGAAAATCGGGTTTCATGTTGACATTGGAAATAGTGTAAAAAGGGGTTTTGTAAATGTGTTTGAATGGAAATTTTAAAGAATTGGTTAGCACATTGTGTTTCCTTTGAAAAGTTCATTTAATGTGAAGTGATGTGAATTCCATAGTGGAACATTACGATGTTTTGGGAATTGGTTTTGGAACTCAAATGATGTATGGGCTTGGTGGGAATCTAAACATGTTTCAAAAAATGAATTGAAAACTCAAGAAGCCCGAATGCCCAATTGGTATTTTGAAAATAATTATTAAAGTGGTTTTTATTAAATAAAACTATCGTTTCCATGTGATCTTTAATTTTTGGATGATATTTCCTATGAATGAAATGTATTTTCATGTATGTTCAGGATGAATCAAATTATGTTTGGAGGCCACTATAACTTTGAAATGAGATTCTCTCTAGTGGCTTGTGCATAGGAGCACTGCTGGTATTGAGTCCCCTAGATCATTTGAATGAGATCCTCTCAAGTGCATCATGTATGAGAATACTATAGTTGTGGGTTTCTATACCATGTATTTTGAGTACTATTATTATCATGGTATTCTTGTGGGTCATTCATAGGGTCTACTGATGTTTTTTTATCGACTCCTATTAGACGGGTTGGTAGCCCTTATACATGATTGGGAAAGGTGGAGAGTTACATTGGATTGGTTAGTATAGAGCTTCCAATAGGTTAATTTCTATGTAATTGAACAATTTTCTGGAAAATGAGTCTGATCTGAGTACATCCAGTGATTACTTCTAGATATTTTTATTAAATATTTATGATTACTATCTATATGTTCTGTTTGTTTTTATTTTTTAAGGATATTAGCTTTTCTATTTTCTACATGCCTTCTTGGTTTACTTTACTTTCTTTAGAACCCCCTACTAATTTAATTTTATGGATTGCATTGGGGTTTTGGTTTTTGAATTGAAGTTTGGAAAGTGAAATAATTTTCAAAAATGAATGTTGTGTATGTTGGTTTAAAAAGGTAACTTATGGAAAGTCATGTTTTGAGAATTATGAATATGTATTTGGTTTTCTTTATCCTCATGATAGATTTTTTTGAAATTTTGGTTGTATTTGCAGTTGGGTTTTTTGTTGTGAAACTGTTATGTTTTAATGTGGAACCATGGTTTGAAAGGGGGGAGCTACATATGTGTGTTACATCCTAAAATGGGAGATATTTGGAAAGTGGTGTTTGTTTGTATAAAAGGATAAATATCCATTTTCTAAATTTATTTCAAACCAATTTTTTGGGTATTATTTTGGGAATCAAAATTCAAGGACTCTATGGTTATTATCTATTGATTTGATTAATCTCACACCCTTATCGTTCCACACAGTGTTGGAAGACCCAAGCTATTTTTTTGGTTTATGTTTCCTGGCTTCAGTTGGCCTTTGGAGAAGTTTGGTCTTATGGTTGGTGGTGAAAAAGTCGTCATGTGGAAATCATGTTGTGTGGTTTAGTCGTCGATTTTTGTTTAGTTTTATTTTGTTAAACAATTGTTATATCTGGATCAGTTTTGTATATCTTCTGATATTTAATTTTGTTGGTTTGGATGTGTGCCCAGTGTTTTATTTGATCCAATTTTTTTGGGAAAAATCTTTTCCATTGGAAATATATTAATGACCGGAACTAATTTCTAGCCTTTGTGGATTGGGAATGCCCTTCGGGCAATCTCTCAGATCGAGTCATGTATCAGGTTAGATTTTATCCTAGGATGGTTCATGAAAAAAAAATATGATAGTTTGACTAAATCTCTGGACCTATTTAAGCACAAATTTTATTTATATAGATTCAATTTGATTCTAATTCCATAATCATAGGTGCAATAACAATTCCAATTTTTACTAAAAAAGTTTTATATATTTTGAATTATAACATTTATTTTATCTTTTTTCCAAATTGAATCATTCAATGCTTATTATACCATTTAATTTATATACCATGCATGTATAATTTTATTTATTTCATTTATTTAAATACAGAATTTATTTATTATTTTCTAATATATGGATTATGTTGTCTTGTTGAGTTGTTGTTCCGTATGGGATCTTTTTTTTGGGCCTTGGCCTTTTCAACCGAACAATTTTTCATGTGCTCTTGTTCCTTACTATATATTTGATTCAATTGATTTCTGGCCATTGTATATCCCCACCTCCCTATTGATCTATAGAATCCATGTATCATACTTGTTAATTTATTCTCTCGGTTTCTATTCTGGTGATGTGTGTGCGGCATGCTCTGTTTGGTCATGTGTGTTCATTGCTATGACAGTTTCACATGAGTGATGAACCCTACACCCCGATCTATTTTTCACTCTAGATTTGGTATCTAATTATCTCTTATGGATCAGATATCATTTTTAATTCATTAAAACCCAAGATCCTTGGTATTTCATTAATGAAGACTTTCCCTAGCATGATCCTCCCCAGAGCTTCACCTCTTTATCGGTTATCTCGTTGAGACAAAATCCGTCTAATGTGAAATATGTGTGGCCATTACTAATGATAGTATAACGACCCATACCTTATATACATTGTTAATAATTCAAAATTGAACCATACTTATTACAACATATAAGAAAAACAAGAAAGGACCGTATAGGTATAGTGTCTTTAGAAACTGGGAAACATAAACAATGGGTTCATAAAGCGTCTACACTATCTCCCATTTATTTCATCATATTTATAGTCCCTTTTGGCATATCTTACTTAATAACCTTCTTCCTGGCCAGGAGAATGAAAACATATGAATGGGTGATCTCAAATGCTCAATAAGGGTAAACAAAAGAAATATCAATCACATCATATTCATAAGAACATAACTTTTTGAAATCTTATCCTGCAAAAGAGAGCATAATTTCATAACATGGGATAAATCCTAGAAGGGAAATGTAATCCCAATAATCATAACATAAAACATGAAACTTTGTGGCATACACACATAATCATAGAGAATTATTTCTTATTAGTCAAGACTCATTGCCAAGACTATCTTAGTGGACAAAGTCCATTTCTGAACCGAGTTCACTCCTCGTTTCAGTCCTGTTTCACTGAACCGGTATAACCTACCGTTCCAGCCATGTCTATCTCATGAGATATAAAATCTTTACCCAATTCATTGGAGGGAGATATAGGTCCCACCCATCTCATAATGATACCATTCTTATGTGTGACACAAAATCATAACCCATACATCATAGCATAACCCATGTAATAAAAATGGGATTCTTAAACAACATGACATCAGAAAACAATTCATATTAGATAAATGAATTCATAAAAATATTTCCATCACAACATAATCAAATCCATGTATTAATAGGGATAGAAATAGAACCCTTTATTATCTTAGATGGAAAATATCCTTTCTACTTCAAAAAAAATTTACTTTCTTAACATTTCTTACAATTTTAAACAAAAAGAAGTTTATTAAAAATAAACTTGAAAACTTGTAAAGGTAGATTTATGTAAATAATGTTTTAAAAATCCATTCATGCCGTATAAGTTAAAAAACATTCTTCTCGTACTTTTTTCGGAAAAGTCAAAAAAGTACCTCGTACGAAAAACGACAAAAGATTCCTTTCATATATTTTACTAAAAACTCACTGAAGGGTAAAATAGGATTTAAACAATTGTAGGTGAATGGAAATAATATTAAATATTGAGGAAACATGGATTTTGATGATAAAATACACCCCAGTAAATACCAAAGTATAAACTATCTCAGATAAAAATGATATTGTGATATTTTCCTTACCTTAGGTCCGATATGATTTGTACGTGTCCGAACCTCCTGTATAATGATTTAAATAATGTTATTGACTTATTACAGAATCACAATTATTTTTATGATATCATATATGGTCATATTCTTAGCTTCTTAGTAGTAATATTTCATTGCTACTTGTTATTCGGGTGTTTATAACTTTTTGTTCTTATGCGTGTTTTGTCAAATAAATTCTTATTCTTATCTTTCGGTTATAGATACCTCATTTCCATAATGGTATTAGTGTAATATATATAATATTCATTCATTAAACTCATTTATATAATCATTATGAAATGAAGATCCTGTAGAACGAGTCGCATCACATCGTGGAGACGGTATTCCGTACGTATGCACGAGTGATGATATCGTTCCTATGATCATGGAATTGTATTGGAGTGTATGTATACTATTTCAGAATCAGTATCAATTTATAATAGTCATATATAGTCATTATTTACACCATTATACCCATCCAAGTAAGGTGGTGGTGGAAAATAGATTACACCATGACGTGGAGACGGTATTCCGTACGTACGCACGCGTGGTGATTTCTTTTTCCGTAGGATGGATAGATGGTAAAATAGGGTTGTTTCATACTTATAATAACATATCAGAATATTATTGATACTGATGTTATTACTTCATAATGAAAAAACTAAAGAAGAAGAAGTGGAAGAAGAAATAAAGCTGAAAGAATCGGTAACAGACATTACCTCTTCTTTGAAGTGCTTCTTTGAGACCTTCTTTTAGGGCACTAAAATTGGTCTTTGAAGAATACCAGGACCTCTAGAATATCTCTAGGGAAGTGGAGAGGAGGAATTGGAAGGGGTTGGCCGAGCTTGAAGGCTCAATGTGGTGTGAGGAAGAGGGGGAGGAGGTGCCCTTTTATAAGGGATGAGAGGGGCACCTTTGGAATAACTAAAACTATTATTATATTATAAAGTCAAATTCGGTATTCAATAGCTCCAAATTGAAATATTTTTAATCTAAGGTGGGTATTGGTCTAAATACGCTCATCCAATAGAATTTAGACAAGTTTAGGTTCCTATTTTAACCTTATCAATTAGATTTATCATTAAGTTAAATAATTTTACTTTTACCGTGTCTTCTTGTTTTCTTATACTATAAGGTTAATAAACTTACTATAAGCAGCCAAACGAAACCCAAGTTGTTTATTATTAATATATATAACCTTATCTAAGTCATTTGGCCGAAACATATATTTTTAGGAATAAAATAAAAATTACTAATATAATATTTGTTTTAAAAACTATTTTATGTCAATTTTGACACTATTTAGTAATTGATTTTTTTGAAACTCATAAAAGAATTATTAGTTCGAACCAAGTTAATTAAATCAATAATAACATGTCATATTAACCTATAAAATTAGTTTATTTCATAAAAAGTCTCAAATTACATTTATTTTTGTGTTTATAACATTAATTATGTCAATATTTCATTAATAAGATAATTACTGCATCATCTTTGTGTCATAAACAAATTAGATTATTTAATGTCTAAAAATTACAAATAAAATACCATTATGTAGGAAATCGTTTTATCTTTCTAATGAATATTTATAGTCGAATTTATCTTATGTATAACCCCATATTGAAAATTACCTACTTATTAAACATTGATTTTAACTATTTTAACCCTTCTTTAAATAAATTAATAATAAATGTCCTAATCTAATCCAAGTGGGCCTAAATGGTCATATTTTATTCCTAAGTTTTTTTTTGTTCGAATTAAACTTATCCAATAGAATTTGTACATGTGTTAGGGTAATAATAATATCATCTTTACCCTTAATTACCCTATTTACTTTTAACCGTTGTAAAAAAAAGTAAAAAGTTACTATTCACCAAAAAAGTTATTTTCATCTCATTGAACCACATTTTACTTACTGACATCAACCGTTTCTCTAGGATTTTTGAAATTCCACTCACGTAAGTGGTAAAATTATGTTTTATGAAAAAGTCAGTTTTTTTAACTACCACTTAGTGGTTTCACTATTCATCAAAAATTGAAAGTTTTCAGAAAAATACCAAAGTTTCACCCTAGGCTAATTTCGATATTCCGAATCCAAAAATGAAGTCCATTTTGAAAAATAAAATTTATAGAATTTCAAAAAGTGTTTATTACTATTCATAACGGCTAGTTTTAATAATATTTTAATAGCATATTGTTGTTTAGTGAAACTCGGTATTGCATATGACGCAAGCTATCGAGGAAGGTCGTGATTTCGTGTAAAGCAAGCCAAGCAAGTGTTGTGTAGAAAAAGATTCCTTTGATGATTTATATAAAATAAAAGTCTGGGGTGTTACAGAGAGATCAACTATCTTGAAGATGAGAAAGAAGATACATTTCCAAGAATGTTTAGTGTGACGATTTTCCATCTCGAAGAGATCATGAAAGATGGACCATGAATAATCCGACACTACTATCATTTTTGGGGTTTTTGTTTTTGTTCATTTCAAGCCATGCATATCATTTGTACTAATATTATTGAATCTCTTTATAATGGTTCAATACACATTATATAATTTTTTCCATTATTATTTGTAAAACACATGTGCTGGTGGAACTATACATTCCAATCATGTTGTTCCACATGGGACTGAAGCACATTAATTCTATGTGTTATTTTCTCTTTTTATAAAATATTTTGTTTCTTGTGTTATATTTGAATCATTATATAATATTGTTATTCATTACTCAAGTAATATAGTTTAGTCCTAGTGTTTTTTTATTCTGGCTGGATTTAGGTTTCCAATCAGCTTCACACACATCCTCACTCTATAGATATTCTCCCACCTATACATTCACTAATACTCCCCGACATTCCTTACAATGTTTTTAGTGTTTTATATAGTAAATTAAAAAAATATTATAATATTTAAAACATTAATTCCTTCATAATATGATCCAAAAACATCTATAATAGTTTCTATAATGCCCCATCCTTAAACCTTACTTAATCTTGAGTTATCACAAGATTACACGTTGAGGATCTTTTCAGGTTTAGAGTTTTAGAGAATTAGGTCTTAAAACATGCATTACAACCCACATTTAAACAATGTAGTTATAATAAAAGATAGTATTCTTTCTCCCATCAATGGAATCATATTGAAAATAAAACATGGATTCTTTCTTGACACTTCCTTGACACTATCATCTTATCATGTACCTTTCCCGTGACCTGTGAAAAACATTTCAAAAACATGGTTTAGCATAAAAAGCTCAGTATGGGTTATATAAAAAAACAAGGAAAGGAAACATGAGTTCATATATTTATAATAATGAAATCATAAATTACCCATAAAACATAGGCACTTTAACATACCTCATAAAATCATGAACAAATCATAGAAATCAGAAGACATAAAGGTAACTTGAGGCATTCATAACATTCTTACATAGGGAGTAACCCTCTTGGTTACGTTTGGAATACCCATCACAGTATATTCCCTAAATCTCTTCGGAGAAACCTTAACGTTTCACTCCTTCACGTTACCCAATGCATTGGAGAGCTATATCGGGCTCACCCGCCCTTAGTTTATCACGGAACCACCTGTTTTCATAATAATTCCCAAGAACCTCAACATAATCGTATCACATAAAACATGCATAAAGGAAACCTAACATTTCCACCTTTCAATCACAAGATATCAATACAACACATTGATATAAAAACATTATGAAAACCATTTTCAATACCAAAATAAAAGATAAGTAAAACATGGTATTTATTTTTCTTTTAAAAAAATGTATGGCTTGTAGAGGAAGCCGAAACTCAAATAATGGTCACGGCGGTGGAGAAGTCGTTGTCGCCGCATACGTACGAAAAAAACATTCCCTTTTGTCGTTTAGTAAATGCTTCGTATAAAAAAGATTCCTTTTGAATAAACGTAAAATTCAAAGGGGTTTATACACCGTATAAAATAAGGTTGTGTATAAAAAAAATATGCCTCAATGAAAGGAGATTGAGACGAAGTCCCATACCTCATATCCGACTTGACCCGACCGTTCTTTAATCTCCTGAATAATAAACTTGAGTTAATATCTACTTGCTTAAGAACCTTTTTCAAGTTCATTATTCCTTTTATACCATGTTATGAACATCATGTAATCATTTAAGTTAATAATTTTCATTTTGTCGGTATTTGGTTCTTAAGTCAAAAATAGACTTCTTACACTTACATGTTGTTAAATTGGTCAAACGTTCGTTATATCCAGATTGATATTAATGATTTGGATAACATATATATCATATATATTCATCATATACATGTATTTATAATATTACATCACATTTAGAGGTAAGAAATGAAATGCACCGTTCATGGAGACGGTAAGCCGTACGTACGCATGAACGCTACTTCAATTTCTATTTCGTATTTTCTGGAATGGAATCATAATTATATAAGAGTACATTAGAATTACAGTATAATAACATATATAATACCATTAACTTTATCCTTTACACATCCCACATATGGTATTAACGAATCAAATCACTTTTAGGGGCGGTAGTCCGCACTTCCTAAAATGAAGATATCGTGTATACCCATAATGAAAAAAATAATGGTATGACATAAATGAAAAATACAGAAGCGTAAGGAAATAATAAACAAATTTTATATCATATATAAAAATATTGAAATCATAATGGCCACCTTTAAAGGTGTTAAATGAGTATTGAACAATCATCGTTTCGGGAGGCAGAATTTCACCATCCACGGAAACCGTATATTATTTAACCATTTGATGAAGTTGTGTGAGATTGTAGCTCGAATTAATATTATAAAAACATCCTAGTATATTTAATATACTGTTTTTGTTACAAAAGAAGTAAATAAAAAGAGTTTAGGGGGTTGGAGAAGCAAAATAAAACAAATGAACATGAGAGAATGAATTACCTTTAAAAGTGTAACTCCTTTTGATTTGAGCGTAAAGGATTCCTTTGAAAGGATTCTGACCAAAGGGAATCCTCTAGTATGAGTAGAGGGATGTGGAGAGAGTAAATGGGCAGGGTATGGCCGAGCCAAAGGCTTGAGGAGTGTGTGAAATGAGGTAGAGGTGGGGGCCTTTTATAAGAGGAGAGGAGGGGCACTCTTGGAAAGTAAAGAAAAGTCACTTTATTTTAAAATGGTATTCGGATTTAAGAGGTCCCACATTGATTTATTTCGAGGATAAGGTGATAAGGGTTAGAAATCCACTCATCCAATAGGTTTTGGACATGTTTAGGTCTTAGATATTACATTATCTTTCCATTTTATTTAAATCGTTAAATAATGAGGTCATCGCTGCATCATCATGATGTCATAAATAATTTACTTTATTTAATGTCTAAAATTTATAAAAAAAATACTATGATGTATGAAATATTTTTATCTTTCCAATGACTATTTATAGTCAAAAATCTAAATTGTATAACCCCATGTAAAAATTGTTTTAGTAAAACATCTCATGTGTGTGTCATTTTTACTTTAACATTTAATAAAAAGTTATTTATGTCATTTCCCAACCAAAGTGGCTCCATGGGGTCCCCAAGTTGACCCATGGCTTGTCTTGGTCGGCCATGATATAACCAATTAGGGTAGGACATGTGTCAAACTCATCTCATTTTATTAAATCATTATTTTTACCTTAAACTACACTAATTACCTCTAATCGCGATTAAGAACTTAATAAGTTTCTATTCACCAAAAAATTATTTTAATCTCATTGAACCACATTTTACTTCTTAATGTCAACCATGTATGTCGGATTTTTGAAATTCATAATACAAGGATGGAAAAATTTCATTTAAACGAAAAATCAGTTTTTATAAGTACCACTTAGTGGTTTCACTATTCATCAAAAATTGTAGTTTTTCAAAAAAATTACCAAAAATTCACCCTAAGCTATATTTGATATTACGAATTCAAAAATTAAGTCTATTTTACAAAATTAAAAACATATAAGTCACATTAATTAATTTAATAATTAATTCCCGCTGTCATGACAAAAAGCGTGTTTTTATGAAACAATAAGTATCAAAACATTGACACTAGTTTAAGTCCAATTTCAAAGTAAAATTGATTCCAATGACCACCATTGGATAAAATGGTAAAAATATATTCCAATTTCACTTTAAAACCAATTCAAAAGATAATCTAATCATATAAATAAATTATATTAAAAAAAGGTTTTGAAATAAAATGCATTTTTCATTATTCATTAAAAAATGAACTTTATCGAAAAAATACCAAAAATTCACACAAAGTAAATTTTGATGTCCCGGTCATAAAGAATACGTTTATTTTGACAAACATGGCTTATAAAATTGTCAAAAGATAGATTTAAAAATGGTTTTCCATTAAAAGGCAGTAAAACAATCTTTTAAAAATATTAGTGTATTCCATGCTTAAAATTGGATTTATTTTCATTTTAAGCCTCTAAAACACTATCTAATTCATTAATAGGCGTAGATAAAAATATCTATTATTCATTACTTAATTGGGATGTTTCATCCTTCCCCCCTTTAGAAAATTGTGTCCCCGCAATTTATTTACTTATCAAATAAGTGGGGGTATTTATCCCTCATAGCATTTTCAGATTCCCATGTTGCATCTTCAACCATATGGTTTTTTCATAAAACCTTTACCTGATAAATCACCTTATTCCGCAATACCTACTCCCTGTGGTCAAGAATCCGGACCGGTTGTTCCTCGTAAAATAGATTCTCTTCCAGCTAAACTACCTATGGACTCAAAACATGAGATGGATCAGGCATATACTTTCTCAACATCGAAACATGAAAAACATTGTGTACCTGAGATAAACTCGGAGGTAAAGCCACTCGGTATGCAACTGATCCAACTCTCTCCAGAATTTTGTATGGTCCAATGAACCTTGGACTTAGCTTTCCTTTCTTACCAAATCTCATCACACTTTTCCAAGGAGAAACCTTGAGAAAAACATGATCACCTACCTCGAAAGATAGATCCTTCCTCCGGTTATCCGCATAACTCTTCTGCCTGCTCTGAGCTGTTCTCATGTGCTTCTAAATCAGCTGACCTTTTTCTGCCATCTCTTCTACCAATTCTGGTCCCATCAAATTCCTTTCACCCACTTCATCCCAGAAAGCTGGAGTTCGACACCGCTTCCCATATAATGCATGAAATAGTGCCATCTGTATACTGGAATGAAAACTGTTATTATATTAAAATTCAACCAAAGAAAGATGTTGGTCCCAACTTCCCTGATAATCCATCGAACAAGCTCGTAGCATATCCTCCATGGTCTGAATTGTTTTTTCTGACTGCCCATCTGTTTGAGGATGAAAAGCTATACTAAAATATAATTCAGTACCCAACGACTTCTGAAGGCCTTTCCAAAAGTTATAAGTAAACCTGGGATCACGGTCACATACAATGGAGAGAGGAACTCCATTTAACCTGACTATCTCTTTAAGATACAAACAGGAAAGTGGATCTAGGGAAAAAGTATCTCGTATAGCAAGGAAATGAGCAGATTTAGTCATGCGATCAACAATAACCCAGATTGCATTATTACCTCGAGATGTCATCGGTAATCCCACAACAAAGTCCACGGATATGTTTTCCCATTTCCACTTTGGCACTGCTAAAGGTTGAAGCATCCCTTTCGGTAACTGCTGCTCTGCTTTAACCTGTTGACATGTCAAACACTTCCCAGTAAAATCAGCAATATCTCTTTTCATTCCATCCCACCAGTAATACTCCTGCAGATCTCTGTACATTTTAGTACTGCTAGGATGAACTGAAAACGGAGAACTATGAGCTTCACATAACAACTCTCTCTTCAACTGTGAATCACAAGGCACACACAATCTCTTCCCAAACCTCAAAACACAATCATTATTAGTGTTGAATTCAGGAAACTTACCTTTCTAAACCAGCTATACCTTTTTCTGCAACTCACTGTCTTGCTTCTATGCTTGCTTGATTCTATCTGATAGAGATGATCTCACTGATACCTGAAACAAAACAGAAGAACTTCCGGCACCAACAACTTCTATTCCAAAGTTCATCAAATCCTTAACCAAAGGATCATGTTCCAAACGCAACATTGCTAATGAAGCATTACTTTTTCGACTCAAAGCATCAGCCACTTTATTTGATTTTCCTGGATGGTAATGAATTATACAATCATAATCCTTGATTAATTTTAGCCATCTCCTTTGTCTCAAGTTCAATTATTTCTGAGTGAATATATACTTTAAACTTTTGTGATCGGTATATATTTCACACTTTACTCCATACAAATGATGCCTCTAAATTTTTAAAGCGAAAACAACAACAGCTAATTCCAAATCATGTGTAGGGTAATTTACCTCATGAGTTTTCAGCTGTCGTGAAGCATAATAAATTACCTGATCATTCTGCATTAGGACGCAACCAAGTCCTTTCAATGAAGCATCATTGTATATAACAAACTCACCATTCCTAGAAGGTAGTGCCAAAACTGGAGCATTCACCAATCTTTTTTTCAATTCCTGAAAATAATCATCACATTCTTTTGTCCAGAAAAACTTAACACCCTTCCGAGTTAGCTTAGTTATTGGACTAGATAATCGTGAAAAATTTCTAACAAACCTTCGGTAACAGCCTTCCAAACCAAGGAAGCTACGAATCTCCATTACATTTGTGGGTCTTGGCCAGTCTTCCACAAATTTTGTTTTTGCAGGATCAACAGTTATCCCATATTTAGAAACAATGTGACCAAGGAAGGAAATTTTTTGCAACCAAAACTCACACTTGCTGAATTTCCCATACAATTTATTTTCTTTTAAGGTTTGAAAGATAACCCTTAAATTTCTTTCATGCTCTTCTTTACTTTTAGAAAACACCAAAATATCATCAATGAAAACCACCACAAACTTATCCAAGAACTCATGGAAAATTCTAATCATTAAGTCCATGAATACATCAGGTGCATTGGTTATCCCAAAAGGCATTACTACAAATTCATAATGCCCATATCTCATACGGAACACGGTCTTCGGAATATCTGCCTCCTTTACCTTCAGCTGATGGTACCCCGATCTCAAGACAATCTTTGAAAAAAACTGAGCTCCCTGGAGCTGATCAAACAAATCATCGATATGTGGCAAAGGATATTTGTTCTTAACAGTAATATTATTCAAGGCTCTATAATCAATGAAAAGTCTCATAGAACCATATTTCTTTTTAACAAATAAAATAGGAGCACCCCATGGTGATGTTCTAGGTCAGATGAAACCTTTCTCTAATAAATCTTTCAATTGCTCCTTCAACTCTAAAAGTTCAATTTGAGCCATTCGATAAGGGGGTTTTGAAATTGGCTTAGCATCAGGAACTAAGTCAACAGTAAATTCAACTTCCCAATCTGGTATTACTCCAGGAAACTCATCAGGAAAAACATCAGGATACTCATTTACTACTAGCACATCATTAATCTGAATAGTTCTTTTATTTTCAACGATGTGTGCAAGGTAACATTCATTTCCATCTTTTAAAAGTTTCTCGTCCTCTTGATAAGTTATCAACAGTAAGGGTTCATTCTTGTACAGAAACTGAAAGTCTTTCTGAAAAGAAACTTCTTTAGTTCTACAATCAATCTTAGCATGGTAAATTGAGAGCCAATCCATACCCAGGATAACATCAAACTCTACTAGAGGTAAAACAATAATGTTTGCAAGTAAGTTCTTTCCACAGATAAGGATAGGAAGATTCTTATAAATCCTTTTTGCCTCAACATTTCCCCCAGGAGTTTTTACCACAAGTTTAGGTGTCATTTATTGAGATGGTATTCCCATTTTACTAGAAAAGTTTTCAGAGATGAAAGAATGTGTAGACCCCGAATCAAATAACACACTGGTATAATCTGAAGAAACGAACAAAGTACCTGATACAACTTCATTTGATGGCCCTACATCTGCTGAAGTAGTTGCAAAGGATTTCACCACCCCTTTCTGCTTGTAGTCTAACTGCTTCTCATCACTCAGGCTCTTTGTCGGACACTCGTTTGCATAGTGACCCATCTCATTACACTTATAAATTTTTTCTAACTGTAAATCAAATTTGGTCTTACCTTCACCTTGATCCTTTTCAGTGTAATCACGAGCCTTATGTCCCATCTTACCACATTGGTAGCACTTTCCAGAATTCAGAATACATTCCCTAGCAGGCCTTTTGCCACATTTATCACAAACTGGAAACATAGTTTTCTTACCATCATACTTTTTTGAAGAATTCTTAGCTTTCTCCTGCCACCTCGGTCTATTCTTCTATTGGTTGTTATAGAACACTTGATCATTGGCAAACTCCATTTCCACATTCTCAGCACATCAAACAAGCTTTTCATAACTTTTAAACTCACGAGAATCTAATGCCCTTCGATATTTTGGCTTTAATCCTGAGTAAAAACGATTGATTTTACTATCAAGGTCTCGGATAAAATTTGGAGCATACCTTGCCAATCGAGTGAACCTTTCTTCATAGGTAGCCACTTAGTCTTCCTCTTGCCTCAATTCCAAGAATTTATTTTCCATCCTAAGTCGAACAGCCTTAGGAAAATACTTATCAAGAAACATACCTTTGAATTCATCCCAGTCGAGAACATCAATCTCATCGGCGTCCCTGATATTTTTCACCATAGACCACCACTGATCTGCCTCACCCTCCAAACAGTAAATTGCAAGACTAACCTTTTGATTGTCTGAACACCCAATGACATCAAAAATCGTCTCTAGTGCTTTAATCCACCCTTCAGCTAACACAGTGTTAGATGTTCCTCTAAATGATGGGGGATGTTTCCTTATGAAATGTTCCACCGCTGACATGTTCCTTTGCAGTTGATATGGCTGATCTCGTGCATGGATACCACCACCATTTATCGCTTGAATCAACTGTGCCATTACTGCAAAAAACTGTTCAGTTCCAATTCCGACCATCTCAGGATGCTGGTTCGGAAGGTTATTTCCTTCCGTATGCCTTCCTAGAACTACTTCCATATTTCCTCTATTGAAAACCATTCTGAACAAACATGACTTAGATAAAGCAACACGGTAATCTTTAAATGCTATATCATTTCAATTTGACCATAAAAAAACTTTTGGATAATCATTTCATAGAATTCTAACTCCTAAAGTTATCTAAACCGTCCTTTGATACCAACTATAAGGCCCCAGCCTTAAACCTTACTTAATCTTGAGTTATCACAAGATTACATGTTGAGGATCTTTTCAGGTTTAGAGCTTTAGAGAATTAGATCTTAAAACATGCATTACAACCCACATTTAAACAATGTGGTTACAATAAAAGATAGTATTCTTTCTCCCATCAATGGAAACATATTGAAAATAAAACATGGATTCTTTCTTGACACTTCCTTGACACTATCATCTTATCATGTACCTTTCCCGTGACTTGTGAAAAACATTTCAAAAACTTTGGATGAGCATAAAAAGCTCAGTATGGGTTATATAAAAAAACAAGGAAAGGAAACATGAGTTCATATATTCATAAGAATGAAATCATACTTTACCCATAAAACATAGGCACTTCAACATACCTCATAAAATCATGAACAAATCATAGAAATCATAAGACATAAAGGTAACTTGAGGCATTCATAACATTCTTACGTAGGGAGTAACCCTCTTGGTTACGTTTGGAATACCCATCACAGTATATTCCCTAAATCTCTTCGGAGAAACCATAACGTTTCACTCCTTCACGTTACCCAATGCATTGGAGAGCTATATCGGGCTCACCCGCCCTTATTTTATCACGGAACCACCTGTTTTCATAATAATGCCCACGAACCTCAACATAATCATATCACATAAACCATGCATAAAAGAAACATAACATTTCCACCTTTCAATCACAAGATATCAATACAACACATTGACATAAAAACATTATGAAAACCATTTTCAATACCAAAATAAAAGAAAAGTAAAACATGGTATTTATTTTTCTTTTAAAAAAAGTATGGCTTGTAGAGGAAGCCGAAACTCAAATAATGGTCATGGCGGCGGAGAAGTCGTTGTCGCCGCAAACATACGACAAAAACATTCCCTTTTGTCATTTAGTAAACTCTTCGTATAAAAAAGATTCTTTTTGAATAAACATAAATGTCAAAGGGGTTTGTACACCGTATAAAATAAGGTTGTGTATAAAACAAAATATGCCTCAATGAAAGGAGATTGAGACGAACTCCCATACCTCGTATCCGACTTGACCCGACCGTTCTTTAATCTCCTGAATAATAAACTTGAGTTAATATCTACTTGCTTAAGAACCTTTTTCAAGTTCATTATTCCTTTTATACCATGTTATGAACATCATGTAATCATTTAAGTTAATAATGTTCATTTTGTCGGTATTTGGTTCTTAGGTCAAAAATAGACTTCTTACACTTACATGTTGTTAATTTGGTCAAAGGTTCGTTATATCCAGAATGATATTAATGATTTTGATAACATATATATCATATATATTCATCATATACATGTATTTATAATATTACATCACATTTAGTGGTAAGAAATGAAATGCACCGTTCATGGAGACGGTAAGCCATACATACGCATGAACGCTACTTCAATTTCTATTTCGTATTTTCGAGAATGGAATCATAATGATATAAGATTACATTATAATTCCAGTATAATAACATATATAATATCATTAACTTTATCCTTTACACATCCCACATATGGTATTAACGAATCAAATCACTTTCAGGGGGCGGTAGTCCGCACTTCCTAAAATGATGATATCATGTTTACCCATAATGGAAACAATAATGGTATGCCATAAATGAAAAATACAGAAGCTTAAGGAAAGAATAAACATATTATATATCATATATAAAA
Organism: Viscum album; assembly: GCA_963277665.1. Lineage (NCBI taxonomy): Eukaryota > Viridiplantae > Streptophyta > Magnoliopsida > Santalales > Viscaceae > Viscum > Viscum album. The sequence goes on along the minus strand of OY728161.1, from coordinate 520,862,775 downwards.
ATAGTTACATCATAATGGCCACCTTTGAAGGTGTTAAATGAGTTTTGAACAATCATCGTTTCGGGAGGCAGAATTTCCCCATCCATGGAAACCGTATGTTCTTTAACCATTTGATGTAGTTGTGTGAAAGTTTAGCTCGAATAAATCTTATAACAACATCCTAGTATATTTAATATACTGGTTTTGTTACAAAATAAGTAAATAAAAAGAGTTTAGGGGGTTGGATAAGCAAAATAAAACAAATGAACATGAGATAATGAATTACCTTTAAAAGTGTAACTCCTTTTGATTTGAGCCTAAAGGCTTCCTTTGAAAGGTTTCTGCCCAAAGGGAATTCTCTAGGATGAGGCGAGGGATGTGGATAGAGTAAATGGGCAGGGGATGGCAGAGAAAAACGCATTAGGTGTGTGTGAAATGAGGTAGAGGTGGGGGCCTTTTATAAGAGAAGAGGAGGGGCACTCTTGGAAAGTAATGAAAATTCACTTTATTTTAAAATGGTATTCGGATTTAAGAAGTCCCACATTGATGTATTTCGAGGATAAGGTGATAAGGGTTCTAAATCCACTCATCAAATAGGTTTTGGACATGTGTAGGTCTTAGATATTACATTATCTTTCCATTTTATTTAAATCGTTAAATAATGAGGCCATCGCTGCATCATCATGATGTCATAAATAATTTACTTTATTTAATGTCTAAAAATTATAAAAAAATACTATGATGTACGAAATCTTTTTATCTTTCTAATGACTATTTATAGTCAAAAATCTGAATTGTATAACCCCATGAAAAATTGTTTAATAAAAAATTTCATGTGTGTGTCATTTTTACTTTAACATTTAATAAAAAGTTATTTATGTCATTTCCCATCCAAAGTGGCTCCATGGGGTCCCCAAGTTTACCCATGGCTTGTCTTGGACGTCCATGAGACAACAAATGAAGGTAGGACATGTTTCAAGCTAATCTCATTTTATTAAAGCATTATTTTTACCTTAAACTACACTAATTACCTCTAATCGCGATTAAGAACTTAATAAGTTACTATTCACCAAAAAATTATTTTAATCTCATTGAACCACATTTTACTTCTTAATGACAACCATTTATGTCGGATTTTTGAAATTCATAACACAAAGATGGCAAAATTTCATTTAAACGAAAAATCAGTTTTTATAAGTACCACTTAGTGGTTTCACTATTCATCAAAAATTGATGTTTTTCAGAAAATTACCAAAAATTCTCCCTAAGCTATATTTGATATTCCGAATTCAAAAATGAAGTCTATTTTAAAAAATTCAAAACATATAAGTCACATTAATTAATTTAATAATTAATTCCTGCTGGCATGACAAAAAGCGTGTTTTTATGAAACAATAAGTATCAAAAGATTGACACTAGTTAAAGTCCAATTTCAAAGTGAAATTGATTCCAATGACCACCATTGGATAAAATGGTAAAAATATATTCCAATTTCACTTAAAAACCATTTCAAAAGATAATCTAATCATATAAATAAATTAGATTAAAAAGAGGTTATGAATTAAAATACAACATTTTTCACTATTCATTAAAAAATGAACTTTATCGAAAAAATACCAAAAATTCACACAATGTAAATTTTGATGTACCGATCATAAAGAATACGTTTATTTTGACAAACGTGGCTTATAAAATTGTTAAAAGATAGATTTAAAAATGGTTTGCCATTAAAAGGCAGTAAAACAATCTTTTAAAAATATTAGTGTATTCCATGCTTAAAATTGGATTTATTTTCATTTTAAGCCTCTAAAACACTATCTAATTCATTAATAGGCATAGATAAAAATATCTATTATTCATTAATTACTTGGGATGTTACAGTTTCCTATTGATTTCATATATTACCTTTGAATAGTGTTGTCTAATTAATAATGGATTTAACCTAAAACATGGACGTTGAGCGTTTAATGGTCAGAAATGTGTCTATCAGATTGGGTATGTTGGAGTAGTCATTCATGGATATGGATTTCATTGATTTATTAACGATGTAACTCCCTAAATCATATCTTCCATTCATCACATTATTCAAATCTAATTTGAAAAACTGAGAGGTTTATCATTCCTATTAACAGGAGGAAAATGATTTTGATTCATCATTATCCCCTTGTAGGCCATTATTCCATCAAATATTCTGATCTCTACATTGAATAAATTTCTCAAGATCAAGTTGTATATCACTACATTATTTCTCCACCACGTTGATTTAACATTTTTCAACCCCTCAAATTCATAAACAATAATAGGCACTTCATCGACTTATGTTCCCTTAATAAAATTGTTTTCAAAATAAGAATCCCCTAAAATATCAAATTGATTCTACAAATAGATGTCATCTAACCTATCATATAAAGCATAAACCCTAATTCTAGTCCAAGAAACATTTTATATAGATCTATGTACACATATCAGATGATGATTTACACCCTCCTTCAAACCCATGGAATCTATGCGATCATTCTAAATGTGTTTCTCTAGACATATTTAAGTATTAACGCTGGGAAAAAAGGTAACCAGGCTTGGTTGAAGTTAAATCTTCGAACCCATTAATTATATATCCAAAAATGATCCCTTAGGAACATAAAAAATAAATGAGAGAACAATCTTACTATATTTCTCATGAAAAACCTCTGATAGTGAATAACCATCTCATGAACCAACATCAGCTCCTCCATCCTTGAATGTCTCATTTATTAATGGATGGATAAAAGGCATGGGAGGATGATGAAAATTGTCCCTAACATTATGATCCAATTTACCAGAGACATATTGGGAGATCAAAATTCTCTATTATAATGCATAAACATGTTGAAAATTAATTAGGAGGTTTCTCGTGAGAAAATTGGAAATAAAATAATCTTACAATGTATCAAATTTTAGCTTCTAAAATCATTAATATACCTCCTTTAACTAAATCCACACAATATCCACTTGTATCTTAGACACATCAACCTCAATGAATATTCATAGACCAAGGGGTTACATAAATCTGTTATACTGTCATAAAAAATCAAGAAACAACCTTCCATATTTCCAAATGTTAAAATAATAGTTGAATTTGTAAATAGAAGAGATTAATATAGGAAACAAAATAAAATTTCCATAACCAATAATTCACTCATCTAGTGAAATTTGAATGTCCATATAGAATAGAGGAAACTGAATCAATCTGTGATATGAGAGGTTATACAATTGGAAAAAGTAAAGTATAAACCATTTTCAAAAAGTATTATAAAATAATAAGAATCTTGCAAATAGAAAATATTTCATTCATTTAATCCTCAAGAACTATTGAACCAATATTCCGATCACTTACCACCCAAGACATGATCCTAAATGCTATTTATATTATCAAGGATTCCTTTATTCTTTTATTAGTATATAAGATATATATTAGTAACTATTTTCGTAATGATGGACCCCGTAATGATTTATAATTCTTGTTTTACAATTTTTTCAACATTATGATACAACATTTAGAATGATTATTTAACCTCCCCATGTTTTTATTCTTAATATTTTGGTATTATTCAAAATTCTATATATCTTGAATTGTATTTTTTTATGTTTATCACTACAATAACATGCCTGCAGCAAAATAAAATAGGTTCACAAAATATATCATTAGTTATATAAATAGATTAACATTGTCCAAAATATTGAATCCTCGACGTATGAGATTTTTCAAAATTCATATTCATTTAATGGTTGTTGGATTTGATATGTGATGATTATATTATAAAATGGTTATCTGTAAAAATTCGAGGATGATGGAAGTATCATTGTCAAAATAAGATGTCTCTTTTTTGTTTTTTATTTCTTCATATATGAACATGAAGGATCCATTGATTTTAGTAAAGAAATGAATAATAACTAGTCTCTTAATAGTCTTATTCTAACCGAAAAATAATAAAAAATATCGATCTTGATGAAGAATAAGTGAATAATCCAATTAATATTCCTAGAGACTATATTTACAATATTCAGTCATGAATCATTATATTTTAGAGCAGTATAGAAAACTATTATTTAGAAAACCAATTAATAGAACACTCATATTGTTATTTATTATAAAATTGTTCCTTTTAGTTAACATGTTAACCCCATTTTTATTAGAGGGGTCACTTAATTTTTCAATGACGTTTATAATTGGGGGACAAGTTTAGAGAATGGTCTTGAACAAATTATATGAAAGAGGTTTAAGTTATTTAATTATATAATGCATGTATAGGACCATAATGGTAGACAAATGGTAAAGACATAAAATATGGGCCGATGGATAATCATGTCAGAATCTACTTTAATAAATCATGTGGACTGACTGATGATGGATCGTCATATTAGAAACAAGGTATATACTATTCAAGGAATATCATTTATAAAAATAATTTGTTCAGAGTACCATTGTAAATGTATCTTTATAAAATACTACTTTTGTGTTCATCAAACACGTGTGTTGATTGATTTGTATGCATTTTAAAGTATATTTTATAAAAAACATTATTATTAAATTAGTATTTATGGGGGTTTATTTGTATAGATGAGATATATGTTTAAGAATTATGAATAGTTTTTTGATGATAATGTTGTGATACATAGAACCATTCCATTGGTGATGTATGATTACCCTACCTACCTATATAATTCATGCATGGCTATAAATAATGTAAATACCCTATTGGGGACCTCATCTTTCAAGGAGAGATATTTCTATCACATTTTGATTATAATATTCCCTTCTTCCATATCTATCAATTTTTTCTTCATGTTATATATTCCAATTTTTTCACGCTATCCATTCAATATTCACCTAACCTTCATTCTGGTATTACCTTCTATTTGGTTGTAAATTATATTTGACAATGAGAAGTTAAAGGTGGTTTATAATTCTCCTTATAGTTGTACCATATCTGAGGATGATTGAAATATTGGAATTCATATTCCACTCTTAAAATTACATATCTTCTCTACATAATAAAAAATATTCAATTTTTAATATATTATAAATTCATACAAAATGAATTATAACTAAATATATAGATTTATTTATCCCATAAATGTTGATTGCAGAATATTTATACACATGACATGTAAATATTGAACTAATTAGGTTTTCACTGATTGATTGATATCTATATCATGAGTTTTTGGATTAATATACATATGGAACATATAGTGTTGAACAAAATTATGAAACTATAATCAAATATGACATTTAATGTTTAAAATGGATAATAAGTGTACATTTATATAATTAATTGTCATTATAAATATTTACTAATATCAATTGAATCATATAAATGAAAACAATTATATTAGAAAGAATGTAAATGTAAGGTTACAAACATAAAATTAATAACTTATAAACCACATCAATCCTGAATCGAGGTCATTTTTGGTGAATTTATTATTAGTTATTGTATCCTAGTACCATAAAATTATAAAAAAAATACCGTGTATAATAACCTTGATCCATTACATGAAATACTATTTCAATTGTATTAGATATATCTCTAAATTATTCCAAGTAATATAGAGATACAGTGTCATTGGGAAACTAGAAACATGAAACAAAAAAAACTATAAGAAATAGATAATATTAATTTACATATAAAAATATTTACCCTAGAGCTCATAATTATCCTATAAATGTGTGGGTTAACTTAATTAAATTTCTAAAACATGGTGGGAGACATCAATACATGTAAGGATAAAAATAAGCATAAATTCTTTTTATATAACTAGATGGTGAACATTCATAACATCAAATTAATAGAGGAATGGAATATAAACCACCACATGAAAACATATAATAACTAAAAAATTTTCATAAGATAATGATAATCATATGATTATTATGAATATAGAGCAAACAAAAACCATTTCAATATTGTAGGATCACTATTAAGACAACAAAACATAATTTACAAGCCTCACTTCTGCTGCATCATACATAGTACATCATGAATGACATAATAATAAAATCAATAAATGAGATACTTAATTATAATCCCTAACATTACATCATATATTTTTCACCAATGATCTAAATATAAAATAATCATACATTAACCATAATCATGAAATATATCCCGAAAAAAATATGGGTTTCATAATAACTTGATAGACTTAATCAAATGAAGAATCATTTAGACATCAGAATATATTAAAAAAATTTATAACCCTTATTCTTAAAGTGTCTAAATAAATATATAATAAATTATTTTAGTCCATCAATGAATGAATAATCGTTTGTGAACAATATAATAGGTCTTTTGGAAAATGTTGGGGAAACATGAAAAGTTATGATTGTAAGATTTCTAAGGATTTAGTTATATAAAAAAGGGATATATAATTGAATGAGTTACACACAAAAGGATGAATGACAATTCAAAATAAAATAAAATAATAATATTATAATGGTATATGAAAGGTAAGGATATATATGGTGATAAAAAACATACCCTCAAGAATAAAAAAGAATATGAATATAACCCTTACCATGAAACCTAAAATTATATAGAGCTGCTATGAACTCATAATAAGTATGTTGTTATTAATTAAATACTATATAAAGAACCATTTTCATATTTATTTCAACTTTTATAAAATATTTTTATCAATTTTTATTCATTTATTGTTTTAGTGTTGTTTTTGTCAACTAGTTTGAGGTTGTTCGGTTCATGGTTCCAAAAATTCTTTAATTCTATGGTAATGGTTAATGGATCCATTAGAACAAAATGTTAAATTTAATATGTTTCACAACATTCTATATTTTTTTATTTCAATATACCAATATACAGTTTTAATTCATGGAATATTCCATGTTAATCTTATTCTATAAAATTTAAATTTACTACGATTGATTATATGTAATATCATTATTAATAGTAATATTATATCATTATAGAATAATAGAAATAATTTTATTTATTTTTATATTATATTAAATCATTGAATCAATTCAAATGTACAATCATGAATGGTATTATTGAGAAATAAAATACCATCTTTCACTTGGGTAGCATAAAACTACCACAGGATAAAAAATGTTTTTAAAAGGGTTTAAATAAATAGATAAGGTATTTTATATTAGATATTTATAAAAGCATTAAATAATATTGGAATATATATATTAAGTTTTATTTTATTTTAAACTTCATTTTATGAAATATGTATAAGAAGGATTGTAATGATAAAAATACATCTTTATTTTCACAGTTTAACACTTTATGGAAATGGTATTTGTGAGAGGTAATGGTTGGTTTAACTCCATTGATTAGTAAAAATGATACTAATTAAATGTTAACTGAAGAATGGAAGCATAACAAAATTTATTTTATATGAATTTTTGGGTAAAATGATAATACATGTGAAATGATAGTGGAAAAGAATATTGAGAACCGTACCATGATCTTTGAGATGCATCCTTTGGATATAGATTAAAGAATTCAGTTGAGGGTATTTTAGTCACATAAGTTTCTTAGGGATGTGGGAAGGTGAGTGTGGAGATGTATGTTAGAATTTTTTTTGCACTAGAGTCAATATAGGAATTGAGGATTATAGGGAAGAGGAATGGAATTTATATTTCCGTTGAAATATATTTGAGAACAAAGTGTTTTTTATTTTAATCATTTGGAGAAATACTATGAATAATTATGATTCCAAATATTTTAATTAGTTTAGGATTAAAAAATATAGCTTATTTGACATTCAATTTAAGGAAATAATATGTTCCTAGAAACTGATAATTAAATATAATTAATAAAAAGTAGTTTTTTATAAGAATACAATTTTATATAGTTTTTTAAATTAAAAATAAAAGATTATAGATTAATATTATTTTTTAATGATTTAATTTACACCCCAAAAAATTTTGAAATCAGTAAATTTATTTTTTAATTTTATAGATATATTTATATCATGATAATAGCTTTGTTTATGAGGCTTTCCCGCGGTGCCTCCACTAAGCACGTCATGTGGTGTCAATGTCGGCACTACACTGTGCCCCGCATTCCCACTTTTTGAAAGCAGGAATCATTCATCACTTTCCCGGGCATATAATCTCCTTGATCAAAATGGGATGATGGGATGTCATTTCCTCCTTCCATGGATTCCTCCAGGGAATTCTTTGCAATATCTGAGTGTTCCCTATAGTTTTTAGTATGTTCATGAAGATCATTCCAAGTGGCATCTCTTCATGGATGCCAATTAATTATGCTGCTTCTATCTAGAAATTCAAAGGGGGTATTGAGAGGGCAGCAACCTTCGGTCAAGGGAGTTGTCATGTTGGGCATCACTGGATTTTCTAAACTTTGGAACACTTGTCACCTTTATAGAATCATATCGAGTGTGGAACTTTTGAAAACCCACATCGATTGCGGGGTATTTGATGAAAAAGGAATATCTTCCCAGGAAATCACCTCAGGCATGTAAGGTTTACCTTGAGGCAGTTGACTCCATAGGTGCATATATTTCAAGGCTTTCACCTCAAACATCTCATGTTTATCAAGAGTTAGTATTTTTATGGTCTGTGAGCCTAACATACAGAAAAGACAAAGTAGAGTGATCTGAAAACCCCATAGATATGGATAATGAAGATTCAACCCTATGAGGAAACAGCAGAGTGGTTTAAGGATGGATGGAGAAGAACAGCCTATGGGAGCGAACCCCCTGTGGTGTGTCATGTAAATGGAATGTGTCACACTGTGGATTATAATCTAGACACCGCTGAGTGTATCCCACGGGGGTACACCCTAGGAGGAGGTATATGTGGCTTACTAGATGGATGGGTCAGAACCCCCCATATGAGAGTGGATTATGGGATTTGTATCCCACAAATGGAAGGTGTCACTCCATAAATGGGTGTCTCCCTTTGATGGAGGCACTAGGGTTTATTTTTATTTGTGATTAAACCTTAAGGGGGCATCCTACATACCATGTTTAGAAGATAGGAATCAAAACCCATGTTGTTTGAGAGGGATGGGGTGGGGCTTACACATTGGAACTGCCCGTGTGATGTTGGGAGATGCGATGAAATGTATGGGGAAACATGTATTAATGACCCAAATGGATGACATTAATCTACGGGAGTGACATCCCGGATCTGGGTGCCATGTAATAGGTTCCCCGAACATGGTTGGTCACATGACCTCAAGTGCATTTCCCAAAATGCCAGATGTTGTCGACTAGAAACGAAGCCCTAGTTCTGATAGTGGGTAAACTATGCCCTCATTTTTTTAAGTGTAGCACAATGAAAAAATATAAACATACTCAAAAGAGGAAGTAGTAAAAAATATAGAGATAAAATGGAAAATTATAAACATTTACTTTTTCAAGAAAGTCCCTTTTATCACAACTTTTATGCACATCAGAATTAGGATCTTCTCTAAGTCTTCAAATTTCCTAAATGAGTGTGTCCCCTCTTATTTATATAAATCATCGACACCTACATGAAAAACCCACTCTATCGTGCAAAAATCCCATTCTTTATGCAAATCTTTTCATGCAAGAACCATTTTTCATGCAAGTCTCTATATTTTCTGTGCACCTTATACTTTTTCCATTTTTCTGCATTTTTTTCTCTAAACACCATTTGTGTGAAAAAACCAACCTGCATTCACTATTTCACGCAAAACCAATTTAGCACACAATCCATGTTTTTCACACACCACTCCAATATTCTACACACCTTCTTTTTAGAAATACACAGCTCTCCATTTTTGGATTTTCAGGCCCAAAAACATTGCAAACATTGGAAATGGTTCCACCTTTAATACTATTTTCATCTTGAACATTATAATACCTTTCCTAGAAAGCATTCTGAACTTCCAATGAGGATTATCAACAAACAGAAACCATACTACATTTCCCTCCTAGAACAGTTGTGGTTCCAACAATATCCCCCTTTGGGTTTTTTTCCAATCTTTAGATAAATTCAGTAGAGCGTGATCCACTATCAAATCCTGAAATACTATAATAAACTCATCCAACACTCTATGTCTACGTACTCAATTCTCTATGTAGAAAACAAGAGGGTAATCTTTAATTGGATTCCCATGAAAACTCTGAATGTATTCCTTCTTCTCCAAACACCGAGTTCTCATCGTGCCATAGAAGTATTACATGTACAATGTATTCATTCTCGTCCCATCACGGAATTCTCATCGTGTCACAAATGAATTACTTGTAAATTGCATGCCTTGATTTTATTCATTCTCTCCCATTGAAGATAAACCCAATGATCAGTATTATTTCATTGTACAACTCAAAACACCCCTTGGATTGTATCTCCCCCAAAAACATACCTCACATACACAAACGGATTAAAAATAGTTTACATGACTGGGTTGAGGGTAACATCGGAACCACTTTATGAATTGGGAGGTGGCTGAACACCGATGTTTAACTGATGTTTCTCAAACATAGACACTGAAAGTGGCTTGGTCATGATATCAACCACTTTCTCATCATTTCCCACATGATCCATTTAATCACACCTTGTTCAATTATTTCCTTGATAATGTGATATCTGATTTAAATATGGTTTGTACAATAATGTTGAACATGATTCATCACAAGATCAATTGAGATCTTGTTATCATAGTAAATCACAATTGGTTTTTTCACCTCATCACTAATATCTGTCAGTTGTTTCTTCATCCATAGTAGTTTAGTGCATTACTTTGTAGCAGAGATATACTCATCTTTAATAGTACTAAGAGAATTAATTTCTTGTTTCTTTCTCAACTAACCAACACAATTATGCCCAATATAGAAAGCTCCACTACTGGTGGACTTCCTGTCCACTACATCTTTAGCCCAGATAGCATTAGTAAAATCTAATTGTTCACTATCTCTTCATAAAAAAAATTATATCCCATGACTATAACTACCTTGAATGTACCACATGATTCTTTTCACTTCCACCATATGTTCATCATTTGTATTACTTTGAATGTGGGCCTCTAGACATGTTGAAAATATGATATCTGACAATGTCACTGTTAGGTACAGTAGGCTCCCAATGATCCTATTATACATGGTGGGATCTACAGAGGTCACATCCTCATTATTTCCATGTTTGTTTCCAACTCCAATGGGAGTTGACATTGGTTTGGCGTCAGGCATATTAAATTTTTTCAGCAGCACTCTTGGATATTTTTCTTAAGAGATGAACGTGTAATATTTCTTTTGAATCACCTATCGCCGCAAGAAATATGTGAGCTCCCAAATAATTAACATTTCAAATTTTGATTTGACGTGATTGAAAAATTCATCCATTGGTTTCTTCTGGATGAAAAATAAATATAATGTCATCAACGTAAACAAGAACCCTGAACCGATTTTTCGGAGAATTCTTCACATAGAGATTTTGATCTAATCCTACTCTTTTGAATTCTATATTATTGAGATAAGAATCCAGTAGGGAATACCATGATCTTGGTGCCTTATTCAAACCATATAAGACCTTATATATATTACAAATCTATTTTTCATCAGTTCCAAGAAGAAAACCCACTAGTTGTTTGATGTATAATTCTTCTTCAAGATCACCATTCATGAATACTATCGTATAATACATTTGATATACTTTATATCATCTATTAATTTATATAGAAATAAAAATCCTGATTGAATCTAGTCATTCAACTGGATAAAATGTTTCCTCAACATCGACACCTTCACTCTGTGAATATCCCTTGCACACCATTCACTCCATATTTTGGATCCCATTAACATTCTCTTCATATTTGTTCTTAAAGATCCACTTTGTATAAATCACATTGTGAACTTCGAGTCTCTTGACTAGATCCCTTGTCTGATTTTTTTCAATATGATCTAACTCTTTATTCATGACCTTCACCAATGATTCATTATTTGTAGCTTCTTTAAATGAGGAAGGTTTCACAACTGATAGAAATGCAGATTTTTCATTACTCCTCATTCTCCTCATTTGTGTGGGTCCAGTCCAATCCCTACTGCTGTTGGAATGATAAATTTAGGATCATTGATTCCTCCTCTGAGATTCAAATGAATTCTCTACATCTATGGTTTAAACTTCAGATTCTTCTTCTGATTCAGCATCCCAATGAGACTCCTGATATTTTTTAACCCCTTCCTCTATTTCATTATTTTTATTTACTCCAGGCTCACATTTTTCATAATCTTATATATCATCAGTATAAGAATTATTTAAAGCATTTGGGGTTTTTTCATCATTGATCTTTACGTCACAAGTTTCCACAATCCTTCCCAAGTTCATTTTTAAACACTTGTATGTTTTGTTGTTCATTTAATTTCCTAGATATATCCCTTTATCTACATTGTCACTAAACATCACTTGATTTCCTTCTATATTTCGGATGAAACATTTTCTTCTGAAAACATGAAAGTATATCAAATAAGGCTTCCTTCCATGACACAATTCATATGGTGACTTTATTTCTCCCATATAAATCCTTATTCGATTTTGAATGTGCACTATAGCTTCAACAACTTATTTACAGTAATGGAGAGAGATACGACTCTCAACTAGCATAGTCTTGGCCATGTAGTTGACCTGTCGATTCTAGTGTGCAACAACTCCATTTTGATTCAATGTTCTAGTAGAATTTACCTCATGCATTATTCCATGTATTTCTATGTAATTATCAAACTTAATGGATGTTTATTTTCCTCCATTTCAAGATCATTGGACATTGATTGTCTGTCCAGTATCATTCTCAGTTATTCGGTGATACGTTTTCATGCAATCCAGTGCTTGTCACTTCGTGTGAATAACCATTACACATGACATTATACTATAATCATCAATGAAAAGGATGAATTACCTCTCTCCATAAGTTCCAAAAATGTTTATCGGAGCACATACATTTGTATGGATGAGATCAAGAAGGTGTGATGCCCTTTTCTTTTTTGGCCGATATGAAATACATACCAGATTCCCCCATATGAAATCATCACACTTCTTTTACCTTTCATGTTTCAAAATGGGGATATCCATTACTATATTAAAATTATATATATTTTCCATGTATTTTTGGTTAATGTAACATAGCCTTCAATGCCCTGGGTTGTTTTCTTCTTAAACAGACATATAACAAGAGTTCTCTTTTCTGTCAACCTGATATAAGTTTCCATTTATTCTGCATCCTTTCATGAGATAATTTATAATTTTTTCCTTTATTGTTACACCTTTTTTATTGAAATTTAATATTATACCTGAGTCATAGAGTTGACTGACACTAAAGATATTATGACATAGAACTTCCACATGAATAACATCAGTATTCTTCAGTTGTACATTGGCTAGAGCAGTATTTCCACTGCCATCAATCTTCAATGCACTATCATTACCAAACCTCACTTTTCCATCAAAATTATTTTTAATGTTATTTAAAATTTTAGCATTTCCTATCATATGGGAAAATAATCCACTATCAAGAATCCAGGTGTTGCTGCTTTTTTTCTTTGGGGGCTACTTCTACAAGATTGGATTTCTCATTTTTCTTCTTCTCGTATAATCAAATATTCGATTGAGTGTAGGACAGTGATGGCCTTCAAATTCATTATTCCACATAATCAAATTCTTCATACCCATACTCATATTCTAGAGGAGAAAACCTTTTTGTGAGAACAACACCATCAGGAGGGAGAGTATTGACCCGTCTCATAGAGTTATAGGAATATCTCATATCGTACCTCTACCTGCAATACTTTGATTTATGGGCAATGATAGAAAAATGAATATTGTATCCATAGAAACTATTTCTTCTATAATATGTAGTATATAAAATCATTATCTTTTTTTGAATTTGTAAATCTTCCATATTCATGTAGCTCCTTTAATCTTTGTAATATGAAATGGTATGGCCCATATTGTCAATGATTTGACACTTTATGAGGGGAAATTTCATCTCTCTTATATTTCTCCTCATGCCATCTTCCTTGGTAATTTTTTTGGAATGCCTATTATTTCTGAATGTTTGAGGATAATATTCAATTCGTCATTGAGTTTGGATTGAGGGTTTCTTTTTCAGCACTTCAGGAAACATTTCAACATGTCCACCTTTCATCTTTTCTTTCTTTGGCTCTTTTCACTTTCAGTAGTTGATTTCTCAGCTTCACAACTGATTCCACTGTTTCCCATGAAAGTTGGTCTTTGATCACTCAAGATTTTTCCAATACCATATAAACCATGCTTAGATCTTACTAGTAATTCGGCATCATAGAATCTTCCAAAATGAATTTTCTTTGTACCCTCATTTAGGGATGATTCACACACATGTTTACTCATAAGATTAAAGAATTATTTTTCAAGGCCCTCAACAGTAATGGAATTCTCTTCCACACTAGATGTAAGGTCATTAATGACCTTTTCTTGTTCTTCAATTCTAATCCTTATTTCCAAAATGTTATATGTGATTTCAAGGATTGAATAATGTACTCTCACTAGTTCCTCTAGTTGTTCAATTTCAGCTTCAAGCTCATCAACATATTATGATGATTCTTCCACCATTTCTTTCCACTTATTTCATCTCGTACATTTATTATCAAGCTTGTAAAAGGAATACTTAATCTGAAATATGGGATCACCATTAGAATTTATCTAGTTATCTATGTCTTTCTTGATCGTGGGTTTTGACTTTTCAATGGTATCCATTATAGAATCATGTTTTCTAGTTTTAAATTCTAGTTATTCTTCTTCAAATAATTCAATAACATCATCTTTCTCTTCACAGATAAAACTATTATTCTATACTTTCTTTATAGATTTGATGTCCCCCTTTTTGGAAAACCTTTTTAAGGCTTCTCTATGTCTTCTACTTCTCACTCTTCATCATTGAACATTCATTGGCACTGAGAGGAAATGTTCCCAACTCTTCTATCACAAAAACATTCCAGAGGCTACTTACCTTAAAATTTACCTTTTCATCTTCTTGGAAATGAGAGAAAAAATTTCTTTTCCCTCATCATCTTCACCCCCAAAATCTCTTGAAATTATTTGTTTTTCAGTGTCTTTGAATGTCATTTCCTTGATAACACGAGTTTTAGCATCTTTGGGTTTGATACTCATCTCATATTCCACTAGACTACTTAGAAGATCATCCAGAGATAGTTTAAATAGATCTATTTCTTTAAGGGATAACACCTTTTCCTTTTTCATAGGTGGAAGTCCTCTCATGATTTTCTTTACGATATCAATGTTTTTATTTCCTCTCCATGACCTTGGATTTCTCCCAGTACCTTAGTAATTCGATTGAAGAATGAATCCCCATTCTCACCAGGATGAAACTTTAGATCATCAAACCTCTGATTCAGGACATGATGTTTGGTGTCCTTAAATTTTTTTGTATCCTTCATAAATATTTTAAATTTTATCCCACATAGACATTGATGATGTTAAACTCATCACCATTATATAGATCTGATCTGAAAGAGCCGTAGGGATAGAATTTTGGGCTTTCGTGTCTGCATCAATAATCTTCTTGTCTATATCTGTCATAGAATTCCCTATTGGATCAGTAACTTGAATTCCGTTAACAATAGAAAATAGTACTTCCATTCCATGTGATATTAAATGAGATCTCATTTTTTTAAATCTAAAAATTACTTCCATCGAAGAGAGGTATTCCCCTTGAATTGATTGCATTCTCTATTATGGAAAATGATAGATCTAACACCAATAACCTCACTCTAATACCACTTGTAGTACCCTAGGACACCCTGAGAGGGTAGGGGTGAATCAAGGTGCCAAATTTTTATTTTAATACAAGGATATTCTTCCCACGGTTCTCAGAAATAATTAAACCTATAAGAGTGATGGGAACAAAAAGCAAACAACCATAATAAAAATACCACATAACACTTTTACATGGTTCACCACTAAGAGCTATTTCAAAGTAGAATACTCCAACAAGTTTCTGGTCATACCTAATTCCACTAAACATCACTACCTGTGGATTACAAGGTTTGGGTACGGTAACTCTGTCTCATGCACACTGCCTTTTCAAAGGTTCAGGGATATCTCACTACGTCTCGTGGATCACTTGCCTCGACTGCCCCTAGCTCAATGCCTTGAGAGAAATCAAACTCAGTTTATCGACTTGAAGGTCACATCAATAGATTTTCATTCAAGTATTTTTCTCTATTCATCATGAGACAGTTCTTGCATCGAATTCCTAGATTTAGGAACTTTAAAGCACTAATCCACTGAAATGGATATTCAGAACAAACAATCTCCATACACTGCAATTGTGTGCAACACCTACACTTTTCGTGCAAGATATTACTTTTTTTCACAATATTTTATTTTCCCGTAAAAATCCTTTTGTGAAAATACACCTTTTATATGAAAATTTTACTTATTAATGCAACTTTATCTTTTTTGTGTGACTTTATATTTTCCGTGAAACTATGACTTATCTGCACAACTTTACCTTTTCCCCACAAGTCCTTTTTTCCCAACTTTTACGTGCATCAGAACTCAGATCTTCTCTATGTCTTCAACCATCCCGAATGAGGGTGGGTCACCACTTAATTATAGGGGTCTCCAACCCCTATGCTCAAAACCCACTTTTCGTGCAAAACTCCCATTATGTGAGCAATGATTTTTGTGCAAGTAGCATTTTTCGCGCACATATCTAGATTTTCTATGCCCTGCATTCCTTTTTCATTTTTCAGCGTTCTGAATAGGGAACTTTAGTAAGAACTATAAGGATGAGACTAAGAACCATAAGGCTGAGACTAAGTATAATAATAGTGGCATAACCTTATGAATAGTAATGTACCATTATGAATATGAAACTTTAGTAAGAACCATAAGAATGAGACTAAGTATAATAAAACACCCCTAAATTTTGGTATGTATAGAGTAAGTCGTTTATCATGAAAATAAATTTATGTCTATATACGAATAAGTAGAGGTGGATTTAGAATAGATGTATCTAGGGGTAAAACCCAAAGAAACAACACTGATCTAGACTTTATGGGAACTGGTGCATGAAAAAGAGCCTTGCGACACTCTTGGTTTGACACTCCCAAGGGATATTCCTTGGTAAATTCCTATGCTTGGTAAAAATCATTACTAAGGGAATGAAAAAATCCCATAAGAATATAAGATAATAAATAGATCATGGACAAAGTAGATTGAAACCAAAGGAAAAAAGAGTTATTATATATTTCTCCATTACAAGTTTATCCTTTTATTTTCAATGATTCCTTTTTATCCTCAATAGTTATGTATTCAAGCCTTATAATATTACATTATTTTTCTTAGATAATGGAGGGAAATAGAAGAACATTTACTAACAATCAATGTGATTGGTAATGTGATGATTTCTCAAATGATTTTCCTGGTATGATTGGAATGGGTGCTCAAAACTTCATGACAATACTTTCTCATTAGGCTCATGTTTTCAATAATAACTTGAATCATGTGGAACACCATCCTCCTACAATGAATGATAAAGTTGTCATTGAATCCTTCATGTAGGTAATGCCTCCAATGTTATGTGGATGATCTAATATCCTCCTCATGTAGCAGTGGATTAAATCCATGGAAAAGATATTCTCTATCATCTAGTGCTGAGTAGAAGAAAAATTTGAACTACAGGTCTATCATTTTGATGGGTAAGCTGATCAGTGTTGGACACTGATGAAGAAAGAAAATCCCCATGAGGAAATTTATTCCATGGATTGAGAGGAATTCAAGAGAATGTTTTCAATATATATTTTTCCTGAACCCTCTATCTCAATATAGAAAGAGAGTTCCTCAGACTCAAGTAGAAGGAAGATGATTCCATCATAACATATGAAGAAAACATAGGAATGATAGTAGGGTTTGCCTCTGGATTTTTCATGAACACCAAAACCAAGGTGGATCTCTTTTTTAGCGGACTAAAGTCGGTTCTATATAAAATTCATGGTGATTCAAGACTTTGACAGCTAGGAGGAGATTTTTTGTTGTTCCCTTAAGCTTGAAATGGAGATTGGAGACTCCAAATGGTATCATTGGACTAAAGACAAGAAGAGGAAAATGTAATATCATGTGGGTGGTCCCACAAATAAATTACATTATGTGAAGAAGACATATTATACCACATGTAAAAAATTTGGGAAGAAGCATCCTGGGAACTATCTAAAGGGAACGAGGAATTACTTCAAATGTGGGCATATGGGACATCTTGCTAAAAACTACTAAAGGGTTATGAAAACCCCCTAATGTGGAATAAGAAAGGAAGGTTCAGATAAATTCTCATCTAGTGGTGCATTGTTACAACTACAAGGAACATGGGAATTATGTGAACAATTTCACTAAGATGTGGGTTGTCAGAGGAAATCAACAACAACCTCCAAGGAAACAAGGATGGTCTTATGATATCACTACTATTGAGGAGGAGCTGGAAAACTATGTGGTGATAGGTATGATGGTTATTCAATCTAGAAAAGAGAATGTACTATTTGATTCTCGTTCTATGCATTCTTTCATATCATGAAAGTGTAGTAGAACTATTCAAACACCGCCTCAAAATTTGGAGGATAAGTTATCTGTGAGAACAACAAATAGGGAAATTATTGCATCTATCATTTATAACTCCTCCTAGATTAATGTTTGTGGACTGATCCTCCCAAAAAATATTGTCACACTTAATTTAGTATAGTTCGATATTATCTTGGGCATGAATTAAAAATATTTATTCAAAGCCAACCACAACTGTCTGGAAAGGGGGATCATTCTTTACATCCCGAAGCGTCCTCCAATTATATAAATGTGTAAGGAGGAAGATTAATCTCATTTAGAACCATTTTATAATGTGTGGATATTAATTACTTATGAGAAAGCATGTCTATCCCAAATGATTGAGACAAAGGAGAAAATAATTCTTGAAGACATGACCATCGATAGGGATTACACTTATCAATTCCCTAAAGAGTTTTTTGGTCTTCCTCTAGATTGGTAGGTTGAGTTCTCAATTTAACTTATTCCTAGATCTCTACCTATATGAAATACATCTTATAGAACTGACACCATAGAGTTGGAGGAGCTGAAAATTAGTTATAGGAGAATCTTGAGAGGGGTTTTATATGATCTAGTGCTTCACCATGGGGTACGCTAGTTATATTCACTAGTGATAAGGATGGATCAATGATCCTCTACATTGATTATTGTGAGCTCAATAAAATATCGATAAATAACAAGTATCCCCTACCACATATAGATGACTTGTTTCATCTACTTTTTTGGGACTGTTATTTCTCTAAGGTGGACCTTCATTCGGGATATCACTAATTAATGGTGAGGAAGGAAGATATTCCTAAGATTGACTTTCAAACAAGGTATTAACACTATGAGTTAAAAGTGATTCCCTTTGAACTCAATAATAATCCAGAAATTTTCATGGATTTAATGAAAAGAGACTTTAGATAGTGCCTCAAAAAATTTGTGGTAGTCTTTATTGATTATATTCTGGTATACTCTAAGAGCATGGAGGAGCATGAGGGGTATTTTAATATTATGTTAAAGACATTGTGAATGGAGAATTTGTATGAAAAGTAAGGTAAATGTTTGTTCTAGATGGAGGGCATATCATTGTTGGGGAATGTTATCATCCGCAAAGGTTTATCAGTGGACCCTTCTAAGAAAAAGAAAATTCACAAGTGGCACATGCCAGCATCTCTAATAGAGATTCACAGATTTATGGGTTTATCTGTGCAGTATAGATGATTTATGAACAAATTTTCATGATTGTCAAACCCAATGAACAATCTGACGTATATGCGATTAAATTTTGTCTAGACTCAGGAGTGTAAAGTCTATTTTATGGTGATGAAAAAGAGGCTAATCATTGTGCTAAGACTAACACTCCAAGAAAGTGGAGAACTATTTGTGCTATATAGTGATGCATTACAGAAGATATTAGGTTTTTTTCGGATAATAACTCATAATGTTATTGTCTCCACCTCAAGAAATCTGAAGATACACGAGAAAAACTATCATACGCATGATCTAGAGTTGGCGCATGTGGTCTTTGCATTAAAAATCAGACAACATCATATCTATGTAGAGAAGTGTGAGATATATACTGATCAAAAGAGTCTCAAATATATATTCACACAAAAATATCTTAATATGCACCAGTGAAGAAGGGTAGATCTCTTAAAGGATTATAACTACTCAATCGACTACCATTTCGGTATAGAAAACAAGGTAGAAGATGCTCTATGTAGAAAAGACCATGCATCTTTATCAGTGATGAGAATTGAAGAGGATCCAATCTTCTTATATTTTTAGAGGATGGATATGGTAATCACATAGGGAGGAACATCATTAATACGTTCTCAAATGATTGATCATACATCCCTCATGGATAAAATAAATGATGCTCAAAGAAAAGATGTGGAAATTCTCAAAAGGGTGGAAGCTAGAAAAAATGGTAAATCGTCTGAGTTCATTATTGACGAGGAAGGAGTTTCATGATTTGGGTCATGATTATGTGTTCCATTTTATCCATAGGTTAAGAAGGAGCTTAAACTGACGCACATAGCTAGAACTTCTCTATCCACCTAGAGAGAAAAAAGATGTACCAAGATCTCTGAAAGAACTTTTGGTGTGACAATATGATGAAAGTGACTGTTGAGCCTACATAAAATTGCTTGGTATGTCAACAATTGTAGGCTAAAAGACAGAAATGTATGGGGATGTTGCAACAACTACCCATACTAACATTGAATTGGGAGAACATCACCATGGACTTGGTCACTGGGCCTCTAAGGACATCCATAGGAAACAATGTTATATGGGTCATTGTGGATCATCTTACAAATATAGATCACATTTTGAAAATTAGAGAGAACTTCTAATTAGATAAAATTTCAAAGAAATATATCAATGTGGTGGTAAGGATACATAGAGTACCACTATCTATTGTATCTGATCAAGATATGATATTCACCTAGATGTTTTAGAATAGTATCTAATATGCTCATTGCACTGAACTAAACATTAGTACAGCCTATCATCCTCAAACTAATGGAAAATATGAGTGAAATATTCAGACAATGTAAGATATATTGGAATAATATTCTATGTATTTCAATGGAGTATGTGACTAACATCTTTCAATACTTGAATAATCCTACAAAAACTATTTCCACTCGTGCATCTGAATGGCACCATATGATGCCCTTAGTGGAATAAGGTGCATAACACTGGCATTTTGGGATGAATTCAGTGAACGTAATCTTCTAGGACATGAAATAGTCAAAGAAATGGTGGAGAAGGTGAAAGCCTTTCATCATCACATCAAGGAAGACCAAAGACAAAAAAATAGATATACAGACAATCGTCGATGATACATTGAGTTCAAATTTGGAGGCATGGTATTTATATGCATGCCTTCATGGAAGAAGGTCACAGGGTTTGGAAATAAAAGAAAGTTCATTCTAAGGTACATCATCCCATTCGAGATCCTAGATCTTGTTGGAAGTGTGGCCTATCAAGTGGAACTTTAACCTACCATGTCGAAAGTACATGATGACTTCCATGTATCCCTCTTAAGAAAGAACATACCATACCATTCACATGCACTCTTTTCAGAGGTGGTACCATTGATAAATGATCTTTCATAGGAGGTGAAACCAATGAAGATCTTGGATCATATAAATAAATATATAAGTAACAAGACTACTCACCTGGTAAAATTACTATGGTAGAAACCTAAGTATGAAGAGGAAAATTGGAACTAGAGGAAGAAATGAAGGAAAAGTACCCGCATCTGTTTATGGATTAAAATATACAAATGAAAATTTCAAGGGTGAAATTTCATAAGGGGGGAATAATGTAACAACTAAATGTTTTATCAATGGAAATTTTCATATTATAAATATGTAATATAATCACATAAAATTACCAAAAAAAATTAACTACTATGTACTATGTGACCTTTACACATAATATTGCCACTTCTTTGTTTTGAATTTTGAAAAAAAGACATGCACAGCTACGTCCTCTAAGATATTTAGAGTCTGACAAGAAAAACATAATTTTTTAATAATAATGGCATAACCTTATCAATCACTAGAAAACACCCCACTTGTAGAGTCGGTGAATGGGACATCTAAAATTAGAGTGGAACCCTGTTGTTGGGTAGAGATTTAGTCCTCTATTGACCACTGATGTGGAATCCTAATTTTGGGTAGATAATGGGTCCTTTATTGACAGCAATAGTGGAATACTCTTATTTTGTTGGGAATGGTACCTCTATGAGACCACTGAGTGGAACCATCATTTTTTACAAGGGAATGAACTATCTAACAATAGATTGATTTCCATATACAATGTGTTACAATGACAAGGTATAGTTTGACATGGATGATTTCTATTGGGTAGATAAGTAAGACATAGGACATCATTGATTGAATTCTATATCTATTTGATAATCTTTTATGGGGATAGTTTGTGAGATAGAGATCCCATTACTCTTTCGTTTGGGATTATTTTTGATAATAATATATATATATATACCCATGTGTTTGGATTCAGTTACTCTCCATCCATGTATTTCAAGGACACTTAAAGTAGGTCACATGATTTCTATGTTTAATTTCTCAGGGTTGGTTGAGTTTACTCTCAGGTTATTGGTGGAAAAGAATCGATGTGTAGACCATCTACACACCCTGTTGGGAACTATATTGTTGGATAAGGTTCCTAATTCTCTTCCATTTGGTTGAATTTCATCCATTTTAATATCTACATTACTTCTATTCCATTTGTGTGTCATACATATCCCCTTTCAAATTTTAGGGTGTCCTATTTGGTATGTATGTACTCACTCATTCATGGTCTTTTCATGCACATGTCATTTCATATACAGACGATAGATAGTTCGGTGGTGAAATTAAAGGATATTAGGGATACTGGGTGCTTTGGGATTACCACAATTTTCTTATCATGGATATTAGTAGTTTTTCTCTATCAGTATTTTAATTTACAATGTTATTATTTTGGGAAATTTTTCATCCTGAGCATGTATTTTTTCACTTTACATTACATTTATCACTATCATACTCTTAACAACCAAATATATTTTCCATTCATGGGGTATTTTAAAGCATTGGATAATTTTATTAATTTTCCTCTACACTTCGGCATTTATATGGTTGGTTGTTTGTGTACTGGTAATATAGGTAAAGGCCACCCATTTGTTATATTTCTTTAAACAAAAGTCACCTCAACTAAACTATTTAGGTGGGCTTATGGTAGTTTCTAATTGATACGTAGTTAGGTTTTTGTTGTGAAATATAAGGGATATAGGGAGTGGAGGTGATACCAGAAATTATGAAGTAAAAGAATTCACCTTCCCATGAGGTCGTATTATTTGGAGTAATGGTCCTCATTGATAAACTCATAGATTTCCCAAGACTACCTCTCCACCAAACTGTCTAAACATTATGGAATGAAAATTATTTCACTATGTCTTTTACTATGTCCCCTCCCCTCCATGATTACCTTGAGGGAATCAAGGAGGCGAGGAAATAGAGGAGATAAAATATAGAACAAATTTTAGTGCCCCTGGGTACATACCGATTGGATAAGAGGCATTTATGTATAAACCAATGATAGATGGTAGGGGATGAAAATGAAAGAGATAGCAATGACACTATTTGGGGATTATTTCCCATTTTAGGTTAAATATATCATTGTGAGAAAATAATGTTTTACTGTAAATCATATATTCAAAATATGATTGTCAATAAAATGTTATTTTATCATGAGGAGAGGATATACTAAAAAAATTAACACATCACTGAGCATGTCATTGCAATTTATCACATCTATTTCCTCTTCAATTTCTCATAGGATAATCGATGATTTATTCTCCTATAAATGACTAGAAATTGGGGTCACCTTTATTCATTCATTCTAATGATGCCTCCATCCCCTCCACTCCATTATTACATCATTTTCCTTAGTTTACCTTCTATTACTAAATGTACTTAATTGTGGATAATTTAGTATAACTTGGGTAATTTTCTCACTATATTATACTAATTACACTTAATTACTAGAAAAATTTTGTAATTACTACTCATTAATAATATGTTTTACTAAATATATGTCATTTCCACTAATTTATACTAATTACATCTAATATTCTCCAATTACATCTAATTTTTTCTAATTACTAGTTATTACCTCTATGTTTTACTAATTCCATTAATTTAACCCCAATTAAGGCTAATTATCACTAATTTCCATGCTTTTTTACTAATTAATTCTAATATTTATTAATTACTACTAATTTGTACTCACTACTACTAATTTTTAATAATTACCGCTAATTTATAATAATTTCATCTAATTTTTACTAATTATGTATAATTATTACAATTTGTTTCTAATTATTATTAATTTTTAGTAATTATCCATATTGTTTTACTAAATATATATATTTTTTCAACTTACCACCATTTTCTACAAGTTACAATTTATTACCAATGATTTTTACTAATTTCCAGTAATTTTTACAAAATAACACTATTTTTTGTAGCTACCTCTAAATACCACAAATAATTACTAATTAACACTAATTAAAAATATTATTAATGATTATAGTTAATTACTTTTCATTTTTAATAATTATCACTAATTATTAATAATTACCTGTTAGTTTTAATAATTACCACTACTTTTTAATATTTATTCCTAATTACCACCAATTCTTACAAATAACTGTTAATTTTAATAAATTATAGCTAATTTTTAAAAATAACTATTAAATTTTAATAATTATAGTTAATTACCACTAATATTTATTAATTACCACTATTTTTTACTATTTTTTGTTACTTTTTACTAATTACCACTATTTGCCTCTAATTTATTATATTTATAATTACTTTTTATAATTATAGAATTTTTCTAATTATAGGTAATTTTTTTATTTCCCTTGTTTGTTGTAAATTATTACTAAATATTACCAGTTAATGCTAATTATTGTTAATTTTTACTATTTATCAATAATTATTTAATAATTTTTAGAAATTATTTAAAGATTATTTATGAATTATATATAATAGAAAATAATTAAAAAAATATAAAACTGATTATTGCTATTTATTTTGAATATTAAATAAATTAAAATAATTACCATTTTAAAATTTAAATGTAATTACCTCAAAACTATTTTTTGATTGAATTGTTTTTATATATAAGTACAAATAGTTCAATTTTCATCTTGTTTTCCCAAACCAAGAAGATAACATGCCAAGAACAAACCTAGATCGGATAATAATGTAGCATTGCTGGAATAAATTCCATATAGTGCATGAATAGGTTTGGTCAAGGCCATCTGGGGCTCATGCGAGTTTTCATAGGTTTGTGGGTGGTGTGTTTGTGTAATTGGAGACAATCCCCAAAGTTTCATTCAATGTTATGTATGTATTGGACACATTCAAAAGGGATATCCCTCCCACGAACTCAATAGATGAGGGAAAAATTTATAGACAGAATAATGTAGACTTATATAAGTGAAACCATCTCACTTTAGTGATGTGTGCCCCTACTTTAGACAATACACCATTTTCAATTGAATATTTTTGGATTATTACTAGTGTGAGGCCCCAATAACACGTATACAAATTTTTCTCTTAGAAAAATGATATAAATAAATCATAAAAAAAATAAACTCCTTGTTTACTAATGCAATACAATAAAAATGGAACAAGAAACATCACCTTGAAATGAGAAGGAGGAAATATTAAACATATAACTAGCATCATCAGTGAAAGAGGAAAACTTATAACAAACATGATAACTACGATGCCATAGCCCACACATTTGGGATATTCCATGAGTAGAAAAACAATGAAGATTATAAGGGTTAGAGCATAGAGGAACATAAAAATAGACATCATCTTTATAGGAAAAGGATTCTACCTATTTGATGAGTTTTGTTAAAATAATTTTTTTAACGCTTGTTTATTTATACATAAAATGACTATTTCAAATATACATTAGAGTACTTTTAAAATACAAGTATGTTTGAATTACTTAAAAACTGGAATATATATGAAATGTTTTGTTTTTGAAAATTAAATGACAAATTAAAATATTTTTAAATTTTCTTTAATATCAATAGTAAAAGGTATTTGAGAAAATATATTTATTTATTTATACAATCTATATTGTAAAAATAATAATAATAACAACAATAATAATAATAATTAACTATAATATAATTTATTATAAAATATATGAAATTTAAAATACAAATACAATTTTAAAATATAATTTTGTGTTTTAGAAAATATAGGTATTATTATTTTCATAAACATGAATAATATATATGAAATTTTGATTATATAAATATTATGAAATCTAAATATTAATTTTAAATATAATAGTTTTTTTGTGAATATTAATGGTTCTTACATGAATATATATATATATATATATATGAAGTAATTGTATTTTTATATAATGTTTATATATTATAAAATAATTATTTTAAATATATTTCTAAAATGAATATTAAACTCTAAAATAAGTAAAAGTGATATAAAATTAAGGAATAAACCGTGATGAATAAATGAGGTTTGATAAAAATAATGATGCAGCATGATAAAATGCGAAATATTGAAAAAACAAAAAAAAAATATTAGAAATTGTGATTGGAAAAGAAAAATGGGGGATTCCAGTTTGGTTGGTGTCAAACTCAACAAACCCCTTCCACTATGTTATTTTATTCCTCTTCACAGTTTCAACAGAGATCCAGTTGTTGTCTTTCTCAGTTGAAGCGGTGTATTGCAATCTGGTCCTCCAAGGAAGTCATTGCTCTGCAAATGACTCATCCAACATTCAACACGCCATCTTCAAGGATCCCACTATCCAGGGGATGGAATTGTATTGATGAATCCCACTAGAGGTCAGTCGACCTACAACCCTCACTGGAGATCCATGACACCTTCTACTGGCTTCTACCTCCTAGAAACACCTACACTTGAATCCTTGCTAGCGAGGTTAGTCGAATTTCAAAAAAATGATGAACATTTTAGTTAGGGTTTTTAATTTTCATTACAGATTTGGGTTCCCCTTATCATTTTTAGTTCACAATTAGTGGAATATTTTTATTGAATGCTGGGATTTCATGTTGGGGGAAAATCCACCATTCACATTCATCTAGTTTTTTTGCTCACTTTTTTTATTATCTAATTATTTGTGTATTTTAGGGTCTGTTCTGATATATTAGGTCTATGGTAGAAAATTGTTGAAATCTTGTACATTTAGCCCAAAAATCCTTCTATTGAATTTTGTTCTAACTCTCATGATCATCCAGTTTAGAATTAATTTCTGTCACTTCATAAGGTAAGGTGATTATGTTTTCCAAATACATTCAATTAAATTTTGTTTTTATTTTTCAAATAGTATCCTAGATGTGCAGTTGGTTTTCGCATATTCAAGGGAAGTAGTATCATTCACAAGGTAATGGGAATATTCTTGTTAAAAAAATATAATAAATTCAGTCTATTTGTGAATTTTTGAGGTTTTTCCAATCTTCTGGTAACCCTCCTTGTGTAATTGTTTCCCTCTTTCAAAGAAGTCCACTCATTGGTTGGGTAAGGGTATTATGTGTTTATAAAATTGTTCTTGTATTTTCTTATCATTCCTGAATTTATCAGTTGTACTTAACCCTTCTAGTAGAGAAATACTCTACTACGAAGATCATCTGCATGGTAATAATTTTTATTTTTTTTAAAATGTTATGGTGTTTTATGAAACTCGTATATTTTTTGCTAATTGGTTTTAATCACTTTGCGGTATTTCTCGTTTGTTCAAATAATTATTTTTATAATAATAAAACTTAAAATTTCTCATGGATTCATCCCTTTTGAACTTTTTCATACAAATTTGGATTATTTCAAAACTATTTATGTGAAATGTTTTATTTATCAATTTTTTTCCAATTTAATTTAAGTTTTTTCATATATATTTATATTATTTCATACTAATAATAAAAACTAAGTGTCAAATTTTTAAACTATTTTTTAATTTAATATATATTTAATTTTCATCTTATAAATTAGTGTTTTATGTTACCAATGCTTTAAATAGTTAAATTTAATTGTATTGTGAGACTCATTTTTCATAAAATTATTTTTAAGTAATAAAATATTTATAGATGGACTCCATTAAATACAAGAAATACCATTAGATTTTCAAAAATTATTATTTTGATAATATTATTTTTGAATTGATATACATATATGTATGTATACTTTCTTATCTATGATGATATGTTTAAATCGCATCTGCACATGGATCATTCTTTAATAAAATTAATTTTATGATTGTTTGAATTTTCATTAAGCCCTATGAGTGAATGTAAGTTTATTGAAACATCAAATTAATGTTTTTATTTCCAAAAAAATGAATGTATAAAAATAAATATTTGTATATATATATATTTATATGAAACAGTTTTAGTTAAGGAATTTGTATATATATTAATTTTGATGTTCATATATGTAAATATACTATTGTATATGTATATGTCGTTTTATGTAAATGTTTTATTATTTTTAAATAGCATATATATGCATGATTATGAAATCGTGTTTTATTCAAACACTAATATATAGGTAAATAAATGCATACAAATGTATCTTTTATGTGAAACAAATGTGAAATTTTTTTACTAGGATAAAAATATAATCAATTAGGTTCTCACATGGTTTTTAAAGATCATGATTTAAAATAAATTTCATGGTCCTCCTCATGAAATGGAAGTTAAATATAAAAAGTCTCACTTGGATGTGTGATAATGAAATGTCTTTGAAGGGTGTGCCCTAATAGAGTCCAATGCATTAGGTAACATGTTAATCTCATGAGTTGTCATGTATAGAGCGTAGGAGGTTTTTCCTAAGCACATCACAGTTCACATGAGTTTTATCCAAAAAACATTATGGGATTAGGGAGTGACCATAATCCATCATGGAAATATGTACACCATGGCTTGGGAGTGAACCAAGAATTCATGACATAATCCAAGTTTCCATTAAGAATTAATTATGAATGATTAATTAATTTTCAATTGATATTAGTTTTACTTTATAAATGATCAAATCAGAATTTCCAAGTGTTTCATATATAAATTTAATTCCTATTTCACTTAAAGGTTTATTATTGGAAGGTATTTATGTTTTTCTAAGATAGAATTAAAAAAAATTATAATATATCTTAATTTTTATTTTATTTTTCAAAACACTTTTTGGTTTCATTTTGATTTAAAAAACCCCTTAATGATATTGTTTTAGCTCACCCAATGTTTTAAAAATCACTTTTTACAGGGCTTAAGGACACGTAGAATCAAGATAGTGGTTGTGGTCCAACTAATGTGTTTACCCTTTGTAATGAATATTTTGGGGATTTCATTTTATATCATGTGTATTGAGGGTTCTTCAGTGTATCTGATCTCTCTAAAACTCTATACCTTTGTGATCTCAGGTTGTGTAATAAATAAGTGAATGAATTAAAAATATTTAAATTAAAAAAATCAATCTTGTTTTATGGGTCAAAATAGTTGGTATCAGAGCCAATGTATGAATACCATTAGAGTTCAGTTTAATGAGAAACCTTTTAGATACCTTAATATATTTTCATAGGTCCTTTTCATTGAGGAATAGTAAATCATTAAACTTTGAGTCATTTAATATGAAATATTTTCATCTCTAAAAGGTAAAATATGATTTGATATGTTTCATTGGTTGGATAAAGGATAGATTAGAGATGGAAGGGGAAGAACCTTGCATAATGATCTTATCCCTTTCTGAGGACTTGAAATAATTTTTGAAAAGTCCAGCACACATTGAATCAAAACTTTTACAATATCCAACTATCCTGAAAGATGGTCTACGACATATCAAACACCACCTCCATACCATAGAATCATCAGGGATCACAGATCATCTATAATAAAATCCTAATCTTCTAAATCTTCCACCTTTCTCACCAAAGGAGGTACCTCTAAGGAAAATTCAAATATTTCACCTTTTCCAAAGAGTATGATGAACTATTCAATTTTAAAAACGTTGTTGAGGAGGGAGATCTCTGAGAAGCCTATATATATTTAGTATTGGATTCTATTATTTTTGGAAACATAGGAAATATATTTGAGGAACGAAATTTTGAAAATTTCAAATCTGACTCTTTCAGGCTATTTTATAAAAACCTGGTTTATTATAATGTTTCGAAACTCTATTTGAGAAATAATTATTTTCAAAATGTGTATCATATTTTCCATCAGTACAATCTGAGTTTTACGGAATATTTTTGGACTAAGGAAGTGGAAGACATTGAAAATGAAATTGAGGTAAGGTGGCACTAAGTGGACCCTATCACTTCATGATCGACATGATAATGAGAAATGGGGGATGCTTAATAAATGGAGGTAAAAAGACCTAAATCCTTGTTTTATTTTAGTATTCTTTTAGTTTGTAATCAAATTGTATGGACAAGGTTTTTTAAGGGGTATAATTTGAGGCCCCAATAACTCTTATATAAATTTTTTCTTAGTAAAATGAAATAGATAAGTCTTGAATAAAAGAAACTCCTTATTCAATAAAAAATACAATAAAGTGGTACAGGAAATGTCACCTAAGACAAATAAGGTGGTAATATTAAAGAAATAACTATCATCATCAGCAAACAAGGATAACTTATAAAAAACATGATAACTACAAATTCATACCACTCGCCATTGTGATTATTCATAATTAGAAATGAAATGAAGAGAATAAGGGTTAGAGCGAAGAGGAATGTAAAAATAGGTGTCATATTTACAGGTAAAGTAATCTACAAATTTGATGAGTTTGGTTAAAATATAATGTTTGTTACAATTATGTATTTATACATAAAACAATCATTCCATATAGCTGTTGGAGTACATTTATAATAAATGTATGTGTAAATTACTTGAAAATTTAATTATATATGAAATGATTAATTTGTGAAAATTAAATGACATATTAAATTATATTTATAAATTCTTGAATATTCATAATAAAAGGTATTGGAGAAAAATTACATATTTAATTATATAATAAATATGGTTATAATAATAATAATAATAATTACAATTATTATTATTAATGATAATATAATATAATTTAAAATATATCAAATTATAAATACAATACAATTAAAAAATTGAATTATTGGTTTTAGAAAATATTTGTTTTTTTATCTTCATAAACATGAATATTGTATATTAAATTTTGATTATATAAATATTATGAAATATTAATTTTAATATTATATATAATAGTTTTTTATGAATATTTATGTTTTTTAAATCAATATATATTTATATAAAGTAATAATATTTTTATTTATTGTTTATATATTATAAAATAATTATAACAACTATATTTATAAAATGATTATGAAACTCTAAAAAAATAAAAAAGAAAATAAAAGAAAATAAGGAAACAAGATGAATCAATGAGGTTTGTTAAAATAATTATAAAACATGATAAAATGTGAAATAATGATAGAACAATAAAATGAACAAAAAAGGTAGAAATTGTGATAGTAAAGAAAACATGGGATTCTATTTTGGTTGGGGTCGAACCTGATGAACCCCTTCCCCCTAATAAGAATTGAAAAATAAAAAACCAGACTCAAATGTTCATCGTTTATATAAAATTTGACTCACCCCACAGGGAAGGATTTGCGGTAACATGTTTTAATGAGGTAGACGATAGTAGAAGGCGTCATGGATCTCAGGTGAGGGTTGAAGGTCTATTGACCTCCAGTCGGCTTCATCCAAATTTGATCATCCCCTGGATGGTGGGATCCCTAAAGAAGATGTGATGAACTCCTTCTACTGTCTTCTACCTTTTGAAAACATGTTCCTGTGAATCCTTCCCTGCTGGGTGAGTCTAATTTCAGAAAAATGTTGAACGTTTGAGTATGGTTTTATAATTTTTAGTTCTTATTTGTGTTCCCATATATTTTTGAGTTTTAAATTTTTGGAATAGTTTAAGGGAATTTTGGGTTTTCATGTCAGGGGGATATTCCACCCATCCCACTCATCTTGTTTTTTTCTCACATTTTTTGGGTTTTAGATTATATCTGTATTTCTGGGTCGGTACTAATAAATTAGGGCTATGTGAGGAAATTACTGAAAACCTATATGTTTATCCCTAAAATCCATATGTTGAATTTTGTTCTTACTATTGTGATCAACTGGGTTAGAAGTAATTTTCTTCACTTCGTAAGGTAAGGGGATTATTATTTGTAAAATACTTTAAATTGAATTTTCGATTTTTTTCTAATTGTTTCCTAGAAGTGAAATTTTTTTTCCTCTATTAAAAAGATATAGTTTCATTCTCAAGGTAAGGGGAATTTTTTGTTAAACACATATAAGAGAGTTGATCTATTTATGAATTTTTATGGTTCTTCAAGTCAGCTAGTAACCATCCTTCTGTAATTGTTTCCCTATTTCAAAGTAGTGGAATCATTGGAAGGGTAAGGGGATTCTGTGTTTATAAAACTATAATATTATTTTCTAATCATTCCCAAATTTATTAGTTCTATTTAACCCTTATAGTTGTGAAATACTCTTATGTGAAGATTTTCTATTTGGTAATAATGTTTATTTTATATGAAATGTTCACGTGTTTTATGTAACTCGTGTGTTTTCCTTAATTGGTTTTAATTGCTTTGCGGTATTTCTTGATTATTCAAATAATTTTTTTTATAGTATGAAAACCACGAATTTTTCATGCATTCAACCCTGTCGAACATTTTCTTACAAATTTAGTTTTTTTCAAATCTATTTATGTGAAATGTACTGTTTATATATCTTATTCCAATTTACATTAGTTCTATTTAGATATATTTATATTATGACTTAATAATAATAATAAACTATGTGTGAAAATTTTAAACTATTTATGAATTGAATATATATATATATATATTTAATATTTTGATGATGGAAAGGGGATTATTTTCATGTTCTGCATTAGTGTTTCATGTTACCAATGCCTTAAATA
This sequence comes from Viscum album, assembly GCA_963277665.1. Lineage (NCBI taxonomy): Eukaryota > Viridiplantae > Streptophyta > Magnoliopsida > Santalales > Viscaceae > Viscum > Viscum album. Next base: position 520,829,676 of record OY728161.1, on the reverse strand, counting down.
TTTAAATTCCATTTGATCATGATACTCATTTTTCCTAAAATTATTTAGAATAATTAAAGAGATTTAGTTGGACTCTATTAAATACAAGCGATGTCATTAGATTTTCAAAAAATATTATTTTGGTAATAATGTTTTCAATGTATGTACATATATATATATATACTTATATATCTTGACATGTTTAAATCACATCTGAAAATTGATAATTATTTAATAAAATTAATTTTCATGAGTGATTGAATTTTCATTAAGCCCTATGAGTGAAACTAAGTTTATAGAAACATCAAATTAATGTTTTCCTTCAAAAAAATGAATTTATAAATACAAATATGTGTATAATTATAATTTCATACGAAATAGTTTTGATTAATGCATGTGTAAATATATATAACATTTTACATTCATATACCTAAATATAATATCGTATATGTATATGTCATTATATGTAAAATTGTTATTATTTTTAATCAATATATAAATTCATGAGTATTCAATCATGTTTAATTCAAACAAAAAAATTTATTTAATTAAACATATACACATGTATCATTTATGTGAAAATAATGTGAAACTTATTTTACCAGGATGTAATTATAATCAAGTAGGTCTTATCATAGTTCTCAAATATCATTATTTAAAAGAAATTTCATGGCCCTCATAATGAAATGTAATTTATAATTCCCAATTTCACACTTGGATGTATGAGAATGAAATGTTTATGAAGGGTTCCCCCTGATAGAACTCCAATGCATTTGGTAACATGTAAATCTCATGATATGTCATATACATATGATATTAGGTTTACCCCAATCACATCACGGTGCACGAGAGGTTTATCCCATGCACATAATGAGATTGGGGAGTCAACATAATCTATCATGGGACTATGTCCACCATGTTTCGGGATTGAACTGAGAATTCATGCTATAATCCAACGTTCCTTTGAGAATTAAGTATGAATGCTTAATAGAATTTCATGTGACATTACTTTTACATTACTAATGAATATATTCGATTTTCAAAATGATTCATATATAAATTGAAATCCTATTTCACTAAAATGTTTATTATTGGAATGAATTTATGTCTTCCTAATCTTGAATTAACAAACTTTATAATGTGTCTAACGTTTTATTTTAATTTAAAAAACTCTTTGTGGTTTCATTTTGATTGAAAAAAACCCCTTATTGATCTTGTTTTCGCTCACCCTTTGTATTTAAAATCTCTTTTCATAGGGCCTAAGGACACGTAGAAGGGAGATAGTGGTTGAGGTCCCACTAAGGTGTTTAACATTTGTAATGAACAATTTGGGGATTTCCTTTTATAACATGTGTATTGACGGTTCACCAACATATCTGGACTCTCTAAAAATAATGTATGTACTCAAATTTCTATATTATTGATACATATACCTTTAATACACTAGATAACTCCCCTAATGGTAATGTATGTGACTGTGAGACATTCATTGGATGGTTCGACGAGCATGGTTTGGTCCGTGATTTTAATGATCTTTAACGTCTCTCATAAATAGTGACTCTCATGCATTATTTTTTTGCATATCTACCTTTTTTGGTAATTATAAATACATAGAGATAATATCTCCCATATAAGCTCTGATAAATGGAGTTCATAGTGTATAATCCTACTAGTTTAGGACATCAATTCCATTATCTGTATTAATTAGATTTGTTACAACCCTACAATTATACTAATAATCTTATCCCTGATCAACTGTTGTATTATCATTGTTAATAATACAAAACAAAATTAAATACAATTGGATATAATAAAACAAAATAATTTCATGTGTTTTCTATAAACATATTATATAATAATATATTTAATTAAATCGAAAAGTGGAATTTTATTTATAATATTTTGAGTCATTACAAACTTTCCCCTTTAGAAATTTCACCCTCAAATGTTTCTTTTCAAGAATTAAAATATATGAGGGTAACAATGTTTCATCACCACATACACTTCCCAAATTTCTTCATCAAATATTTGGTTTCACTACAACACATTAAAAAGGTGAACTATCTTATTTCGTATGACTTTTTCTCTATAATTTAATATTTTCATCGGCTGATCCTTTTGTGAGAGATCATTTTCCAAGGGTAAAACATTGAACTAAGTAAATGGTAGAGACATATTATGTTCTTTATAAAGAGTTATATATGGAATACATCATGTACATGAGTTTGGTTTTGTGGGAGTGTGTGTCAATCGGTCAGCGCTCCCATGCGATTAAGTATCTCAAATGAGACGATGTATCTTGGACTAATCTCTACTATATTCACAAATCTCATAACTTTATTCCATGAAGATATGTAGAGGAAAACCGTGTTCCCAACATCAATCTCTAGGTATTTATAATGATTTTTAAAATAGTACTTTTTGACTCTATGAAACCTTGATTTATTGTTGAATGGTCATAACCTATACCACTATTTCCTCAACCATTTCAGGACCTAGTGGTTTTTGTTCTCTAACATCATCCTAGAATACATGTGTTCTACACCTCTTCACATGAATGGATTTATAGGGATCCATTTGTATGATATAGTGGAAACAATTGTTGTAAGAGAACTCAATCATACATATATGATGATGCAACCCTCCGTTAAAGATAATTATGTATTCTCTCAGCATATCCTCAAGTGTCTGAATTGTATGATAAAATTGGACATTTGTTTCAGGATGATTATTCATACTAAAGTTAAGCTCATTGTTAAGATCTCATGGGATACTTTTTCAGTACTTGGAGGTGAATCATAGAACTCGATCAGATTATATCTAAAGTAGTGCTCCATGAAGCTTTAAAACTTCTCTAATGTATATCAATGGAAGTTGATCGAGTGAGAAATCCTATCATATTGTGGAAAAGTGAGATTTTTTTATAAGACAATCCACAAAAACCTATATATAATATTTTCATATACAAGTCTTTGTATGTCCAATGATGAAGTACATGGTGATTTTTTCCCATTTCCCTGTTGATATGGGAAATAATTGAATCATCCCCTTAGAATTTTTCCTTTTTGACTTAATATGATTATGTATCAGACACCTCAATGTATATTATTCAATCTCTTTATTCATATTGTTCCACCAATAGTTCTCTTGGAGAAATCAATATCTCTTCATGCTTCTAGGATGGATAGAGAAGTTTGAACTATGTGTATCATCCAAAAAAATCATTCTTTAGATCAGGATTTGATGGTACACATACCCTTGACCCAAATCATATAAATCCTTCTTCATTAAAATTAAACTCTAAGGATTTGTTTTTTCTATTAGTTTCTAATTTCACTTAAATTCACACATCACCTCTTTTAGTATCTTTTAACCATTTACAAAGGGATTTTTGAATAATAATTTATGAAAGGATCGATGATGTTCATTCTTTTATGATTCCCCTATCTATCCTCATCAATTATAAGAAGATAAAATCCTTCTAAATTAAAATCAATGATAAAATTGATGGATAATTTATACTTATCTCATCTACCAATTTTATCACATTCCTCAGATAGTAGTGTATTGAGATGACATAGTCCTTGACTGCCTCTGACCATCTTAATTACTGCATATTCAACACTTTCTTTATTAATTTATACTTGAGGATTTTATGAAGCATATATATTTCATAATTATCCCCTATGTAATCCAGCTTCCATATTTTCAAATTGATGATCATTATTTCTAACTCCAGATCATGCGTTAGACAATTCCATTTTTAAAATTTCACCTTCCTTGAAGCATAGGGTATCACTTTTTCATTCTTTATTAACACGCATCCATTGACATTTTTTTGAAGCATCTCTATATTCCATGAAATGTTCACCACTAGTGGGGAGTGTGAGTATAGGTGTGGTGATAATATTCCATTTTAACTCCTTGAAAATATTTTTATATTCATAATTCAAGAACACATGGCTCCCTTCTATGTTATATTTCTAAAAGATTTTGAAAATCATGATAAGTTTCTCACAAATTAGGGATAATACCTAGGTAACCCATGGAATATGAAGATATAAATCATGGATATTGGCCTCAACCATCCTTAAATTACTTCTTTATTTGAAGGTTCCATGAATATCCAATTACTTGTGATGATAAGACCTAGTAAAATTACATCCTTCAACTATTACTCAAAATTTTTGTACATTCCATAATGATTCTCCTATCATAGGGTCTATAGAACAGTGCTAAGATTGGCCTCAGTCTCCTACTTTCTTTATATTATATAATAATATCAACTATAAAGAATATAAAAAAATAAAATTAATCTATAAAGACTATATTCTTCAAATCAATGAAGATATCTAGAGAATTAGTGAGTCTGAATGGCATCATTATGAACTCATTATGCCCGTACCTTGTATATGATGTGGTATTATGGATATTATCATCCTTTAATCTTACATGGTCATATCCCAACCAAAGCTCAACCTTCGAGAAGTATTGTAATACATGTAGCTAATCAAAAAATTCATCAATCTGTGAAAAATTATACTTTTTCTTTATCATGACCTTTTTTTATCCTGATAATCATTTCAAAGGTGCATTGTCCCGTCTTTCTCATCGATGAAGAGTACTGGTGCACGCCATGGTGAATCATGAGGGCATATGAATCCTTTATCTAGTTTCTCTGGTATTTTTTTTCTTCATCTCTTCATGTTCCAGAACAACCATTATATATGAAGTCATGGATAATGTCAATGACTAAGGTAATAACTCGACTAAAAATCCAACCTCTCTGCTAGGAGAAAGACCAGGAAATTTATAAGTAAACACATCAGTGTATTCCCTCATAGTGGGGATTCCTTCAAGGATAAACCTTTCCACAGACTCAATCATTTGATCTAGATACACAATATCAAATTAAAATAATATCCACGCTTTATATGTTGGTGCAAAAGATAATCCATCCTCCTCCTTTCACATGAACAGAATCATAGGATGATTCACAATATGGAGAGAAAATTAATTCTCATTGAATTTTATATTGAATATATATAGGGAAAGAAAATCCCTTCCTATAATTGAATTAAATTACACCAAAGGGAGAATCACATGGTTCTATGGGAGGTTCATACCTCAAACATTAATAGGAGAGGAGTTATATACTTTGGAATTGCTAATTTCCCCATTTACAATTATCACTGATGTATCTACATCTGTGATTTTTATTGGTGTTTGAATAGTTCTAGTAAACATGGATGATATAAAGGAATGTGTAGAACTGAAATCAAAAAGTACATTCACTATTCATGAATTAATAACTATGATACATACCATTCCATCATTTTCAAGATCCATTTTATTGGTTTTGATAGAAAAGGCTCTCCCTTTCTTCCATTTAGGTTGTTTGTTGTCTTGAAATACCCTTGACTTAGAGAATTGATTTAAAAAGTACCCCAGTTTCTTGTACTCGATATAATGAAAAATACGATGAGGGTTGACTAGAGAATTTGATTCCTCAATCACTTTAGTGGGATTCTCCTATTGGAAATAATTTAATATGCCTCCTCCCTTCCCACACCTATTGCATTTCCTCATTCCCCTCAGTCAATTTTCAGGGTACTTATTTCCACAGATTTGTCAAGTGGGATGTTTAAATTTTATACCATCATTAGATTTCTTAATCTGACCACCAAAATTTAACTATACTTTTCGATTCTTATCCTCATGATACCCTTGGGATTCCTCAACCTTCTTTTTAACATTAATTTCACATGGAACAATTTCCTCATATCTATAAAAGGAATGGATCTACTATGATTTTCATAGACTATTCATTAGCTCCCCAAAGAGGTGGTCAACCTTTCATTTTGGGGTAATGAAAAAATAGAGGTGTATCATGAATGGCTTGTGAATTCCCCTCCATAATCCACAATATATTTTATGAATTTTTTAATGAGGGAGAGGAAATCCATTTCAATTTTATTTCAGATATTGTGAGGTAAATATTTTTCAAAAAACTTTTTATAAATTCATTTAACTCTGTCGCTTTGATCTCTTCCTTGGTATTTTAATTATCGATCAATGTCCACCAATGATTGATTCTCCCTCTATAAGGTAAAAACTAGTATAGTCTTCTCTTTTTCAGAACATCGAAGGATTGAAAATATCTTCTCAATGGAGTTGATCTATTTTTATGTGATTAAGGGATCCGAAAATCTATTGAATGTATGTGGACATTCATAGATAAGTCTCTCGATTTAATATTTTATCCCTTGTGGTGATTTTTATGCTCCTCCTGATCTAGTTTTCTTTTACAAACCTAATTCAGCATAGAGAGTATCATCATGAATTTTGTGACTCCAACTCTCATCTAGTTGGGCATCTCGTTGGGGCAGTCATCACATTTCCCATTGCATTGATTGCTTATCGGGTTCCTCCTATTTCTAGCCATTGGCTAGAATAAAAAAACCACAAGATGATTATTTTTAAATTATTAAACACATAATGGGGGAATCTAATGAAATTTATGTTATTACATACAAATTACAGATATTTCTTAAATTTTTTATTTTAAGTCTTCAATATATGTTATCCATGATCTATTTTCTAGCATACATTTTTATGGTAAATTTTTTGATCCCTTATTAATTGTTGTTAATGATATAATGAATTCAATATATCATATACCCTAGGAGTTTCAAACAAGGTGCTTAGTTAATCCTGTTGTCATGAACTTGGTTATAATGAGTTCGGCCTAGAACACCTTATCGTAAATGTTACCCCTGTGTATCTCGGTTCCAGAACCGCATCCACATGTAATATCCAGATATGAATTTATTTTTTTGATAAACCAATTAGTATATACTCACAAAAATTTTGGGTGGTTTTCTTTTAATTATTATTATCCCAAATGATTTCTCTCGAGTTTTCTATTCCTAATATCTAAAATAACTAAAAATTTCCATTGATACCAACTATAACAATGCTAATATTTATTAGACATTAATACATGATTTATCACATAATATTAAGCATCATATAAACTAAAATATTGAGATGTATATTGTATTTAATAATTTGGTTCATTACATAAAAAATTAAAACATGAAAAAAAATATCATTATTGAAAACATGATAAACATGATCGCACATCAAACTGCACTGGATAACCTGGGGTCATGCATAAGAAATGTGGGGTAAAAACATATTAAGATAATAAACAATGAATAATATGAAGAAGATAATACATGTGAGAAAATAGTTATATCAAATGGAATAAAAGTAGTGTTAATCACAAACATGATCAATGAGGCATCATGATAACTCAACGGAAACATGGAAAATGTGTCAACAACTTAAAACAATGAATCATAAACATTGTTTAAGGATAATTACAAAGAAATCATGAAGGAAAAAATCACATAATAGAATCAGGTTCACTCTATGTCCCAATATGATATATCATGATACTAAACATTAACAAATTCATTGGAGCTCTTTATAATCCTGGGTGAACCCGTCACATTCGTTTCATTCTTATGCATATGTTTTTCACATAGATCATTCTACATGGAATCATTCATCATCATAATTTACTCCATAATAAAAAACTTTAGAATACATACATGTAAGTACCAATTCAAATAGGTATAAATGTATAATGGTTAACACCCTTGATATTAAATGTGTATTGTATTACCTGTATAATTGATTTTAATGGAAAAAAACTGTGAAATTTCAGCATCATTACAACATCACATAAAAATTCATATAATGTGTCTTTGAGAGTTAAAGGGGTATCTCATATATTAAACATTAAATGGGTAGTAATAGGGACATATAAATGTATATCCCAAGATTAGGAATTATAAATAGAATGAATATGGTAATAAATAAGCTTGAACAAAGAAGAGAAGGTGAGGATCCCATACCAAATTTTAACATGGTAACGAGTATACGTAATAGATCAGGGGATGATTAATGTGACTGAAAAGTCGTATATCCTTATTAATAAATAAAATGGATAGTAATGGGATTTTATAATGAACTATATCAACATGAACAAATTTCATCTTAGATGAAAAACAAAAAATGAGTACCTAAATGGAAATGAGATGAAGGAAAACTATTAACTGAGTTTCTGACTGAAAAATTCTCAGGAGGGGGCTTATTTAGAGCATGGGGAGCCTTTGGGGAAAATAGAGAGTGATGTATGATTATGGACATTCCCAAAAGAGTTATAGGGAAGTGAAATGGGAGATTGTTTTGGTTTATATTTGAAATGAGGTGGATTTATTTATTATTTAGTTTTCTGGCTCAATATTATAAATAAAAAAACCACAAAAAATCCAATGGGGTTTACCATGGTTTCTACCAAATTTATGTGGATATTATTATTTTTAAGTCCAACTGTTGAAAATATTAAAATAATTCACTTCCTTAGGTAGAGGTGAGTCATACTCTTAAAAACTGATTTTAAAACCATAAAATATAATAATGGTTTTGGAACACTCATAATAGAATTATAAAAATAATAAAATATAAAATATAAAATAATTATTTTTATTAGGGAACATATATTTTGTCGTGGATACATTTTGTAGTATTTGTTAAATAACTTTTGGGTCACTAAGATGTCATAATACAAAAAGTATATTTATACGGTATTTAATTTCTACATGAAAACTCAACTCTCTCAATTTTTTTGAAAAAATAACCAATGTATAATTTTGAAAAAATGTTCCCAAAATTAATATTCATTATTTTTCAATAATTTTAAATTTTTTTTATTTTTTCATTTAAAATGAGAATGGATATTTGTTGAGAAAATTTTCATTTTTTAGAAAAAATAGTTTTTAAACCCCTATAAACATTAAATTATCCTCATAAAAATTAATGATTATTCATATTTAATAAAATTTAAATAATAATATTATTTTATTAATATTTTATTTATTTAAAAAATCCCTTAATTAATTAAAATAAATTCTTTAATTGATTTTGAATATTATCCAAAAATACTATTTGGGTATAAAAATAAGAAAACATTTGTAAATTAACAAAAATAGGATGAAAATATATTCATTAATTTATAAAAATTGATGTTCATAATCATATTTCTAGGTTCCTAATATATATTGATATAATACAAAAATAAACCCCTGAAGGGTAAGTATAACTACCCAAGCATGAAGTACATGTAAATTTCATTAATTATGATGAATACTTAAAAAACTACACAAACACACTCTGAAAGATCATATTAGTTTAGGGATATTGTAAAATTGGAATAAATTATTTTAATTTTGGTGAAATATATTCAAAATCACCCATAAAGATCTTCCCCTTTCTTACCCATACCTAAAAAATTTATTTATCACCTAAGGAAAAGAAAACATTTAAAGGGGTGAGCTCAAATTCTCAGTAATGGTATAAAAAGTAAATATGTAGGCATATAATGAGGATAAGGGTTTGAGAACATGATCGTGAAAATAAAAGATCTCACCCTACTTTTGGGAAATCATGGAATAAATTATGATAGTCCATAAGACAAGAAGCATAAGGAAATAAAAGAACATAATCCATGAGATCATAACATTAACATAAGAAATTAAATTACTACATACATAAAATCTTATAACTTTTTGAAAATTTAAAAATAGTAATAGGTTCACTAATTTAATTTATGACATGAAATCAGGATCATGCATAAAAACATGGACATGAAAACCATGTCCAAAAAAATTATGGACATGAAAACCAGGACCACACATAGAATTATGAATGTGAAATCCAGTTCATGCATAACATATATACCTCATGAGTTATCCATATTTACCCAAATAATTGGAGGGAGATATCGACCTCAACCATCTCATAATACAATCATTCTTATTTTTTCCACAAATATTAAAATCATTCATCATAGCATAACCAAATGAATAAAAAAAAATTCTTAAGAATTTTTCCGAGACAATAGAATCCATGTAAAAAAATGGATTTCAAAAATATCATTCCATTATAAACATAATCAACCATTATAATAACATGGATTGTAAAAATGAAACATAAACCTACTAAATAATTACGTCTTAGATGTAAAATAATTTCAATTGAGCACTGGAAATTAATTCCTTGGAAAAATTTCATTTCTTCTTAAAAACAAATTTTCTCTCAAAATGGCACACAATTTTAGTAGAAAATATTTTATTTGAAAATAACCATGAATAATGTAAATGAAGCTTCGGGAAAATAAGGAATTATGAAAACATAATATTCCATTCATGTAAAATAATCTAAAATAAAACATTCTTCTTAAACTTTTGTTTTATAAGTAAAAAAGTACCTCATTTGGACAATAAAAGAAATATTCCATTCAACCCGTATAGTAAAAGAGATAAAAATTGGTAAACATGACATTAAATGTCCCTAGTAATTTTTTTTATTTTATGAATATATTTTTATCATACATGGAAGTGAATGTTATATATACCCCAATAAATACTTTTGTATAAACAATATCAAATAATAATGACATTAAAAAATTATCCCTTAACAATTTATAATCAGTAAAATTTTATTCCTCATAAAAAACTGAAAATTATATGCATATGTAAATATGATAAACTTTATAATAAGAATCATAAAAACATTTATGGGAAGCCTAAACCCCACATAAAAGAAATAGTTGGTGAATAAGGCATATGTCCCACATAAATAAAAGTGACACAAAACAATTCCTTACCTTAGGTCTCGGTTCCCTCACACATGAATGAACCTCTTATATAAGGTTTTAAATAATTTTATTAACTTATTACAAAATCATACTCATATTTATGAAATCATATGTGATCATATTATTAACTATTTGTTAATTACATTATTACTCATCTTTTAGTTGTAATCTATTTCATGTTCTTATCCGTGTTTTGCCATATGAGATTCAGTTCACACATATAGGATATAATTATATAATTCCAATTGTTATATTAAGTTTTTAAATATCATATTAATTTCTTCTATACATTAATATAATTAATATTTAATTTTGAATAAGTAAACTTAAACACATCACATTGTAGATACGGTATACTGTACATAGGCACGAATGATGGTATCCTTCCATTTATATTCAAAACATAAGGAATTGTATGGTATATATGTTGTTCAAGAACCAATATCATGTTATAATAACTAAATATGTCTATTATTTCCATCATTATACCCATCAAAAGAAAGTGGTTATGAAAATAAGATTACACCACGGTGTGGAGATGGTAAGGCGTATGTTTTCACGCCTGGTGATTACGTTTTTCGTAGGGTAGATAGAAGGTCGAATATAAAATTTCCATAATCATAATAAAATTTTCGTTTATAATTTATAATTTAATTAATACTTTACAATTGAATCAAATCTTGAAGAGGATGTAGAAGAATAATTTTTTTTGAAAGAATCGGTAGAGGATATTACATCTTCTCCGACGAGCTCCCCCTAGATATCCTCTTAAAGTCACTAGAGATGGTATTTTGAGAATAATAATACATATATAATGGTTCTAAGGAATTTTATAAGTGAAATTGGATAGGAATATCCAATATTGATGGCTCACTGTGTAGTAAATAAGAGAGGGATGATTCTCCTTTTATAATTGAGGTGAGGGATCTTTTGGAATCTCTTAAAATATTAATTAATAATAAAATAAAAACCCATCCAAAAAACACCAAAATGTCCTACTATGGAATAGAAGATGATATAATGTTGTAATATCATCATAAAAAATATAGATGTTTTTCTATCAATTTAAACCTTCTCATTTTAATTAACACTTAGTTATTATGTTTAATTTTTAACCAAGGTAACAAATATTTCAATATTAAAATGTTTCAATATTAACTTAATTTATGTAAATTAGAAAATATATGAATACTTTATAAAATTTCACACTATATGATAATTATATTATATTTTTAAAAAATTTATTATTATTTTTAAATAATTGAATAATAAATTATCTAGATAAACAATCAAGAGTGTCAATTTTAACACTATTTAATTTATTGACTTTTAAAAATGTCAAGATAAGATTTTATCCCTAAAAAATATTTTATTGAATATATAATTGTAAAGGTTATATATAAAATTCAATGGATGTATTAATTATCCCAAATTATCAATATTTTAATATTTTTAATAATTTTAATTTTACATTTCCATTAATAATATAATTATTCTATCAATTTTTTATAATTATTTAATAAAATTATTTGGTGAAAAAAATTAAAAAAAAATTATATGACAAATATAATTCCTCTAGATTTAATGAGAATTATTATTGTTAGATATAACTTCTGAATAAGCCTCCATAAAAAATGTTATATGTATTAAATCTTGAATGTGACAACTTTAACGTCACTTTAAATAAAATATTACAAGTGACATAATCATTTCCATATGGCTCCAAATGGTTAATAAAAGGACCCATGGATGACTATGGTAGAAATGCACTCAAAAATTATGATTTGGTCAAGTTTTTTTCTTTTAATGGTTATTATCATTTTAATACAAATTATTTTATTGATTTTCAATCAATTAAATAATTTATGTATCATCAATGTATAAGCCTTTAAATCATTATTTATTTCTGAAAGATTACAAATAAATTACCAGGATAAATTAAAGAATTTTATATTTAAAATATTTGTTTATATTTGACCATGTATTCTGTATAACCTTATATTAAAATATATATATTTATTAACATTTGAGTAAGACATAGTTAAATGTTCTTTAAATAAAATATATTAAATGTCCTAATCTCATCCAAGATGCTTCCAAAGGATACCATTTCAACAAAAATAGTTTTTAGGTCAAAACATACTCTTCCAATTATATTATTACAAGGGTTATGTTAATTTCATAATATATGTTTTACCTTTAATTACTAGATTCACCATTTTACCTTGGTAATAAAAAAATACCGAACATACTATTCAAAACGCCACAAAATAAAATAAAGTTATTTCCTTAATTTAGAATATCTTATTCAAAATATGAAATCAATTTTTCATAATTAAAAACAATTAAGTAGAAGTAATTAATTTGAAATTAAACCCTTTTTTCGAATGATAAAATGAGTTTTAATAGTTAAAACATTGAAAAAGTATGAAGTGTTTTTACATAAAAAGTGAATGTAAAAGTAGTGAAAGTGACCTCAATTATATTAAATGATAAAACTATAATATATTTATATTTCAAAATAATTAAATAATATAACTTATCCATAAAAATTATTTCGACAGAAAAAAATTGTTTTCAATTAAAATTTAGTATATTTTTATTATTCATCAAAACATTACACTTATCAGAAAAATATAAAAAATTCACCCAAAGTAATTTTTTATATCCTACATTAAAAGAAGAATTTTATTTGGTAAAATAGAATATAAAAAGGTGTTAAAATATATATTTAAAATGGTTTTTATGTCAAAAGGTGGAAAATTTAATATTTTGAAAAATACTTCTTTTTTTGAAAAAATTGAATTTTTTATTATAATATGTCATAAAAATATATAAGATGAATTTTAAACATTAAATTTAATAAATTGAAAATATATTTATTTAATAAAATCCATCAAGATTTATTTAATTTTTTTATAACAAACTTATTTTTATTTAATTATTTTTTTTGAAAAAACATTTCTTTTATTTAAAAAGGGTTTTGTTTTTATTTATAATTAATTTCTCACAATTTAATTAATTATATATGTGTTTGTGTATGTGTGTGTAATGCATATTTTAATAATTCAATTAATACAATAGCATAATAATGTTTTTTATTAGTTTAAATTTGATCTTGTGTGAAATGAAATCTATAAAAGGAACATGAAATTGTGTCTAATACATGCCAAACATAGTGTTTCATACAAAATAAGACATTGAAGAAATTTTTTAAAAAATAAATATCATAAAAATATTGGGGGGTTACATTCTAGCCCCTTAAAATTAATTTCTCCCTAGAAATTTTTCTGGGTTATAAAAGGATTAATGATTTTATGTTTCTTTTATAGAAACCCACATCATAAAAACAAATACTGAAACATCATTTTAAAAAGGAATGTTAGAAACGTAATGTTTACCAAAATTAACTCATCATTGGGTTTCCACATTAGATAACATAGGTGAGAATTGAAAACAAGGATATGGAAAAGAAATATTACTCTCAAGTTATGGTGTAGAGTGATAGGGAACAAGGTTAGGATAAAGATAACAATCACAAATCCATAAATTTTTTATTATTTAAGGGGCCATTTGATACATAAGAAAAGAGGGTAATATGATTACATTTTTCGTTTCAATATCCTTTCCATAGAGTTTAATAATTATAAGAAATAATGAAATGATTATGTATAATCTTATCCTTTCATTATGCCTTGATCGATTTCCACTTCATCTCTTTTTTCAAAATGAATGTGAATTTTTCATTCCATAAACATTACCAGATCATGAGATCCATAAATTGAATGGAAGGTCATTCCATCAATCATTATCACAAAAAAAATTTAAAAAAAGTTATCAAATATGCCTAAGTCCACCTATAGTGAGATAATACAATAATCTATTAAACTCCATCCAAAGTTTATCTTATACATTCCTTAAAGTGATAACCCTACAATACTTCTGAATGCTAAAAATACAAAACATCAGAAAGAGGTGCACTAACTAAACTTAATATTTATCTCCAATATCTCATATGGTATTCTATATTTGTCACATTCCAAACATGTTAACACCTTCAGAATGTATTCTCTAGAGTCCGGGTAATAATCTGAATTACCATATATCCTTATTGGAAAAATGCATGTTTCTTTATTCCAAAGATTATTGGGTATATGCCTTAAGTCCCAAAAAGTTGTATACTTCAACCCTGATAGAATAACCCTATTGAAAAAATAATAATTATTTATCAATAAACTAATATCATCCAATTTACTTATTAATATCCGTCATTTCATTATCCAATCGGTATTATCTGAACATAAGGGATATATTAAGGGTTATCCTTCCCTTAATCATGTCTTCTCCTAAAATATATCCTTATACATAAATCAATTTTCCTGTTCTTTAAATTTTTTCAACATATCCTTTTGAATCTATAATGAAAAACTTATAATTAATAGACTTATATATTTCATGATTTCTATAACATAGTATTTGAATTCTGAAACATATACAACCCAATCATCCAACATTATTCTCAAAAAATTACTCTGGATGCACCATATTAGTCTATCCTAAAATATGAATCATATATTAAGTTTCCTCAACCTCAATCTAACAAAGCATATTAGTCTTAATGTAAACAATAATTCTAGAAAATCCTATATCTTTCACTATTAATTTAAAATATCTTTATCCTTAGTAGTATAAAAAATACTCATATCACCATCATGATTTCATTTATTAGATTTCCACTTAGAAAATTTATTTTCAAAATTCCCATACATTCCACATTTGAAACATTCAATGCTAATTATGTTATATCTAGTTCTGGATATTGACTAAAACCATAAAGCAATGTGTGAGAAATAATTATCATAGATGAAATTCACATAAACAAGGGAAATTACTTATAATATTTTAATATATGACACCATGGGTTTAATAATAGGTTGTTTATGATTGTTACCATAATTCTAGGATTATAACATATAGTTATACTAACCCTTTAGGAAACTGCTAGACATATCCAATGAAATATCTTTAGGGATATCACCAATGTTTTCACATCCTACTTTCGAAAAGTTGATTAAACCTTCACTATGATTCCAACTATAATGACCCAAGATTCATGTAAATGTAAATTATAATAATTTTTTAGAATAGTTAAAATATTACATAAATAAACACCCAAATACCATATCAGTTTAGTGCTTTTGGAAACATGGAACACATTCTTCTAATTTGTTGAATGATCTTCAACATTTCCCATAATGATATTCACTTTTAGTACCCCAACCTAAAATGATTCTTTACAACCCGTGTGAAGAAAAACATATAAATGGGTGAGATTAAGTGCTTATTAAGGATATAACAAGGAAATATGTAATCATGTCCGGAGGATAAGTGTATGAGAACATGATCTTGAAAATAAAATATTATACCCTTCATATTGTAACATCCCAGATTCAGGTGTTGTCCAAAGGTTCCGCGAACCTGGTTGGTCACATGACTTCAACCGTATTTCCCAAAATTCCAGAGGTTTTCTACTAGCAACATGGGCCAAGGTGCGATACTGGGGAAATTGTGCCCTCAATAGAATACTAGTCATATCTGGAAAAAATAGTAAACAAAAGAGGAAGTAATAATACCACACAAAAAATAAATAGCCTAAGATTGAATGTAAATCAAATAGAAGAGGAAATATAAATAGATTATGCATGGAATATATATCCAAGAAAATATCCAAAAAATTCACAATGCAGGAATGAAATAAGGAAACCAATGTACAAAAGAAACAAGTAAACTCCAGCAGCATCGTAAGCCTCATCTTGGTCTCATGCTCTATAGCTCCAATAAAAATCAAGTACCTAATGAGGAAGGGTTCATGACCTTATCAATACTTGAAACCATATAATCTATTTGGGTCCAAAACATGACCCAAATAGTGTGTGAGATGAATCCCAGCAGGCAACCAATAAAATATCTAGGCATATCTATCAGTGAATATATATATATATATATATATATCATGTAATATGAAGAAATGAAGCCATAAACTAGGAAGTACCCAAAATTAAACTATCCTACAGTTTCCAGTTATGTTCATTTACATTTATTATTCAATCCATTGAATCATGTAAACCATGTAATCTATCCTAATCTCTCTATCCCCTATGTACATAAAAAATTAGATGTCTCAGATGAAAATATAAAAAATAGAGTTAGACCGAGTCCAAGCTTTTGATTTGTCTTGGAAGACTCGTCACAATCATTCAATTATTCAAAAACGACCCTCTAAGAAAGCTCTCAGAGTCTAAACCCTTTTTGTTCTAACATAGGACATATTTATTAAATAAAAACAATCTAGGAAACTCTCATGGTCTAACCCCTTTAGTTCCACGTAGTATAGATCGATTACGAATGACCACTAGGGTAGTTCCCTCGGTCAATACCCCTTTGTCAACATAGCATCAATAAATTATAAATGACCACCTAGGAAGCTCACTCGGTCAATACCCATTGGTCACGATATAATCAATAAATTATAAACTACCACCTGGGTCAATCATCTACACCAAGGCTCTCACTATCCTATATAAATAATCTAGAAGTCCCTTCAGTCTTCCCGGTCCGTGCCTCTCATGGTCAATTGGAAAAATAGTGTGCATATCATATCAGAGAAGCTCATTTAATCTATAACTACTACATAGATAAACATTTGAAAAGCATATCACATTTGTTTCATATAAACTAAAACTCCATCCAAACAAGACATGGCATGTAAAATAAGGAAATCCTAACAGGAATCCTAGACCAAATGGCCATAAACAATCAAATAAGGGAAATACACCCATGGGGTGTCCCCTAAACAGGGTACACAACCTTACTTATAAGTAACAACCTTTTTATCAATCAATAAAACTATATTAGTTAATAAGGAGGGTTAAATTCCACATCATGAAATACCCAAAATGTGGGTATGGGGAACTTTTATCATATATAATCCAAATAAAAACAACGAAAGGAAGAAACCACCTACCTCGTTTTCGTACGATTGATATACTAGAAAATCATCCCTTGAATTAGCCTAAAATAGTGTAAATCTAGAAAAAGGTGAAAAACACACAACCTTGAATAACTCTCAAGAGAGGATGAATCGGGGATAAAGGATCTATTGGATTTGAGAACACACCGGTGGGATTCTAACTCAACCTACGGTGTCTCAATCATATCTTGGATAGAGAATAGGGGGTTAAATATTTGTTTTTTGTTCTGAAGCAATCCAATATGAAACACGGGATGAGTAAGAAGTTTCTGGACATGAGACGTGACCCCGCTATAATATATCAAAAAAATATACAAAGTATGTTCTTTAAAACTACATGGAATATAGTAGCATTAACTATTAATTGACCTAAGCAGACTTCTAGGTCACCACACGGCCATGTATCTAGTCCTTACATGACCAACACGCGGTTTCATATAGCATGATAGGTATACGGAGTGAACTCATAAGTACACAGCGTGTGCATAGAAAATCCTCTTTTCTTTCTTTTTTCCTAAAAACAACCAAAATCAAGATCCATACCTTAAATGAGGATTTGGGTTCTTAAAAACTCCCCCTTAAAGCAATTCATCCTTGAATTTATCTCCCATGGGTGGTGGAAAAGAATCTACAAACAACTATGACCACTGTGATTATATGTTGGCCTCCTTATCCCATGTCATGTTCTGCACTCACTCATGCTACAATAGCACTCTTACTAGAGGAACATACTGTCCATGTAGAACCGTTGAGCTGCAATCCAAATTCTTAATAGGGTGATGTTTGAGGGATTAATCTACCTCCAACACAACCTCCTCAGGTTGAAAATATTGAGGCGGGTCTGACAATTAACATCATAGCAAAGAACCATGAAAGATGATGTGCATATCATCATACTTATGAGGTAACTGCAATTGATAGGAAACCACCCTAAGTCTCTCCAAAACCTCAAACGGCCCCATGTATCTTGGTGAATTCTTACCATGTCTTATAATACTTCTATGTCCTAAACTCGATGTGACATGTAGTAAAATCTGATCTATAGACTCAAAATCCAAAAAAAATTCCATCAATTAGCAAAAGGTTTTTTCTGATACTATGTAGTATCCATCTTCTTCTAAATCAACTTCATTTTCTTAGTGTTCTCCTAGATAAGACGAGGTACCAACATAGTAGTCTCTCCTCCCTCCATCCATCATTGGGTTGATCGACACAACCTAGCATACAAAGCCACATATGGTTCCTTTTGAATCATCGCCTGAAAACTATTATTGTTTGAAAACACCACCCGGGGTATCTGTCTCTCCATAGAGACCCCAAAATATAGGATGCATTCTCAAAGAATTTCCTATAAAACCTGAATCATGCGTTGGAACTGGCCATATGTCTTGGGATGATTAGCCATAATCAGATGTACTTTTGTACCAAAATTCCTCTCTAGTTCATTCTAGATACGAGAAGTAATCCAGGGATACCTATCTGAAATTATAGAGTGTGGAACCCCATACAAATTTAATATACCTCAAATGTAAATAATTCCAAGATCATCAACATTGTGGGTTTCCCTTATTGGAATGAAATGTGAAACCTTTGTGATCCTATCAATAACAACCCATAAAACATAATTTCCTTGAGATGACCATGGAAAATCCATCATGAAATCCATCGTGACATCATTCCACTTCCACTTGAGGATGGTTAACTAATATAATAGACCTACTAGTCATTGATGCTCTACCTTCACCTTCTGACAGGTGGAGCATATCATAATAAAATAATTTACATCCCTCTTCAAGTCTAGCCACAAATATAGACGATGTAGATATCAATACATCTTGGTGACACCAGGATGAACTTCACATACTAAGAACTGAAAATCAAGAAGCATATCCTCATGAATGTCTATTGAAACAAATACGCTACCATGAAAATGAAAAACCTCAACCTCGCCTATAGTCTGCCCAGGTGTAGGGTCCTCTCCTGACACACTCTCTTGTAGTACTAAGCCTTTATAATATGATTTCATCCTCATTCGCACTTGGTCCAATAGAGTAGTGGTAAAAATTATAGAAAAAGGAAACATCTACCCCAATTTTTTGGGCACCTCCAAATGCATCTCGGAGAATAGAACCATAATCTACCACTCACTACTAGCCTCTTAAAATTCCTATATCTAAGTCATTTTGCTCAATGCATCAGCTACTGCATTGGATTTTCCAGTCATATAAGCATTCTCAAAGTCAAAAGATTGAAGGTACTCAACCTACCATCATAACGCTAAGTAAATATATAATAGAGGGGTTGTGTTCCTTGTATACCACAAAAATATCTCCCAAAAGATAACATATCCAACAAATTAAAGAATGAAAAACTGTGGTTAACTCGAGATCATGCGTTGGGTAATTCCTTTCACTTGGAATTATCCTCCGAGACCCGTTTGCAACAACTCCATACCCCCATATAATCACTACTCCTAGCCTAATACCTAATGCATCATAGTAAACGGTGTAACTCTAGGCTGGCCCTGGAAAAATTAGGATCAGTGTTGAAGTTAATCTCCCATTAATGTCTTGAAAGGCTAAATTGAAGGATACTTCCCATAAGTATTTTTTACCCTTCTTAGTCAAGCCCTTAACTGGCACTAAAAATCATGAAAAGTCCTGAATAAATCATTTTTAGTAACCAACCAGCCATTGAAAACTTCATACCTCAAAGATGTTCTTCAGCTAATCTTATAAAACTACCTCTCTTACCTTACCAAGGTCTACTAATACTCTTTTCTCTAAGATGACATGACCCAACAAATGAACCTGATCCATCCAAAATTTTCATTTTGAGATCATATCATATAATTGATTCTCTCTCAGTGTACTCAATACAATCTCAAGATGGATGGAATGGTTGTGTCATGTGTGAGTGTATAGGAAGATATCAACCACAAATAATACCACAAAAGAATCCAAGTAAATATGGAACACTCAGTTAATAAGTTCCATGAAAACTACGAACACATTCATGAGACCGAATGACATAAAAAAGTACTCGTATAGACCATACCTGCTCCAAAAGTTTTTAAGAGGTATATATGATGGTCTTGCATTAAAATTATGATAATAGGATCTCAATCCAATCTTTGATAATACTTGGGCTCGTCGAAGCTGATCAAATAGATCATCAATCCTTGATAAGGGATATCGATTCTTGACAATCAACTTGTTCAGCATCCAATAATCCAAACAAAGTATAAGGGTATCATTCACCTTCTTCACAAAAAGGACTGGTGAACACCAAGGAGACGTACTGGGTCGAATGATACCCTCTACCTACAACTCCTCTTAATGATTTTTAAGCACTTAAATTTTGTTTTATTCATCCTATATAGAGTAATGGACACCAGTGCTGCTCCTGGCACAAGCTCAATAGATAATTACACAACATTCCTCGGTGGTAGACCTGGAAAGTCATCTAGAAATACATCTATAAAACAATACACCACTGGAAGACATTCCATATTTTATGTCCCTGGTCATTTAGATATAAAATAGAAATTTAGGATTTAATTTATCACATCCCATTATGCTCAGGTCTATCACTGCTTTCCTGGACATCCAATTCTCCCTTGTGTAGAAAATGTCTTCTCAATGGTGACATGAAACTCACCCTATGGAAATAGCAGTCAACAAAGGCCCAAAAGGAGGACAACCAATAAATTCTTAGAATGAAATAGAATCATGTCATCTCCAATACATAGAGGTACCATAAGAAGTGACACCCACCAACCTCAATATGGAACACCTTACATTGACATACATTAGCCATCCTAATCCCCAACGGAGTTTCTAAAATCATAAAATCATCAGAAGTAATGATACAGATCCCAAGGATCTCTATAACAACAATAGTTATAAAACTATGAGAACACCTATATCAAAAAGAGAATAAGATAAAACTATGGAAAATAGAATAGTACCTATAAATGTTGCGGGTCCAAGATCCTTCTCAGGTTGGGTATGTTCCATCACAAAAGTCTATCATGTGCCGCAGCCCTGCAACATTGTCGGGCTACCCTGAGCTGACCCACCCTAATATCACTAAAAACGTGTCATCTGGATTCCTGGGCCATAACCACCTTCTCAACCTAAACATCTTGACAAACTTCAGTTCCCTAACTGATGAGGAACTGGTGGCCCTGCTCCTATATGTGGAGTCGTAACAGATCCCTTCTCACTAGCTTCTGGTGAGAACATCAGGAGAAAATTCTGAAGATTACCCATCTAGCTGCAAGATCGTCACTCAACTGGATCTCTTGGCTATGGAGGTATCATGTTTCCACTCTTCTCGAACTGTTTTCACCTCACATGGCTACCTAAATATTCATCCCTACTACTGGAAGAACCACCATTTCAAATCTACATGCAGCGCTTCCTACTATCGGTCGAAGGATTACAAACCCTGGATGTTGAGCCACCCTATATCGTAGATCCAAAATCACTTTGATTGTGCTCAGTAATAAGTGTGTCATTTATGATAGAAGTCACCGAATTCAACTTGAAAAAATTACCTTGTGATTAGATTTCATAACTATTTCTATCCTCAAATCGCCTCGCCAGTGATAACTCGTCACCTCACAAAATAGGTGCGAAGAGATGAAGCTCTATAAACCAAGAAGAATAATCCATCAATAAAAGAGATACCTACTTTAAATGCATGATATCATGGCCTAGGTCGCCCCTCAACATCTGAGGGTAGAATTAATCATAGAAGGTCCTCTCAAACTCTTCCCAAGAAATATCTCTAATATGTCCTTCTTGTGAGATAACATCCCACCATCTCTGGTGGAATCATGTAACATGTAAGTCACATGCTTTACCATATTCTTATGAGACGTCTTCAGATGATCTAAGATAGAAATCATGGCCTATAACCCTGACATTGTATCCTATGATCCTCCTTCACCTTAAAAAGTTGGAGGATGCTGCTGTAAGAACACCCTCATCAAATCTTCCATAAATGGGGCTGGATGGGGTGCTCCCTGAAAGTTTGGCATTATTCTCATAAATCCTTCATAGAAAAATAAATCATCACATGTGTCCTGTATAATGTCTAGTGGGAAAATAGCCATGATGAGAGAATATTATGGTAGTCCTTGGTCAACCATTTGTAATGTCTGATCATCTCCTGATACCTAGTGTACAACCAGAAGATGTCTTGGGGGTATGAATATTCATGGTCAAGCACACACCGTAGTATAGGATAAACAGAACTACAACTCATAAGTACAAATAGATAAAAGATTATGGAAATCACTCATTTTTTTGAAAATATGGTTACACAGCATGTAGAGACACTACACGGCATGTTCCCTTAAGCTTTAACTTGGTCATGTACGACTACCAACATAGTCGTGTAACACCCCATACACATGAAGTGTTCCTCTTGAGATATATAACGTGCTTAAATATTACCTGCTTCCCAAGTACATCTACATGGATAGAACTACATAGTCCTACTAGTTTAATATTAAATAGTGTGTTTACCCTAGATACGGTGTGTACTCAAAAGTTCTATCGACTCGTGTGTCACACAGAAAAATACATGGTCAAATATATCATTGTGTGTAGTCAAAGTACACGGAGTGTTATCCAAAAACAATAGAAACCCCCTTTCATTACTCATGCAATCAGTTACATAGTCAAAAACTACACAGCATGTACATATGGTACACAACGTGTACATACGGTATACGACATGTACTTAAGAAAATTCATTTCTTCCTGAACATAATAATATATGGCATGTGTTCATAACATCACAAGTTGTATTTTCTGAGTTTTCTAAATAATAAGCCTCTGAAACTTCTATGGAACCCACAAAATCATAAAATGTATCCAATGCATTCCATGTTTCGATCTGTGAGAGCCCATACTCCCCACAAATTATGGATTGACATCCTTATTTATATCATATTAATATAATTCAATTGAAGTTCAAACATGATCCACCAAATTTTGATCCAAGAGGGACCATAACACCTCAGGGACCAAATTTTGGCTTCCATCTAAATGAAACATTAAATATACCAATACCATATAAAAATAGAAGGTATTTTTGTCATGGAATATATCGCAATAGAATGAAAATATAGCACAACATCTATCACAGCAACATGCAATCAGTAATGCACCCTAAATGGAACAATAAAAATTCAGGACATGTGATCTCAATAAAGTTCCTATATTATGAATTAGATGGAAAACCCTCATCTCATTAGGTTGCAACAGAAATAGAACAACATATATATGAGTCATAATATCACAAAATAAGTCAATCAATCAATGGTGAAATCAAATCAACTATAACAATTTCAAAACGAGAAAAATTTCAATATTTGAGATAACATGGATTTCCCCTTTACACAGGGTTGCTAATCCTGAGAAAAACTTATTAAAAACTACCTATTACTTCCTATCATAGTCTATTATCTCCAAATAGTAAGTATAAGTAGTAATGAAATCCTTTTCTACCACTTAGTAGCATCCCAGATCTTGGTGCTGCCCAAAGGTTCCCCAAACTCGGTTGGTCAGATGACCTCAAGTGCATTTCCCAAAACACCAAAGGTTGCCGACTAGTAAAGAGGGGAAAGGTTTGATATTGGGGAAACTATGCCCTTATTTTAATTATATACATAGTGCAAAACAAATAGAAAAATAAGTAGAAGCATTAATACCACAATTGAAATAAATAGAAGAAGACTAAAATTAAATCCAACAGAAACCACAATATGTATATATATATATATATATATATTGTGCATGGTATATGTATCTAAGAATAAATCTAAACATGTCACAATTATGGAACAAAATATAGAAACAAAAGTAAAAAAAATAAACAATTAGACTCTAGTAGCATCGTAATCCTTAGCTTGGTCCCATGCTCTCCAACTCGAACAATAATCAAGTATCTGATGGGGAAGGGCACTTTCCCTTATCTATACCTAAAACCATATAATATATTTGTGTCCAAAACATGACCAAAAAATGGTGTGATACAAATCCCAATAGGCATCCACCAAAAAATTTGTACCTAACTATCAATGGATATATATAGCAGGTAATATGAATAAATGAATTAATAAACAAGGAAGTACTCAAAAGTAAACAATCATGTAGTTTTAAATTACATTCATTTACATTTATTATACAATCTATTGAATCACGAAAACCTTGGGATATAGCCTAATCTTTTTATCCCCTTTCTACGTAACAAAATAGATGTCTTAGAAGACCGTCTAAACAATTAGGTAAGACCGAGTCCAAGCTTGTGCTTTGGCTTGGCATACTTGCCACAATCATTAAATTAATCAAAAATGACCTTGTAGGAAAGATCTCAGTTTAAAATTTTTTGGTATAACTTACCACCAATTAATTAAATAAATACCCCCTAGTATTTTGTCATGGTCTATCCACTTTGGTTCCACATTGTACAGATTAATTACCAATGGCCACCTGAAAAACTCTCATGATCAGTACCCCTTGGTCAACATAGCATCAATAAATAATAAATTACCACCTAGGTCATTCATATACACCATGGCTCTCACAGTACTATGTGAATAATCCAGATGTCTTCTCTGTCTTCCTGGTCCATGTCTATCACAATTCATTGGAAAAATATCATGTATACCATATCAAATCCTCTCATGTAATATATAAATACTACATGGCTAATCATTCACAAATCATATCACATTAAATTAATATAAATAAAAACGTCATTCTAACAATACAATAATAGAATATAATGAATGAATAATAAGCATCCTAAACCAAACAGCCATAAATAATCAAATAGGGGAAATACACCCAAGGGGTTACTCATAAACAAGGTATCCAACCTTACGCATAAGAAACCACCCATTTATCAATCAATCAAACCAGAGAAGGTAGTGAAAAGTGTTAAATTACGAATCAATAAATACCCTAATTGTGGGTATACGAAACATTTAGAATATATAAATTAAATACAAAAAATATGAGGCACAAAGAACATACCTCGATGTCGTATGTTTAATATAATTGAATGTCATCCCTTGAATTTGAATAAAAAGCTGTAGACTAAAAAATGTGAAAATTCCCAACCTTTAATAACTCACAAAAGATGATGAATTTGGAATAAAGGATCTAGATGATTTGATAACTCATCGTTGGGATT
Organism: Viscum album; assembly: GCA_963277665.1. Classification (NCBI taxonomy): domain Eukaryota; kingdom Viridiplantae; phylum Streptophyta; class Magnoliopsida; order Santalales; family Viscaceae; genus Viscum; species Viscum album. The sequence continues at coordinate 520,803,724 of OY728161.1, read as the reverse complement.
CCAATGCACCCAAAGGTGTCTCAATTGGAGATCGAATGGACAATTGGGGGTTCAATCATCTTTCATCATTCCAGAGAACTCATGTATAAAACATGGGAAGAAAATTGTGTTTTCGGACATGGGATGTGACCCCTGTCTGATATATAAAACAAAAATAAAATTACATGGTGTGTTATTTAAAACTACATGGTGTGTAGTAGCCTTAATCATCCCCTCACATATGAAGTCTTCCAGGTCACCACACAACCACATATCTAGCCTTTACACGGCTAGCATGTTGTTGTATGCGGTAAGCTAGGTACACAATGTGTACTCAAAATTACATGTCATGTACATAGAAAATCCCATTTTCATTAGTTTTCCTCAAAAACAAACCAAAATCAAGATCTATACCTGAAATGAGGATTCAGGTTCTTTCAGATATAAATAGACATGGAATAAATTTTGAATGTTCATTACAGAAGAATCAAAAAGAAATCAAAGAACATAATCCATGAGATCACAACATTAACATAAGACATGAAATTAGGGAATAAACGTAAACTTATAACTTTTTGAATATGTATAAATAATAATGAGTTCACTCATTAAATTTAGGAGATGAAATCAGGCTCTTGTATAAACATATGAACATGAAAACTAGGTCTATGAATAAAATTGTGGATATGAAAACCAGGTCCACATATAGAATTATGAACAAGAAATCATGTTGACTCATTACATATATAACTCATGAGTTATCCATATTTACCCAATGAATTGTAGGTGGATGCAGTTTTTTCCCATATCATAATGAAATCATTCTTAAGTTTTCCATAAGTACCTTAATCATTCATCATAGCATAACCCGATGTATAAAATGGGTTTCATAAACGTCATTCTATCATAACATAATCCATGAAAAGCACATGGATTTCCAAAATATCATTCCATTATAACCATAATCAAAAAATTTAAATATAGGGATAATAATATTGAATCATAACCCTATTAAATAATTCCATTTTATATGGAAAATAGTTTTGATATAACACTTGAGATTAATTCATGAAGAAAATACACTTTCTTCTCAAAAACATTTTCTTTTTTCAAAATACCACAAAATTTAAAAAGAAAATTATATATTTTAAAATAACCATGAAATATTATAAATAAGGCTTCAAAAAATAAGGTCTTATGGAAATATAAAAAATTATTTAAGCTGTGTAATTTAAATGAAAACATTTTTCTCGTACTTTTGACGGATAAGTCAAACAGTACCTCATTTGGAAAATGAATGTACGATTCCATTCAAAATGTAGAGTAAAAACTAAAATATAAATATAAATGACTATAAACATCCATAGGTAAATATTAATGATTTTGAAAACATTTTTAGAAAACGTGGATGTGTTTGATAAATATACCCTAGTAAATACTTACATATAGACAATCTCGGGTAATAATGAGATTACAAAATTATCCTTTACATATTTATAATTAGTTGAAATATTTTTATAGAAAAATAATTTATATTATATACCTATGTAAATACGATAAACTTCATATTAAAAATAATAAAAATAGTTAGGGGTAGCATAAACACCACAAAAAACAAATAGGTGGTGTATAAGTCATACATCCCATGGAAATAAAACTGAGAAAACAAATCCCTTAATTTAGGTTTGGGATTATTTGTACATGTTTGGGCCTCCAATATAAGGGTTTAAATAATTTTATTAACTTATTCTATATTCTTACTCATTTTTATGATATCATATGTGGTCATATTTTTACTTGTTTTTTAATTACATTATTACTCATCCTTCAGGTGTTAAGTGTCCCATGTTCTTATGAAACTTTTTTCATATATGTTTTAGTTGAAACTCATAAGTTATATTTTTTAAAATTAAAAAAATATATTGAGTTAGTAAATATAATATTCATTCATTATATACATTGATATAAACATTATTGAATGGTGAATAAGAAAAATGAATCGCATCACATCGTGGAGATGGTTGGACTACTTACACATGAGTGATAGTATATTTCAATTAATATTAAAAATATATGGAAGTGTATGGTATATATGTTATTCCATAATAATTATAATATTATAATCACTATTTATGTCTATTATTTCCATCAATATACACATCCACATAATGTTGTGATGAAAAAAATGTTATACCGAAGTGTCAATACTGTAATCTGTACGTTCCCACACGTACTGATTAAATTTTTTATAGGATGGATATAAGGTGGAATATGGTTGTTAAATAATCATAATAACCCCTATTTATATAAGTGATAATAGGTTTATTAATTTATAATGGATACAATTCATGAAGAGGAAGTAAAATAATAAATATGTTTGAAAGAATCGATAGAGGATATTACATCTTCTTCAATGAGATCCCTTTAGATATCCTCTTAAAAAACTAGAGTTGGTCTTTAGAGAAGACCGGAACATCTATAATTTTAACAAGGGATTTGATAATGGAAGTGGATAAGGGATTTCCAAGATTTAAGGCTCAATTTGACGTTAATAAGTGAGGAAGGATATGCTCTTTTATAATTGAGGTGAGGGGAACTTTTGGAATGTTCAAAAATATTAATTTATAATAAAATAAAAACAAATCAAAGCACCTCCAAGAGGTACTATTTTATAAGTTTATATGAGGTATGTTTTTAATATCATCAAAAAATAAATTTTAGACATGATTTTTCTGTCAATTTAAGCTTTATAATCTTAGTTAATACTTAGTTAATCTACTTAATTTATAATTAAGGTAATAAAATTTCCAATATTAAAATAATGCAATATTTTCTTATTTGATTTTAATTAAAACATAAATAAATACTTTAGAAAATTTTACAACATGTAAAAATTAATCTATATTTTTTAAAATGTTTTATTTTTTTAAAATAATATAAAAATGCATTATTTTGATAAAGAATCAATAGTATCAATTTTGACACTATTAAGTTTATTGATTTTTAAAAATATAAACATAAAATGTGGTCCTCAAGAAAATATTTTATTATATCAAAAATGTGTAAAGGCCTTATATAATATTCAATAGATATATTAAATATCCACAGTTTTATTTGTATTGGTGTTTCTAATAACATTAATTTGATTGTTCTATTAATAAAATAATTATTACATCAGTTTTGTGTAATTATTTAATATAAATAATATGATGAATATAAATTCTCTATATGTCATTATAATACATATAATAGAATATATCTTCTAAAAATCAAACTTTAAAATTTTTATATGTATTAAAACATGAATGTTACAACTTTAACATCACTTTAAATAGAATGTTATCAGTGTCATAATATTTTCCATATGGATAAATATATTAAATAAATCGACGCATGAAAGACTATGGTAAATATATTACCCAAGATTAATATTTTGGAATTTTTTATGGATTTTAGTGGTTATTATCATTTTAATGTATATTATTTTATTGATTTTTAATCAATTAAATAATTTCTCAATCGTCAATGTATAGGCCTTTATGATAATTATTTTTTTTCAAAAAATTACAAATAATTTACCCTGATAAAGAAATGAATTTTATATTTCAAATGATTTTTATATTCACAATTATCTTATGAGTAACATTATATTAAAAATTATATAGTTATTAAAAATTAAGTAAGATATACTTAGATTTTGTGTAAATAAAATATATTAAAAGTCCTAATCTCATCCAAGTGACTACCAAAGGATTCCATTTTCACCCAAGGAAGATTTAATTCCAATTACACTCATCCAATTATATAAGGACAAGTGTAAGGGTAATTTTATAATATTATTATTATCTTTAATTTACATATTTACCTTTTTATTGTATTAATACAAAAATTATTGAAGTCACTATTCATAATTCAAAAAAATAAAACAAATATGTTTACATTATTTGGATCCACTGATTCGAAATATGGAATCCATTTTTAAAAATTCAAATCACATATGTTGTAGTAATTAATTTTAAACTAATCCCATTTATGAATGAGAAAACATGTTTTTAAAGTTAAAACATTACAAAAGATTAAAATTCTTTTACATCCAAATTAATTATAAAATTAAGGCCAATGACCTATATTATATTAAATTATAAAAATATAATCAATTTATATATTAAAATCAGTAAATAGTATAACTTCATCATAAATATTATTTTGAGGAAAAATTTGTTTTCAATTAATTTTTAGAATATTTTTACTATTTATCAAAACTTGAAACTTATCATAAAAATATAAAAAATTATTCCAAAGTTAATTTTAATATCCCATTTCCAAATAAGAAGGTCATTTTGTAAAATAAAATATAAAAAAGTGTTAATGTAGATTTAAAATGGGTGTTTCCTCAAAAGGTTGCAAAACTACATTTTTTGAAAAAATGCATCTCTTATTTGAAAAAAATGTTTTTTTCTTATATAATATATAAAGAAAATATAATAATAATTTTAAATATTATATAGAATAAATTAAATATATATTTCATTAATAAAATCCATTAAGATTGATTTTACTCTTTTATAAACAAACATATTTTCATTTAAATAGTTTTTTTAGCTAAAAATTCTTCTTATTTTAAAATTATTTTATTTTAATTTATAATAAATTAATAACCAATTAATTAATTATATATGTGTGTGTGTGTGTAAATCATGTTTTCATAACTCACTTTTAACTGTAACATAGTAACATTTTTCACTTAAATGAAGTTTTTCATGAAATGAAATATATGAAAAGAACATAAAATTGTGAGTAAAACACGACAAGCAAAGTCTTGCATACAATAAAAGGAATCAAATAAATTTTAAAAAAATCAATCTCATAAAAAAATATGGGTGTTACAGTAAGGTGCAATACTATGAGACTTTCATGGGGTGGATTGGAGAACATGGTTTGGGTTGTGATATAGATGAGGTTGAACCTCTACTATAAACAATTTCTCTCATGCTTAATTTTTTGGATCTGAGCGTGGGATTGGTCAATGGAAAAACCTAGATATGTAATCTATCTTGGAAGTTCTGATAAATTGTCTTTACAGGGTATGATCTTACTGGTGGAGGATATCAGATCCTTTTTTATTATAAATTGGGTTTGTTAAAGCCCAACTTTTATACTAATCATGTGATCATTATTTAATTAATATATTATAAATTGTAATGATACTTAATGGTATTTTAAATCCAACTGGATATAATAAAAAATTCAAGTTCATGTGTTTTCTATAACCATATTATATAAGAATACATTTAATTAGATCAAAAATTTGAATTTTATTTATAACATTTTAGGTCTTTAAAATAGGTCTTTTGAAATCTTATGAGAGGTTTATGTATTCCGGTTATGAGAAAAAATCTTGTAATGTTTTTTACTTTGAGTGAAGGGAAAAAAAGAGTTATATAGATATTCACATATATTAATTTGTAATGTTGGATTTTGATATGTAAATAAATTTATGAATGAGATTCAGTAATTTATAATGGGAGATAGTAAAATGATATATTGATGTTTTTCAATAAAAAGTGTGAATCATAAAACGATATTTTTTTATTTTAAAATATTTATGTCTCTATTGATAACAGTTTGATTTTGTTACATTGAAATTTGAAAATTATTAGAATGGGTTACCATTTAGATTCTCTATTGATATTTAATAATTGAGGAAACCAATTAGGTCAATTATTGTCGTATATGATTCTTATTAAAATAACATGACTCTTTTAAAAATATATATATTTTTATTTAATTTTTAACTTCTACCTAATTAATTGATACATCATTTTTTGATATTCTTATTTTATGTAAAATTATTTTTTAAGAAAAAATAAATATATGTTTTTAATTTAATTCCTAAGTAACAAAATAAGTGTATAATATTATAATGTTTTAATTGAATTATTTTTGTACATAATAAAAAAAATGGTGCAATTTTCTATCTGGAATTTGGAACCAACTAGAACACAAGATAAGATCAAGCCTTCATTGGGTAACAAGGATCAATTTCTATAAGAAGTCACATAGAGTGTGTGTATATATTGGTCTAAGGTCAGCATGGGCTCAAGTGGGTTAGAACATGCCCCTGTGAAGTAAGTAATTGTATCTGGATCCCATCCTTGAAGTAGGATTCTTGGACAAGTAAGTCTTGGTTATATATAAAAGAATGTTGCCTCCCAAGCAGTCACCTGATGTGAGATGAATTTATGAATGGAATTGTACAAACTTATTGAAATTACATTATATTTGTTCCTCATTACATTCCCATTACTTGTAATGTTCCCCATAATAACTCTATAATTGTTAGACCTCCACAACCATCTATTGGGAAACGCTATGGAAACCATTTATAAGACCTATTTCAAGCACCAAAATAACTAATGAAGGTTAGAGAAACCTTGGAATTCCACTAAAATATTATCTGATGACTATATAATGAAGAATGTAAGAGAAATATATTTGTATAATGAGGATGAAAAAACTACAATAACTACATCGTATGATACTAGAATTTGGTACACATGTGATTTCCAACGACGAAGCATCCATTGATCCATCATGTTGAGCTAAAACGTGTTGAAAATGAAGGTATTGATGTCAAAACACACACTTAAAATGTAATTTAGGGCATGGTGGAGACCATGTCCAAGTTGAAACCGCTCATGAAATTCAGGTTCAACTTAATGATGATTGGGAATTGTGAATAGGGAGAGATCTATGTAGAAATGAATATCTAAATGCCATGTGATTCATGTGACAAGTCATGTAAAAATGTGGAGGTCGGATTTTTAAGGGATGAATGGAGGATGAAACTTCTTATTTGATGACCATGGATGATAACCCCGTCAAGGATGGGATATTAAAGAGTGAAAAATCTATTAGTATATTTTTCATGGATATGGTTTCATGCTCTGTGAAAAAATAATAAAATAGGTAGGTACAACATGGATGTGTAGATACATAATTTTCATAGTGTTCATATATATGGATATCAAGACAACTCGATGTTGCCAATTCACAGGCATATATTTGAGGATTTTTAGGGGTGAGTCACATTAAACATTATGTAAATAAAAACAATAGAAAAAATGATATTGTATAAATAATTAAAATATATTTTATTAAAGAGTTATTGAATATCGCATATAACACCACTCTCAGGGATAAATTGATTTATATTTAATGGTTGATTTGAGGATGATAATCCACATTATATCTAAGGAGAATTGGTCATTATAAAAATAATTTATATTACAAGACTAACATTTGTATATGAATAAAATAGTTTTTTGATAATATACATGAATATATATCATGGTAAATGCCAATAAATTGAGTGTTAAACTACTAAAAAAAGATGGATTAAAACAGTGAGTAGGTAATTGTATTTAGTTTCTTTTCCACTATAGTATTATATTTTATGTTTTCTCGTAATTCCAACTATATGTTTTTAATTCATGTTCATATTTTTTTCTCCCTCTCCTTATATCTCTCTTTCTATCTCTAACTCTCTCTTTATCCGCTATGATCTCTTATACTAACGATTATGATTAACTATCTTAAGGAAAATCCTAGGGGAATAATAAAATGTTGAATCGAATCCTGTAATTTAAATTTAATTGATTTTAATACGAGGATTATATATTGTGGTTATAAAATTCATTGTAATAATCTAAGGGTCAGATTCTTGTTCTACACCTATTCTCCAACAATCGAAGAGGCTGATGTATGCATATATGGAAATCATTGAGTGCACTGTGTATTCAAAATCAGTATAGAATAAGGTGTTGATAGATATGATAGAGTGTGTTCATTAAGTGAATTTAAAGAAAGATAAACATGCTTCACCAAAAATGGTTCTCTCAAAATAATCCCCTTTCCACTATAATATGTATTTAGTATATCTACATTAGTATATACATGTTAATTATTAATTTTGTTATTTTTTAAAAAAACCCACTATTCATTATTTTCAAAAAATAATGATAACACAAATATAGAATACATGAATTTAGAATACTTGGTGATAAACTAAAATGATCATTATAATAGATTATAATAGAAAGACACTATATCACACTAGTAAAATAATTAATTATTTTTAACCATAATATGATATGTGTGTCAGTCTACATCCACATCATTAAACTCACTGCTACCATAACCCCTTACCACTCATAACTGCTCTTATTAACATGAAATTGTAATATTTTGAGGAAGATGAAATATAAATGAAAGGTATCATGGAAAAATGATTTTTTTTTAATTTACAAACTCAACCCACATATTAAATCTACTATTACATAATGATTTGATAAAAAGACAAATCCATACAATACAACTTCTCATTTGATGTTTATACTTCAAACCAACTATATATTCAATGGGTGGATTCTAGTACCCTGATATGCCAAGGATAGATACCTATGAATGATAATGTCTACATGGGAAGATCATATTCCTTTTATATTTATAGAAATAAACCTTTCCATATATCTATATCTCTATATCTTGCATCTATTTCTTTATTTTTGAAAAATTATGTATTTTGCTTCAGTTTTATTTCCATTATAATTGGTAACATTAATAGGGCACATCATCCTCAGTTATGTACATGTAAACCCACATTTCATGTTTATTAAATATCCATTAAAATATATCTAAAATCTAATGTTCATGACCGACATTCCATAAAAATATATCAATAAATATATATTATAATCTTGGTATCTTTTCATACTTATATCCCTTTAATTTCATTGAACATAATTTCCATTAGATATTGGTCCATATATACAACTATCCAAATATAGATCATAAAATATATGCATAATTATTTACAAGAGAATATATAAATACATGTTCATATCTATGTAGATATTAATTTCATGGTTTGGAGAAAAATGAATCTCTTATAATCCATGCTATAATGTTAAAATAATATCATTAAAAAAATTCCATTCTTCTCAAAATTCAATCAATGACAACATCAATCCCTCCATGATTATGTAATGACCATGTAACAAAACCTATTTATCACACTTTCATCATTTAGCCCTTTAAATTTGATGCTCCTATGTTATAGAAACATCTACATTGTAAATCTTCATTTGTAAATATTGTAAACATAATTCATATCTCCTTACAAACCACAAAAACTCTACTATATACACCTTTATTTTTCAAACCCAACTCTATTTTTCAATGTCTATTATTCATAAAAACATAGATTTAAAAAAACAAAAAAAATGGTTTCCCTATCCATTACCAAAAAAATTATTCAAAAATATAAAATACTGACAAACAAATTATAAAATTTTTGATATAGTAATAATCAACTAAATAAAATGAAATTTATTATAAAAAATAATATATTTTTATATATGAAAAGTATGATATAAAATCCCCCACACTTAAACAATCCATTCCCTTAAGCATATAATCTCAAAATAAATTACGAAGGATATCCATGAAACAAATTTTCAATCGTCAATGCTAATATAAATAAAAAATTATCAATTCATAGAAATAACATTCAAGATCACATAAAAATATTTCTTCAATTACATAATTTTCAGAGAAACCCATCAACCATGTATTTTAGTTTTCAAATTTTGAAATTTTTGGGTCTTAGCTTCATTTTCATTAAATAATTAGAATTAATTATTACTTAAACATTCCAATCTTGATCTATATCTCATTGAATTTTTTTCACTCACCAGTCATGGTAAAATAAAAATGTACTTGAAATCCTACCATTATCACATAAACCCAACTATAGTATTGAAAAGGATTTAAAATTTCCACCACATAAATAAAATATCTATAAATAATCACGAGGACATAGAAATTTTTATCCTGTGACTCTAAGGATTAACCGCAGATAGGTAATGATGTATAATAAAATTCACATTACAAGTGGTGGTTAAAAATCTAAATCATAATGCCTAATATTCCTTAATAATTTCAATAAAATTATCATCTAAATATGAAATATTACCACTCCCCAAAACACAATATGAGGATATGAAGTACTAAAAATTTAGATAAATATTCCTTACTATTTTTTATTTTTAAATATTTTTTGAAAGTAATGATTAAGAATAGTCTCAAATCCACTACCCATCCCCGAATGATAAATATCATTTATGATAATCCTTTTGATTAGAACACATTAAATCATGATTTATTACATAAAAAAAGGTTAATACATCATAGAATATCAATATTCCCATAGTATTTAGTAAATTAGGTAATAACATAACATCAGATAATTTGAATACAATGACTTTTTACAAATCTTTCTTAACATGATACAAAAATTCAACGATTCTTAAAACAGAAATGGATGGCATGGAAACATGCATAAGAAAGGGTTGAGATATATATTACAGTAAGATAATAAAAATAATAATTTAAATAAAGTATTAGATTATAGAAAAATAGTAATTTGAATGGGAAATTAAATGGGTGAGAATCATAAACATCAGAAACAAGGTATGATAAAGAATGATAACATAAGGTAAAATGGGAGTGTGGGAACAATATAAAACATTAAATCATAAAAATAAGTCATGGTTAACCACCATAAAGTCATTACATGGGGGAAAATTCCCATAATAGATTACATAAACTCCTTAATCCCTTACATGACAACTCATTAGACTGAAATAATACCCAATTCATTAGAGCACTATATAATTCCAACCACACCAGTCACTTTTATATCATGTACATACATAAGAGTTCCACATTTATCATTCAATATCAGATCATTTTTCATTATATTTAATATCATGATTTAGAAATGTTAGATACATACATGTTATGACCGAATAAGTGAATTAATGTTAAAAATAAGTTAATACATTTTAGTGAAAATGGGTTTTCTTATACACTTCACAAATGTAAGGCATGGAAAACAATAGTGATATTTTGGAAGCATTACAAGGATAAATAATGAATAATGGGAGTGCATAATGATAGTGAAAAGTGGCATATAATCATATGTAAATCATAATTTTAGTAAAATGTATGTGTTGTAAATACTCCAACATTAACAGCTGGAAAACAAAAGTCATACCAAAAAGGAGATTCTTGAATAAAGGGGAGAAGGGGCAGATCCCTTACTAAATATCATAATAGTAATGGAATTGAAAATGATATAATGATAAGGGATAAATGATATATCATTATTTGGATATAAATTTTACATTAGAGGTAACATTATATTTTCAGAAAAACATAACCAATTTATATCCAAAAGTCTAATTTCAAAGAATGTTCTTGAATGGAAAAGAAGATAGATAAAAACATTACCATGAGAGGGTGATTCCAAATTATTTGGAGGAGATTATTGAGATATTGGGAGACCATTCGGAGGAATATATATAGATAAGGGATGTTTAATTATGTAATATATTGTTTTTGAGTAAATATGAATTAGATAATGGGTGGTTTTACATAGGAAAAGAAAGGGTAGTTCTTTATTATTTCCCAAACAAAGGTTTTGGAATCAACATAATAAATTATTCAATGACAAAAACATTATAAATGTGTTTTCCCATGATTTAATAATTAAAATATTTATTTCCTTTCTTAATAAGTTAATGGGATGAAGTCAATAAAATATTACCTTTGGTGATGTGGAAGTAAGTTTTGGTTATAAAGAATTGATTGTAAATCCATAAAATATAATATTTGTTTTTATTGGATTTATAATGTCTTTATAAAAATATTTAAATGAACTCAAAAAATTATTTTAAATGGTAAACATTTAAATGGTTCTTTATACCATATTTTGAATTCATTACATCACTTTTGGGATTTTATGACATCATAACATACACTGTATTTTTATACAATATTTAATTTTTACACAAAAAATTGACTATCATATAAAAGAATGAAAAAATTACCATTGTGTAAATTTGATGTGTTGTTTCAAAAAATAATATTTATTTTATTAAAATAATTCATTAAATATGTTAATTACAATATTTAAAATACAAATAGTGTTTGTTGTGAAATTCTGTTTTTTGTATAATAATAGTTCTCGATCCTTTATAAAATTTACATTTGACTTCATAGAAATTTTATTATAATTTATATTTAAAAATAATTAATTAAAAGTATTATTTTAGAAACATATAATTTATTTTGGAAATTCATTAATTCAACAAAAAGTAATGAATTAATTGGAATTACATATTACAAAAAAAAATACAATTTATTTTCATCGTAAAAAATTATAATTTTTATAAAAATCGTTTATAATGTAATAAAAATTATGAGTAAATGTAATCAATATATTAATGAAAAAATGTATACATTTTAATATTTTTAGGGTCATGATACACATTCCTCTAGGATAGACTCATACGACCAAATTTTTTGAGGTTTCTTTAGTGATATTTTTTATGGTGGTTCGATGTACATGGTTTGGGTCATGATCTCTATGATATTGAACTTCTCCCATAAAGAGTTTTGACCATGCTTTAGTTGATAGATCCTCGGTTGGTCTTGGTTAAAGGAAGAACCCAATGATTCTATCTCCCATGGAAGCTCTGATAAATGGGATTAATAGGGTATGATCTTACTAGTCGAGGACATCACATACTTTGTTTGTGTCAATTGGATTTATCATATCCGTAAATTTTTACTATTATTATGATCACTATTTATTGTCTATATTATCAACTATAATGATGATTAATGGTCTTTTAAATATTATTTTATATTTTATTACCAAAAAAATCCATTATGATAACCTGTTTTCTATAAACAATAAATATATATGGTAATTTAATTCAATTGCAAAGGGTTCTTTTTTTATGTTAGAGACGTTACAACGTTTTTATGAAATGGTGATCATTTTCTTCCAAAATAAATAACCCAAAAATTTTCTAAATTTTTATATTTTTTATTCTTTTTTACCTATATTTTTTTTCAATAGGTACAACAGTGAAGAATATTGATATATAAATCACAACCATTCCATATATCCCATGTAATTTCCTCAAATATATCCTCATAATGAAAAAAACACTTTTACACCAATAGAACATCTCCCCTACACTTAAACCATTAAAAATAATAAAAAATAAAAAGATATTAGTATGAATGGGTAAAATTTGATTAGAATATAGATTATTTCTATAAAAGATCATTTATGGATTCCATGGTTAAATAATGGTAAATGGTAAGGTTATAGTGAAGTATAATGTAAAAAAAAATTCATCTCACATATTAAATATGAATATGTGAAACTATAGATTTGGAAATATATTAATTCTTGTAAAAGTAGGTAAAATGTTCCAATATTAATATAAATAAATATATATATCATATTTGAAAATTTTGTATTAGAATCCTCACAGAAATGAAAATCATATTATTGAAGTCAATCAACCGTTCCATAACTAACAATAACAAACTAATCAATAAGAATATCATAAATTAAAAGCAAGAAAATAGTTAGTAAATTTTATCAACATAATCTACTTTCCTCCTATGGTAAAGATTCATTAAATATGTATTAATATTATTGTCAATAATTATTAAATATCCCCACAAGACTCATTCAATCTTATCAATATGAATTTTAAAACATTACATCATGGGGTTCCAAAAGAATTTAATATAATATATCAAAATTAAATAAAAAAATAAGGGTATTGGTATGATATTTTCATTAATACCAAAAGAATACTTCCAAAAGGTGGGACCATAAATAATAATGAATTTTGATACCATATTCCCACATAACATTGATTCTATTTTCCTCTATTATTACTTCATTTATTTTTTATTGAACTATGATGTAAATAATGATAATTAAATCATTAGTTCTATCTAATTAATGTTAAAATATAATTATTGGGGGTGGTTGTAATGAATCCTAAAATAAAATCCATGATCATTATGTTCTAAGAGGGAAAATACATAAAAACATGGGTTTCCTCCCTCAAAGATCATATATTAAATCCATTTTTCACAAATATACCACATTGATCATTTAATAGGTGTATAGAATGGATAAAATTCCTTGAATTTAAAAATCCTTTTATGTGTATTTTGGTTAGCACGTCTACTTTTTCTCCTTATAGAATGAAATATGGTTTTTTTATGAGGAACAAATACTTTTATAGGAATCTTTTTTATATGTAACTCCATGGATTTCCCTAAATGATAAATCTACTCCATTTGTTCTTTTTATAGACTTTAGACTTAAAATTATCCAATGACTTCATCCAATTAAGAATGAAACCCTTATTTATCTTATTCTATCATTTTTTATGTCTCATTATATATTTACCTCATTCAATGGAGGGTTGATATTCTTGTTACTATTCTACTTCTTCAAGGAATTAATGAATATATTTATTATCTTCCAATTAATCATATGGATCTTATTTTTCTCCAATGGAAATTTATGGCCCTGAAATTTTATTTTAAATGAATATTATTATTTTATTAATTCTTAACATGCAATATCAAGCTTTAATAAAATAATGATATACATAAAAAAAATATTATATGAATGTGAGTATTATATCCTAGACATTAAATTGGTCATATTTATAAGAGTAATCACATTATTTGAAATATATATTCTTTTTAGACAATTTAAATATATTTATTGATGAATAAAAAATAAATTCCTAATTTTTATAAATGTCATTGTATGCTTTAAAAATGGTTTTTATTACATTTTATGAATGAATATCACAAGTAAAATCTAAAATTATTAGAAACTTTATTTAATAAATATATATGTTTTTGAAAATTCCAATTTCAATATTTTATTATTGTTATTTTTTAAAATTTTTTAAAAATATTTATTTCTTGTTGAATAATTAATGCACTAATTTTTAAAAAAATGGTTAGTTCCTTTAAATAGATCACATAATTTGAATTCCTTATTATGTCTGCAATTTTATTTTAAACTAAAATGAGTCTAATTTTTTTTAAATAATCTAATTAATTAAATAACAGTAAATATTATTCCTTAATTGGTAAAAGTACAATTTTTATGTCAAAAATACATTTTCCTAAAAATAGATTCTATATGTGAAATGTGTTTTTAACTTAATAAAATAAATAAATAAATATTTATTAAATATGTTAATGAAATATATACATTATGTATTCAATATATAATTTTAACATTAATTTGATGTTATTAACATTTCATGGATTTGATGTAAATTATTTTTACAAATAAAATACATTTGTCTAAAAATGGTTTCATTACACTTTGTGTGATTATTTAAAATTAAATTAATCCAATTATTTTTATTTAATTTATTAAAATCTAATCCATATTTATATTAAGAAATTTTAATACAAAACATTAGGTTTAACATAAATTTGTTTCACAATTAATTGTAAAATATTAAAATTTTGTTACCACGGTTGTCGTAAAAACGTCTTTCCTAGGGGTTAAACCAATATATAAGGGTAGAAATCCCACTTAATCTTCCAAAAAACGAATTTTTTGATTATTTTAAAAACAGATATTATCATATATTTGAATTATTTTCTATTCCATACAACCATCACAATATGGTGTCCTTATATTATTAAAATATTTTAGATAATTCCATGTCTCTCCCACGCCTCACCCATAAAGTGGATCTTCTTCTCCTCTATTATTCTTACCATTTTCGGCATCTATATTGGTTAATAACTAATAAAAAACCTACATGGATTCCTTCCCATCAACATGGATCCTATTTTATTCTCCTAAGATAATTGTTACGTAGCTTAAGGTGTGTCCAAAAAAAGGTATATTAATGAATGGGTATAAATATTTTACCGGATCATACAATTTTATTTCTCCATATAGATTTTTAAAAAATATTGTATAAAAAAATTATTATTAATATCATATTATAATTATACAAATATTCTATTATTATTATGGAATAAAAATTTCCCACCTCTTCAATAACAAATGAAAAATGAATGCATCGCTTGTACGTACTTCTGGACTACCACCTCCATCTAACAATATGATTTATTTTCCATCACCTTGATTTGTAGTTGAATATCATGAATAATTTAATGTTTATAAATTATATTTTTGATTATTTTATCATTATAAAATTATAATACCTTATCTACCTGCTTATTATCCAATCCATTGTAAATTTATAACATCACTCATTCATTCTTAAGGACTATCACACACATGAAGTGATGTTATTTGATTTCCATTTCTGATTTAAATTAATGATAACAAGGATCAATTTTACTAACATATATGATATTTAAAATATAATTTTTTTAAATGTTTAATTATTATTTACCTTTATGTTTATCCATCCATTGAAATGTTGAAACATAATTTGTGTGCATGTGTGAATTATCATCTCCACGAAATGATTTACTAACCTTTTCATCACTATTACATATGAATGGTTATAAATGGGTATGAATTTTTAAAATATTATACTTATTATAATATTAGTACTTTTTATACTATGGAAACATGGTCAATGGGTAATTATAATTACTTCTGAACTAAAACATACATGAATAAAAAAAGAAATAGTTATCACCTAAAAATGAGGATTTTGATAATGATTTATTAAAAATATGGTTTTTAAATGTTATTATTGGATAATAAACGATAAAATAAGTATTTTATGTGAATTTTAAAGAAGTATAATAAATATATAATTAGTATACATGATACTATAACTTTTATGAATCAATTCAGACATTAGCTAATGGTTTTTAATCACAATATTGTTTCATTGAGACATGTAGGATGTTTTGCATATTTTTATGTATATGATGCATATATACTTTTCAATTGGAATTTTATATCATATATCATCATAAATTATTATTTTTTAATGTTATTATTCAAATTATTTAATGGAATAGGATTTTATTTGAGTGTTACTAATGTGGTAAGTGTTTACCATTTTAAATTATCTTTTTTGAGACATATGTTATGTCATTCACCAACCTCTTTTATAATTTGTATCTTTATACCATTTGATATATGGTGTCTATAATATTCTTATTTTAATGGTATATAATGTTTCAATCAAATTTATTCCATTTATAGGATATACATGTCAGAATATACCAATGAAACAAGGGTTTCACATTACAACCTCATTTTTTACTAGGAATATTTTTTCTTAAATTTATGATGTTTAAATTATATGATCTATCTCTACCAAAAAACATTATTTTTATCTACATTGGTTATTTATGTATTTAAAATATTTTCATATAATTTTCCTCTAAATATGTACTCAATAGATTGAAATTTAATTTAAAGAAACCAACCATATTTTTCTCATCGGGAGAGAATATTTTATTACATATAAATATTCTTTTTAAAATGTATCATGTAATGTTTTTACTATTATACAATTAGTGTTTTCGTTAATTTTTACTATATTTGACTTTATTTAATATTTTTTGAAAGGAATCATCATATCATTTTCAAAACATGTACCTTTTAACATGATTTATATGAAATGTAAGGGGAATTGTAGTTTTAACATATAAAACATGAGTGACATTACCAGCATTAATGAATACTATTTGCATTAAATCTTCTTTCACAAGTATTTAGGATTATTTTCAATCAACTTTTTTCCATAATATTTTGGCATTTTTTTCATTTTAAATAATATTTTTTATTATAAGGGTCTTCTCCTCGGTAATTTTTCTAGTGATCTTTGAAAAGAAATTTCATCTAAAAAACATCTTCTTTTGTTTCCTATAATTTACTAAGTAATTTATCCAATGTTACCATCATTATAATTTCTATCAATGTTTATGATTATGAAATATTGATGAAACATTTTTTCTATACCACGATTTAATATCTGAATAAATCATTAATGTTTATATGATCATAATAAAATATATATGAATAAATTATGATTATGTGATGGGAAGTTTTATTATAGACCATAAATAAATTTGGTAAAGATTTATATTTGAGGTGGTCAAAGGGTACACAAGAGTTCATACAATGGTTGAAATATTCTAAATTGGATGTTATCCTAAACCCTAAAGAGGGTACACTAGATGTTATCCCAATCATAATATATGTACAAGGATAGTTACCTAAATACTAACTTGTTATGAAATTCATGTTGGGTGGCCTTGATATAATATTTCTATGATTATTATTTTGATAAAAATTCCAATCTTATGAAATTATATTATTCTAGTTTTATACTTTCATGAATAATATTCATTGATTATTTTATGATTATTTTTCTATGAACATATACGATTTATTCAATGACAGATGATTATTATCTATACATTATTTTACATGAATATAAAATATTAATCTCATGTTCTCATAACCTTATTCTCAATATATGATTACATATGTTCACTAACTTCTATCTCCAGAATTTACACTTTTAGAGATTATAATCCCACTAATTCTTGTGTTTTATTTTTCCTAAATAAGAAAAATATTATGTATGATATTTCTAAGAAGGTTTCTTATTATGAAGAACTAATCAGAAGATTATTTGGATCTATAATGTACTAGTTGTTTATGTCTCCATGTTTTTAAAGAAACATAACCATTACAGTTTTTAAATGGATTATAATGATATGTAATGAATATTTGTCTAATAGTATGTAATATTTATTTCTAAAAATATGGGTTTCCACTATCTTGATAGTCATATTCTCCTGCCTCAGAATATATACAGGAGATTTCTTTAAAAATTCACAATTTTTCATTATTATAAGAATCCATCTCGGATTAAACCTCTATCATAGATTCGCACTTATATTCATACTTGAGTTATGAATTATGTTTTTATTCCTTGTTGGGTTATTCTTTTGATTCATCATCCTCTATTTACTTGATCTCTAAGAGTATTAATTCCTATTTGAACTCGTTTTCCATGTTTCATAGTTTCTCTTCTGGACTCGAGTGAGGTTGTGGAACATGTTTTGTATTTTTTTGTACCCATCCTAATAATTAAATTTTTGTCATGATGATCTTAACAAGTTGAGATAAATTTGTATTTTTTATTTCATGATAGTTTTGTGCCTTAGTCTTTCTTATACCTGAGATTATAGTCTTAAAAGACCAATGCATAAAATAGAACAAAATTATAACTGAACCTCTGATAAAATTATAAAAAAAATTATAGGAGTAATGTTATGACCAATTATTGAATTTCAAAGAACCTAGTCCATAAAAATGGTGCAAAAAAATAATATGGTTATATATATCATTAATTAATATGGATTCAAATCAATCTATAATTTACATAGATGAAAATAAAAATCACTAACACAACAAAGGAGTGGTATAGTTTACAAAATCACTAAGGTTGATCCCAGGAGTAAAATGATTATAGGAATAAATACTTCGAAAATTTACATGATTTATTATAACTTAAATAACTAAACTATATATACTGGATAAGTTTATGGACTAACTCCAAAACCAAAACAATCAATAAAGTAAGAAATAATGAAATTAGGGATGGTTGTCCAAAAAAGGGTAAATCGGTTTCACATTTGAGAATAAAAAAACCAATTATATACAATACCTCTTGGAGTATATTTCCATTCCTCAAAACATCATATAG
Source organism: Viscum album (assembly GCA_963277665.1). NCBI lineage: Eukaryota > Viridiplantae > Streptophyta > Magnoliopsida > Santalales > Viscaceae > Viscum > Viscum album. Next base: position 520,784,105 of record OY728161.1, on the reverse strand, counting down.
ATCTACCTAAGATATTCATCTATATCCCAAATTAAGTCTATAACCAACCTTACTTCATGAATTTTCTTCTCCAAATATTATTTAATTTAATGGTTTTCCATTATTCCCCCTCTCACCTCAATCATTATGAGTGTCCTACACTTGAATCTCCAATCCCACTAGATTCTATTATAATGAGATACGAAATTACTAAAAAATTAATACTAAATCAAATATATAACATCAAAAGGGAAATACAATTTAAATAATTAGGTACTCATCCCCTTCGTCAAACTCACCCCCTCCCATATCTCTTAATCACACATACCCACTCTCATGAACATGAAATAATAATAAAACGTGGCATGGGGAATATAAAATAAATTCATCATGAAGAAATACATTTTATCTTTAATTTATGCAAACAAACCATAGAGGATATCCAATTTTACATAATGGAAAGTTGAAAAGTAATCAAATCATAACTAAAGAGATTCAAATTTGTTTTTGATCGGTCCCCTCCACGATTTCTTTATAAGTTGGAAATTGATCTCCCACAAGGAATAAGAATCTCCCATATGAATGAAATATTATCCTTTGGTGAAACAACATCGTACAATAATTATATAAAAATATCATTCCTTGTATTTATATCTCTATATATGGTATCTACATTATTATGTTTGGAAACATTCTATATCTATATAGAGTCTTATTTCAATTTTATTATATATCTTGGATAGGCCACATCACCCTTATATATGTTCATGATTTCCCACATGGAATCTTCCTTATATATCCCTAAACATATATCTTTAATGGAATTTTCGTGCACTATATTCCAGAGAAATATTTCTATAGATATATATTCATATCATTATATCTTTTTAGCCTTATCTTCCATTCCTTTTAATAAAATTGATCTCTCTCAGATATACACAGCTTCTATTTATAAGAATATAAATATATACCCAATAAAAAATATGTAAAATTATTTACATGGGAATATAAATTTATATTTTTATATCTATGTAGATATGAATTCCAAATGGAAACATGTATTAGGAGAAGTAATTCGTATCTTATACTCTAAGACATTTTTTAAATTGAATCACCCATATGAAACTAATTTTCTTCTAGAAACTATATCACCGCTAATATTACTCCCTCCAAGATATAAGGAATCCCCTTGAAACATCTTCTATATAGCTCAATTATATCATTTAATCCAAATTTGATACTCCCATGTTATAACAACATCCCCAAGAAAAAACATCATTTCACAATTTTCAAACCACGGTGAAAAGATCATTGTTCCCCGAAACTCATTTTTTGCATCATCCTTCATGTTGTGGACTGAAATCCATGCATCGCTGTCAATTATTCCTTCAATAAACACATTTATTAATTATAAAAAATCATAAATTCATTTTCAAAAAACTGATTCTTTAATATAAACTATTATAAAATGAATAACTATAGTTAAAATATAGGGATAATAAATTCCAACCAATAATATTTATTTGATAAAATTTTCAAAAAATACGTGCAAAAAAATTAGGATATAGTATCTCAAAATATTAGGGTAAAATTTATCTTTTCCTATTTGATCTCCAATCATCAATAATATAAAGAGTGAATAATTTTTATATCCATAACTATGATTATACCATCATTCATGAGAAAGTGAATAGAAGGGTTATCCTAGACTGATTTTTTCAATATTATAATTCATTTATTTTAGTTTATAGAATACTATCAATTCTTAAAATTATATTGGAAGAGGATATGAGAATGTATCACTCCAACAATTAGTTAAAACACATAGAAATATATAATTTTAAAAAAAGATATAAATATAAAATTAAAGAGGTATAAAATTATATAATTCAATTTTATATTCATTTCTCATAGAGTAATGTTAAATTAATACTTAAAGAACAGCAATGATCCATATGTGACATATATACTGATTCTATATTTTAATGGAATCAAGTTGAAATTTTCTTTCATTATATAACATTAATGTATCATTCCATGAAATTAATGGATGAAATATAAGTGATTGTGTATCACTTATCAAATATTGATCAAATAATTCCTATTAGGGATAAATCCTTGGTGGATAATTTTTGAAATTAGAATGTGGAGTCGATTTTGAAACTCCAAGGGCTTCCAACTTACATTATATCTGACTAATAACAATGTTTCTCATTTTTATCAAGGATTGTAATATTATTTAATATCGTATGTGAATTTTAGTTTGATAATTCACTCTATGATATATGTTCAATTAGTGAATACTTTTCATATTCTTGACGATATGTTACATAATTGGATACCTAATTTTGGTGGCTCTTGGAGAATTCATTTATCTATTCTAGATTTTATGAAAATTATTTCTATCAGGAATTTATTTGGTTTGATCTATCAGAATAATTGTTATATTTGTTTCCATTCAAAATTATTCTATATTGTGATCTAAAATTCATCACTCAATAGTCCAATAATATTTTGGATAATGAAAAAGTGGGTGAAAATGTTCAAAAATTGATTATCGATGGTGTAATATTTCCCAAAAACATATATTTACTAGATGTGAGAAACATAAATATTTTGAGTCAATGATATTGTTTCTTATGGAGTCTCTCCTAAAATAGGATATTTATGGATGGGAAAACAAAGAAATAATTCTATTTTGTTCATTAGACCATTCAAAAATATAGATTGTATAAAGGAATTAGATTATAAATTAGATTTTCCAACATGGGTTAGAATAATTAATGATATTTTTAATGTATATTTGAAGAGTATATGAGTACTAGTTCCAAATCATGTTATTTTTTATCATGATATTTATTTGTAATTAGATGATGCCTTTATAGAGATACCATTTTCAATTATTGATTGAAGTGATAAAATATTTTTGGCCCAGATCATTCCCTTGGTATATGTTTGATGATTTCATAATCATTGTTAACAAGAGACCAGAGAACATGGTTCTGATATAAAGGATCAAGGGCTTAGTGATTTCACATAACAAGTATGTTAATGCCTCTCAAAGATGAGAAATTAATTATAGGGATCTTGTAAAAACCTGAATGCTTCTATGTTAGTTTTATATTTCAGTTTTAGATTCTCAATAAAGTAATTGGGTTAATTATATGTTTTGGAGGTATATATATGTTCTTTGGAGAGGTATGGAGGAGTAAGGATGGTTCCTTGTGTACTAAAGTAGAATCGACTACCTGGTGGACTTGTATTAGGTACCTCATGGGTGTCGCCGAGGTGTGACAGATCTGGTTCGTCTAATGGGAACCTTATGGATGTATAATGAGAAACTTATGAAAATAAACTTAAATAAGGGTGTTTTTTTAATTTAATATCACTTAATTAATAACAATTTTTCTATAAATTTTTTTTTCCTCACAAATTATATATTTATCCTCCATTGAGAGCTTCTCCTCCTACTCCAATGATCCACCTGCTACAATAATATTTATTTTAATAAAGATCGGTCAAAAAACATACAATGGGAGTTGATCCTGGTTCAATATATGGTGGGTTCCACCTTTTCATCTAGTTTTATACAATATTTAATGTAGTTTTGTGACTTAATTAACAAGCCATTCTTTCAGGGTTTTGAATCTAAGGATCTTTATGGTTTTCCTTCTACTAGGTGGTGGCTACAGTAATAATCATCATACTCATGGTAATTATTCCCCCATGTGGGTTTTAATTTTGTTTTATTATAATATTAGTGAGTCAAACTTTCAATCGTGCTAATCTAGGATTCTTAAATCCATTCACATCATTCATATCATTCCATCCGGGCTAAGGGCCCAGTATTTTCCTAGTTTTTCCTACATGATCCTCTAATATTCATATCATTTTTTCAAAGTGTGCATATTGATGAGGAATGGAACAGAGTGAGGGATAACCAATATAATGATTTTTATTGAATATATATTAATAAATATTCCATTTTACCTAGAGATTTATTGGAATTATTTAACCAATATTGATTCAATAATACTCAATCCTTGTTTATAATTATTAGGTTGTGCCAATGTATAATAATGATGAAAAATACATGTTATTTCATTTCATTATATATATTTTATTAAATTATTCCATTTTTAAGGGATACAAAATTGCCACTCCTTTTTATTGTGAAATTGGATGTGCCATTTTTGTGATTACTCACACATATATTCTGATGGAATTCGTCCATTATTTGGAAATCATATAGTAATTAATATAAATTTTTAGAATGAACATTCATTTATAAGGATATTCCTTGTAGATAATTCATATTATAGAAATAATTACTATATTTAAATTAAAAAATAATATTGTTATGACTTATTTTGGCCTTTATTTGGATGATTCAAATTATATTACTCCCTTATGACTCTAAATGTTATGAAATACATAATAATTCATTAATTTGATCTTATGAGGAATATTGGTTAGATGTATGATTTAATAATTATATAATAATTTTTTTATGAATATAGTATTGAAGTTATTATTAGAGGGTTATTGTTTAAATTTTAGACTTATATAATTGTTTTTCATTTATGGTATTTCAATGTGTTGAGACATGGTCTAAATGATCCATCTTGGGACATGTGTAGTGGTTACACATCTGGATTCTTCATATACATATGTAAATATCCTTATATTTAAGTGGGATTATGTGTATGTATATGATTATGATTTATCTAAATATATAAATTCTTTCTTTTTATTCTACGGTTCCTCTTATGTGAGGATTATTATATTTTGTAAGTAACTAAAAAGAGGCACATGGCCTCCCATATGAGATTGTATCTAAAATTATTCTTATAGAGGATAATGAAATATGTTCATATCTATGTCTATATATATGTGTTTCTATGTTATTAAACATCATTTTATTGATGATGTATTGTGTCTTATATATTTATCAAGTAGATTCCTTGTGGTAGATATGTACCATACATTGATTTTATTCATAGATCAATGAAAATTTAGTTGACATTGATACAATTTAGAAGAGTCAATAAATCATTATCTATATTTTCTGTTTAATTTGAATAGCATGAAAACATATATAGAATGTTTATTTTCATTATAGTACCATAATTATAGAAAATTTATGTTTTCTAATTACCGGTATAAATTATATTAATTATTCACAAACATAGATTTTGTGTTTACTAGTTGAGTTCTAGTAGTAACTTCCATGAGGTATATTGTACTCTCACTGACATAAGTTCTATTTAAATGTATGTGGACCTTGATTAGTATTCCCCAATTCATAAGAGCTAAGTGTTTTTGAGAATGGGATCACACTGAACAGGAGATGATAATTAATGATAGAATCTACTATATTTTTCTATCATAATAGGAATTTGGTGTTGTTTTTATTTTATAATTTTACCTAGAGGGTATTTCACATTGAGTCTTTCCATTTTTTCCTCTTATGGTGTGTTTGGTTAGCAGTTTTCAAGTAATGTGTTTTTCAATTTGGGACATTTTTATGTATATAATGTTTGTTTTGTTCTATGATATAATTTTAATGTATGATCATATAGACATTACATATTTTAATGACTAGGTAATCAAACAACTAGATGATACACTTATGATTGTTGAAACATGGTCAACTAAGTCTGATGAACCCAATATCCATTTGAAATTTAAAATATTCCATTTATTTATTTATATATTGATGAATCAAATCATAAATAGGTTAAAATAACACACACTAATTTATATTTAACACTTGGAATTTATCATTTTCTGCATTAAATAAAAAACACTCAAATATATATATTATGTCGGTATATCCTTCATCTTTTTCAGGTAAAATTGAACCATAGTTCAATGTTCTTGATCATCCAATGTTGGGATTTTCTGAATTATCAAGGAATTATAACATGGTTATTTGGGATTAATTAACATAGTTCACATTGATGGTTGACTTCTAATGCATGACATGGTGTAATTAGGACAAAAAGTTTGAGGGAATCCAATTTCAAGAATTCGGGACTGGGGAGTCAACTAAATAGATCAAGGAACTATGAGTAAATGTTGTTGGAATTTTGAATGCCTACCCGAAACCCATCAAATTTCTTTCCAACAATATTTTTGGATGATGATAAGGGTAATATGGATCCCTTCCACCATAAATAACAAAGATAATGATTTTATGATGCTAATGGTGAAGGATTTTAGGTTTTGATAAAATAGTAGGATATTAAGAAATATAATATATATTTTTTTGTCTACTTTTATGAAATAAATTACTAAAACAATGATCATATTATTTGTAGAAACAAAAATAAAATGGCTTCAAAAATATCAACGTGATCCATACATGAAAAGTATATCCTTTTCATCAGAAAATATTTCCAATAATGGAAAATGTACTTATAAACTATCTTATTCCATGAAAGGAAATATTATATGCTGGAGGAAACTATTCCTGATGTTCTTGTAAATGTGGCTAGAGAGGAATATTTTTCACTTTATGAGAAAAAATTGAATTATTCTACATATTTTCAATTTTTATTCCATATTATATGACTGATGATCTTGTGAAGCAACATTAGGACATGGATGAACACAGTATAAAGTCTCACCTTCAGGATCTCTATCAATAGATATTGTTAAAATAAATATATGAGATCAGAAATGCACTATTTACAACTATTATGGGGGAGTAAAAACTAGTTGGGAATCATGTATTCATAAAAATTGGTTATATTGAATTATTATACATCTTAGGGATTAAATTCATAGATGAGTTTTACACAGATCTCACAATTTCCCTCATCCCATTTAATTATCTAGTTTAATTGCTAATTATAACTTGTTCAACAATGATAAGAGTATTTTAGAACATCTTAGTTGTATTCCCCACGTGGATAAAGACATGGTGCATGAACAACCTATGGTATATATGGTGTATAAGAAAAGTAAAAACAAGGAAAATTGGATAAATACCCATAAAAATTCTAAAATCATGAGGATCATACTTCTAAGAAGAGTATTATCTGAATTAATTGGCAGGAAAAGGATGTAATATGCAATGGAAGTTGTAAGAAAGATCATTGGAGGATGAACAACACTCAGAATCATGGGTAAGCTAAATCTTTGTTCATTATCTATTTTAGTAATTAAATATTTACACATTGGGTATTACATAGAGCCTATGGTTCACTGACATATATAAAAATGAAGTAACCACATATATTTTGAATGATTATTAGAGGATATGGGGATTTGATATCTTCCAATGGTGAGAGTCTCGTTTCTCTATCCATTGGTGACTACCACATTTCATTACCACCATGATTCATATTTGTTTTAAAGGATTCTTATTTTTTTAACTATTACCATGGACATATTTCTATATCATTCCTGGATGCAGATGGTTTGATTTTCAGTTTTGGTAAAAAAATTGATTCTTTTTAAAATACAACATATGTATCGAACTTTAAAATAATGGTTTTTCGTATTAAATTACAAAAACCAAGTATTTTACATAGATAATGAATCATGTTAGAATGATTCATATGACAGCAAGATATGGCATCATGGTTATGGTCATGAGGACTAGAATCATTTGAAAAAGTTCAATAAATTTGTTTTTTATAGATACTTTTCTACTAAAAAACAAAAAGTATTTCATTCTTGGTTATAAGGAAAATTGATGAAAGGACTATTTGTTTGACATGGTGAAAGATCCATTGAACTTTTATGGTTGGTATACACTAACTTTTGTTGTCCATTTAATGTTTATGTTTTCGGTGGGTATTCTAACATAAAAATGTTTAGAGATAACATTAGTAGATATGGATATGTCTGCATGATGAGGTATAAGTCTTTAGCCTTTAGAAAATTAATAAATGTATAGAATGAGGTAATGAATAATTTTTGAAAGAAAATAAGCAGTCTTGAATAGATTGACGTGCTGATAATATTAACCATGAGTTTATCAACATTCTATGAGAGTTTGGGATTATATATCAACTCACTCCACCTTACAAAACATTGTGTAATGTTGTTAGTAAATGGAGTAACAATACCATGTTATACATTGTAAGGTTGATGATGAGTCATGTAGATTTTTATTATCCCTTTGGGGATATGAATTACCAAATAAAACTTATACACTAAACTGAGTACCAAAAAATGAAGAAAACATAATTACCTTTATGTTATGGATTGGGAATAAACCTATTTGTTCACATAAATGTGTATGGATTTTTGAATAATTTGTTAACTCATTCTTTGGAAAAAATACCACTTGATTCACAAAGTGTATCTTTATAGGGTATCATAATTAATGAAATGCAAGCCACCTAGAAAACCACATAGAAAAAAATGTTATTGTGACAACAACCCCATATTTCATGAGATGTAGAATATCCTCAAAAGGGGTATAAGGATAAATAATTACTTTAATGAATTTGGTGTTCAATATACACTAGAGTTAGTATGTGAATAGATTCCATAGGTCCCCATGGAATAAGAAGTTCCTAAAACAAAATTACTATGTCAGAGAACTGGAGAGGTAAGAGAACTAGCAATATGTGGGTTTATAGTCACTGATGATGGTGACTCATTATTGGTTGACAATGATAAACCTCTCCCTTATAAATAGGTAGTGGGGAGATTAATAGATTAAAGATGGAAAGAATCAATTTATTCTAAAATGCATTCCATATATCAGAACCAAGATTGTGTTATGGATAATGTGCAAGTGGATGTAAAGCATATCTGGTGAAAATGTGTATTCAAGTGAAAAATGGACATGAAAGGTAAATTAAATACCTATAAAGAAAGTTTGGGGGATAATGGGTTTAAATATAATTAAGGAATTGTCCTTGATGAAACCATTTCACCAGTTTCCATGTTTAAATATGTTCGAAATATACTTGCTATAGAAGCTTACCATAACTATGAGATTTGGTATAAGGATGTTAAAACAGATTTACCTATTGGTAATATTTTTTAATATGTGTATATGACACTTTTAAAAGGTTTTGTGACTCTTAGTGATTCGAAAATTATTTTAATTTTTTATAGATCCATTTATTGAATGAATAAAGAATCACGGTCATGGAATTTTAGATTCAATGAAGCTAAAAAATAATTTTGGTTCAATTATTAATTAATGGGATCTATGTGTTTATAAGAGGTTTAGAGGGAATTATTTCATTATCCTAATAGTATATGTTGATTCCATATTACTTATTTTAAATAATATACCAATCTTACATTCTGTTACTGGTTAAACATGTGTTTATATATGAATTACAATGGTGAAGCATCCTATATTATATGGATAGAGATCATTATTCATAGATCCAAGAATATTGTTGTACTATTTTATGGTAAATAGATTGACCATTTAAGATAGATATTTAGTATGGAATAATCTAATAGATTATTTATTATAGTGACAATTGGTATATATTTTTCTAATAAAACATGTCCACAAAACCAAGAGGATAAAGTTGTAATGAGTAAGATCCCATAAACTTCATATATATGATAAATCAAGTATTCCATGTTACATAATAAACATGATCTTTCATGTGCATTGACATGGAAACATTATATCAATTTTATCCAAAATAATTTCATTGGTCTACTATTATGTTTATCTTTAAGTATCTTGGATGAACTAAGGATATATTCATGATTCATAGAGGAGATGAGGAGGTAAAAATAAGTAGTTATAACTATGATAGTTTTTATATAGTTTATAATTATTTGAAGTCACGTCTAGGATATTTTTTCTATCACAATTGAGGAGTTGTTAGCGGGAAGAGTTCAAAGAAGCTATTTGTCACTGATTCTAATATGGAGTTCAATTATATAATGTATTTTTTCATTAAAGGAATCCATTTAGATATAAAACATTGACTTGGACATTGATATGGTACCTATAATTAAATTCTCCATCACGTTTTATTGTGATAATATTATAGTGTTGTATCTTGTAAAAGAGACAACATTATAAAAAGGAAAAAAACATAGTACTGACGTATCAGTATTGAGGTATTTTTATTATACTGGTAAATTTTTTGTATTTATAGTTCCCATAACAGAGAATGTGGAAGACCACATGAATAAAAGACTATATCAGAAAAATAAATAATATAATGTGAGAGATACTAGACTGATGGTTGTTAGTAGTTGGCTCTTGTGAATATAGGAGTCTGCTGAAGATGGTGCACTTGAACAAACATTATTGTACATTATGATAACCTATAACCATTATTTTGATTATTAATAAACTCATTACCACATCCTGATAGATATTCTACATAACATAGTACGTGGTAATGACCTATGAGTAGTTGTCTCACTAAAAAACCATAACACTTCCCCTCTATGATGAGAACTAAAAAGTTTCATGACATTATTCATTAATTTATGATCTTTAGCTAGGTGAAATCATTTGAGGAAAGAAACTGGCTATTAGGGGTGGACACTCAAAAGTCATTGAGGTAAAATCTCATGGTCTATATCCTTGGTAATATCTACAGTATAATATTTTAATAATGAGACATTCCAATATGTAATCCACACATCATTGTTTCATTGGATGTTTCTATATTCATATGTGTGTACTGATCCTTAGAATTTAATATTATTATTAATGGGTGTAACAAGTATCTTACTTTTATGTATTCAAAAAAATTGTGATGAAAATTTTTCTTGAAAAGGTATGATATATTTGGTGGGACATGAGTAATATTTAATTAATGAATAATGTGTGAAAGGATTTTCCCCTTCTGTTTTTTAACAAGAGTTTATATCTCAGGCCCATAGATGGCAATAGTATGTCCAAATTAATTCAATGTCCATGGTGTTCTATCGGCCATTTCAATTTCTATAAATCTAAAGAAAGAGACATCGAGCACATATGATAGTGGCACTAGCATGAAAGCTGGATGAATAAAGATACAATGATAAAGGAAATTTATTATATAATAAGAATTCAAATCAGGTATTATGTCCTTCTGACATTATATTCATTATTTATGGATATCTTCTCCAGATTATAGGAACTAATCTTAGACTTCCAGCTATTTTTCTTATTTCCAATGAGATATAGGCCTCGAGGGTCACATGATAAGTGTTTCCAAAATCACTTATAAATAATATATAATAATTTATTATCTAACATGATGAATAAATATTATTCATGCAAGTGGTTTAATAAATATTCATGTTGTCTGGATCACATATATTGTATCCCTAGTTATTCAAGAGAATATTGTTTGAGAAAAAATTTTATTCAGTGTTTAATTATTTAATGGTGAATAATTACGTGATTTTTTTATTAAATAAATATATATTACTCAATACCTGATAAATATTAAGAAGGAATGGAAGACAGAGTTGAATGGTTTATTGAGAAATAATATTTAATTTAATTCATGAGTTTAAATCATATGAATAAATAAAAGGAAAAAATATTATTTTCATTAAAAAGGAGGGGTTTCGCAATGATGAAATAAATTATAATGCAAAATTTTGTAATTATTTATTTCTAACCTTAATGATATATAAACCCAATTATATTTTTCTTTTAGATATCCAATTCTTTTTTTGTGTGAACAAATACATATGGATAGAATCCTTTAAATTCCAAGTGATCTCTCTCTCTAAGTATTCTCACTACAAAATAGATGTATCTTAAACCACCTTCCACTCATGGGTCTAGAGAGATCATGTAGAATCATTTTGATGTGATTTTCAGGGTGATCAAAGGAAGACTATACAAGTAATAGGATCAATCGTGATATCACCCAAAGAATAATTTGGAGACATTCAAATATTTCTGGAACATGTGTGTGTCAATAATATAGGATGTATATTCTTTATTCTTACAATTCCACAATGATATGAAATATTTTTTTTCCAGAACTATCATTGAAGAAACAATTTATCCAAGGTAATTCTATAAATGATTAAATTATTATAAATAATATGTACTAATGTTATGGTTTGGTTCTAGTTTGTATCCATTTTCTATGTTACTTAATTTAATTACTTTGATCATGATGTTCACCATCATTTAAATTTATGATTAATCATCGATCAAGGAAAAAATGCAAAATTGAGCATGTCTCATCTGATACATCTACTATGCCTGGAACCCACAACTAAGAGAATTGTGCAATTGATCTATTATAAAATGGATTTTATTGAATATATATATTCTTAGAGAGATACAGTGATGTTATTACAGATATATTATGATATTATTTTGTTTGTAATGATTATTACATGTTTAACAAGATGTAAATAAAGAACTACTATAAATTACATTGGACTAATGGTTTCATTAATCAATTGAAGGGAGGTTTTTAATTCCTTATCATGGATTTTCGGTCCACATTACATTAGGTGATGATAAAGGTGTAATTTTTTCTAAATATTGACTTATGGTATTGAAATAGACTTAACGAGTTTATGGTGATACATTTCAATTTCTGAAATATCCTTTTAGTATTCATTGGATTGATGAGCATACAGTTTCATGAGTTGTTGAACTAGTTTATATTGGTTTTCATTGATGGAATCCTGGTATATTTGAAGAATTTGGAAGAAACACAAATAATTTTTAGTATTTCTTAGAGATTCTTCAGTGATTTATTTTTTTATATCCTAATGTCCAAGTAAATTTATTAGATTTATGGGATTCACTTTCTTATAAATTACATTTCTAATCAATGTATAGTTGTCCATACATTGAAGACAAAGACAATTATTTCTTGAATATCACTAAGAAAACTGTTATAAGTACACCATTTCCCCATAATTACTAGCTTCTATAATCACTTGAAATTAAACTAACCTAATATTATTATATCTACTTTAAATATCATCCATTACACGATGATGAACATCATGATCAAAGGAATGTAAATGGTGATATTTAAAGTAGGGACATTGGGTAGCTAATTGGTTGACCATGAAATTTATATGGGTTGATTCATGAGAGGTTGGAGATGAATAAAGGATAATTGAAGAACTTACATATATATTTACACATATAGTTATGGTGGGTATTATATAACAACATAATTCTCATATATATATATATATTATCAAATGATTTTTTATATATAAATACATTAATCACAACTCATAAACCTAATGGTCTATTGTTTTTTGGAGATTGGATGCATAATTCATCAACATAAAAACAAAAAAAAATCATTATTTTGTCTTCCAAAATGTTTTCTTAAATCCCATTGAAATTATATTAAAACATTGAATACCCTATTGATATAAATAAAAGAAATGGATAAGGTTATTATCCCAATAAAATAATGATCAGTGTATGAAATGAGAGTGACATAATAAATACAAACCAAGAGGCATATCTTGTTATCATAATTTGGGAGGACCGTAGACATGGAAAATAGAATAAAGGAAATATATTATGTTTTATTGGTCTCATAAATGTCTGAAAACAACATCAAACATGAAATAATATGAATAAATCAAGACTCCTTGACAAGAAACATAACATAGCATGTTAGTCTAATTGATCATGCACTATACATGATATCAAATGAGTTCAAAACACTACCCAATTCATTGGGAGATATATACTTATAATAAAACCTGTCACATGATAATATATACGTGTGTGCATATTAAAAATAAGGGATTTATATCATACATAATTCATATGTACGAGAGAACCTATGAGAAGGAAAAATGTTTCGTAATATTTTCTCAAGCATAACCAAATGATATATAATAAATTTGGATAAATAAAATGTTTATTTAACTAAAAAGTTGTATTTAATGAATATGGAGTACATAAGAATAAAACAATCATAAGAAATTTGTGGATAAGTATGTATAGAAATGAACATCTTAAATGATGTTTGGTAATATGAGTAAATAAGAATTACGGAACATAAATTCATAGTTTTTACCTTGAGAATAGAAATAATCCTAAATAGTTTTCAAAACAATAATATCTTGTTTACAAATCATGGGAGTGTAAAGACTATAAAATTGTGAATTATTAAATGGAATAATAAATAAAAAATATTCCATTAATTAATATTCCCTTAAAAAAGGATTATTATGGGTGATGTATAAAATAATATATCCTTATAAATAAATGGAAACTAATCTAGGTATAATTGGGAAAATAATATTTATATAATCTATAAGGGTTTTATATATAGATAATAGAAAAAAAATATTGATTTATATATAATAACCTAAAAGAGAATATGTTTTTTTGAATTTCCCTTACCTTGAGTAAAGACTAGGATTTGGCACTTCTCTAACCTCCTTAATAATAGAATTAAAAAAGTTATTTTAATACTCCATAAACATATTATTTTTTTATTTCACATTTTAATCTCTATTTTTTATCATATTCCATTAATTTATTTTATTTTTGTTGCTTACATTGGCCAATTGGGTTTTCCATTCAACATCTTAAAAACTACATTAATAATTTAGACATGGTAATTAATGATATCATATAGATCCATGACAACAAAAATTATAGAGATTTTGAGTCTTTATTATACATTTAGAAAAAAAATTATAAATTGTAATATATATTCCAAAATAGTTTCAAATGTAGAGATGTATCCTCACACACTCCTTTAAGAGAATTCAAATTACCATAATCAGTTATTTTTAATATCATTGATATTGTTAACAATTTATATGTAAATAATGTTAATAACTTGATAAAGTTTATATTGATTCATTAATTTTCCTTTTATAACCATCTATGTGAGGTGGTAAAATATTTTTTTTATAACAGCATCCATATAGGTGTTTACTGTTTTCCAGAATAGGGTTAGTGTTATTCAAAACTATAAAAAGGTATTGTGTGAATTACATGATAAAATTTTTTAGATTAATGTGTGAATATATTATTAGTTTTATTATTAATAACATTTTTATTAAAATATAATGATTATATAGATGGAATACATAAAAACATTAAACGGTTTGTGAAATAGTGTCATGACCCCACCCAAGACAGGGCTCAAGCGGCAACTACCCCTATTATCCTCCGTAGGTCAGGGGTCAAAAAACATAGAAGGAATATCCAGAATGGGAATTCCATTTCTATAGTACCAATATGAACAGAAATATCTATATCGATGCAGAATTTTAGAGGGAATGATTGACAGATGAAACACATCCATAAAGTAAACCAAGAAAGAATAACCACTTGGGTGTACAATAGTATGAAAGTGTAAGCTGAAAATTAAAAGTGAAAAATAGACTACCAACAAAAAATATCCCCCAAACTAAAATATATATATAAGTAAACCACTAAAAGAGTCTCACTCTTGAATCACAAACTACGACTATAGTACGTAGTCCAAAGTACCAGGTTTCCTTAATCTCCTATATAGTCATAGTTGAGATTTCCATATTCTACATAAGAAATTATAAATGTGGGAATATCCCATGATGGGGTGAGGATATACATATCCAGTAGGATTCCCAAGAAGCACATGACCCTCAGCCCTGTTGGTGAGGACTTTTAAAGTGCATCCTAGAGACCTGAGATCAAATCCAGGTGGATGTATTTTTATTGGAGTAACACTCCAAGCTTCAACGGTATGTTTCCCTTTGAATAATATAATACCTTGTATTGTACACAACTTCGAGTTCTAACGTACCACAACCAATCAAACTAGCTGTTATGAATATTAATACCCAATTTTTAAAATTTTATCAATTTTATCATTCAAAATGGACTTCATTTTTGGGTTCGTAATATCTAAATTATCTTAGGGTGAAATTTTGATCTCTTTTTGAAAACATTCAATTTTTAATGAATAGTGAAAAATAATGAGTTATAGTTTAAAACCGAATTTTTATTTAAATAAATATTTATTTTATTTAAATTTATTTTAGGTAAAAATAGATACATAATAACTATATAAGTTTAAAATAATTCATTGGAGTTGTTTTAAAATAAGTTTTGATATATATAAATTCTATTTAACTTTTTACCGTCTTTTACCCACCTCCAATGAGCATTTTCAAATTTACATAAAATTTAATTTTGACCGCTTCTGTGAGTTGAATTTCAAAAATAAAAGAGACAAGGTTGATATCATTAAGTAATAGGTGGTTCAATAAGATGAAAATATTTTTAGGTGAATAGTAACTTTTTACTTTTATTTACCATGGTTAAAAGTAAATAGGGTAAATAAGGGAAAAATGATATTATTGTTACCCAAACTCATGTCTATTTATATTATATAAGTATAATTCGACTAAAAACAAACTCAGGAATAAAATATGAACCTCTTTGGTCAACTTGGATTAGATTAGTACATTTATTATTATTTAATTCAAAGAAGAGTTAAAAGTGTTAAATTGCACGTTTAATAAGTAAACCATTTTTAATATATGGTTACACAGGCTATAAAATGGACTATAAATATTCATTAGAAATATAAAATGATTTCCTACATAATGGTATTTTATTTCAAATTTTTAGACATTAAATAATTTAATTTATTTATGATGCAATGATGATGCAGTATTTTCCTTATTAATGAAAGAATAAAATAAATGGTATTATACATGTTAAAATAAATATAATTTTAATGTTTTTATTCCATAGAAGAATTTTATAGGTTAATGGAATATGTTATTATTTATCAAATGAATTTCGTTATAATTAATAATGCTATAAGGAATTTACCAAAAAAATAGAAAATAGTGTCAAAATTGATATAAAAGAGTTTATAAAACAAATATTATATTATTAATTGATATTATATTCCTAAAAATATAAGGTTTGGCCAAAGGTGTTAAATAATATTATATATGTCATTAATTAACCACTTTAGGTTATATTGGAAATTTATAGTATGTTTATTAACCATATAATATAAAAATACCAAGAGACATGGTAAATGTCAAACTATTTAACTAAGAGTTAAATCTAAAAGATAAAGTTAATATAGTGACCCAAACCTATATAAAACCTTTTTTATGGGTGGTTGTATACCCATACACACCTAATCCTTTAAATAATTCATTTTTGATCCATTATAAACCGAAAATGATTTTATTACAAAAAAAATATTTCTGGTTTTTCCTAAGGTGCCCCTCACCCCTCTTATAAAAGGGCACTCCCCCTTCCCTCAAATTCACAACTTCAAAGCCATTTGGATCGGCCAAAACCTTACTAAATACCCTCTTAATTGTCTTACCTTCATCATATAGGACTTAATTTAGTCATAAAGCCAACCTAAATATCCATTTTGATCGAATCAAAAGGAAGAACTCGAAGAAGAGGTAAAATTATTTCATCACCTCTTTCAAGTTCCTTTCTTCTTCCAATTCCCCTTTCTTTTTTGATTCCATTATAAAATAATAAATTCAGTATCATCAATATAATTTTATTTTATTATAAATTTGGTACAACCATATTCATTATTCTTTCCATCCTTTGAATGACATGTCACCATAGGTGCGTACGTACGGCTTACCGTCTCCACATCGTGGTGTAGTTGTTATTCAATACATTATTATTTGGATGGGTATAATAATGATTTATAATTGACTTAAATAATAAATATAACATGATAAATATTATTTATATATAATATACCATCCAATTATATATTATTTTAATATCAAAATAATAATATTGTCGCTCGTGCGTACGTACAGATTACCGTCACAACGAACGTGATGAGATTCATTCTCCATCGTATCCATTCAAGACTAATTTCATTTGATGATTAAAAAATGTTAAAAAATTTGATATAATTATGGATATGAATAAGATACATCCCATCCATAAAAAATTTGACTCACATAACAAATAATATAAAGGAAAACGAATCTGTTAACACCTGCAACAATAATAATACTAAGAAATTATTAACAAATAAATGTTAAAAAATAATATATGATGCCATATTAATGTATATGATTATTGTATAATTTAACAACAATTATTTCACTATTATATAGGAGGTTAACCTACCCTCGACCAAAGAAAAGTACAAGGTAAGGGGTTTTCATCTCACTCCTTATTCCCGTGAGATTCATTCTATATTGCAACTATTTCCTTTTGTGTGGTGTACGTACTACCCATAAGTGTATTATTTGTGTAATAAACTTTAATTTATGTGTATTTACATCTTCATTATATGATACTTCTTTCATGTGGTGTATGTTTCATATGTTACCCAATTGGTAAGGGTTAATTTCACAATCTATTTATTATCCAAGGTTGTTTTAACGTAAATATCTACTGGGACCTCTTTATCATCCAAATACATGTTTCTTAAAAATGTATTCAAAAACATTTTTACTATTTACTAGACTATGGGTTAAAGTCATTTATAATATTTTTCTACTTTTTATAAAATGGTTTGAAATGAATCTTTCTATCGTTTTCCAAACAAGGTACCTTATGACCTTTTTGAAAAAATTAAGGTAAGAATGTTTTTTTATCTTATATGGAGGGTGAAGCTATTTTACACCATTATAACACCTTTTAATCTTCCATTAAAATCTTATAAGAAATTTCCAAAATAACTATTTTCTTTTAAATGGTTTTCAACAATAAAGAGGAATTTATTTTATATAGTTTCATTTCATCTATGTCATTATCCTTTGATAGATTTTCAACTTGTTTGAAGTTGATTTATTATGATACAAATATTCCATATTGTATTCAAGGTTTTGTGATATGTTTGACTGTGGATGTGTTATTTTTATACCATTCATGGTTTATGGAAAAATTATTTGACATTTCCTATACTAGTTTTAATACGAATGATTATGTTATATTTGAACCTTTTCATATGACGAATGCATTGGACTTAGTAAGTGACGGGTGGAGCCCGATATAGCTCCTTGATACATTGGTAGGTCTCCTAAGACAAACTAGTGTATTAGAACAAGGCCTTGAAAAAATATTATTTGTAGTCTTGGCACAAGGCCTCGACTATATGGTTATGAAGTCTGGCATTATGCATTCCATCATAATGAAAGTTGCTATTGAAGTTGCATGAGATTATTTTACTAGTAGAATATCCTTTTGAATATGTAAATGGAATTATTTGATTTTATATTTTTCATATTATGATGAAGTTAAAGTTTAAAAAGTCTATTTTTAGTCTTATAAATTTCCATATATGTTTATGCTTATTTTAGAAATTTTACGATATATTGTTATCCTTAATTAGAATCTGAGCTCACCCCTTTCTTTGTTTTATTTTTTCAAGGATGCGAAGAAGTATGTTATGACAGACCTGCATGGATAGTTTGATGTGATATGATTTTGGTCTATGGTAAAAATGTTGTTGTTGTTTTTCATTTTATAATGTAATTTAAAACTTATGAATGTATCTATTATTTCCAAGGATACTAAACTGATCGGTCTTTCAGGACATGGATTCCTTCTTTCATGCCAATGTTATTTAATAATGCAGTGACTTTGGGCTTCTGAGTTCGGGGCATTGTATCAGAGGAAGTTTAGTAAAAACCTTGGAATATATATTTAGATAAACTCTAATTAGAGAACATTACCCTAGTATATACTTTGAGGATTAGTATACAAGAACTTCCTTGAATTTTGGTATTGTAGAGATTTTGTGAGTTTTCCAAGAAATACATCCCTGTCTAGATACGAGTAGGTAGAGGTGGATCTGGAAAGTATTTACCAAGGGGTAAAACCTAAAAACACTACTTTGAGCTAGACTCAAACAGGAACTGGTGCACAACAACGGGCCTTGCTACACACTTGGTTATGACACTCCCAGGGGATATGCTTAGGATAATTCTAATTTTATTTACAAATAATTATAAAGAGTTATTCAGAAAGAGATTTCTCACACCAACCTATTGGGATGATGATGGTGAAATAAAACACATAGGCCCAGAACTTGTTGAGGAAACAATGCAAAAGTTTAAGGCAATCCAATCCCACATCAAAGAATCTTAAAGTAGGCAGAAGAGCTATGATGATAACCGAAGGAAGGATATGGAATTTCTAGTAGGAGATCATGTTTTCTTAAAGGTATCTCTATGGAAGTGTGTTATAAATTTTGGTAAGAAGGGTAAATTGAGTCCCAGGTACATCAGACCTTTCGGAAATCTAGAAAGAATTGGGGTTGTAGCTTACCTTTTGGCAATGCCACCAAGTGTCTTCAAATTTCATGATGTGTTCCACATATCTATTTTGAGAAACTACATTCCAAACGCAATGCATGTACTTACCTATCAGGAATTAGAACTAGAACCCTATCTGTCTTATTGCGAAGAGCCTGTCAAGGTTCTTGATACATGAGAACAAGTGTTGAGAAACCGGATGACTCGTCTGGTAAAAGTTATATGGAGAAATCATAAGATGGAAGAGAAAATGTGGGAACCCAGGGAACTCATGATGAAGAACCAGCAGAATCTTTTTATCTAGTTATATTCTAGAAATTTTGAGGAAAAAATTATTTGAAGGAGGGGAGAATGTAACACCCCAAGCTTCCACGGTAATTTTCCCTATGAATAATGAAATAACTTGCATTATATGCAACTTTGAGTTCTAACACACCACAACCAATAAAAATAGTCATTATGAATAATAATACCAACTTTTTGAAATTTTATCAATTTTATCTTTCAAAATGGACATCATTTTTGGGTTCGGAATATCAAAATTTGCATAGGGAGATTTTTTGGTATTTTTCTGAAAACATTCAATTTTTGATGAATAGTGAAATACACTAAGTTATAGTTTAAAACCAACATTTTATTTAAATTTATTTTAGGTAAAAATATATACATAATACCTATATAAGTTTAGTGTAATTCATTGGAGTCATTTTATTATAAGTTTAGATATATAAAAATTTTATTGAACTTTTTTCCATCTTTTTCCCACCACTTAGGAGAATTTGCAAATTTACATAAAACCTAATTTTACCGCTTCTTTGAGTTGAATTTAAAAAATCCGAGAGACATGGTTCATATCAATATGTAAAATTTGGTTCAATAAGATGGAAATAATTTTTGGTGAATAGTAACTTTTTACTTTTATTTACCACGGTTAAAAGTAAATAGGGTAAATAAGGGTAAAAATGATATTATTATTACCCTAAAACGTGTCCTAATTTTTTTGAATAAGTATAATTCTACCAAAAACAACCTTAGGAATAAAATATGAACCTCTTTGGTCCACATAGATTAGATTAGGACAATTATTATTATTTAATTCAAAGAAGAGTTAAAAATGATAAATTCAATGTTTAATAACTAAACCATTTATTATATAGGGTTACACACAATATAAAATCAACTATAAATATTCATTATAAATATAAAAATATTTACAACATAATGTTATTTTATTTATATTTTTTAGACATTAAATAAATTAATTTATTTATGACACAATGATGATGCATTATTTTTCATTATTAATGAATGAATCAAATAAATTGTATTATAGAAGTTAAAATAAATATAATATTAATGTTTTTCTTCCATCCACGAATTTTATAGGTTAATTTGACATGTTAGGATTGACCAAAAGAATTTTTTTTAAGTAATAATTCTGTTAGGAATTTAGCAGAAACAAAATAGAAAATAGTGTCAAAATTGATATAAAAGAGTTTTTAAAACAAATATTATATTATTAATTGATATTCTATTCCTAAAAATCTAAGGATCCGCCAAAGGTCTTAAATAATATTATATATGTCATTGATGAACCAATTGAGGATTTCTTGGAAGTTTATAGATTGTTTATTATCCATATAATATAGAAATACAAAGAAGCATGGTAAATGTCAAACTATTTAACTAAGAGTTAAATCTAAGAGAAAAAGTTAATAGAGTGACCCAAACCTATCTAAAACCTATTGGTTTAGTGGTCTTCGACCAATAACCACATTAGCCTTTAAATAATTTATTTTGGAGCCATTAGAAACCGAAAATGATTTTATTATAAAATAATATTTATATTTGTTCCTAAGGTGCCTCTCACCCCTCTTATAAAAGGGCACTCCCCCTTCCCTCAAATTCACACCTTCCAAGCTATTTTGATCATCCAACTCCTACACAAATACCCTCTCAACTATCCTCCCTTCATCCTAGATGAATTCCTTTATTCATAAATCCAACCTATGAATCCCTTTTGATCAAATCAAAAGGTAGAACCCGGAGAAGAGGTGAATATTTCATCACCTCTTTCAAGTTATTTTCTTCTTCCACTTCCTCTTTCTTTTTTGTTTCAATTATAAAATAATAACTCCAGTATCTTCTATATACTGTGATGTTATTATAAATATGGTACAAGAATAATCATTATTCTATCCATCCTTTGAAATACATGTCACCATACGTGCGAACGTACGGCTTACCGTCTCTAATTTCATTTTATGATAAAAAATAATTTTTAAAGGCTTGATATAATTTTGTATATGAATAATATACATCCCATCCAAAACAAATATGACTCACATAACAATGAATATAAAGGAAAATGAATCTGTTAACACCTGAAACAATGATAATACTAAGATATTATTATCAAAGCAATGTTAAAAGATCATATATGATATCATATTAAAGTATATGATTATTTTATAATTTAATAACAATTATTTCACTATTATACAGGAGGTTAACCTACCCTCGTCCAAGGAAAAGTTCAAGGTAAGGGTTTTTCGTCTCACTGCTTATTCTTGTGAGATTCATGATATATTGCCAATATTTCCTTCTATGTGGTGTATGTACTGCCCATAATTGTCTTCTTTGTGTAATAAAAATTAATTTATGTGTATTTACATCTTCATTGTATGATACTTCTATCATGGGGTCTATTTTTTGTAAGTTACCAAATTATTAATGATTAATTTCACAATCTCTTTATTATCAAAGGTTGTTTTTACGGAAGAATCTATTGGGACCTCTTTATCATCCACATCCATGTTTCATAAAAGTGTATTAAAAAAAATTACTATTTACTAGACTTTTGGTTAAAGTAATTTAAACCCTTGTTTGAATTTTTATAAAATTTTTTGAAATGAATCTTTCCATTGTTTTCCAAACAAGGTACCTTATGACCATTTCAAAAAATTAAGGAAAGAATATTTTTTTTAACTTATATGGAGGGTGCGGCTATTTTTCGCCATTATAACACCTTCGAAGCTTCCATTACAAGATTATAATAATATTTCCAAAATAAATATTTTTTATTAAATGGTTACTAAATAGAAATATGCATTTATTTCAAATAGTTTCATTTCATCTATGTCAACATCCTTTAATAGATTTTCAACATGTTTGAAGTTTATTTATTAAGATAAAAATCTGCCATTTTGTATTGAAGTTTTTTTGATATGTTTTACTGTGGATGTGTTATTTTTATACCATTCATGGTTTATGGATAAAGTATTTGACATTTCCTATGTGAGTTTTAATATGAATGTTTATGTTCTGTTTGAACCGTTTTATATGAGGAATGCATTGGACTTAGTAAGTGACGGGTGGAGCATGTTATAGCTCCTCGATGCATCAGTAGGTCCCATTAGACAAACTAGTGTCCTGGCACACGGCATTGACAAAATCTTATTTGTAGTCATGTCACAAGGCCTTCACTATTTCGTTATGAGGTCTGGCATTATGCATTCCATCATTATAAAAGTTTCTATTGATGTTTCATGTGATTATTCGACTAGTAGAATATCTATTTAAATAAGTAAATGGAATTATTTGATTTTATCTTTTCCATATTATGCTGAATTTCATGTTTAAAAAGTCTTTTTTAGTCTTATACATTTCCTTAAATGGTTATGCTTATTTATGAAAGTTTCTGATATATTGTTATCCTTACTGAGCATCTGAGCTCACCCCTTTCTATGTTTTATTTTTCCCAGGATGTGAAGAATTATTTTATGACAGACTTTCAAGGATAGTCTGAGGGGATATGAGTTTGGTCTATGGAAAAAATGTTTTTGTAGTTTTTCATTTTATAATATATTGTAAAACTTATGAATGTATCTAGTATTTCTAAGGCTACTAAACCGATCAGTCTATCGGGATATGATTTCCTTATATCATGCAAATGTTATGTAATAATGCACTGACTCTGGGCTTCTGGGGTCGGGGCATTACAATAGGTTATTGTAATAAGACTATAGAATTCACAATAGTAGTTACTATAGTAGGTAGTATATCATGTATGGTTCCGTACTATTTGGTACAATAACAACTGGATCTATTCACATGTTTGGGCCTTCGGGCCATCGGTTTGGTCCTCGGGTCTATCAAGGCCTTTGGGACACCCAAGGCCTTCAATCCATTAAGGTTTTCGGGGCACCTCAAGGACATCAGTCCATATCCAGGCCTTCATGACACCTTGAATCCTTTAGTATACATGAATTTCCTAATGTACCAGTCTATCTAAAAATGAACAAGACCCTAGTTGAGGATTCATAGAAGGCACATTCCAAAAAGATTAGCTAATTAGACTTGGAAGAATGAGAGTGTATGGCCTTTCCATCAGTATTAGGCATGTTCTTCCCTTCACATGATAGATTTTTGACCAGTCATGTGAAGGTGGAGTGTCGATCACGATGAATATGTTGGAGAGGGTCAATTTCTAGTAGTTATATTTTGGGATGAACTCCTGTAATACCTTCTGATCATGTAATGTCACGAAAGCTTATGAGCCATGTACAAGTTCTCCTTCTACCCTTAAATCGGTGATTATCAAAAATGAATAAAAAACTATGGCCTTCAGGCTATTCATGTAGGATTCTTTAGATGTTTAAGGGTGTGTAGTACGAGATACAACATGGAAAGAATAATGATTGATTCTGGATATAGTAAAGGAGAGTATCTCAACCTAAACTAACAGTTAAATTAACCTCATCCACCCTCAAGTGAACTAAAAATGTTATTAGATGTTATACACATCAATTTTTCCCCACCTATAGTAGTAGAGTATGTCCTTCCAACAAATAGAATCTAAAAATAGAAAGCATGTGGAATACCTTGCGCATCTTCACCTATTTTTAATGGATAGTAATCAACTACAAGGGTATTGAATAGAATAATATATATATTCTCAATAAAACGTTTCTTGAATGAGAGAGTAGGGGACCACCATCTAATAGCTTATCCCAAGAGTAAAATTCACCAATAGTTCCAAAATACTCAAAATGCCCATGAGAAAGTTAGACCCGCTCCTACCAAATTTTATTAAAAAATAAAGGGCACAAACAGAACATAAAAAGGGAGGTTTACAAAGCCTAGTAAAAGACTTACCAAAAGCATCTGCCTCAACAAATGGAACACAACGATCAAAATCGATAAAAGACCATTCAGAACTATATTCCACAATAGCCTTCTTTGACAAAGCATCAGCAACCTGATTAGCCTCTCTATAAGCATGAGTCACCTCAAAAATGAAACCATCAAGGAGTTGGAGACAATAAATACAAGTAGGAAACATCATCCATGGTATGTTCCTTTACCACCTTCGAAGAATATCAACAGCCGCCATTGAGTCTGATTGAAGCCAGAGAAATCTCCAACCATAGTGAACTGCATATCTGATAGCTTTAACCATAGCCCACAACTTAGCCTCAAAGGCAGAACCCTGGCCAATATAATAATAAACGCAGCCCTTAATGAAGCCTCGATAGGTACGGAAGACACCACCACAGCCTGAAGGCCCTGGTGCACCTGAAGCTGCCCCATCAACATTGACCTTCACCCAAGATGGAATAGGAGGGATCCATCTGATTGACTTAATCACCAATGGTTTTCTAACCCAGCCAGCAATGCTAATGTTCCTCAAGATAATAAGATCATTCAACTCATTATTCATACATCCTACCTACACTCATGAGGCTGTGAAGATATCCCTATGAATTTCCCTCACCCCTGACCATAAAGTTGGATTAATATCCTAAAAAACCTGAACATTTCTAGCCGTCCAAATGATTCCAATTGTTTCTGAAACAGCATCCATGAGGATATTCTGGACCTTCTCACAATAGTAGTAAGAAGCTATTGAAGCAAGGAGTCCCTAAGACAATCCCAAATCCAGAAAGCACCCTGTCATATCCTGGATATAATTCCATAACCTGCAAATCAGAGAACAAGACAAGAAAAGATGGTCAATTGATTCTATCATAGAAATACAGGTAGATCAGGTTGAGCCAAGCTGAATCCCAGCCCTTTGAGGAGTACAGTGCACTGGGATCCTTCTATTCCATATCCTCCAAAGAATTAAATAATCTAAAGGAGGGATGAAGCATGTCTGGAAGGCATAAATCCACCTAGGAGTTGCATTCTACCCAGCACACAAGTACTGATACACAGCCCAGGTAGTGATGACATCATTAGTGCTTGGTTTCCATACAAGATTATCTTTGTCGATGTAATTATATCTATGGATGTCATCTTTAATCTGAGGGGGAATGAAATCATAAATACCTGGTCTTCCATCCTATATTCTAGAAACCGAATAGAGCATCACACCCGGTGGAATGTCAACCTCCTCTTCGATCAGTCTAGCCATCCAATTAGTACTCCAAGCCTTCAATTTAGACTCCCTACAAACAATCCACTTCGAGCAGAACATGATCCGAATAAAATATTACTTTAAAAGTAGTCCAAATAGAAGAAGAAATATAATGATGATAGCGATCCCAATTATTTGAGGTAATCTGGGATGAGAGGAATTCCATTGAAGTGTCTTGAGAGGTGATAAGAGTCCATGTGAACTTACTAAGTAGTGCCTTATTAAACAGCCCCAAATCCTTATTTCCAAGACCCCCCATATTAATTGGTTTGATGCACTCTTTACATTACACCACAACCAATTTACTTTCATATATGGAACCAGTCCATATGAAATTTTTGATAAGCCTTTGGATTTCTTTACTAAGATTCTTTGGCCACCTGTAAATTGAAAACGCATAGACAAACATAGAGGTAGTCACCGAGTTGACACGACAGACTCTCCCAGCATGAGACATAGCTTTGCCTTTCCAAGTTTCCATCTGAGAAATAATTCGTGAGAAGATAGATTCAAGATGACACCTTTTGAAACGTCCCCAGAAAAGAGGGACTCCATGATATGTGAAAGGTAATGAGACCTTTTTAACCCAATGAGATCTTGTGATTTTATTCTGCCTTCTGATGGAGACTCCCTCCCCAAATACCATGAAATAATTATAAAAGCCAATGTCCTACCTAGACACATCCTCATAGTACTTGAAAATGGTTTTAATTGAAGACACAGTCCTTGTGTTGGAATTACCAAATAACATGATGTCATCAGCATACAATAAATGGGAAGGGGCATAAAGATCTCTACTGGCTTTAATCTGATTCTATAGGCCAGCTTGAATGAGGATATAAAGTAAAATACTCAAATAATCCTTAGCAAGGTCAAAAAATAGTCCAGAGAGAGGTTCCACCTGCCTAAATCCCCTAAAGCACTGAAAGAATCCCTTGGGTGAGCCATTGACAAGAATAGATAACTTATCCCTCTTAAGAATACTATGAATTAGATTGATGATCCTTGTATAAAATCCATCCATTCCAATAATAGAAACAATAAAACTCCATTTTGTTGTGTCAGAAGCCTTCAATATATCAATTTTCATCACAAAGCTACCTTGTTTCACCTTTCTTCTCATGGCATTAATACATTCAGAGGCAGTGAAAATACATGTTTGTATACTTCTTCTCGGCATAATCCCAAATTTATTCAGGGTAATGAGTCCCTCGACCACTTTTCCCAACCTTGTGGAAATTATCTTACTGATGATCTTAGGGATAGTATTGCCAATAGCAACCGGTCTGAAATCCTTAATATCAATTGCACTCTTCTTCTTGGGAATGAGCGAAATGAAATTGGAATTTGCACCATAATTCATGGAGGTAGTAGAAAAGAACTCCCTGGCTACATTAATCACTTCATCATGGACAATATCCCAATTAAACATGAAGAACTTATTAGTAAAACCATCTGGCCCTGAAACACTGTCAATGTTCAAAGAGAAAAGGGCTTCCCGTACCTCTATTCCCCCAGGTACCTCCACAAGTTTCTCATTTGTTGAATCATCAATACTTGGGGTGATGTTTCTCACAATCATATGGTATCTATCAACCCCATTTTCAGAATAGAGAGTGAAAAGTAGCTCACAACCACATTGGAGATGTCATTCTCTGTAGTGAAAATCCTTCCATTTGTATTTAAATAACCGACACCCCTTCTGAATTTTATTTCCTTATGAGGACGATGGAAAAAAGTTATAGTTCTTATCCCCTTCTTTCAACCACTGTAGATTGTAAACAGATCTGTCCAGATTCCCAGTATCTTTTTCATTTTCCCATAATTAATTGTCCAATCAAACTCCACCTCGTAATTGCAACACAATGTCGAGGGGACACATCCTCTATGTAGGGAGCCCTTTCCCTAGTACAATAGGAGGGTCCCACTCTGATATTTTTTTGAGGAACTCCATTATCCCTCTCTTATTGGAGGGTAACACTGAGAAAGTATCGGTATGGTACCCATGCCCTTGCCGATGGGTGATCCCAGTTTATTATTCATCTAGGACTCCACTTACCATATCTATTGGCATGTCAACTCAGTATGTCATCAAGGGACTCCACTTCCCAACTCTATTGGAAGGTAAACATGGAATTTTTGTCAATGAACTCCACTACCCAACCCTACTGTTCGGTACCACTCAGAAAGGCTATCGAGGAATTTCATTGCACATTGCTCCTAGAGAGTACCAATTGATAGACATCATGGTACTCCACTTCCCCCCTCCCCCTTACTGAGGGTACCACTCAAAATGATTTTATAGGAACTCCAATGATTATCCCAGCAGGAGGGTACCACTCGATAGTTGATTATTATCAATCTTGATCACTACCATCATACATCATCTCCTCAATATTAATAATGCACATAACATTTCACATAATTTATTTATATCCACAACTAGTTGACCTATATAATTATATGTAGAAAACTACTCAGGATAGGATAATCATTGAGAAAAATCTGAGATCAAATGAAGGAGATATGGAAGTGTGAATTTCATCAAATGGTTTCAAGGGGTTCACAACATGTGAGGGGACCCACATTACATGTGGTCCCACTATACCGTAATGGCCATTTCCCTATTTGTAGATATCTTTGAATCCATGTGACATTATACACTATGCATGTGTACTTCACAACATGTCCAAGCCAACTAGGATCAGGCCATGTTCTTCTGGCAGTGTTCATGTACCAACCTATGTGTTTGTGTACTAAACCTATGTCAATGTACTTAGGTACATGATCATATACTTAGAAATTTACATTCACTTGGGTTTCCATCCATCTGATCTTACACATGGGTTGACCAATAGAGGAAGTGGTACACAACATATAGGATGGATACATGCCATTCCATCCTAATAATTTAAAAAAACCCTATCCACCACCTTTAAAGGGTAACATGTCATCTGCTCTACCTTGAACATGGTGTGTAGACAAGATTTGTCAGAAATTCCAACTCTAATTACCATGTTTTAGATCTGGTATTCCCTTCATATATGCTTCTTTTATTCCACTTTTGATTTGTATATCTTACCATGATTCTTGGTTTTTATCCTTCCTTTACCAGAAATCAGATCTGGTGGTTTGTGGGGGGGTTTTCACATGAACATTTCATTATGGATCCTTCCACATTCATAGATATGGACTCTAATTGTCTAATGGAACATTAAAAATCCATAATAAACACAGATCAATCCATACTCCATCAATTTGTGCCTCACAGATGATTCTATCATGCTTTTGAGGGTCTGATTAGACTTTGTACAACACAACAATGTATGACATAGACCGTAGGGTCAAACTAGTGATGATTGTGATGAAACGATGGGGAAAATCACAACAAAAATAGTTTAATTGATAATTTTCAATTGTTCTTTCCCAACGATCAATAACGATCATCCAGGGTTAGAAAAAATTGAATAATTCAATTATGATTTTGATATACAGGCGCATGCTTAATGTACAATTCAAGCTAAATTAAGAACATGGATCGATCTACTAAACACTTTAGTTAAAAGGGAATAAGTAAAAAAAATTATGATTCCAACGGGATATTGGATCATTCTTCACCAAATAAATTTCTCTAAAAAATGGAAGAAGTTATTTCAATCCCTGTGTCATGATCTAAAATGATCCTATGTTTTTTCATCGTGTGATGTGATTATCCAAGGGGAGATGAGAAATAAGATCTATAATTCTACTAGGGTTTATGCAGATAATATTATAGAATTATCCTTGTCGGTATTCTTATAGAATATTTCATTATTTCAAAATTGAATTCATTATTTAATCAATTAATTAATTAATCATCTTAACGTACTTCCAAGAAGTGAGTGGTCGGATCACCCTGTGTCAACATTTTTTAGGTTGGGCCTAGGGTAAACACCACATTTTGAACTCAACCATAGTCTCATATTTCAGATCCATGATTTTTTAAGAGTAATTCTATTTTATTTAGCAAGATGAGGATAGAGAATATAAAAAATATTTAATTTTGTTTTAATATTAATTATGGGCACATCGAGCCTCACAATGGAACACCATATCAAAACCTAGCTCTAAAACTATATATAGAAATATTTCAAAGTCATACGTGGGAAAATGGGTTTCTACATTATTCTCTCCATAATTTTTTTATCCCCAAAAAGTAAAACTATGCAAACAACTCAAGATACTGAGCCCGCAATTAGCTCTCTCTTTCCCAGGAACTCTCGAGCACATTCCCATGCTTTAACAACATGTGAACCAAGTCTATGGTCCATCCACACATTTCCCACTCCTATTGATCCTCGATTACCATATGGTTCTCCACAAAACTAGATCTATCTTTAAGGTCCAACTCAACCTAGTCAATGATGTTCATAGGTTCGTGAATGTATCACCTTAGTGGTGACACGTTGAAGACATCATGCACCCACTCGATATATGGGGTTAGAGAGAGGTGGTAGGAAACCTCACCATCCCTCCGCACAATTTTGAATGGCAGAATGAACTTTAAAGATAATTCTCTCCCTATCCAAGCCTCTCTAATACTCTTCACAGTGAGAATCTCTTGAAAACATGGTCATTATCCTCAAAATATAAGGGTCTAAAAAAATGATCTTTATACAATTATTTTCTACTCTAGGTTGTCCTTATATACTCATAGATGACATGGGCCTTCTTTTTCATCACCTTCACCATCTCTAAACCAACATGAAATGTCCTAACCATATTTTTACAATATAAGGATGACCTGGATGGCCTCCTGCACAGGGCCTCTAAAGGTTTAATGAAAATAGTTGAGTGGTTTGTGTTGTTCTATAAGAGGTTTTCCAAGGGAAATTGATCATATGAGCTCTAGAAATAGTCTAACATGTAATCCCGTAGAATATCCTCCATCACCTAGATAGTGTCCTCAGTATACCCCTCGGTATAGGGGTGAAAGGATATACTCATCCTCATTTTGTCCCAAATCCCTTATGTAAAACATTAAACATTGAGAAGTAATCCACAATTGATGATTGAAGACAATCATCGAGGGAACCCCATGAAAGAGAATGATCTCCTGTACAAACAACTTTTCAAATCTCTCAACCGATATTTGATCCCTAGTAGAAAGGAAGTGTATCGATATCATGACTCAGTCATCTATAAACATGATGCATCCTTGTCCCTTAAATTTTTGTGTGATTCCTGTAATGAAGTCCATTGTTATTTAGTCCTATTTCTACTCTGGGGTCTTAATAGGATACAAAACAACTGCCACACATGGTGTTTAGTCTTCACCATCATATAGGTGAGGCATCGAATGGATGAATCAAGTAAGCATCATCTCATTATGGTCCAACAAAACTATCGTTGAAGGTATCTATACATCTTCCCTGCATCGAGATGTTTAGCTAGAGGATATGTGTATAAATTTCTCATCACCGCCTCAACACCAAGACAAGAACTACTGTCCATCCGTGGAATAAGATGACATGGTTACCTTCTTCCGAATATCCATATGATGATTTTCCTAAGGATGTATGATCATGTATGACCTAACAACCAATGTCTCCCCCATGATAGTCTATCAAATTATCAGGAAGCATATGAGTCAACACCATTGACTTCAGAAAATTTGTACCATCCTTTTCTGCCTGGGTCAGTTGTAGAGAGGCCAACTACTTTGAATCCTCATACACCAAGTAATCTAGAGAGTTACTGCAAAGGGAAATAGCTAAAAAATTACCCTTCCATGAAGTATAGACTATCTGGAAGTCATGGTCCTTTTGGAACTCCAACTAGTTCTGTTGTATCAGGTTTATGTATCTCTGTTTGAAGACGTACCCTCGACATTAGTGGTCATAATAAACCATAATGTGCTAACCCAAAAGGTATTACCTCAATATCCTCAAAGAGAATACAACAGATGCCATATCTATGTATTTAATTACATAGTTCTACTAAGTGGTTCTCAACTGCCTCGACTCGTACATAATAATTGTTTTTCACTACATCATCATGTATCTGAGATTATATATTCGGGAATCGCATTGCACTGCATAATCAACACCCTCCTCTTTGAATCTCCATGCTGGATTACTCGTTAGCCTCATCCTAAACTCATCCGAGGTACAGTGTCACAACTTAAGAAAAGTAAACAACTTCCCTTTTCACATCAGGGTAGTCAAAGGGACCAAAAATCTAGAGAATTATTTCACAAACCTCCTATAGTACTCTAAAAACCCACAAAAATTCAGCACATCTAACACACTCTTAGGTGGATCCCAAGAAAGAACAGCATCTATCCTCACAATGTCTATGACTAAACCATGATCAGTAATGGATATCCCAAGATTTTAACCTCCTAAATCCATAACCAAATTTTCATAATCATTCCATAAAGTTGGTGCTCTGAATGAAAATATAGGATAATACTCAAGGGATCTGCATGGTCCTCCTCTGATGAAGAGTAGTAGAGTATGTCTTCTATGAAGAAAAGATCAAAATGGTCAAAATATGGTTGGATGACCTTATTCATAAAATCCATAAACATGGTCGGATCCTTCTTCACAATAAATTTCATCACTAGAAACTCATAGTGTCCATAGAAACATCAAAATTCATGATCTGGAATATCAACATCACAAACCCTCAACTGGGGGTTGCTGGAATGCATAACAATATTTGAGAAACATATTTTACCTCAATAATATTAAAATTGGTTGTCAATATTTGAAATGGTGTACTTTTTCCCTATCATTACCTAGTTCAAGAAATGATAATCCATTCAAATCTACAAGCTCATGTGTGTATTTTTCTTGAATAAGACATCAGCTGGGTAAGGGGACACACTATGTCTGATGAAACCTTTATTTCAATGGTCATTCAACTAAAACCAAAGTTCTCCTGGCTTTATAGGTTTCATCTGATATACTATAGAATATATAGTAGTGGGACTGGGAAGCATTTCAATGAAAAAACGCATCTCCTTCCTTAGAGGTAGTCTCGAAACATCATATGGGAATACTTCCATGTAATCATCTACAACTGAATGAATCCAAATTATTGAATTTCATTATGAACCAATGGATATACTCACTAATTGATGGGTGATGTGATGTTTTGTCCTTCTCAAAAACCTTCTTATCCTAGCCAAAGATCACTCTTACTGGAAAAGGATAATATTGTCCCATATGCACATAAGAATGTAAATAGTCTATGGTGAAATTCAATTTGTGATCGAACCATGGGAAACCAATCCATATCCAAGATGACGTCATAGGTTTCCATAATTGCCACAAAAAGTTCCCAAGTGAACCTCAATCAACCAAGTGATAGCTCGAATTGCTGGAAGATAACAGATACAGAAAAAGTGTTCTCTTTTAGAAAATCCTAACGATGTTTATGGGATAACCCCTCAACTGTGATATCCATCTCCCACACAAGGTGTAGAGCCATTATGGAAAAATGGAACTTATGTATACTAGGAATTAATAAATTGTATTAAATATATAGATCTTACCTCTAATAATCTCATGTACTGTAGGTTTATAAGACTTAAAAGCATGTAGCTATTTGTGGCCATAGTTGCTAGATCCCTAAGCCCGACATGGGACACCTGGTGGTGGTAGTGGAAGTTACTCATGCCATCATCCATCATCCATAGATCCTCATAATCATCTTCTAGTTCCTCCTCCCTAGGGACTACAATGCCCTGACCTGGGATATCACTAATCACGATGTTACCTCTTCCATAGAGGTTCGTCAGCTACCTGCTTTTAATGATCAGCATATCTAGTTAAGAAGTCACACACCATGTGACCTCCCCCGTCACAAGTGAAGCATATCCCCTCTATAGGATTCCTTGGTTCTCTATGGAACCTCTGCACTATACAACCACATGACTCAGTCTTCTTATAAAAAGTTTTACTATCATGAGATCCTGCCAACTAGAGCCTTCTAGGTGTTGTAGAAAACTCAACTCTAGGTTCCTTATTACTAGCCTAATCTACCTAGAATCCCTTTTATAAAATGATATATGTATCTAGTTCCTTATTTATCACCCCTATATAGGTGGGGATGCACAAGGTCACTATGATGTGATGTGTCTCTCTTTGGAGTCCCTACTCCAACATCTAGGCTCAGAAGCATCCATCATGGTTCATTTCAAGGGATTACTGAGTGTGGTATGTGAGCATCGCTTCATATTTATCCTCCATAATATCTCCCTTATGTATCTCTAGATTCTCATAGGTCTAGAATGATCTCAAGTAGGATGGGTAGTACTCATCACCAAACATATTTTGGTTGTCAGGACACAAGAGTGTTGACTCATCATTCATTTTCATAAAGGGGATTCACCAAAGCCTAACTACTCCGTGGAAGAGTATAGCTACAAATGAAACCAAAAAACCCATTTATGTATGAAAAAGAATAATAATACATACCACCAACTCTAGAAAATCTTTTACGGCCTAAGAATCTTGATCACCATGATATCTCTACGGCCTCTAGCAGTAGAACTCGTGAGGCACACTAAGACTATATGCATCCTTGGACTTGTTTGATTTAATGATCTATTGTTCAATAGGAGGAGATATTACTACCTTTCCTTATAGAGTCTCATGAGATGGACCCTGAATTCAGGCCTCATTACACATAAAATCATCATCACTATCCAAAACTAGTATCCTGGTTGTCTTTCATCTCAGAGGAATCCTTGGATTTATAATGATGTGCCACTGTTAGATGAGACAATATATACGTATATATATATATTCATATATATATTATCTTTATGGGGAGATGAATCAAAATAGATAGTAAATGATTCAATTCTATATGATGCATGTACCATTTTACCATGCAACCAATGTATCAGCATGCAGAGTAATCATGAAGGTAGTCAAGGTCCAAGAGAATGGATACATATGTTGCCACACCATCACTGGATTACATAGACTAATAGATACATTGAAGAAATTTTGACAATTTTTTCATAATCCCAACCAAATATTTATTAGGGGAAAAGTCTGAAAATGTCTTAAAGAATAAACATGATCGGATACCTATATTTCATGACCTGACCCAAGTCGTGGCTCGATCTACAACTACCCCAAGCCCACATCCATAGGCCATAGGTGGAAACTAGTTCTGAAGGAAAATATAACATGAGGATGTTTTTTGTTGAGAACCTAAATGAACATGAAAACCCATATAAATGAATATGTGAAGAGGGAAAGAGTAAAAGATGCAAGACAACTAAAAATGAAACCAAGCATGCATAACATCTAGGTTTTAAATGAATACGACATTGAAAGAAAAATAAATTGGGAAAAATAAATGATCAATAATAAATATGTAACAACCTAAAAAACAATAAATGTAAACTATAGAGAGATCCTGCCTTCTAAATCCCATGTTGTGACAATTGTATGTGGTAAAAAGTACTATGTATCCCCTATCTTTACTATAGGAATAGGAAAATAGTTTGTTGCCTTCATAAGACCCGACATGTGAGGGAAACTCCCATGCATGGTTGATTATATACATACCCAGTTGGATGTCTTGAAATCTAAAGGCAGAATAGTAAGAGATACAATGAGAATAGAATGATAGTAAATGAAAGATATAGTCAAAGAGAAATGACCAACCCAAATATAAAGTTAAAGTAACCTTTTCTAATCACATGGGGAACAACACGGTGAGTAGATAATCTTTACATCAAGTCATTTCCACCAATATATTTTGAGTAAACTCATTATACTATGCGAATCTAATCACGGAGAGAAAGTGGATAACCAAAATGTCTTTGCCTCTCTTAGAAGGAGAGAAACCAAATCCAACAGTATGGATATAGAAGAATAAAAATATATTCTCAGCAAAAATAAAGAGAAATGAGAGGGTAAGGGGGTATTCATCTCATAGATTATACCAATATGTAGAGTCACCAACATTTCAAAAATTACAACAATGATTCCAAACAACCCACATGTCTACCTATAAGTAATACTCTAGTTAGGGAACCTATTCCCAGGTACAAAAAGTGGGATCCACTATTTTATTCATCAAGGAACACAACTTCCCAGAACATACTAGAGGGTAACACTTTGAAAGTATTCATAGGGGACCCGCACCTATTCCCATGGGGGATCTCACTCTTGTAATTTTTAAGAAATAAAATGCCTAGCTCTAATAGAGGGTAAACTCAGTACGTCATCATGGGACTCAACTAAATATCTCCACTAGAAGGTAAACATTGAATATTCTTCGAGGAACTCCACTTTCCATCCCTACGTGATGGTACCACATGATAGTCATCAATAAACTCCCCTGCCTAGCCCAATTGGAGGGTACCATTGGGAAATTTTGTCAAGGCACTCCACTGGAAAAAATTATTAAGGGTTCCACTCAATATTCATCAACGAACACCACTACCCATCCATTCTGTATGGAACCACCAAGAATGCTCATCAAGGAACTCCACTTCCCACCCCTGCTAGAGGGTACCACTTGATAGTTGATGGTGATCCACCCTGATCACTTTAATGTCGAGAATTACCTTAGTAATTTTCTCAAAACAATTACCACATATCTCAAAATACACAAATGAGGGCACCATCAAGTTCAATATGAGAAAACACTTGGGATAGGCTATTCATGGGACACAATTCAAGTTCAAATGAAAGAGATACAAATGATTGATGTTTCCTAAAAAGAGGCCATGGTGTACACGGCATGTGAGGGGGCCCACACGATGTGTGGTCCCTCTCCACTATCGGTCCATTTCTTTGATGTTACATGGATCCCAATCCATGTAGTAGTACATACAGTGTGGGTGGAATACATGGAGAGTCCATGAAATCTGGTACTAGGTTGTGTCCTTCTTGTCATTTATGTACCAGACACTGTGTCCATGTACGGACCTAGTGTTTGTGTAGTTGAATACACATCTGTATACCCGACCATGCAATTCAAAATGAGATTCCATCCATGTGACCTAACACATGATTTTCCCAATCAATGATTTGTTATATGACATGTAATATGGCTACACGTCGTGCCATCCTTATGATTTCTGGAAACCCTAGCCACTTCTCCTGAGGGATATAGGCCGTGTTTTTTTCCTTGAGCATGGTGTGTAGTCATCTTTTCTCTAGAATTTCAGATCCTCTTCCCATGATTTATATATATTCATTTTTATGAAGATCCTACCTCAAATTCATTAAAGTGAGAGGACATGGACATGAGTTGTATTTTCCATTCATTGCTGACTAGAAATCATCTTTGGCTGTTCGTCAAGTCTTCATCGCAAGAAGGGTTCATTACAGATCATTACGACTTCATATATATGTACTTTGAATGTCCAAATGAACATTCAAAACCTATTATAATCACATATCAATCCATACATCACTGATATGGGCCTCATGTGTGTTTTTTTCATGGTTTTGGGGATCCATTGGGGCTTGACACTACCCGAAAAAGATAAATCGGGACCTCGAAGTCTTATTGGTGATGAATATGAAGAAAAAAGGGGTAAAAGAACTAGATAAATATTTTAATAGATTATTTCCAAGCATTATTGGCCAACAATAAAGGATGGGAATATGATGTTTGAAAACAATGAATAAATCAATTATGATTTAAATTCATGGGCACATACTCAATCCACAAATTGGCACAAATCCAATATCAGTGATCAATCATATAAATTATTTAATCAAAAGATCATAAATCAAAAAATTGATAATTCCTAGTTATATATTAGAACATTCAATGCCTAAGAATGTTCTATCCAACAAATGGAAGAAGCCTTTTCCTTCACTACATCCTTATCTTAGTTGATCATGCATTTAATCATTGTCACATGTGATTCCCCAATGGAGGAGGAGAGAGAAGCTCTGAAATTCACTAAGGGTTTATGCAGCTAACCCAAGAGAATTCTCCATTGATGTATTCTTAGTGAAAATTTTGTTGTGTCAAGAAATATTTTTTTTTTATTAAATAATTAAATAATCCACCTGACATACATTTATCAACAGTTTTTTACAAACTCCCCACATCAAACTATTTTATATTTCACCTTAGGTAAACAACAAATTCCAAGCTCAAGTGTGGTCTCGTATTTCTGATCTGATCTTTCTCTTAAATGTTATCTCCTTTAATTTAATAAATTGTGTGCACACAATATAATATAAATTGAATATTTCTATAAAATTAATTCTAAGCACAACAGACATCAAAATCGGACTCCGTATTAATACCTAACTCTGGTAATATATATAGAAATATTTCAATGACATACAATGAAAAACCAAGTCTCTTAAAATGAAAAAAAACCTTCTCAGTTTGAAATAGGACCTTTATAATACATCTTAATACTTTTTAGAATAATATTTTGGTGAGAATAAATATTATATGCCTTGGATGAGCAATTTTTCTGGATATTTTAGAATATTTTGTGAATGTAATGATTTTTTAACATGGAGATAAATGGTCGTATCTTTTCTTATTTATAGAGGTAGATGAGATATTTTTTATAATAAAATATTTTATCTTCAATTTGTGATGAAACTTGTTATTAAATTGTAAAGACTATATTTTTTAGTTTTACATAAGATATTAAAATAATATAACACGCTAATTCTATATCATTTCGCTATTCAACTACAATTTTTATTTTTTTCAAGAATAATTTTTATATTGATATCGACTATATTTTATCTTTAGGGGTTGTAAAAGTTAGAGGGTCATTGATAAATTTATGGAGTGGTGGCTAATCAACATTTTTGTTGGGGAGTCACATTATCTTTGATTCCATTGACTATGTTTTTTTTTGTAGGTTCTCCATGTACTTGGATTGGGTTCATTTCATTCTCAACCATTGTCCCTTTTCTGGTGGATATGCTCCATTATTAGTCATCATCATCATCATTGGAGACTATCGATGGATAGTGTGCTAGTCACAAATGTTGTGATGGTCATCGATATAGGGTATCAAGTGTTAGCTTGGATGATTTATGGAGATTCACTTCTACATTGGCATGATTTTAGGCGGGATGACGGAAATGTAAAACATGAATCACCAGTGTAGTGATCATTAAAGTTTTTTTAGAGAGGATGATATTAGAAATGTACGTGTAGTGGGAAACAAAAGCGAATCAATAATATCTTTCTCTATTGATGATGGTGTTCAATATATCCCTTTGTGGATCTTTAATTTAACTCTCTTTTGTTTGTTGGGGTCTATTTTTTAATGGATTTGGGACTTAGGTAAATGTTATTAAACTGAGAGATAATTTGATTTAGAAAAAAAAAATATGCCTACATTTCAAAAATCTAAATCTATGTGAATTTTCATACTGGTCTTCAAAATATTTTTGATTTTCGATCATTTGGGGAATTTGTCTTTGGGTATTTGAAATAAAATGGAATCCTCTAATGTAGTCATAGTGGTGAATTTTTCTTTCAATAAAGGAGATTGGACCCAAATCGTTTCATATGAATAATATAAAAACTTCATCCATATTCTTTTTCCAAGATGATTCAAACATGATATCCATTTCCTCAAAATATTTTACAAAATATAAAAAATGAAATTTTTAAATAAGATCCTTATTTCTTAAAACTAGATTTTTTTATAACACGACAAAATGAGAGACCATTAGAAAAATTAATTATTATCTCATAAAATAATATAATAATTAATATAAAAATAAAAAAATTGATAAAAAAATTTAACAATTTTTTTTAAAAAAAACAATTTTATCATAAATAATTATCTTAGTAAAAATATATCATAATTTTTTCCTAATAATATTTTTTCTTAGTGTCAAGAATATATTTTATCATATATATCACTTATTTAATTGGGTTTTAATATTGATTTTTTATAATTTTTTTTAATAAAATACATAAATGTTATTTTACTATACCAATGGTCATGTTACTATCCAAACAAACATGATAGTATTCCAACGGTCATATTTTGAAAGGTCTTATATCCTTTAAAAATCATATAAATAGTTTTTATATTCATAAAATATATTTCATTAAAATCACTCTCATGGGTTTATATTATTATTTTTGAAAATATAAATTTTGATTCTAATATTTTTTTATTTTTCCCAAAAGTCTTCATAGTGTTAATAATTCTTGGAGAATAGAATAATATAAATTTTATTATTCTATTTTTATTATTTTTTATGTTTATTATCCAATTTAAATATTTAAAATTTAATGTAATACATTTATTATATAAAATTAATGAAATGAAATATATTTTTTGTTTATTAGATGGTGTATTGTTTTTACTATATTACACACGTAAATATGTCATATGTTTATTCAAAATAATTATTCCACATACAAATCACTGAGGAATTACATTATTTCCCCTCAAATAAATATCATATTAGAAATTTTAGTTTACACTCTAAGACAAAAATATATGACCTCACTTCTATTTAATTTCGTCAGAAAGATTCTATGTTGTCTCCTCATACTTATGGTTTCCACATGGTACTTTTACATGGTGAGTTTTCATGATGCATAGAACATTCTCCCTAGGGTATAATATCATCATTTTATGGTCATCATAAGGGAGATAATTTTCCAACTATACCATCTCTATATTTAGTACATTTGCGGGATATAGTATGTACTTACTTATGATAGATACATGAAGAACA
Organism: Viscum album; assembly: GCA_963277665.1. NCBI lineage: Eukaryota > Viridiplantae > Streptophyta > Magnoliopsida > Santalales > Viscaceae > Viscum > Viscum album. The sequence goes on along the minus strand of OY728161.1, from coordinate 520,742,828 downwards.
TAATAACCTAAACACGGGTTTAGTGGGAGTGCTAGTTGGTAGGCCACTAATTAAATGATATCAAGAAAATCAAAAGGGAACAATAAATTTGGAACATATATTTTCCTTATTTAAAAACTTAATGAATCTCTTTTTTGGAGATATATGAATGAAAACATTATCTGAAACCACAAAATCTAGGTCTCATTAATGATTACTGAGATATATCTTATTTTGACTTTGTTCACATTAATATTGTTTTTGAAATGAATTTACCTTAAATGAAAATTATTTAAGTAGTTTGGTTCCTAGTATCTTATATTTTATAACTTCATCCAAATATTCTATTGAAATAAATTTAATTCATTATATGGATTCATATGGAACCAACTGGATTCTTATATGGAATCTATTGTTTCTTTAGAACATGACCAAAATAATATATTGATCCCAATATCATAAGATGTCTATGAAGTATGCTCTAGGCATATCATCTAGAGTTTATATGGTCCTTTCATATTGAAAATATATCTACTGATAACAATCCATACTATATTTCAACTATTATTTCAAGTATTGATAAAGAATTTTGAATAACAATAAGGTTAATCTTGGATCATGTTCGAATATAGTTGATGGTAGTGTTCCATAAATCTTCACCACATTTGTAATGTGTTTATAGATAATTTGGTAGAGTGAAATGTTCATATAAATGATGTTGACATGAATAGTCTTCATAAAGTGTTCCACTAAAAGTCGTATGGAATTTTTAATTTAGATTTTATACAAAATACCAGTGAAAAAATACATGTTGATGATTTTCCATTTCCTTATAGGTATGTGTAAAGGTTATATCATCAATTTGGAATTTCGTCATTGTGTCATCAGTTGATAGAATACCAATAATTCTGATGTATATTATGTAATCACTTTCTAGAAATCTACCAACTAGATGTTCTCTCAGAGATCTCTATACAACTTTTTTCTCACTTGGTGAATAGTGATCATCGATCTATGAGAAATATCTAATAGATAAAATTTTATTTGAATATCTAAAAATATAAAAGATCATGTACTAAATCCACTAGTAGAAAAATCAATTTTTACATCATCATTTTTTACATCGATTAATTATAACCGACGTGAAAAGCCGTATAATTGATTTATAACATCGGTTATAATATAACCGACGTTAAAAATGCATTATGTTAATTTATCACGTCAGTTATATTATAACTAACTTGATAAATCGAATATATCACTTTATCATGTCGGTTATAAAATAACTGACATGATAAATCCATTATCTTGCTTTATCACATCGGTTATATAACAATTGACTTAATAAATGAGTTTATCATGTTAGTTTTTTTAAAACAGACATAAAAGTTAAAATTTCGAATCACGCCAATAATGAGATCAATTTTTTTACAACCCAGCATTGAAATTTTCAATTGCCACCTAATATTTCATATACTACAAATTTATTTTAAACTGTTTTTTTCTGATTTTTCACGTCGGTTATATAATAATCGATGTGAAAAAATAAATTATTATGACCTTTTCACGTCGGTTATATAACAATTGACGTGAAAATTTCATTTTTATGACTTTTCCACGTCAGTTATTAAATAACCGATGTGAAAACTCAATAACAAACATGTATTTTAATTTCATAATCTTCTATTTGATAGGTCCCGAAGCTCAAATGGAGTTACTGTTCAAAATTTATGGCCATTTAATGTTGATCACCTCTAAAAATGTCTTAATGAATGTCAACTTATGATGGCCAGAACTTCTGATCTGTAACTCTGTTTCAGCTCCATGACCAGTCAAAACAATGCTTGGAAAATTATCTTCATGTTTTTAAACATTTTTCACCTCTGTTATTAAATAACTGATTTAAAATGTTTTTACAAACATGAAAAAAAATTACAAGTTTCTTTTTGAGTGGTTGCGGAGCTCAAACGGAGTTACGGATCAAAATTTATGGCAATCGGAAGTTGGCATTCTTTAATACTTCATTTAGAGGTGATCAAATTTTTATGGCTATAACTTTTGATTTGTAACTTCATTTGAGCTCCAGGACCAATAAACTAGAATATTATAAAATTAAATGCATTTTTTTTTTATTTCTCATGTAGGTTTTTTAATAACTGATGTGAAAAATCAGAGAAAATCGCTTAAAAATAAATTCGCGGAATACAAAATATTAGGCGGCCATTGAAAATTTCAATGCCGCGTTGTAAAAAAATTGATCTCATTATTGGTGTGATTCAAAATTTTAACTTTCACGTCTGTTTTTTTATAACCAATGTGAATGATAAGTTTTATATCCCCCCAGCACGGAATTTCAATTTTTTAAAGCACGAAATCAAAATTTCTGATTGCCGCCTAAAACATTTAATACTGAGTTTTCTTTTACCATATCATTAATATTTTTTCATTATGCACATGTGGTTAACATTTTTAACAATAATTTATTTCAACCATCACCATCCAACTGAGTCAACTCGTTTGATCTTCAACATGAATCCACTATTTCTTCTTTTTGTGATCGTATCAAGGTATTTGTTATTATTTTTCCACGATTTATGTTTTTTACGATTATTTTTCATAATTATTATACCATTTAATGATTCTTATTTTATTATATTGAATAATAATGTTTCGTATCATGGTAAAACTACAATTCATCCTTCGGATTCAAAAAATTCTTTTAAGATGATGTTCTTCACTCCACGATCCCATCAATGCATTAGTTATTATTTATCCATGATTTATATTTTTTGTGATTATTTTTATTAATTAATTTATGATTTAATGATTATTATTTTATTATAATGAATAATAATGTTTCTTATCAAGGTAAAACTACAAATCCTTCTTCAAATTCAAAAAATCCGTTTAAGATGAAGCTTTCGTTGGCTCATTCGATGATTCCTCGGAAAAAAATATCAATCTTCTGATAGTCATAACTTTTGAACCGTCAATCCATTTTAGCTCTACCACCAATCAAATCAAAGCTCATGAATTTATCTACAACATATTTAACATTTTTCATGTCGGTTATTAAATAAACAGCATAAACAAATTCCTTTTAATGACTATTGTTTAAAAATAGATGCGAAAAATAGTGTTCAGTAATCATTTTTTTTAAATGAATGGTCTTTCACGTGGGTTATTAAATAACCGACGTGAATTATTTTTTTTATATTCACGTCGGTTATTTAAAACCCGAAGTGTGTTTCAACGTCATTTTTTTTTTGAAAAATGGACAGTCTTTCACATCAGTTTGGAAATAACATAAATGAAAAATCATGAAAAAATATTTATAACATCGGTTAATAAATAACCAACATTAAAAACATATTTTTAACGTCGCTCACAAACTCGTCGGTTCAAAACCGGTGTGGAAAGGCAGAAATAACCGACGTAAAAAACTATTTTTATACTAGTGATTTTAAAAATCAATCATTATCCATAATGAATTTCATCGTTTTACACATTCTTATTACCTCTAACATCTTTTTTATCTCCATATAATTTATTTGAGCAACCTTAATATTATTCAGAATGTATGGTTGAATAATCATTTGAGAAATGTATTATATCATACATTCCATTATGATTCTCATGGCTATACATTTCATGTTTAAAAATATTGAATATTTATCGATCCCTATATTGGAAAAGGATAAATGGTCTTTTTATATAGATCATTGGCTACCTTTATCTCCTCTATTGGATGGTAATGGATTATGTAATTATTTCCCTTATTAAGCTCTATCCATTTTCATTGTAATACATTAATCAACTTATATATGAATATACACTCCGTTTTCTTATGGTTATTATATATGGAACACTTGTCTCTATAGATATAGTTACTTGAAATAATTAATTAAAAGGATACTGAAGCCAACTCTTGAACATGAATTAGGTAATTTCTCTCATGCACATTACTCAAATTCTAACATTTTTCCTCCAATAATTTAATATATATGATAATATAATATATAATTACCTTGATAAATTTTTCTAGAAAATATAATAATGATTGATTGAATAGTTTTGAGTCAAATTGAAATCAGTATAAACTCAAATTTTCTTTATCTTATACAAATATCCTTCATTGGAACATCCTCCATCTTCACTATCTACTGGTGATATCCTGACCAAATATGCATGTCATAATTATATTTCATCCTATTTATTTAATTTAAATTTTCATCAATCTATAGTATGGGATACTTGTTCATTATATTAAAAAATTATACAAGATAATCAATGAAAATATATTTTGATCCAATATTTTTCTCGAAAAATAGGACCAGCACACACCATGGTGATGAAGATGGTCATATGAAACCCTCTTCTTGATTCTATTGTATTTTTTCATTCAATTCTTATCATTAAATGGGAACCATTCTGTAGGTATTCTTATATATAGGAAAATCTTCATGTATGATATCAATTGAGAACTCAACATATTGTTGTAGAGGAAGACCCTAAATATGTTTTGGGGTTGTATTAACATATTCTTTGATAATGAAAAACCCATAAAATAAGATCATCTCCATTGTTTCATTCAATTTAAGAAGATATTAGAGCTATTAGGATATAATATCCATGCTTGGGAGTGGGATTCAAAATTAGATTTATCATTATACTTACATTTAATATAATTAAATGATGATTTGGGATATAGAAAGTTATTTCCATCTCTTAAAAATTGATTTTGTATCTCTATAAATACACCTAATTACTTTTCATTATAGAATTTAATTTCATTAATGAAATTATAAAATGGGTTTATGGTATATTCTTTCCACAAATCATTATTGGGTAAGATTTATATACTTGATATTAAACTGTTATAGCACATTGTTTTTTAATTGATAAATCATCCTCTATGTCTTAAGTTGATGTATTTCATATTATATTCATTATCCTTTTCTCCAAAAATAATACCTTATTTATTTTATAACAAATATATCAACTTGAATCTCAAAAACATATTATTAAATTATTTTTAATATAAAAATCCATAAATATAATGGTCAACATTTTTTGGGGGATTCGATTCTTATTTTATCAACATAAAAATAAAATTCATTATCTTTATATGAAACCCAAAAATGGATCCCCCAGAGGGGGTTGAGGATACACCTCAACTCATATGTTCATCCATATATAAAAGAGTTTTCGAGCTAGCAGTGAGGTACTATGTGGCACCATGGGTAGATTTTTTCCCATATAATAAAGAATAAATAAAAATACACAATAAAATAATCAATAAAAATCATAGTAAATAAAAAAGGATCATATATATTTGCACAAATAATAATAATATAATATTATATAATAATAATAAATATTAAAATTCATAAATAACAGTCAAAGATATATCCCCACATGTAGAAGATTAATGTACAATAATCAAATCACTGAAAACAATAATAGGAATCAATAAAATAATATCATAGAGTCACTATTAACCTCATCTCAACCAACCTACAACTCCTACACAATATCCATAATAAAGGCGTTCACTATCATCTAAATCTCGAACCATAATGATTTAATGCTTATCGATATTCCCAAGAAGCTTAGAAGTATAAACCAACTAAAACACCACCAAAATATCTATAAAATTAATTCTATAGTCATATAATAACAAATGTTGTAACAAAACATGTGATTACATATACTGGATTTGGATGAAATATTGAAATTTTCTTCTTGTGGATGACTCATATAGATAAATGGTTGATAAAATGAGATGACACCTATTCTAACATCTTGAAGAGGTATTTACAACCTTGAAATGAGTCTTAGTGGGTGAATCAAATATTGAGATTTAAATGGTGTAGGCTTGGAGAATCTGGGCTTGATATTGTAGCAATGTGATAGAGAGAGGGGTGGCAAATAGACCAGCTTCCTTTTAAGACTCATGGGACAACTAGTTATCCTATATTGGGTTGATATTAGGGTTAACATGGAAGATTTAAAGAATTATTTTTTTGATATATATTCTAATTATCCCCTCATAGGATTTATCTCTCTTTCATGAGTTTTTCAATGGTCATTTGATTATTTCCTCCTCTCCACCATCCATGAAAGACACTTGATGTGGGATGGATATATGTATGATTTATTGATGAATTCCTGAAATATCATTCATTCCTTATTTATCTTCTCCTCATTTATCCTCATGGTGTAGTGGATTTTCATATAGTTCTTCATGAATGATTCTATAGGAATTTCTTATTCTATTTTTCATGTGATGTGTCAATTATCCATTAATTTTATCCCACATTATTAAGTATAATAGTATCATGAATCATAGTGTGGTCTTGATTATATAATTGGATATAAATTTCACTCATCCATGATGAAATTTACTGAGAACTATGGGGATTTGGATTAACATGCTTAAAGATATCTCATGGATGTGAATTCATTTTTTATGTGAATTTCTTTAAGGGTAGGTCCTAGGATGTTTACAAATATAATTTTTGGTCAATTTGAGTTGAATTTCCTCTTAGACCATAGAATTGAATTGGGGACATAGCATACCATAGATTTATATGTTTTTAGGGAGTTTCCAAACTCAATTGGATGATGTTGCGGATAAGGTACATCACTCATTAGAATTCATATAAGGGTTAATGTTTAATTTTATTAAATTTTCCTTTGTCATACGAAATATATTTTTTCTAAAATAATGTCGGGGGATTGTATAAACCTTCCATTAATGGGTTTTCATGGTTCCAACTATACAATGATATAGAAAATATCCATCATCAATAATTGATTTTTCATTTATTTATATGTTTTCTTAGAATCACATAATTAATTATAATTTAATTATAAATATTTTTTATTGAATAATAAGGAATTATTTAGAACCATTGGGATATTTAGGGAGGTTTAATGGACTTGTAAAGACATAAAGAATGTGGTATGGATTTTCCTAGATGGATGTTGTCTCAATTTTGTGGTTGTTGGTCTTGTATAACTTACACAATAGTCTATGCATAGTTAATTGGATGCTTTCTCACGGGCTTGATGTCATCCACTAATAGAGAAGTTTTAATCTCTATTGTTTTCCTTAGACTACAATGACCAACATTAGGTATGTGCTCATTCCACATGAGATCAAGTTCCTTGAGACCCTTTTGTTATGTTTAATTGCATGCGAGTGTGTGTGTATCCCTTGAGAGTATGATTATGTTGAAAACTTATGTATGGGTGTGTGTATAACTTTTGATACTCATTTTTTATGAGATATGTTCTTCTTATATGTGTTACTCAATACTATATAGGAAACCATATACCTATATATATACATTTAACATATATGATGAATGATTCCTATGTTATGGTAGTCAAATAGAAAAAGTTTGAATTCTTGAACATATATGTGTACATGTAGCTAATATGACACAATATGACTTGATATGTTCTTTATATATGAAATATCATCCCTATTGTGCAATATAAAAAACTTATTTAGAGGTAATGTACTATTACTTGACGATAGGTGGACCATCATGTTATGAATACCCCATAGATGGGGTATGTATAGGATATGCGATGATAATGATGATGGAAATTTAGATAGTTAAGGGGATTGAAATCCTTGGGGAAAGACCTGCAGCATTTGTACTGGTCCATGATGGACAAATTTCCTAACACAGGTAATAACCAGTATATGATGTCCTTGAGGATAAATATGTTATTACCGTGGATTATGAGTCATATAACATCGTCTATAATAGAAATGTGATATAAAAATTTGAGACCTAACCTATGATGGAGACGGTTTGTGATGGATTTATAGTATTACCCATATCCTATGACTTGTGACCACTCAATCATATCTTTTGTCCTTATAGATAATTGATGATTTTATATCCTTATGAATATTTTTTCTAGTTGTAAGATGAAGTGGGCTTGTATGGGGTTCATGGTGGCTTTTATAATAGATGAATGATTGGCATATGTTTTGTTTTTGTTTTCTTATGGTATGGTAATTATATATTATTATTTTACTGTTTATGTGTTTCTTATTTATAATATATTGATAATATATGATTCAAAAATAATTGATTTACCATTTAAGTACATGAAAATGTTTGTGGTTCCTTACTCAGTTATACTCTCACCCTAAATGGGATAAATTGAAATTCGAAACCCAAGAATTCCACGCTTTTTATATGTATAGTTTGGGTTGAGTCCTATGTTTGATTATTGATCACGATGGATCACTACGAGTATGGAAACTAGGAGGGGTAAGAATTTATGTTGGGTGAAGAGCCCCTTGTACATTATTTATTTTTCTATATTTTATGTGTGATAATCCAAGTTGGTGATAAATTCCTTATTTTTTTGTACAACTTTTTGTTTCCACGTTTATTCTTAATAATGTTAAGTTATTAGTATTTATGTACTTTTATTATTTTATTACTACATGGTTGGTTATTTAGCTATTATTTCTTACTCTAATGTGGTCATAATCCTTACCTGGTTCGACAAGAGAACCTCACTATTATTCAACAGCCACTACAGCACATGGAGGTAAACCAGAGATCATGTGGAGCTATATCTTGTACTTGGTGATTTGGGTGGGGGTGTTAAAAAATGAAATCAATGGTTGTATTTTTTTCCATATCTGGATATTTGGTATACATGCTACATAAGAATGTTTCAGATCATGTGATAAAACTCCATCTAGTGCTTTACACATAGTATTCATGATGGAAGTCTAGTTTACCAGGAAATGATATTGATGATATTGGTTTTTATTATCATTTTTATAAGAATTCACCTCGTATGAAATGTATGGATATTGATGTTTGTGATTTTATATGTATTTTTCACTTTAACATAACTTCATGAGGCATCACATAGATTATATTCAACACATTGTTCTGACATGAAATTTATGTTTTTTGCATGTGATTGTACTGATAATGGAGGACACTTCTGTTTTAGTATCAAAATCTTATAATGTGTTTCAAAATATAATTTTTTGAATACATTTTTATGGATGAACCACTATAAATTTCTATTTTTTTAAGTAGGTCATGTGAGACTATCTTGTGGTTTACCAGGATGATGATGATAGTAATGATGATACAGTCCCTCTTTTTATGGTATGTGTAGTGTTCCATATTAAGTCATTGTTGAGTGTTAAATTTCTTAATAATGAACCATTTCATCTAGATAATATATAGTTCCATTATATTAATTTTCCAATTTTATCCATTATGTAGTTATCCATGTAGCACCCAGTGAAATTTTTTTATATGAACTAGGTTTTTATGGGACCTTGACATTGTTAGTTTTAGGGAAAAGCTTTAATATAATATAAATAGATTTGTAATGAGTTAATGATTCTAGTGATATGAAACATAGTGAAAACTTGTGATGGTTTTGAGAAAGATCATGTGGTACTTGTGATAAGACAATAGTTACTGGAAATTCATCGACTCTTTTTTTATGGAATTAACCTATGTGAGAAGGTCACCATGTGATGTGTTACACATGGTTAGTTTATGTGTGGTGCCTTTCATTGATGATGATTCCATGAACATGTGAGTTACCATTGTATTGTATGATGAAAATATTATGTACTTCCTTGTAAGAATGGATTGTAGTGAAACTTGTATTCTAGAACTCATGATATGTGGATAGGATATGGTTTATGGATGTATTTGTTTCCTTGTAATCTTATCATGGAGCATGTGGACACCTATTCCATCATGAAAGGGACCAAGAGATGCATGGAAAGTCAATTAAAATGTAATCCTTATTTGATGAAGAGTAAATATCCTACGTTTTCAAACCTAGGATAGGTATAATGTGAAAAAATAATCAATAATTTTTAAAAGTGACATTATATGATGGGTTTTGAATGGTTAAACCTAGAATCAATGTGGTTCTATTTCTGAAGAGGTTCACTAGGGAAACTCCTGATCTGATTGAAATTACATTCATGGGACCATGGTCAGTGATTTTTTTGTGGACGAGGTGTGTTGAAAAATGACTCATTTGGGAATGATTCTTGGCTTATTGGTCAATTTAATGGAAATTATGTTGCAATAATGATCATTGGGATTCTCATTTCTTAATCAAGTAACAAGGTTACTATGTTGTTGGATATGGAACCTTGTTTTTTGTGTACATATAAATATTGGTGTGGGTCTTGATTTATGGTCTTTATTTAGGATGGAATAACTTTGGTTTTTCCAAAAAAGAGTTATGTTTCCATTATATTCATGGAAAAACATATTGTAATATATTTCATGTCCATGGATATAAGAGGAGTAGGTTGAATCAATGTATAAGGATGTTGAGTAGACTGTTGATAATGTTTTAGGTTATTATAATAAATATAGAAGAGGTAGTGGAAGAGGTTCACTAAAAATTTTAGTTCAAGTTTATCCTTGGAGTTAGAAACTAGTGTGATTAATGTGAAGCTCAATTGTCTTGGTAAGCATATGAAGTTACATACATATATGTCACTATGAAAGAATACGATAGGGGATCAGTTCGCAACTATGCAGTCAACCTGGGTATTTCATTGGGGATAAATTTTATGGTTTAGTATAGAATCGTACATGAGGGAATGAGACCCTACTGAGTTAGAGGTCATAAAACCCATATAGGATTCATGTGGATGTAACTCTCTATGAGGGTGGATAGTTAAATACATTGAACTCCCCTATAGTAAATTCAGATGTGTGAATTGCATGGTGCCTCTCTTAGAAATCACGAATGAATGGTAAATCATTTTTCATAAATTCATTCAAAGAATCAGAATTTGGTTTTATACTGATTACTAGGTTCACAAAGTGGATACTTTAATGGTACTTGTTATGGTATGGAGCATTTTTCTAGTCTCTATTGACATGAGAAAACTATTAAAAGGGTTATGGTATTGCATAATAATGACCATTGAAAATTCCTAGAGACTCTGAAGACTGATGCATAGTGAGCCCAAGAGTATATAGTTCTAAAATAAATGTATAATATGTATTTCATATATGGTATTAGATGGATACCATATGTGTGTATCTAACTGAAGGTATTATTTTTAAAATTTGAGAGTGAGTATGATCATTGGTATGTTAGTGCATGACTAGGATACATAGGGCTGGTGTGAGTTATTGTTGAATAAATGATGTAAATTACGTCAAATTAATGTTAGATATAATTAATGATGCCTGAACTATTTATATGTTCCTCTTAAAATTAATTCATCATGGTTTTTGTTTCTCATAGATTCAGTTGTTGAGGCCTATTTCTTTTATAGTATATTGGTTAGATAAATAATTGGTGTTTCCTATAAGAACCTACCTTTGTTTGGTTGGAACCAAAAAAATCTCATTGTTTCTTCTATGAAAGTGGTGTTTGAAAATTATCCATGAACTTTCAAGAATTATATAAATGATCAGGTTATGTATGCAAATTAATGAATCATTGGTTTAGATTGAAATATAGAACAAGGTTTTGGTATCAAATTTAAACCCATGTTTCTTGTTGATTGAGTGTAATGGAACTGAACTACATTTGGTATATTATTAGACCAATGTGACCTTATTCCATAATTATATTTCTGTGTTGGGGTGAACCCCAATAATTTGGTAGGAATTAGATAAATACATTTTTTAATATCATGTTTGACGAATGTGTTGCTCAAGGTCTCGATGTTTTCAATAACTATATTTATGACGGGTTTCTGGTGTTTTTACATGTTGTCCTAATAGAATATCATGATATTCATTAAATAAGGAGATTGTATATGAGGTGGTATGTCTCCATTTGGAAATGTAATGTAATTTAATTCTTGTTTATGATGATCAAGAAAGATAGGGAGACATGATTCATGTGATACCACAACTTCTCAATGATACAATGTGTTATGGTGGTGATATTGTAACAACCCATGTAATTATATCTGATGAATTTGGGAGGATATTTGAACATTTCATCTACTACGAAAATAATTCATATAATTTTATGATGAACAATGATTATACTCTTTATGAGATTTTTATACACTTGATAGGAATCTTTGTGGTCAACTTGAGGCTCTCACATTGAGCATGGGTGGCCTAGAGTAGATGATAATCCTACTCCATCCATCAGCTAGCTGGTAACCCACATTGACTGGATGGTGGGATGGGAATTATCCCTACTTCTTGAAAATTCACTTTAACAAACCTATGATCTATCACATGTTGTAAGGTGGCCCACTAGTTAGTTAGTGGAGCAAGATTGGCTCACTAGTCGGAAGTTCTGAGTAGATTTCAAGGAATCCACATTTTTTGATTTTGGAAACATAGGCCCCATATGGATTTATCACCCTTGGTGAAATATTTTAAGTTCATTAAATAATTTTATCCACCTATCATACTTCTATATGATCCACTAAATTTGGGATTGATCTTGGTGAGATACGTTAGTGAATCTGGGAATGATTCTTCATTCATCATTGATCATTGCATTATGCTTCCTTTTATGGTGATGGATTTTCATCTAGTTCATCATTGATGATTCTATTGGTTTGTGATGGATTTTATATGTATTTTATGTCACAATTATACTGGAATTATCTTATTTATTGGTCACTTTAATCATCTATTGATTTTTTCCATGTCCTTGATTTCCTAATTGGATGACAACAACATCATTCATTGAGGAAAATTTTAGAGAAAGATGGATATTTGGATCTACATGGATATTTGTTTTATTATAATGCTGAATATGTGTTTTTTATTGGTTTTTTGTAATGTTTATGTGCCTATATGATTAATTATTATGAATTTATTTGATTTCAGTTGAATCATCTATTGGAAATAAAATACAATTGGGGATCTTGTATTTGATAGAATCAAGATTATGTTGGACGTGGCTAAATATCATTAGATAAAATTATGATTAAAATAGAATACTTAGTTGAATTATTCTAAGGGTACCAATTTAAATATATTAAAATTTAATTTTTTTCATTGATGTGTGATAGGTATTTTTCTTGGAATTATACTTGAGGAGTATAAAGACCTTAGATGAGTGGTTGGACATGATTCCGTCTAGGCGGTGATACCCAATAAGTCCATTGGAGATTATGACTTTAAAAATTGAATATAATATTTATTAAGATGATTTAATTAATTATACCTAGGTTATAATTAATTAATATAGAATTGATGGGCATGATATATAACCTTGTATAAATGAACAGAACCCAAGTTTACATGGACATACCTAGAAAAAGATGTTGGGATTTTCATTGATTTGAGTTTAATCTGTTTTGATGTTGTGGTCCCACATAACCTATACTATGGTTTATTTATTGTTAATTTGGTTATGGTAGGAGGTTTACTAAATTTTATTAATTTCCATTATTTCATAAATGAGATATTAATATAACATAATTCTTAATTAGTTAATTATTCTCAAGTCTTAACTAATAAAAGGGACCATGCATAATATAACTAAAGAAAGTGTCTAGGTTCCTTGTGGGGCCTTGTATAGTGGCATGATTTTATACATAAATGGTAGATTGGTAATCACTAATGAGTTCCTCTTATTACAAGCACTCCCTTTGGTTGCCTAGTTATGCCACATGGTACCCAATTGACTGATACCCATGTTAATGTCTAATCATAGGTGTGTGTATGTGTAGCCCATGTGATGTAACTCCTCAATATTTTTCGAAATATGTCGTCCCAATTAAATTTAATTATTATTTATTTTCTCAATTGCTTGTGTTATATGAAACACTAAGTTAATATTGAATTACATGAAACATTGATTTCATCTTTCATTATACGCAGCATCGAGTTTTAACAAATCGTGATTCACTATTAAAATGTTATAATTTAATATTAAAAGTATCAACAAGATGTTATAAGGGAGGGTATGGTCATAATTAAATAAATTATTTAAATTTATATATTAAACTTTTATATTTTTAATAAAATATTTAAAAATGAAGATAAAAACGTATTTAATATAAAGATGATTTTATTCCGAAAAATTATTTTTATGCTAAGAAACATGTTCTGTCCTAATAAATTAATGAAATCAATTACAATGAATTATATTAATGAAATATATTTATTATATATTCAGTCAATTTATTTTATATTAATATTATTTTTTATGTTTGGGATAGTAATAAATCCAATTTTTGGCTTAGAAATTGTATTTTTTAAAAAAGACTATTCGTCGCATTTCGAACTCATATTTTAAAATTAATTTTTACACATTTTGGAAATTTATTTTGAGAAAATTGACTTATTTTATAAATCACAAAATCAAAATTAACTTCGGGTGAAATTATTTGATTTTTTGTAAGATATTCAATTTTTAGTGAACAGTAATAAATATTGATTTTTATAAAACTATCATTTATTTTCAGTAAATTAAATTATTTAAAAGTACTATTATAAATTGAAATTTATTTTGGGTGAAATTTTTAAAATTTAGTTATATTTAATTATATCAATTAATTTTGAATCTTATTTTTAATATAATTTTATATAATTTTATATTTATTTTTAAAATGTGTTATTCTAAAAAATGTTTTAACAAATATAATTTTTTCCATTTTATTTTAAAAAAAATAATCCAAATGGGGAATGTTTTAAAATAAATTAAAATATTATTCACTAATTAATGTTAATTGATATCATTATAATGTTAATTAATTAACATAGATGTATTATAAAATCATATTTTGTTTGAAAAAATACATCTCATGAAAAACAACTTTTTTCATCACATCTATGGGTTTTGTTTTAAATAAACAATTTCCAATTATGTGAAAAAAATTCTTTAACTTTTTTACGTTTTTGGAATCCAAATAAATTTAATTACATAATATGGTCAACTTAATTTTTTTTCATAATGAATATTGAGATCATTAAAAACATAGCTATCATAGCTAAGCTGAAAACAGGTTTATCATGGGTCAAACTGAAAACATTTGGGTAAATATTATGTAAATTTTTTTATAAAATATATTTTATTGACTTATTTAGACAATAACATATCTATGTATTGAGAATTTTTTATTTAGGATCCATTCATTATTAAAAATCATGGGTATGCCTTTTTCTTTTCAAAAATTACAACTATGTCATTCGCCTCAATTATAAATATCCACCCACTCTCCTCTACAATTCACACCATCAAAACATTATGGTACTGAAACAATAAACCCATAATTCCTTCCATATTACTCTCCCCACTACCTAGAACTCTTATTGTTTAAATATATCCATCATAAAAAGGATTTTGGTGGATACCTAATGGGGTTACCCAAATAAGAGGTAAAATTCTTCAATGAGAGTTTTTATTTTATTTATTACTCCACGTACATAACATTTTATTAAAAAATGATGATAAAATATCAAAATTATATTAAATATAATCAATTTTTTTCATGTTTAAGCCATGAAATAAATCCATCTCCTCTTCCCAAAAAATAGGAAATAATAATGTTAGTTAGGTTTATGGTGAATGACTCCTTCACTAACCATTGTGACACATTTTTCATCAAAACATCTCTTAATAAGGTATGATAATGGATATAATTTTGATACATCATGTTTTTAAGATAATTATACTACTATAAATATAATATCAAATTAAAAATTTTACCTTCCATTCCATGGGTGATATGATAATGTTGATCATGTGTAAGGTGGACTACAAACTTATGAAGTGATGTGATTCATTTTTCACTATTTCATTACATAGACTGTAATAATAGATAAATTTTATGAATATATTTGATATATGTGACATGATATAGATTAATTATAATTACTATACCACTCACTTCTTTACCCCATTCACCTATTATAGAAATTATAACATCATTTGTGTGCTTATACATCCTACTGTCCCCATGATGCCATGGGATTTATTCTCAATTTTCAAAATAAAATAATGATTCTAAATATTTATCTAATGTAAAAATAATATTTTTAACATAAATATAAATATTTATATTATTTAAATATATATAATATTCAATATTTATAAATTTCCTGACAAAAAATTCATGAGAAAACCTTGTTGTGAGCACCTGAAAAAATATTAATTCCACATATTATCAATGAATGAGCTGTAAAAATTTATAAAAGGATCATATATTATATTATAAATATTAATATGTTTCTATATTAGTTTTATAATAAATTTTTATTTATTATATAATATTTTCAAATGTGTGTGAATAAATTTTATACATGAGGTACGAGATTATCATCTCACTTTTTATATCTGTGAGGTACACGCTATATTCACCACTTGTTCCTTTTTTTTATAAAACCAATTAATGTATATTATAATTATTATCCTGAAAATTATTTAGTTTTAAATATCCTTTTTATGGTGTCTCTACAATGGGGTGGATGATTAAAATGCTACCAAAGTGGTCAGGGTTGATGTCATAATCTCATTATTTATTGGGATTGTTTATGATTATGATTTTAAGGATGAAATATAATGATCTATTTATATATACCATCATGAATTTATAAATCCAATAGTTATTATTAATAATACATGTTTTTTTCTTATTTATCATTTCATTATGTTCACATTATTCGAAAAATTTGTTTTCACAAAAACAAAATTTATTTCTTTAATTAGCTGAAACCCCTTTTTCTTCCATATAATTTTTTATAAAACTATTTTAAAAAATGTTATAATGTTAATATAAAATTATTTAAATTATTTTTTATCCATTTTTTATGTTTTAAAATATTTTATTACAGTTAATCTTCATGTAATATTCAAAACATGGCACATTTTTTATTTTATAAAAATTTGAAAGGAATAATTTTTTTCACTTCTATAGAATGAATGGAATTTTTTACCATCAAAACCACACAATTTATAAAGATTAATTTATTGTTTTTTATTATTTTAAAACAAATGGATTTTTAATTTTTTATTAATTATAAGTTTTAAAACTGATTTTCAATGTTAAAAGGTTATTTTCATCAAGAAATATTCCATGTGATCTTCCAAAAACAGTTTCCATTTATGTTGATATCATTGGATGTTACATATTTTTTATTAGGATATAATACTTTTATACCATTATTATTATTTCTCTAAATGTTTTATGTTATTTATGAAATTTTTTTGAAACCCATTTTTCCATTGGTTATGATAAAATGAATTATTTATAAAACCCATTTATTTTCATGGGTTTTTATTTGATGAATGTTTTATTATATTGTGGAACTTATATGTATTACATTCATTATTATATGGGTGGGACCTGTATTTCCCTATAATTAAATGGTTAATTATTTATATCTCATCAGATAATAATGGTAATCAAGTCAGTGGGCTTGTTCCACTATTGGAAACAGTTGATTCCCATTCCACTATGTGAAAAAGTTGAGACTTTATCCACTATAGGTAATAGGTATGTCCTGGTCCACTATGGGAAATAAGTGATGAGTTATGATTGACGATTTTAATAGTCTTGGATGTTAACCTTGATATATTAAATTATTTTCTCTATTTATAATGGTTGACCACTTTTATGGTATGAGCTTATGGTTCAGGATTGATTGATGCTAAATTCTCACTCTTATAGAATATGTATTCTGAGATGATATTGTTTAATTCCATTTCTCATGTATTTTATCAATGATATGTTGTGTATGAAAAATTTAATATATGATCATTATCATATATTCTTATGATTTTATATGCTAATATATTGATATGTCATATGTTTTCCCTCACGTAGCATATGAGCTCACACTTTTTTTATGTTTTCATCCACTATGTAGGATGAAACATTTACATTGGGTATTTACAAGAATATTAGTATGCTGGATGATATGTTTTTTGTGATGTTTAATATCTTTTATTAAATAATAATATTTTTTTTCTACTGTCGAAATGAAATAAAATATTATAGTCATTGGGCATGTATTTTTTCAATGTAATGAATATTTATCAAGTAAGATATAATGTTTATATTTGGATATCAAGGGAATATATATTTGGTATCTTAGAAAATGTTTAATCTATATATGGAGATTATAATTAGAAAAAAATAATTGAAAACCATGGGGTTAATTCTATTTACAATATTACTTCCTAATGAGTTACAAAGATATTATGTGGTTTTCCAAGAAATGCATCACTATTTAAATTCTAAAAGTGGGTGTGGTTCTATCTTATAGGTACAATGGGTTAATAACTTCAAAAAAAATCTTTCAGGCTTGAATTAATTGTCACATGTTATATGACAATGGTTCTTTCTATGCATCTAGTTTGAAACTCCAGGGGTAAATTCTTTGGTTAACCCTCCTTTTCCTTATCATCCACCATGAATGATTTGAATAGATGGTGACCATTTATATCCTTGGTTAATTCTAATGTGATTTGGAATTAAAATAATGTACCAGGATTTATATAGAGACCCTATCATTTCATACATTAAAATGACATCACATTTTGGGAATACATAAATCATTTCACAAATAGACTCCCAAGGATTGTATTAGTCTAGTGAATTTGGAAAATTTGAACAAAAAACATCTAACTGAGTTAATGATATTCAATGATTCCCACAAATATCGTAACCATTATTAAATATACTAAAAATCCATTATTTTTTACCTAGGTAATGTAATAATAAGAATGGATTATCTGAGATGCCTAATAAGGGTAAACAAGGAAGATAAGTAAAAATAAACATAGGCATTATGGTATGAGAATGTGATCATAACATTTTATGATCATAACCTTCATATCAAAGATCATAAATGCAAATCATTTCATAAAGATTGATTTTTTCTAGGACATGAATCATTAGGTAAACATGAGCATAATCCGTGAAATCACAACATATTAATGATTCATGTACTTGTGGAATACACAAAAACCTATAACATCAAACACTATAATTGAAGACTCACTTATAGGACATGTGTGGGAACTTCTTGGGGACTACACCTACTAGGTGGGACACACCACCATCCCTAGTGTAGTACCCCTAGTTTTAGGTATGTAGCCTTTGTTTGTGCATTTTTATGTGTTTAAAGTGCATGGGATTAGTTGGGGAGAGGTTGGGAGAGTTCGGAATGGTTTTGGATGTGTTTGGAGGCTTTTAAAGGGGTGCACGGTTTGGGCATGGTTAGTGTAAACCATGTGGATGCTCTAGGAAACTGTGTATGGGGAGACAGTAGGCTCCGCACGGCCTACGCATGGTTTTCCAAACTGTGCGAGGAAACTGTGCGGACCCTGGATCTCGAGGCAGTGGAGTGCAAACTATTAGCGCATGGTTTGCCAAACTTTGCGGGAAAATGGTGCGCCCACTTAAAAATAATGTTTTTAAGTCCGGTCTGCATCGAAATTACCTCATTTCACTCATCTATTCCTCCCACTCGGGGAAAATGCGGGTTTTTGGGTTCTCAGGGGTTTAGGGTGTTCTCCCACTCGGTTTGGAAGGATTTTGAAGAGGATTCAAGGTGGATGGAATGTGATTGCTCCGGGTATGTCTCTCCTCTTGTTTATCTGGCATTTTCCTCTAGATCTACATCCCTATATTTCTTGGTTTTCTATATCTACACTTGTGGTGTGTAGATCTAGCATTGGGGATTCCTTGAATGATGATTTTAAGGCTTTTTATGGTTAGGGAAGGGGATCTAGAGAGGTTTCGGTGGTGCGTTCACCGGATTTGAGGCGCGGTTGTTCATGGGTCGATTTCTCAGGAACCCTAAAGGTATGTGGCTTCTCTCTCGAATCCACTTGGTTAGAACTAGTGGTTCCATGTTACATTTAATTTTTTGTGATTGAAATTAATTGTATGGTGCTGTGCGAAATTGGTTGGAAATCCATTTGGGGGTTTTGGGGAAAAGGGGGTTTTGGGGTGAAATGTTCTTATTGAGGATTTTAAAATGTGGATTTTAAAAAGGAATGCTATGATTGATTTGTGAAATGATTGATGGAAGTGTTTGTCGATAAAAAGGTTGTTTTATTGAAATGTGATTTGTCATGTAAAATGGTTTTCAATAAATGGGTGATTTATTGAAGTGAATTGACATGTAATGAAATTGGTTGATTACATGATGTTGTTGTGACCTTGATGGATTGTATGCTTGGTTGTGATTGGTTGAAATGTTGTGTGGAAGTGGACAGGAAGTACCACAATAATAAAGGGGGGGGATAGTGGATGGAAGGGCCACCATCAATGATAAGTGGATGGTAAGAGACACTAGTTGTAAATAGATGAACCGGGTTGGATGGAAGCTCCACTGTTATGATTGTTTTGTTGATTGTTGCTTTTCATAGATGGAATTGGTTGTGAATGGATAATGGGTTGGACAGAAGCTCCACCGTTGTTTGTTTAGTTTTTTGTTGTGCATTTCTTTGCCAGTTGGAAATTGTGACATGTTTTTTTGGCTTTCCTCTGGTGGTTGGATTTGGGTAAGACGGCTCGGTAAGGGCATGTTTGGCTTTTGGAAATGGTTGTACTTATGATTATTTTATATAAATTATTTTATAAAAATTTTCTAAAGGTTTTATCCTAGTGGTGTGTGTAAGGAAGTCATTTGGGGAAATCCTACTGAGTTTTAGTACTCACCCCCTACATTGGCACGTTGGTGTCCTTTCAGATGTTGTGTACCATGACATGGGAAAAGGTAAGGCATCAACCTCCTTTTGTGGTGCGTTGTGATGTCCTGGTGGAACATGGAGCTTGGAGCTTAGTGTGGAACTGTGGTGGTTTCATAGCTCATGGTGTTTCTTTTTGAGTCTTCCGCATTGTACTCTGATGTTGTATTGGGTTGTGTTGGCATGTCAGATTATGGATTATCTGGTTGTCTTTGGTAATGTATGAGTTTTGTTTTCTTGACATGCATCATATAGTTGTGGTTTTTTGGTTGGTTTTTTCTTAAGGGAAAATCGTTCCCTAATTGTTCTTGGAGCCCTCGGTATTTATTTCCAGCATCTAGCGCCTTGGGAATGTCGCTTAAGGCCAAGTAACCCTCACCACCTCCTCAAGCCAATGAGGTATGGGTGGTGTGTTTCGAGTGGTATCAGTTTGTTCGATCCTTTGGATTTGATCTTTGGATTTGGTGTTGACATTCGTTTTGTTGCATTCCATGAGTCGGGATGGTAGCAAGGTGTAGGATTGTCGGATCTTGGAATGTATAGAATTAAAGAATATAGCTAACCCTTTTGTGCTGAAATTCACGTTACTAGGGAGTTGGGTACATAAGTGTTTTGTTGGAGACACTTATAGGAATTGGGTATCTCATTTTCGTGGGTGTTTCCAATGATATGAGCATGGCATTCATGGTAGAAATGACTTCCCATTAGGATGTATATTTCATTGATGTATAATGATTTATGATGTGATATGAATGTGTGAAATTTTAATGTGAATAAATTGTTATTTTCAAAATGGTTTGGTTTTCAAAATGGTGAAACATGGCACATGGGGAAAATGTAAACTGGTGGAAAGCCTTGTTGTGATAGTGTTATGTAATGTGATTTGAATTGGGATTTCGTGATGTCTACGGAAGGGAGACTCGTGGTATTTTGTTTTATTATTATAGAAATGGCACCGGGTAGGTGTCGTAGAGACCAACCATAGGAGGCTACTAAGAATGTGGTAGCACCTGAGGCTCAGGTGAACCAGCAACTAGTGAAAAGCATAGTGCATGATTTCCCAGTTGTGGAAAGTGCGAACAAAGTGGATGAACCAAGGAATGAGGATCATGCAGTTCAGTTTCAAAAGAAGAATCCACCCATCTTCAGGGGTGATTTAGAGCTAGAGAGGGCAGAAGCATGGTTGAATAGAATAAACAACATCTTCGAGTTCTCGGGAACATCGGTAGAGTTAAAATTGAATTTGGCCACGTATATGTTGGAAGATCTTGCCCTAATGTGTAGGGACTTGGTAGTCTAGGCGGTGATAGACCAAGGTATGATGTGGGAAGTCTTGGAGGAATTTTTTGACAAAAACTTCCACCCACATACGTTCAGAATTCAGCATACGACTGATTTCTTCAGTTTGAAGCAAGAACTTATGTCTGTGATGGAGTATGCAGCTAACTTTATGAACTTAGTGTGGTTTGCACCCGAGGTGGAGGGTAGCACATCGTTGAAGGAAAGAATATTTGAAGCGGGGTTAAGGAAAGAAGTCTGTTCAAATATAACAGTACTATGTATAAACGATTACATAGAGATGGTGAATAGAGCCTCTATGGCTAAGCGGGATTTGTTGGGTGCTCCGAGCGGGGGAAGCATGGTGGTACCCATGGATAATAGTGTAAAATCTAACGCTGGGTTCAAGTGGAAGAGGCACTATTATTCCCAAGGTGGTAATATGACATATAATCTGACGATAGGATCAGTGAATCTTCCATTGAAGCCCCAGATCAAGTTAGGATTTTTTTAGTGTGGTTCTACAGGCCACATCAAGTGGTATTGTATAGAACAACCTCAAGCATATCATAATTGTAAGTAGATGGTCCATCTGCAGCATTACTGTCGAAATGCTACAGGGTCTAGTGCATTTGACACTCCTCAGGGATCACACACATCGTATGCTTCGACAGGACGAGGGCAGCAGCATACCCCTCAACAGTAGAGTAAATTGGGTCATGGTGATTCTCAGAATACCACGATGCCTCAGCAGAACAATAAAGTGCAGAGTGTGGCAAGAAAAAAGGTGTTTGGAGCTGAACTAGTTGTGGTGGATGATCACTCAGGACCATCCACGATGCGAGGTACTATTATTTTAAATTCTACCTTTAGGGAAGTTTTGTTTGATACGGGTGATTCACAATCTTTTATTGTCACACGTGTGGTAGATTTTCTGGGTTTAAGGGTAGAAATCATGCCCTCGGTTTTGAAACATCAAACTCCTCTTGGTTGAAGAGAGTTTCGAGCCTTCTTGTGTAGAGAATGTTGTATCATTGTGGGAGAGGTTGAGATAGTGTGGAATTTCTCAATTCTTGAGATGGATGGGTATGATGTAATCATGGGAATGGATTTTCTAGTGGAGTTTAAGGCCCACATTGATTGTGATGTGTGAACAGTGAATTTTATGACACACGATGGTGTTAAACATCTCTTTAGAGGAGAGAGGCATGAAAGGAAGGGTGCAACGGTTTTGTTGGCACCAGTAGTGGGTACGTTATCGTATCAGTTGGTGGTACTGTTGTTGGAATCGGTAATGAGTTTTGTGTAGAGTTTTCTTACAATAGTTGTAGATCAGTTCATGGATGTTTTTTCTGAAGAATTCTCTGGGTTACCTCCCGTAAGAGAAGTGGAGTTTACGATTGATATCTTTCCGGGGACCAGTCCTATCTCACTTCCGTCTTATCGGATGGAACTAGATGAATTGTGATAATTGAAAGTCTAGTTTGGAGAGCTAGAAAACAAAGGGTTCATCCGGCCTAGCACATCTCTGTGGGCAGATCCGATGTTGTTTGTGAAAAAGGCGGATGGAACCTTGAGGCTCTGTGTTAATTATCGTAGACTTAACCAAGTTACAATAAATAATAGATATCCACTTCCATGAATTGACGATTTTTTTGACTATTTGAGGGGAGCCCAGTGGTTCTCCAAGATCGACCTGAGGTCAGGATATCATCAATTGCAGGTAAGGAAAGAGGATATTCCTAAAACAGTTTTCAAAATTATATATGGCCATTATGAATATGTGTTTATACCCTTTGGTCTAACAAATTTCCTGTAGTGTTCATGGAATTAATGAATCGGTTATTTCATAGATATCTAGATTCATTTGTGGTGGTTTTTTTAGATTATATTCCGGTGTATTCAAAGACAAGGTTGGAGCATGAGCGTCACTTGGGGAAAGTGCTTGGGATCTTGTGGGATCATCGGTTGTATGCCAAATTGTCAAAATGTGACTTTTGGATATAGGATGTTCGTTTTCATGGCCATGTGATTTCTAAAAGGGTTTTTTCAGTGGATCCAGAAAAGATAGAGGATGTTGTCTCGTGGAAACCGCCAAATAATGTGTTTGAGATACGATGTTTCCTTGGTCTAGTTGGGTATTATAGGCATTTTTTCATGATTTTTCACATTTGGATTCACCGATGACATCTTTGACAAGAAAGAATATTTCATTCTAGTGGAAAAAATAGTTCCAGTAGTGTTTCGAAGAGTTAAAGGGTCGTCTTACATCAGCACGAATATTTGTGTTACCAGAACCAGGAAAAGGGTACGTGGTGTATTGTGATGCATCGAGATCAGGGTTGGAGTGCGTTCTCATGCAAGGGAATCATGTGGTTGCATATGGCTCACAACAGTTGAGAGTGCATGAGAAGAACTTCCAAACTCATGATTTGGAGTTTGCAGCAGTGGTCCATGCTTTGAAAGTGTGGTGTCATTATCTCTTCGGTGAGAAATTTAAGGTATACACAGATTATAAGAGCTACAAGAACATTTTCTCACAAAGGGATTTGAACTTGAGGAAAAGGAGATGGATGGAATATCTCCATATGTTTTATTTTGAATTGATGTACACACCAGGTAAATGAAATTCAGTGGTGGATGCATTAATTAGAAAATCATATGCTCAGGTGGTAAAACAGGTAATGGACCAGTGGCAGTTGGTGTCAGTTATAGCTGATATGCGGTTGGAATGTGAGGACCAGGGTGATAGAGCATTCTTATTTCCAGTTCTGTTGGTTCCTGACTTGGTTGGCCTGGTTAAAGAGGCACAAATTTCTGATTCTGAGTGTCTGACCATGGGGTCAAGACTCAATGGTGGGGAGACCATTGAGGGTTGGCAACTGAATAGAGATTCGGTTTTGTGTTTCTGGAATCGGATGGTTGTACAAGTTTCTTTTCAGAAGGAACTTCTTAGGGCGTATCATCATTCCAGGTGGGATTTTCATCCTGGAATTCAGAAAATGTATAAAGCATTGAAATCACAGTTTCTGTGGGCTGGCATGAAAAAAAGAGTGGCTGAGTTTGTTTCGAGATGCTTGACTTGTCCGCAGGTCAAGGCAAAGCATCAGAAGCCAACAAAAATGTTGTATTCTTTACCAATCCTTGTGTTGAAGTGGGAGAAGATAGCGATGGATTTTATTATAGGTCTCTGAAGAATGGTCAGAAAGCATGATTCCATTTGGGTGATAGTGGATCGGCTAACAAAGTCAGCCCATTTCATCCCGATTTATGAATCTCATACGGTGGAGGATCTGTCCAAAATCTATATCCGGGAGGTGGTAAAGAGGAATGGAGTTCCATTTTCGATTGTATCAGATAGAGATCCGAGGTTTCCATCTCATTTCTGGAAATCCTTACAGCAATACCTTGGAACGCAGTTGATGATTAGAACGGCGTATCACCCTCAGATGGATGGTCAATCCAAGAGGATGATACAAACTCTGGAGGATATGTCAAGGGCTGGTGTCATGGATTTTGGGGGCTCATGGGAGTATCACTTGTCGTTGGCTGAGTTCTCGTACAATAACAGGTATTAGGCGTCCATACAGATGGCTCCATTTTAAGCATTGTATGGGCGTCTAGGTCTGTAAAGACCCGTAAATTTCAAGGAAATTTTTTTCTTAATTTTCATTGGAATTTTACAAGAACGCAGTTTCTGACGGCGCCTGATTCCGAGGTCCGGTGTGCCCGGAATCATTTTCCGAAGTTTGGCTCGGGTACGTTCAGTGAATGGACGAGCGGGGTTTTCTAACTTTTGAACTGGTGCCCGGAATCGAATTCTGAGGGCACCGATGAAATTGCAGCGCCGGTATTCGCTTAAAAACGCCTCTTCCAGAGTTGTGTTTGCTCGGGTGTGGTTTTTAATTTTCGGGCTTAAAGTTAAGAAATAAAATAATTTTTGCGACAACTTTATTTTATTTCACATAAGCCACTTGGAAGCCACTTGAAGCCACTTAAAGACGGCTTGAACTGAGTTGAACTGGATAGGATGCTATCCAGAAATATCCTACCCCCCTTGGTAGGATATTTGTGAGGTGGGGCCTGCACGAGCCCTGCCGTTTCTTTCCGCTAAGAAATGCACCCGTGAAAACCCATCTTAATGAAAGTCAACCGACGCGTTTTCTAAATTCTTAACAGACCATTTAATTGGGCGGTTTATTTCGTGAATTAAATGGGCTGTTTCTTTCGTGAATTAAATGGGTCGTTTCTTTCGTTGAATTAATTCAACGAATTGATGGATCGTTTCTCAACCAGTTTTTCAAATTCTTTGGCATAATAATGAAATAAGGCCAACGCTTAACCTCTGGTTATTTGCGCTTGAGAAGATTTGAGAGAACCATCGTAACTTCTTCTCCCTCGCAAAGAACGCGAAGAACGCGAAGAACGCCGGACCCAGAAATCGACGACGCCTTCGCCCAAGACGTTCTTCCGATCTCCGATCTCCGATCACCGACCATTTGAGGTGAGTGGTTTCGGAGTTCCGCTCAAGGTTCTTTCCTTTTTGTTTTAAACACAGATTTAATTAATCATGTTTTAAATCTGTTGTTCTTGGTTGGTTGAGTTCTCTGACTCAACGCCGATTCCCGCGACGACGCGACGCCTCCCCGCGACGACGCGACGATTCCTCTCTTCCGCGATGATCCTTTCTGCGAAGACCGCCCGCGCACGACGATCGACGAGGTAGGGATTTGTTTTGAAAATTTACCCCTTTTTAATTTTCCCGTGAACGTTCTTGAAAATTAAAAAGCCGGTTTCAAATGAACAAATTTATTTTAATTAAAATTGTCGGTTCATGTGTTGAACAATTTTTCTCCCGGTTGTTTATCTCTAACGCGGTGGGTGTGGGCCAAACGAACACGGCCCGACGTTTTATCATGATTGTAAAACCCACTTACCAATCTAACTCATAAGGGAGTCTTGTTTTAGGGAATGATTAATATTAAGAAAGCATCATGGAGTTGAAAAAGAGGCTTATCAGTACCCCTAATTCTCCAAATAGGAAAAAGTAGGGAGCTTTTAATAATCTTTAAAAATTATTCAAAGAAGAGATTGTGATGTGTGTTGATGAAAAATTAAAAAGTCATTTCCTATGCCTCGAGGTAGTTAAAAATTCATGAGAAAAATAATAACATGAATGGTTTGAAGTTGGAAGTTGTGATATTTGAATTTAATATCTAGCAGCATCATCTCTTTGGGGAGATGTGTAACATATATACAGATCACAAAAGTCTCAAATATATATTCACATAGAAAGAGAAAAATATGTGAACATGAAGATGGTTATAGATCATCAGGGATTAAGACTTCACAATCCACTACCATCCTCAGAAAGCAAGAAAGGTGGATGATGCTCTAAGTAGAAAGGATCCATCAATTCAATCATTAATTATAATTTAATATGATCCAATATCATTAAATTTTATGAATATGGACATGGAAATTATAAATAAGGCAGTGTCATCAGTCATATCAGAAATGATTTCTCAAATGTCACTTTTGGAAAGGTTAATGGATGATCAAAAAGATGATGGGGGAATTTAGAAGAAATTATAAACTATTAGAAAAGGGAAATCTACCAAGTTCAGTGTTAATGGAAAATGAATTTTGAGATTTCGGTAAATTGTTTGTGATCCATCAAATCCTGAGTTAAAGAAAGAACATTTGGATGATGCACATAGTTCAAATTTCTCCATTCACCCAGGAAACACAAATATGTATCAAGATCTCTGGGAGAACTATTGGAGGGACAACATGAAGAAGAATATTTCTAAATATACATCAATGTTCCTAGTATTTCAATAAGATAAGGCTAATAGAAATTATTTTAAGGGGGTGATGCAGCCATTACCCATACAAACAAGGAAATGGGAAACCATCACTATAGAAGTTGTCACTGGACTTATGATTACATCCAATGGAAATAATTCTATATGGGTTACTATGGATCATCATACAAATACTACACATTTCATTGTGATTTGAGTGTATTTCTCACTGGATCAATTGTGAAAAATATACATTAGAGAAGAGGTAAGGCTTCGTGGAGTACCATTATCGATTGTGCCTGATCAAGATCTGAGATTCACCTCTAAGTTGGGTAAAAGTCTCCAACATTCTCTAAAAACTAAGCTGAACATCAATACATCTTATGACCCTCAAACTGATGGAAAATATGAGAGGACTATCCAAACACTTAAGGATAGGATGAGAGATTTCTTAATGGACATCCAAGTCGGATGGGGAAAACATCTTTCTTTGTTGGAGTTATCTTACAACAACATTTTCCACTCAAGCATCTAATTGCCTCCTTATGAAACCTACTATGGGAAGAGGTGCAGAACCCCGACATGTTGGGATGAAGTTGGGGAATGATAAATTATTGGTCTGGAAATTGTTAAAGAAATGGTGGAGAGGATTAAGACCATCCAGTAACAAATTAAAGCATCTCAGAGTCGATAAGTGAGATATGATAACAATCTTCGATGTGACCCTGAGATTGATGTTGGAGACATGGAATAACTCTACATATATCCTTGCGATAGAGTCATGATTTTTTGTAAAAATAGAATTCTTAATCCAAGGTATATGAGCCCTTTTGAGATCCTTGAACGGATCAAAGTAGTGGCTTATCCACTAGCACACCCACTGAAATTTTCTCAAGTACATGATGTATTACACATATCACTATTAAGGAAGTATATACTCGAACCATCACATGTACTCAATCTAGAGGTGGTACTGTTGTAAAATGACCTTTCCTATGAGGAGAAGATATGGAAGATATTAGATCATAGAGAAAAATTCCTTTGAAATAAGACAATGTCCCTCATCAAGGTGTTGGGGAGAAACCACAAGTTTGGAGAAGAAGTGTGGGAACTAGAGGAGGTGATGAAGTAGAGTTACCATCATCTTTTTTATGTGGGAAAAGAAATTTTAAGGGTGAAATTTATTTATGGGGGAAGATTTTAATGACCTAAATTGTTATGAATAAAATTCCTATTTTTTATTTAATTAAATGTATTAGGGATATAGAAAAAACATAAAAAAAAATTATTATAGCCAATTGGATTTAAATAACCATTAAGTTTATTTACCTTTGATAAAATATTTTTTGAATAGTGACCACTTGACTAGTATAAATATAGGGTATTATCAAATCCTTATAACATAGACAAAGGAAGTGATGTCCTCAACCATTATTATCATACTCTATAAATCCCATTTATCGAAGCTTTCAAGGGAGATAGAATTTCAGGTCTATTACCTAGAAAAATACCAAGCTGAGATCCAACAACTTATGAATGAGTGAAACAATTTGTTGGAGATGTTCAAGATCATCAAGATCATGACCCAAACCATCTTCACCAAACAACCCCATGAAGGCCCCACTATCACACACATTACACTTAGGGCATATGATGGTGTAATAATGGGATATATATCAATAACCTAGTAATAATGGTATGTACATTATATTTTTTATAGAATAATCTATATATTTTATTTCTATGATTTTTAATTTTAAATGAATTTTAACGAAAAAAATAGTATTTTTTTAAATATTAAAATTCAATTACAAAATATATTTTTATGAATCAATGTGTTTTTGAAATAAGAAATATTTTAATACAATATTATTATTAAATTAATTTAATTAAATAAAAATTTTCATATAATTTTTAAGAAGTGAAATGTAATTTTTATTGTGGTTTGAATGCTTTTTTTGTCAAAACCGATCAAATTTCAATAAAAGTAGGTTTTTATTTTAAAAATGAAAATTAAAATATTTTGAAAATTATTTTGATAAAAGTAATATTATTTTTTGGAATCATGATTTTGAAATTATCCATTCGTTATTTTTCTTAATTTTATGAGACAATCAATGTTTCGGGTAAAAATTTAATACCGTATAAATATATATTTTGTTTTATGACATTATAATGTAGAAATAATGATGAAATAATTGTTATAAATGGTATTTTATGCAAATATATGTTTTAAAATTAAAATGATTTGATTTTATATTTGATTTTATTTATTTAATAATGCCTTTGTGATTCCTCTAGTACTTAGAAAATATTTTAATATTTTAAAATAATTTCTTTGAGGGTGTGACTCACCTCCACATAATGAAGGGTAATATTTTAATATTTTAGGGAATTATAATTATCTAATAATGATTTCCACTCCAATTTTGTACAGACCATGTGAAAAACCATGGTATGGTTTGTGGGTATGAATAATTAAGTGTGTAGTGTTCAAAACCAAAATAATAAAGAATTCTCCCTCCTTCTCCTATATAAACGCATGAAATCTCCCATTTCTCTTCACTAAAACTCCTTTAAGATTTCCAAAACAGTGATATGTACTCCCTAGACCCCTCCCAAGGTTCCCCCAATCTCCAAACATGCCTATTCCAAGCCATTGGGGTTACACATCCAAGTAAATGATTTCTCTCTTCTCATTTCCATTCAAGATTCTCTTTTGTATTACTCTTTTTAAATTAAATTTTTATATCTTGGATTATGATGTTCCATGATACCATTTCTATCCATATTAGGTATAGATAATGAAATTTTCCTTTCACACTCATTAATCTTATCTGTTATCCTTTATGTACACTTGTTGCTATTCTAAATTTTATAAGGGATCTTCGACACACCTCTTTCATCAAGCATTCCTTTTATGTTAGGTATTATAATTTACAATTAACAATGTTGGGATATGTTATTAAATATCCATAATACTGTATATTCCATATCTATATTGTGAGATACATCCTTCTTTCTTTATTATCCCTTTTTACAAAATCCTTTATGATATCATTCTACTACCGAAATTACACCATGATCTTCCATGCCAAAATAATCATGTAGTGAATACTAGAAACATTACTATAACAAGTTTGTTAACCTTTATAAACATATAATTATTGATTTAGGGCGTACATGTATTTATTACCCATTACCTGGTCGTTTCATAAATTATGATGGCGAATTAATCAATGATATACATTCTTTGTGGCACACTTTCTCATGAAAATGAAATGACTGTGATGGGTGTTCCCTAATAGTGCTCCAATGCATTGGGTAATGTTTAGCATCATGATATGTCACATGATATGATGATATACTCATGAAAATTCATGCACAATGAGGGTTTAATCATGATAATTCATGTTCAATGTGGGTTAACTCATTTTTCTTCATGTGAAATAATCCTTGACTCATGCTAATATCATGTTGTATGTTATTGCCACATTTTAGGTTAGGATTATCATGTTATATCATGCATTTTTGTTCATGATTATCTTATTATACATTAATATTTCTATTTATTAAAATATATTTTCATCCTCATGGTATTCCATGTTTATTCCCATACTCATCTTTATAGCCTACCCCTTTCGCATGTATGCCCTTAGTTTAACCCATGCTGTGTTAAATAAGAAGCAATGGTGTGGTCATGTAAAATATGTTTTCAATAAAGATGTTTTATTTCATGTTTTAACATGATATGTAATGTTCCCAATCCCCAAATACATATACCTCTTGATCCCCTGAGTTTTATTATCTTCATGTTTATGTAATAAATCATGTTGAAATATGAAATAAAGAGCAGGGTTGTTATATTCACAAATGATGTTATTGTATTAGCACAAAGTGGAAATCATGAGGTTATATTTTATATAATAGTTATAGAAGAATAAATAAATCATAAATATCATATTTATCATATCCAAATAGAGTAGATAAAATAATTTCCAAACCTGAGTGGTGGGAATGAAAAAATAACAACATCGTTTTGTGTGGTAGTATTACATTATACACAAGAAAATTAGGTTCATCTCTATTTGGATGTATGTGTGTGTAAGTGTAGGTTAAAATATTATAATAATAACATATTAGTATATTTAGAATATTGACTATATTATATAATAATGAAATAAGAATATTTTAGTGGGTGATTAAATAAAATAAAATTAAAGATCATGAGGAAGGGTATTATATCTTAATTGGTTAACTCCTTTTTCTTTTCACCAAAGTACTTTTGTGGATAAATTTATGCTAAAGTTGATGATTCTATGTTTTAGGGAGGAAATTTTTTGATCTATTTGGGATGATCTTGGTTGATCTAAATTGAATTCAGAGGTGTGAAGAAGGTGTAGAGTTGGAGGCCTTTTATAAATGATAGAAATGAAACATTTGATATTTTTTATATAAATTGTGTGGTCCCCATGTATTATTTGTTCCCCAAGTGTCAAAATGGACCATTAGGGAACATTATAGTTGTAATGGAAAAAATATTTAAAACAAATTGGTTTTAAAAAATTTGATAGATCATTTTTCTTATTTAGATGAAGGTTTATTCCCTTGTTATGCATAATTTTACATTAATCTTTGTAATTAATTTTAATCACATTCACTAATTTTTTTGGTAAAAAATTAATTTTATGTTATTATATAATAAATAATATACTGAATAAAACTATTTATGTCCATTATTTTATATTAAATTCACATAATCGGAAATATTAAGTTTAATTATAATCCTTTAGACGTGGCGAAAATAACGTTTTTAAATTGAGAATATTCAAAAGATCATTAAGTATTTATATCTAAATTGAGTATTAAAATTATTCAAATGAGATAAATTTGATTAATTTATGTATAAATGAACTATTGTGACATTAAAAAAACATAAAATACAATTTATCTATAAAAATAAATTTAATGAAAAAGATGTTTTGAATCATAATTCAGTATTTTTTACAATTCATCAAGAATTGATGTTTCTTAGAAAATTCAAAAAATTAATCCTAAGTTAATTTTGATATTATAAATTCCAAAATTAAGTTCCTTTTATAAAATTAAATTTCTAAAATTTTCTAAAATTAATTTATTATTGTTCATTAAAATAGAAAAAAATTATTTGAGAAAATTGTATATTTAAATATATGAAGATATTTCCAAAAATTGTATGTCTTTTTATCTATATTAATTATTTATATAAAACCATTATAAATTTGAAAATGTATTTGATAATTTTAAAATTACTATGGTTAATGACTAGGTTATGACTATCTCATTTAAATAGTTATAATCATATAATATTTATTCATAGAAACTGAGTGATGCGTGTAATGCAACATAATCGGTGTTGGGTATAGATAAAGCTTGTCTTGGTGTAGCGTATAATTAATGTTTGAATTAATTTAATGTACAATGCACAAAATCAACTAGAATTAATTTATTCCAAAAAATCACAAAAACTCTGGGTGTTACATTATATCCTCTTGAAATGAATATCACCATTGAAATTCATTTAGGTTATCACTGTTTTAATAATTGAAAGCTACATTCATAAAAACAGACATCGAAAAAAATAATGAAAAGTATAATTTATAACTACAAATTTATAAACATAGAATATACCCAAAGTAACATATAACTAGGTTTCCACATAGGAGATCATAGGTGGTATGTGAAAACGTTGACATTGAAGATAACTATAACCATCAAGATCTGATAGAGAGTGATAGAGAACATGGTCAGACGAAAGTTAACAATCAAAAATGAAAAAACAATAGAGGCTTCCAAAAGGCTATTTATATCATAAAATATAACGATAACATGAAAACATTTTATTTCAATAACTTTCACTAAAATTTAAGAATTTTCATCAAAAGATATACATACTTGATTTCATCACAGTATTACTATTTGTTGTCACTTGATAAATTTCAACTTCATTTATAATTCCATGAAATGATGGTGAGAATTTCAATCATAAAAAATTTAATGTTCATGAGATGCATAAATAGAATGAATATTCATTACACCCATATTTTGTTAATATCACAACAAAATGGATAGAATAGGTTATCCAACATGGATATATCCACATATGGTATGATAATAATTTAATCCTAAAAAAATCATAGGATGTTTAACGTTAAACATTCCATAAATGGTTATCCTTGTAACCATTCCATAAGATGAAAATCCAAAACATTAGAAATATGGTGACTAAATCTATTTAAAATTGATCTGTGATATATTATAATGTTTCTCTTGGTTTTCAGAATCCAAACATGTGAATACCCTCATCGTATATTCTCTTGTAACATGGTAATAACCTGAATTAACATAAATATTTTTTTTTAAAAGAAGCATTATCACTTATTCCAAAGGTTACTGGATATATTCTTTAAATCCATGAAGTTTTAATCTTCATCCATGATAACATAGACCTCTTTTTCAAAAATTAATTTATCAGATCTATGGTCATAAACACTATCCAATTTACATTATCGATGTCATCATAAATTTATCCGTGTAAAATATCATTTTCTCATCCTCGAGAAGTTGATAAGGGATACCTTCCATTAATGTAACCATTCTATTAAATAAATTTTATTAGTATGCAGTATAATGTTATAGTTTATTGAAAATACATAAAGAAAATTATCTATAAACTATCCATGTATAATTTATGATTCATATAACATAGTCCTTGAATTTTAAAACATTTACACTTGATTCATCTATATTTTTTCATAAAACATTAAAAATGCCTTATCAACTTATTCCTTAATACATCTTTCTAATAATAATAGATATTAATAATATATTAAGGTTCCTCATCCTTAATAAAACAATTATTCTTATTTTTAATGTAAACAATAATATAATACCATCACATACGTTCAACATATCCTTTTCAGTCTCTTTATCTTCAGCAGTATGACCAATAGTCTTTCCATATTCCTGATCTTTATGATATTTCCTATTATGATATTAATTTTTTTATTCCCATTCATTTCACACCTAAAGAATTCAATGATGAACCAGTTATTTTTATTTCCTTCTATTGACTAAGACTATAATGTGCAGTGTGAGAAACACTTATAATAATTGAAGACAACCTAATCATGAAAAAATAATTATAGGTTGTCTAAAAAATGAAACCCAATTTTAATCAATGACACCATAGATTTATCCTAGTTTATTCATAGTATTATTCCATATAAATCCTTTTTGATGGATATTAATGTGTCTTTTAATTCCCAATGCATATCCCTTAGGAGTGCAAAACTAGATGTGTAGTAATGGTTGTTGTCAGGTACCGATTTACGCTTAAGTCATGTCTGATGCACCTTGTTAGAGTTGTTATTCATAGGTATATATGTAATAGAACCATATCAACTTTTATTATCTAGAAAAGGAATTATATCAAGGAAACCACTCACTCTATCCTTTACTAAAATTTGTGGACATTTTCTTAATCATTAACTCATCTTTATACTTATCAGTAGATAAATCTCTATGCCTATACTAAGAAATACACTTAAGGATATCGAAAAAGATTTATTATCCAAGTATCCAAAGGATGACTAAACCTTTAATTTGATACCAAATTTGGCGACCCTCACTTTTCATAGATTAACATTAAATCACTTTTTCTCAATACATAAAACATTTCATAAACAGAAACCCAAATACCATATTAGTTTACTGCCTTTGGAAACATTAAACAAAAATCTTCTTACTCAAGTAATGATCATCAATGTTTCCCAAAATGATCATTAGACATATTAATTACACTTAAAACCCATTCTTTATAAACTAGTAAAAGGAAACATAAGAAAGTGTGAGGTGAGATTCTCAGTAAGGGTTGGAAAACGAGATATGTAATCATATACATGAGTATAAGGGTATGAGAATGTGATCATAACATTAGAAAATCATACCCTACATATAAAATATCATAAACATAAATCATGGTATAAAAATTAAAAATTCATAAGACAGAAATCATAAAGGAAATAAGAACAGAATAGATGAAATAATATTATAAGAATTAGTTGAGGTAAGGGATTACATAAAAATCGCAATGTCCTCTCGTGAGAACGCAACCCACGCGCCTCCTGTTTTTCAAATTTTTTGTCGGTTGGGGCCTCCTCTCCTCGTCCGCCGGATGTTTCTGCCATTGGGTCGGTCTTGGATTTGGGCTCGGCAACTGTCGACCCTCTGGTTCAGGGTCTCCACTTGCCCCCTGGTTCTTCGCTTGGGATTGATCCTCAATCTCTCTTCCCTGCCGAGCTCACGGGTGTAGGGAAGAAGCCTTTGCTTCCTCCTCAAGTTGCTGGATGCTCTTCTGTTGCACCACCTAGGCCCGGTTCATTCAAAGTTGCTATGTACGGCTTGATCTGCGGTTCTCCACGCCCTTGATTTCCGGAGGTGTGTGTCTCGGCATCGAATGTCTCCCGCGATGGTGGGTGACATTCCATGGACTTCTCGTTTGCATCCTTTGCGGAGGCAGAGGTGTTCCTTAAGTGGACCTTGGTTTCTCAGTATGGGTAAGAGAAACCTCCTCTAGAGGTGTTCCATCATTTCGTCCTCTCATGGGGTTTAAAGGATCCTGTTCATATCTCTTCTGTTCACCAGACCTATTTCTTCCTGGTAATGGCTTCGGAAGATTATTTCATTCAGGTGTGGTGTAGGGCTCCTCGGCCGTTTGGCCGTTGGAGTTTTCGTATTTTCTGATGGTCCCTGGAAGCTCATAGGGGAAAAGAAAACCCCCTTGCATCAGTTTGGATCCATCTCGGGTTGCCGCTTCTATTCCAGAACGACGGCTTTCTCAAGGCGATCGGTGATTCCATTGGAGTCTTTTTGTGCTCTAATAGAAGGACCTCCGGCTATGGGGATGTTTCAGTGGCTCGGATCTCTGTGTAATTGGACACTTCTTTAACCCCACCGGATAAGTTGATTCTTTGGGTCCAGGATGGCTTCAGTTGGAATCAAGAGC
The DNA here is from genome assembly GCA_963277665.1 of Viscum album. Classification (NCBI taxonomy): domain Eukaryota; kingdom Viridiplantae; phylum Streptophyta; class Magnoliopsida; order Santalales; family Viscaceae; genus Viscum; species Viscum album. The sequence goes on along the minus strand of OY728161.1, from coordinate 520,706,042 downwards.
ATTCTTTTCTAGTGTCTCCTTAGTTTTTCTCCCACTGTCTTCTCCAAGGACATTCTATCCACGTTTGCAAGAGATATTGGTAGGGGGTTGGGCGTCATTCCTTAAATCGTATGGCTCCTAGAGAGCAAGGGTCGAGTTCGTTGTGGCCGTCTCCCCTCGGTAACTCTTTGAGGGGAACCCCAGATCATGGCATCCCTCCAGATGCGATCCCTGATCTCTCTCTAGACTTGGTTCCTGAGTTATCCTCTCCCGTGGAAAGGAAAGTTACAAGGCTAAGACCAAGAGTCATTCTCTCCATGCCAGTAGGAGTGCAGTCACCTGGGGCTAGTCTTGTGATACCTCCCCTCCTGTTCTCTTTACTCTTCAAGGAGTTGTGCTTGGAGAAGGGATTTCAAGGCTTGCTTTCCAGGCCATTAGTCCCCTTGATCCTAGATCTCCCGTATGAAATCAAGGATGGCTCGCTCTTTATGGTCTCTTGATTCTCCTATATAGAGGATTGCCTTATAGAGTAGGAAGGACCTCCTCAAACTTCACAAGGGTTCCAGCAGAAACAGAAGCCTCTTTCCATAAGCATCAGGAGTCCAGAGTGTACTCTTCCTCGGGACCTACTGGTTCAGGAATTGACCCCTTTCTATTCCCACAGATCAGCATCTTCATCTGGCAAGAAGGAGTCCACCCAAGAGGGTGTTTGTACTCGTTCAAAATCGAGATTTCTAAAGGAGCGTTCATCCTCACATTTCAAAAAGGCCGAGAACTCTGGAACTAATTCCAAAGCCTTGTCTTCTCAATGATTTTAGTCTTCATTTGGAATGCGCTCAGACTTGGGGCCTGGGTGAAGTCGGATTTTATCGCATCTGAAGTCAGAAGGAACAAGGTCGCAGTTGTTACCAATCTCGAACACAAGAAAAATATATCCAAAATCAGGGAATTTTCTTCGCGGTTCAAACTGCATGGGTTTTTTCATGATGATCCCTCTAACAAGAACATTTAGAGTTTCTGGCATCAATACTATTTTGTGGAGTTGGTCCTATCTGGTAATCAATTCAACACCACTAAAGTAACCAAAGGTGACAATTCTTTATTCATTTCTGCTATCTATGGAAGCTGTGATCTACATCAAAGAGAAACTTTATGGAGCGATTTAAAGGCTTTCGACCCTTGAACCCTCCCTTGGTTTGTTGGAGGGGATTTCAACGTTGTGGCCAACCCTGAGTAATGGAAAGGAAGAGGGCCTTTTCATCAGAAGGCTAGCAGGGATTTTTCTCAGTTCATGGCTGGGAAAGGATTATGTGATCTCAACTTCTCTGGGGACTACTTCACCTGGTGCCATAACCGAAGGGTCCCCCATCGCTCGTGGAGTCAGTTAGATAGATGTCTGGCTAGCATCCACTCCACCACTGTGTTCTCTAGCACCAAGGTAAGTCACCTGGCTCACAGAATTTCTGACCACTCCCCCCTTCTGGTTTCAATTTCAGTGGGGCAGGATTACCAGAAGCGTTTCAACTTCTACCAGTAGTGGGTACACTCCCCAGGGTACCAAGAGTTGGTTCAGTATATTTGGGGATCTCATGTTCATGCCCATACATGGGTTTTCTTGCATGAAAAATTAAGATGCCTCAATTCCGGCCTCCAGGTGTGGGAAAAGGGAATCCCCTCCAAGGACAGGGCCATCATCGACTCTATGAAGGAGGTGGATTTACATGAACATAAGCTAGAACATGCATGGGATGAGCTCTCTTTCGAGGAGCTCTCTTCGAAGAAGGGTGCAGCGGAGGATCTTCTTCTGGTTCAAGAATGTATGGCAAGGGATTCTTCAAGAATTGAATGGGTTAGAGAAGGTGACAAGAATACAGAATTTTTCCACGCCTGTATCAATGAGAGAAAGAGGCATTCAAGCCTAATTTTTTGATGGATGATGGATCATTTTCTAATGATAGATACATTTTGGGGACCCAGACTTTTGATTAATTCAAGAACCTACTGACTGAGCCTTATTCATGGATGCCAAATGGCTATTCTGGAAGGGGTAATGGGATCCTCGAGGTGATCTCTAGAATTGTTTCAGATCAGAATAATGAGAAGTTGAGCTCCATACCTGATGAAAATTAGGTTTTTAACGCCATGATGAATCTTCATCCGGATAGTGCCTCGAGCCCAAATGGGTTGTTGGGCTCAATCTATCGGGCTTCTTGGGAGTTGGTGAAAGAGGACATTATCTCGGCCATTCCAGATTTTTTTGGGGGAGGAAATCTGCCGTGGGTGGCTTGTGCTACAACAATGGTTCTCATTCCTAAAAACAAGAATCCATCCTCGGTGTCTCATTACAGACCGATGAGCCTTTTTAATTTTCCATATAAAATCCTCGGAAGAAACATAAACACAAGACTATCCGCTCATCTTTCAAAGTGGATCTCCTTGGAGCAGCACGGGTTCGTGAAGGGCTGGTCCATTCAAGGCCCCATCGCTCTTGCGCAGGAAATGGTAAAAGATATCCATCAAAAATCTCATGGATCCAATATCATTATCAAGATGAACATGAGTAAAGAATACGTCCATATGGAGTGGAGTTTCATTAATAAGGTGATGGCATGCATGGGTTTCTCCCCTTGGAATGTCGACCTAGTCTTTAGATTTTTTAGCTCACCATGGATGTAGATCTTTTTCATGGGAAAATCTTACGGTTTTTTCAATACCACCCGTGTCCTGAAACAAGGTGACCCGATCTCTCCAAGCATTTTTTCCCTATCCCAGGATGTCCTCGGTTGCCTCACACACATAAGCATGAGTAGAGGAGAGACTCTAGAGTTTTGAAGGATTATGAGAGCTCAACCTATTTTACACCTTATGTTCGTTGATGACACCATAGTTTTCACAAACACTATAAGGTTCTCAATTAGAGTCTTGAATTCGGTGCTGGAGGATTACTGCTACTGGAGTGGAAAAGTGGTTAATAGGGAAAAGAGTCTATGCTACATCTCAAAACATTGGACATCCAGGCAGAGTCAGGAGATTGAACACACCCTTTCCATGGGACGTGGAGGCTTCCCTATGGAATATCTAGGGGCTCCCATCTCTCACAGAAGACTTCTTATTCGGGATTTTGATTCTCTCAATATTAAAATTTACAGATCGCATACTTAACTGGAAAAACATGTCTCTATATTTTGGTGGTTGTATTGCACTCATTAACAGTGTTCTGTTGGCAGCTCCGGTACACACTCTATCGGTTGTTATCCCTCCGAAGGGGGTCATTAATAATATTGAAAAGATCCTGGCTAGCTTCCTTTGGGATCCTCTCACAGAGGGAAAATGACATTGGGCTTCGTGGCGGAAGATGGCTAAACCCACAAAGGCTGGAGGTATTAATTTGCACTGTCTTGAAGACACCATCAAAGGCATGCTTGTTAAACTTGCAAGGGAAGATGTGGATTAGGGTATGCTATGGGGAAGAACCATGCATGCTCAGTACGAATCTCAACCCATGACGGAGGGTTGTGGCTAGACTTTCTGGAATAAAACATTCTGCATTACTACATAGTTGTACAGACACCCTCAATGGATTATTGGGAGAGGAGATTTCTGGTTCTGGCACCACAACTGGTCAGGGTGGGTGATTGGGTTTTCGGGTTATCCAGGCACTACCCTCACGTACAAGGAAGCTATAATGCATCCGAACTTCATCAAGGTGGTGCTGGATAAGGAGAAACAGGACACCTTTAACTTCATTTCCATCTCCTAGGATCCTGATCGTGGTGTGTTCGCCCTCTCCTCTTTAGGGGCTTTTAATTCATGGGACTGCCAACATTCATGGGAGGCTCTGGATCCTAGTGATTGCTGGAATAAGATTTTATGGTGCAAACCAATCCCTTCGAAATTCAACTTTTTTGCTTTGGATAATTAGGAATAATGCCATTACAACTTATGAGAATATCAGAATCTGTGGGATTCCTATAGAGTCTTGTTGCGCATGTTTTGTTGCTAGCGATGAAAAGAGTACGGAACATCTGTTTTTTAGAGGTGAATGGGCAGGTGCTATTTGGAGATTCTTCCGAGAGTTTACCGACTTTTTGGTTCAGATCATGGGGGATGCTCCTTTCCTAGATAGGTGGTATCACGGATCAGGGGACAAAGGGATTGAGAAGTCAGCTCGAACCGTGATCCTGCATTCAGTGTGTCGGTCTATCTGGCAGGAGAGAAATAAGCTTCATCATGAAGGGGTTAGATCTTCTTGCTTGTACATCATTATCAAAACAAAGAGTCTCCTCATCGACCTAGTCCATCTCTTCAGAAAATGGTGAGAGGCTCCATCTCTATGGTGGATGAACAAGCAGAATCAAGTTTCCCAACCTATTAGCAGCAGTTCCCATGGACTTTGGATTCATTGGAACCCTCCCTCCAGGGGCCCGAAACATAATACTGATGGGTCTTGTCGTGGAGGGGTTCTCCGCGGTGGTGGTGTGGTCTGTGATTCTCATGGTTTAGTGGTTCTGGAATTCTCAGCTTGTCTCAGATATGGCTCATCTCTTCAAGCTGGTGCTAGGGCTATGATGCAAGGTTTAAGCATTTGCAAAAAATAGGGTATTGTGATTTCAGAAGTGGAAACAGACTCAAAAATCCTCCATGATGCTCTAAATGATCTCTTCCCAACTCTATGGGCTATATCCTACATTATTAGGAAAGGAAAGAGCATGATCAACAATGATACCTATGTTAAACACTCAAGGAGAGAGGGGAATCATGTTGCGGATTACCTTGGTTTTCTTGAGGTCATTGGGCCAGATCTAGTTTACTTTCACAATGTTCATACTTTAAACCCCAAGGGGGTTAACCTCATCAGAGAGGATGACCTCGGCCTTCACTATTTTAGACCTCCTTAGGTGTAATCCCCTGCATGGGGGCATGGGGCATGGGGGCATGTGGACATGCGGGTAGTGGTCATGTGGTCATGTGGTCAGGTCTGTTTCTTGATTTCCCTCTTCTTGAATAAAAATAAAAATGATGATGATGATATGATAAGAATTAGTTATAGACTTTTGAAATACACATAAACATGTAATATCATTCTACATAGGTAAGGAAACATTGGTAGAACATTTACAGTCACTTCATGGGGACTACACCAAATCAATGGGACACACCACCATCCCGATTCATAGTTATTTAATTATAATATGTTGGGTTTTCCCATCTTCCCATATTAGATCAGGTTTCACTGTTTGAAGTTACCCATTCATGATCCAAGTAACAATGAGAGGGGGATGGGTTGAATCAGTGATATATTTTTCTTTTATGTTTTCCCTTTTTGAAAGAACTTTCACCTCCTTTTAAATATTTGTTTCCCTATGGAACGTACACTAACAGAGGAATACAAGATTTACAAGGTTCACTACTCAACAAGAGTAGCTACGTCCTTGGTATGGTATGCACATAATCTGATACCACACAATCCAATATAAAACAATCCTTTGATTTGTAATACAACGAGTATGATATTCACTTTCAATAATGTATTACATGGGATATAATCCTCAAGTATGTGTGCACCCTCTTATCACAAATAGGGAATTACAGAATTTTAGTGCTTCTTTACAATTGAACAGGCGTATTCTGTGAAGTAAAAAATCTCCAATTTCCTACCCAGAAGCCAGTAAGAACTATCTTACACACAACATAATATGTGCGAATAACCCAAATCTTTTGTGCACCATTTAGGTGTCTTGTAGTCAACTTTTATTCCATGCATGCAAGATTTAACTTTTGTCATGAAACACCTCTTGCGTACAAATTCAATCTTGCACGCAACTCTCTTCTTCTATGAAACTCTATTTCTTCCGCTCACTCCCATTTGCATAAAATTATTTTGCACCTCAGAGCTTGGGATTTCCCTAAGAGTATAGCTTCGTGAATGTGAAGGGTTCACCTTTTAATTATAGACCTCGTTGACCCGCACGCGGAAAAACCCTGATGTTCCATGAAATATCCTGACATGTCGTGTAAAACCCTATTTGACATCACATTGGTCATGTAAGTCTCTTTTATTCCAACCTCATCTCTCTCACAATTCTTGAAACTTTCTCGTACTTAATGCCTTTCTCATTATTCAATGTTTTGACCTCAAATAATGTCTTGCGCGGAACATTCCAAACTCCCTTCATTCTTGTGTTCAAAAACCAATATTTTAAGGAAGCCTTTCCTTTTCAATATTTTGATGTTCAGATGATGTAACTCCACTAGTGGTCAACATACTGAGGAATCTTAAAACTTTTGAGCATCATTATTTTTCAAAATTACATTTCCTCATCTCTGGATTTTTAGGCACAAAAATTTGTCAAACACTAGAAAACGACACCACCTTAAAACGTTCTTTGGTGTCTCCTCCAGATCATATGTTCCTTTTTCATTTCTCTCTTCACTACATTACATAGCCATTCTTCATATCTCATCACTAAATCCACTATCGTGATACATATCCTTCGATCGAACAGCTTTAGCCTCATCTGATTTTCTATGGAAAGTATTATAACTTCCCTGTATTTCACCAGAATCATTCAATCCAATCAAAATTGTATATGAATGGAATCACATTTTACTCACCTTTTCCTTTATAAGGATTTCATCACAAGGTCTCATAACTTATGATATATTTGAAATACAAATCAGAAAAGCATCGTCTGATTTTAAAGGATTTTAAAAAGTGAATTGATTTATACTCTTTTGATAACAAAAGTCAACACTCTGTAAAAATAATACTCTTTAAACATCCTTCTCCGTCCAACCCAGTCCCAACACAGTCTTCCCATATTGTATCGGGTTTCCCTATCTTCCCATCTTCATGTTGACAATTCTTATTTTTCAAGACACAACACCATCCACAACTGATTTCATTTTGTTGTAAGGGATCAGGTTTCCTATCTTCCCATAATGTGTCAAGAATGCAGACTTGATTTCCATAAATATATAATTTGATTTAAATCATTACCCAATTCATTATAGGGATATATATTTCCCACTCATTGCATAATGGAATCATATGTACATGTTCCTTAAGATTTTAAAACTTGTATCATATCATGTCCCATAAAAATAGATGGATTTCATAAATATACTATCATAACCCAGGAAGTGAAATGGTTACCATAAAAATTTCATCATATCATTACCTATGAAAAATATATAGTTCTCATAGTAATTTCACCAAAGATTTTATATTGAAAATAAGTGAGTTTCAATAGAATATAATCCATGGCAGAGAAAACAGTGTCATAAAATTAATTCCATCAGAATAGAAAACATTCAAGAGAGAATATAAATGATATTCTTGGATTATATCCCTAGTAAATCATAAACTATAGCCAAGTATTTCACATCATATTGAGAATGATTGTGAGAGATCATGTGGAACATTTCATAAGTTATATATGATTTCTTTGAGAATCCATTTTATAAAACCATTTCAAAAAAACATTAATAATAACGAAATCATTACCATTTCATTTAATATATTTCATGAATAAAATATAATTTTTTATTTGAAGAAGTATCTTTAAAATATAAAAGGATTTTAAAACCTTTTTCTTTTAATATACTTTGAAAACATATAATGAAGGCTTAAAATCATTTTGAAAAAACATTTTCCTTGAAAAATATAAAAGATTATTTAAAACATTATGATAATTATTTTCCATGAAAATAATTTGAAAAAATATAAATTTATATTTGAGATCATTGAGATCCTTTTATTTGAAATTAACCTTTTAAAACAAATAAACTAATATTTTCAAATCATCTAAATATTTTTTCACATATAAAAACTTTTCAAAAAAAAATCACTGGAATTAATTTTAATATCACAATAATCATAAATATTAGGAATAAACATTAATTTTAAAAATAACCTTGTATACTTACAAATTAATAATCATAGAAATGGTGATTATGATAGTAAGTAGGTCTGCACATGCTGAACATTCCTATTTCACCTTAAAAGTTCAGAAAAGTTCCTTGTTGGGGAAATGAAAAAGAAGATTTCCTTAAAAGTGTGTTTTAAAAAGGAAATAAAATGTTAAAAAATTCCTTTAATTTAACTGGATAATATTAAAACGTTTTTTAAATCATTTTGATAAAACATGGTTTTGAAATAACACAAATTTCTGATCAAAATGAAACAAAAGCCTAATTTTATTAAAAATTTATAAATTATATTTAGAACCAAAGAGTGAAAAACTAGTACCATTTCATTTATATATCATTCATATATACATGGTAAGAAATTTTATGAAATTTATTGAGAGATATATCATAATATTTCCTTAATGTAATTATAATCATAAACAATCTCGACAAATAGTTAGATTGAAGCTATAAACTATTACAAATTTAGTAACCATAAATAATAATGGAAAGTATAACATTACATTAAGAATAAACAATAATATAAATATTTATATCCATGATATAACATTTCGAAATGTAGTATAAACACCTCATCAAAGAATATTGGTTCATAACACAACATGTGTCTCAATGAATGCAAATCAAGAGAAATTTACATTACCGATTTGGTAACATTTGAAACATAACCCTAGTGAAAGAGAGAAAAAAAATCAATGTTTAAATACCAATAAATTTAGGTATAGTAATAATATAAGTTATTAATGCATAGTATATACACCACATACAAGAAATATATGGTGAACATGGATTCTATCTCATGGGAAAAAAGTGAGATGATAAAACCCTTACATTCAGTCTTAACATTATTTATACAAATTCAAAACTCATGTATAATAGATATAAGTTTATTATACACACATAAAATTATTATATATAATATCATATATGATTTGGTTATGAATTTGTATTACCCTTTTATTAACAACATCGTTTTAATGTTAATCTTCAGAAAATATATACTTTGGTTTTCGTATATGTTTGGTCTTTTATTCATGATCCTATTACTCATATCATGATTTAAAGATTTCCAAAATGTAAGGATTGATATAAATATCATAAATATATTTATTATATATGTATTTATAATAATAAATCTAATAAAGAAACATTAAATGAAATACAATGTTCCTGGAGGTGGTAGGTGGTACACATTCCTGAATATTGTTTTTATTTTATTATCATTTTAAAATAAACTAAGTAAAAGAAATATATGTATATATATATGTCACACCCTGACATTTAATTCTTTTTATTTATTTAATCCTTGGACTTGAGTTCCCTCTCCAAGGTCCGAGCGGGGTTCCAGGTCAAAATTGTTGGTGTTTAATGTTTGTAGTGGGGTTCGGACCTGTGCGCGGTCACCGCACGATTGGCGGTAGCCACATAGCTGGCTCGTGTCGTGAAATTTCTCATTTTATTTTAATAATATTTTTGTTATTGTTGTTATTATTATATTATTATTACGTTAGTATTAAAGATATTATGATTATTTTCTCATCGTCATTGTTATTTCATTATTATTGAAATAGTTATTATTTTTATTGTAGGTAATTTTAATTATTAATACATTGTTATTGTTAATTGTATTATTATTATTATTATTATTATGGTATTAGTTATTATTATTATTGTTATTAATTTAATAAAATTGAAAAAAAATAACCCTAATACTACCCAGGCTCCCCCCCCCCCTCCTCTTCTACCCCCTTTCCCCGTCGCGCTCCAACCCCCCCCCCCCCCCCCTTTTCCCTGCGCAGCGCCCCAGCAAGCCGCGACCAGCTGCCTTCGGCCCTCTCTGTAAGATCCTGCGGCCTCCTCACCTCCTCTATGCTCTCACCATTACAACCCCACTAGCACCCCCGCAGGTCCTCCCTCGCCACCGTCGCGCTGCCCTGCCTCTCGCCCTTTGGATCCCGGCCGCTGCCTCGCCTCCCGCTGCAGCCCATCGCCACCCCGCGCACCCCATGTCGACCTCCGTCCACCTGACCTAGCTAGCACTATTCGGCCAGTGACGCATCGGACCTCTATGATTAATCTTCCGCGCTCTAGAAGGGAATCGTTCCTCGCCCCTCTTGATCTCGGTCTGCAACCCTCCCAGCACTGGCGGCGCACCCCTCGCTAGCCGGCGCGACCCTTGCTCACTGAAACCCTCTCCATTTACAATTCATCCGCTCACCGGTAGCACCTTCGAGCAGCGAACTTCCTCACTGGTGCGTTTTTATATCAATTTATAGGGGTGCTCTTCTTTTTCCAGAACCTAATGATTGAAGATATGTTATGTGTTTACTTATCTAGGTTGTGCATAATATTCTTTGAGGCGTATTCTTCCTTTCGCCGAGGGTTAATCACTTTCGCACTTGAATTTTGAAAGCATATTTATCCTTGAGGTTGGATTTCATTTATTATTCCTCTTTAAATTAAGATTACATTGTTTACTTGATGTTCACTTCACTTAGGTTGCTGGTTATGCATTTATGTTGTTAAAATAATTATATTATGGTGAAATTGTTGGTTCTCCACTGTTTGGATAATTGATGCACCCATTTAATATAGTTGATGAGTTTTGTGGTTTATTAGCTTGGTGCGGATTTAGTTTTTTTATAATAATTTAGTTTGTTTAACTATTTTGGTGCGTCTTGAGCTTCTAATATATATATATATATGTATATATATATTTGAGGTTGTATTTGATATTGTGTATTATGTATATGCGAATTAGGGTGTGTTATGCTTGTGATGTTTAATATCTTTTCATGGGATTTTGTATTTAGTTTTTTTCTATGCAGGTCATGCGTTTTTCATTTAATATGTTGTGGGTGTGCGTCTATTAAGAAATGTGTTCTTTGGATTAGTTTTGGGTGTGTAAAGCTGTGAGCTACCTTTTGGAAATTGTGTTATAAATTTTTAAGTGGTTTATAAAATAGTGCAGATGGTGCACACTGTGTTTTAAAAACATGTCGAGGTAGTTCCCTTGGGCTGGTTCGTTTGAATTGTTTTGAGTCCGTGTTTATGCATTTTAGTTGTGTGGTTGTTGCAGCGTGTCGGCGAGGAAGACCCGCGGTACTTTGGTTGTCAGCTTGCACAAGTTTTCACGCCCATGGGCGGCGCGATGCATCATCGTGGTTGGTTTGCGAGTTGAGGTAGGTCCCCCACTGCACCTACCTGTAGATTCAGAATTTATTAATTGCTTATTGTTTTATAAATTTTTAATGAATTAAAAATAATATTAAATGATAAAACATAAAATGATCATTTAGTGTGAAAAGAGCCATTTATTTTATACCGAACACTTGGGACATTTTCATGACGAGCAGACACCTAGTATTGAAAGAATGCATGTTTGGACTTAAAAAATAATTCACTACATTTCAAATGTACTTCTAGATTTAAAGATAAATGACTTCTTCTAAACAATTGTTTTGAGCTTTTTTAGAAATGAAGTTTTACTTTAAAATTGGCGAAGGCCCGTTTGGCACTTTAATAAAAATAGATTATTTTGGAAAACCCACTTGGGGTTGATCTTTGGTGTGAGTTGTTTTCATGAGATGTGTGTGATTTTGGTGCATCATGACTGATTAATTTACATTGTGACGCACCCCCTTTTTATTGCTTGTGATGACATGGGAACCTGGCATATTGAGTGAATTTTCCGAGAACGATTGTTGCACTAGTTTAGACCACGCACTGGCTAGTGGCCCCATAGCAGGGGAATACTGGGTTATTGATGCTATTGGTATTGTGCCCCTCGGTTAGGCCATGCAGGGCTATGTCGGGTAGTATTATGGGCGTTATGACTTCATCGAGTTATGGCATGCCTTCAGGATGAGTCACATGTATAGTACGTTCTGGATTGTTCATGATATCCTTGGTTCGACCCATGTTTCTTTTAGTGTTTATTTGTGTGTGGCGGAGTTTGAGTTCGGTTGCTGACCCATGTGTGCCGGTTTTACCATTGCCCTTAGTGTGTGTTGTGTGTGATTCTCCTTTTGACTAAAAACTAAAGTTTCAATTTCTAAATTGTTCGCAAATTGTTTTAAAAATGCAATGCACCTGCTTCTTTCAACATTAAACTTGTTCTAAATTAAAAAGGGCAATGGACTGTTACTTGTTTCAGAAATTAAAGTGTGTGGAAACCATATTTTATATAATTTAGTTCAAACCTGGAATTGAAAAATTCTTTATTTATTGGTATGTGCATTGGGAATAGAATTAGTCGGGCCTACCTACTGAGTTTTAATAATCACGCCTATAGTGTTTTCTTGTTTTTAGTTCTGTTACAGGTTCCAGATTCTATTGTTCGCCTTGAGCGATGTTGGTTGTGGTATTGGATGGTGACCCAAGGGGTCACATGGAGTTTTAGTCGTGATCAGGTTAGTGGCGTTGTTGGCTTCTCTTTCTTTATTTTCATTTGTACCATTTGTTTCTGCTGCTTAATTTATTTTTATTTTGGTCTAAATCATTCCCACCTGTTTACTTTTGATGCCCGGCACTAGTTACCAGCCCGTGGGGATCGGGAACGCCCTTCGGGCAATGTCGCGGGCCGGCTCGGGTGACCGGTTCATGGTCAACCCGGGTTGGTTTGTGACAAAATGGTATCAGAGGAGGCTCTTTCTATTTGGGATGTCTGGTAGATGGAGACTAGGATTGTTGGGACTCGAGAGGTCGGTACGGGAAGGACGTCATGAACGCTCGCCCGTTACGCACCTCGAGTCGCCAGGGGTAGTCTGGGAATAGTGTCCTTTTCTCCTTCTGGTTTGTTTTGGATCGAGGGATGACAACGGAGACAAACCGATGTTACATCATGATTTCACATGGAGTAGTGACCCATATGGAGTCTGAGTACATGGTTTGAACTCATCCTAGTGGTCGATGCTTACATGGGACATGGCCCACTACCATGTCGCCAGGTTAGGCGTGACTACTAGTCCCTCACTCCAGTGTTAGATCCAATTTGAGTGTTGTTTTCGTTCTAGTTGGTGTATGTGCGTTGTTGGAAATGAAACAAAAAGTTTTTTGAAAATGGGACTAATTTCTTTTAAATGACTTTAACTGTAACAAATGGGATTTAAAAAAATAAAAAATAAAAAATTTGGAAGCTTTTGATTTGGAAATCTGTTGTTTGCTTGGATTTGGTCGAGAATGGTTTGGGCAGAAACCTCAGGTCCTCTTTGTGAACGTTTGCACATGTGTGAGAATTCATGAGAAGCGCGTGTTGATGCTCATATGAATGGAATGTGGAAAATGACATGTGCAACGGGTCATGGGATTACCTGAGTGTTTATTTGAAATTAAAGGCATGGCCTTGTTTTCGAAATTGGTCCTTAAAAAGAGGAAAATGGTTTTGGAAAGTGATTTTGGTTTGAAAGGGATTTGGTATTTGGAAACTGGTCTTGAAACGAGAATTTAAAAATAGGTGGTTTTGGAATATAAAATGAAACGGGAATTTTGGACAGGGAATTTTGGGTTATGTTTGCGGTTGTTTGTTTCTTTTGAGCTTGTTGTTTTGGATGAAGCCACTTTCTTTGATGTTGCTTCGATTGATATTGGTTTCCTCTTGGTGTTATATATCTTGTTCAGAAATGCTGCCCAGAAAGATCCCTAGTGTTTTGATGAGTCATGCCCAGTTTTTGGTCTTTCTCGGATGTTTTCTGTCCTTCATGGTGATTGGAGTCTGTTAGAGACAGTGTAGTGGCTTGAAGTAGTCAATCGTGTCTTCAGGGTGTTGGGAACTCCCGAAGCGATCTGAGTGCGTATTGTTTTGGGTCTGTTTGAAGGTCCATCTCTGGATGAGTAGGAGTTGTATGCCCACCGTTTCTTCAATTTGGGATGATGTGGCATTTCTTTAATGTCGTCTTCATTCAATGGTTTATACTTGTGGAGGTGAGGATGAAGAAATAGAAGAGCTCATGCGTGCTCAACATGGCCAGCAGATGCTGAAAGTGTATGTCGACCATTTCAAGGATCTTGGGTCTCTTTTTCCAGGGGTAGTGTTGCAGGACTGGGTGACGACTCATCCCTTCATCATGGGTCTTCTTCCAGAGACCAAGTAGTGAGTCCTCCCTTTTTGGGAGCATCACTTTTGAGAAGTTGGTGCATGAGGTGTTCTTAGCTGAGTTGGTTTCTGGAGCGCAAACAGTTGACAATCCACTGTATCCAGTTGCTCGTGAAGGTACCCCATCTAATGAGAAGAGTGTGTTAGGTACATTTGTTTCTAAATATTTCTTTGTAGTGGCTCTAACCCCTAGTTTGTCGGACCGTCTAATGGTTTACCGACAGTATGGAAGTTTAGGGAATATGAGCTGTCATGTCACACCCCATCGAGGACGCACCATCATTGCAGGTGTCCAGATCATCTAGAGATGTTTTGAAGGAAGCGTCACATAAAGAGGAAGTTGTGATCAGAGAAAGTTAGTTCCTGGCTGTGAGGCCGGAGATGCTTTATCCATTAGAGCCCCAGCCATAGGTCTCGGGGTGAAGCTCGCGCACAGTCATAAGTTCACGGGGGTGTGAAGCCTCAGTTCGGGTTTTGGTTCGGTGTTGGAAGCAAAGCATTAGAGGTCCTTCCAGTCTCATTCTTTCACTATTAAAGTTTTGTCATTGTCTTAGGTTCAATGTGTAATCGTGAAGTTAGGACGAGTATGTTCGTTTGTAATCCAAACAGTTTAGTTTGCATGATTATGGTGTTCTGGGTCGTGCTTTTTCTTAAAGGTGTGTTTGGATCTTGTGTGAGTTGATCTCAGTTTGACCATGTTTGTGGGGAGATGTAAGTGTCTTGGAAGAATTGACGTATTATGTTGGGCTCGAGTTTACTTCATGTGTTAAGTTTCTTCTCATGAGTCTTTCTCAGGTGTTCGGGGTTTTGGTCTAGGTTGAGAGTTCTAAGTCCAAGCGGAGCTGTTTCGCTCTTGCTACAGATGTTAACATGTTACGGTTGGGAGTTTCCGTGTCGTACCACCTTCCCGAGGTGGTATGTTTAGGTGTAAAATTTCTGTGCTAGTTGAATTCTTGTGGTGGGGAGAACCCTCTCACGTTCTCCCGTTATCTTGTGATGAGGTTCCTTTTAGTTTCAATTGAGCATGGAATCTTGTTGGTCAATCGTTCAGCTGGGTGACTTTCTGGGGGCAGAAAGTGTCTGTGGTGGGGAGAATTGTCACACCCCGACATTTAATTCTTTTTATTTATTTAATTCCTGGCCTTGAGTTCCCTCTCCAAGGTCCGAGCGGGGTTCCAGTTCAAAATTGTTGGTGTTTAACATTTGCAGTGGGGTTCGGACCCGTGCGCGGTCACCGCACGATTGGCGGTAGCCACACAGCTGGCCCGTGTCGTGAAATATCTCATTTTATTTTATTAATATTTTTTTATTGTTGTTATTATTATATTATTATTACGTTTGTATTAAAGATATTATGATTATTTTCTCATCGTCATTGTTATTTCATTATTATTGAAATAGTTATTATTTTTATTGTAGGTAATTTTAATTATTACTACATTGTTATTGTTAATAGTATTATTATTATTATTGTTATTATTATTATGGTATTAGTTATTATTATTATTGTTATTAATATAATAAAATTGAAAAAATAATAATATAACCCTAATACTACCCAGGCGCCCCCCTCCTCTTCTACCCCCTTTCCATGTCGCGCTCTAGTCGCCCCCCCCCCCTTTTCCCTGCGCAGCGCCCCAGCAAGCCGCGACCAGCCGCCTTCGGCCCTCTCTGCAAGATCCTGCGGCCTCCTCACCTCCTATGCGCTCTCACCGTCACAACCCCCCTAGCACCCCCGTAGGTCCTCCTTCACCACCGTCGCGCTGCCCTGCCTCTCGCCCTTTGGATCTCGGCCGCTGCCTCGCCTCCCGCTACAGCCCATCGCCACCCCGCGCACCCCCTTCCAACCTCCGTCCACCTGACCTAGCTAGCACTATTCGGCCAGTGACGCATCAGCCTTCTATGATTCATCTTCTGCGCTCCAGAAGGGAATCGTTCCTCTCCCCTCTTGATCTCGGTCTGCAACCCTCCCAGCACTGGCGGCGCACCCCTTGCTAGTCGGTGCGACCCTTGCTCGCTGAAACCCTCTCCATTTACAATTCATCTGCTCACCGGTACACCTTCCAGCAGCGAACTTCCTCACTGGTGCGTTTTTATATCAATTTCTAGGGGTGATCTTCTTTTTCCAGAACCTAATGATTGATGATATGTTATGTGTTTACTTATCTAGGTTGTGCATAATATTCTTTGAGGCGTATTCTTCCTTCCGCCGAGGGTTAATCACTTTCGCACTTGAATTTTGAAAGCATCTTTATCCTTGAGGTTGGATTTCATTGCTTATTACTCTTTAAATTAAGATTACCTTGTTTACTTGATGTTCACTTCACTTAGGTTGCTGGTTATGCATTTCAATTGTTAAATTAATTATATTATGGTGAAATTGTTGGTTCTCCACTGTTTGGATAATTGTTGCACCCATTTAATATAGTTGATGAGTTTTGTGGTTTATTAGCTTGGTGCGGATTTATTTTTTTTATAATAATTTAGTTTATTTAACTATTTTGGTGCGTCTTTAGTTTATAAAATATATATATATATATATATATATTTGAGGTTGTATTTGATATTGTGTATCATGTATATGAAAATTAGGGTGTGTTCTGCTTGTGATGTTTAAATTCTTTTCATGGGATTTTGTATTTAGTTTTTGTCTATGCAGGTCATGAGTTTTTCATTTTTGTATGTTGTGGGTGTTTGTCTGTTAAGAAATGTGTTCTTTGGATGAGTTTTGGGTGTGTAAAGCTGTGAGCAACCTTTTGGAAATTGTGTTATAAATTTTTAAGTGGTTTATAAAATAGTGCAGATGGTGCACACTGTGTTTTAAAAACATGTCGAGGCAGTTCCCTAGTGCTGGTTCGTTTGAATTGTTTTGAGTCTGCATTTATGCATTTTAGTTGTGTGGTTGTTGTAGCCTGTCGGCGAGGAAGACCTGCGGTACTTTGCTTGTTAGCTTGCGCAAGTTTTCACGCCCGTGCGCGGCGCGTTGCATCATCGTAGTTGGTTTGCGAGTTGAGGTAAGTCCCCCACTACACCTACCTGTAGATTTAGAATTTATTAATTGCTTGTTGTTTTATAAATTTTTAATGAATTAGAAATAATATTAATTGATAAAACTTAAAATGATCATTTAGTGTGAAAAGAGCCGTTTATTTTATACCGAACACTTGGGAAATTTTCTTGACGAGCGGACACCCAGTATTGAAAGAATGCATGTTTGGACTTAAAACACAATTCATGACATTTCAAATGTACTTATAGATTTAAAGATAAATGACTTATTCTGAACAAGTGTTTTGAGCTTCTTGAGAAATGAAGTTTTACTTTAAAATTGGCGAAGGCCCGTTTGGCACTTTAATAATAATAGATTATTTTGGAAAACCCACTTGGAGGTGATCATTGGTGTGAGTTGTTTTCGTGAGCTGTGTGTGATGTTAGTGCATCGTGACTAATTAATTTACATTGTGACGCACCCCCTTTTTATTGCATGTGATGACATGGGAACCTGGCATATTGAGGGAATTTTCCGAGAACGATTGTTGCACTAGTTTAGACCATGAACTGGCTAGTGGCCCCATAGCAGGGGAATACTGAGTTATTGCTGCTATTGGGATTGGGCTCCTCAGTTAGGCCATGCAGGGCTATGCCGGGTAGTATTATGGGCGTTATGACGTCATCGAGTTATGGCATGCCTTCAGGATGAGTCACATGTATAGTATGTTATGGATTGTTCACGATCTCTTAGGTTCGACCCATGTTTATTTTAGTGTTTATTTGTGTGTGGAGGAGGTCGAGTTCGGTTGCTGGCCCATGTGTGCCGCTTTTACCATTGCCCTTAGTGTGTGTTGAGTGTGATTCTTCTTTTGAATAAAAACTAAATTTTGGATTTCTAAATTGTTCGCAAAATGTTTTAAAAATGCAATGCACCTATTTATTTCAACATTAAACTTGTTCTAAATTAAAAAGGGAAATGGACTATTACTTGTTTCAGAAATAAAACTGTGTGGAAACCATATTTTATATAATTTAGTTCAAACCTGGAATTGATAAATTCTTTAATTATTGGTATGTGAATTGGGAATAGTATTAGTCGGGCCTACCTACTGAGTTTTAATACTCACACCTATAGTGTTTTCTTGTTTTTAGTTCTGTTGCAGGTTCCAGATTCTGTTGTTCTCCTTGAGCGATGTTGGTTGTGGTATTGGAAGGTGACCCAAGGGGTCACGTGGAGTTTTTTTCGTGGTCAGGTTAGTGGCGTTGTTGGCTGCTCTTTCTTTATTTGCATTTGTACCGTTTGTTTCTGCTGCTTAATTTATTTTTATTTTGGGCTAAATCGTTCCCACCTGTTTACTTTTGATTCCTGGCACTAGTTGCCAGCCCGTGGGGATCGGGAACACCCTTCAGGCCATGTCGCGGGCCGGCTCGGGTGACCAGTTCAGGGTCAACCCGGGATGGTTCGTGACAATATATATCAAAAATACATTTTAATTATTCTTTCATATATGTCATATAATTTTAATAAACATGTCCTTAATACATTCCACATAAATTGTGAACAAATCACATCGTATTGAGGGGCTGGTTGTCCCCACATCCACAAACGAAGTTATTGTTTTTTCAAAAAATGGACAGCGTGATGGTATGTGTTATATAGTAGTTAAAAAAGAATAAATAAATCATAAATATAATATATAATATATAGAAATATAGTTTATATCCTAATTCCCAATAATGAGAGGTGGGAAATGATAAACGAATAACATCGTTTCGTGACGTGGAAGTTCATTGTACATAGGGATGGAAGGTTCATTGCCCATTATATGGATGTGTGTGGAAGTTTAGGTTGAACCTTTATATTGAAAAAATATATTTATATTTAATATTTTTTGTTTATTATATAATATTTGAAAATTAATATTTGAGTGGTTGGAGAATACAAATAAAACAAAACTGCAAGAGGAATGGTGTTACCTCTTTTTCGGGTAACTACTTTTGGTTTGCACAAAAGGGATAACTTGGATATATTTCATCCCTTGTTGAGGTTTGAAGGTATAGGGGAGATATTATTAGGATTTATTTGGGAAGATATTTTTAGATCTGAAATTGGTGGAGGGGTATGATGATGTGGGAATAGGTTTTTTCAATTTATAAGGGAGGTAATGGACACGCATCGTATTTTTTGAAATGAATTGTGTGTTCCCCATGTATTACTTCATCCCAAGGTGTAAAAATGGAAAATTATAGAACTTTGGAGGAGTTATGGAAGAAATATTTCAGTACAATAGGTTATAGAAAAGTTTATTAGTCATATATATATTTACGATTAAGATTTAGTCCCACATTAATCTTAATTTTAAATTAAATGGGGTAATTAATTTTAATCACATTAAATAATAATTTAGGTAAAATAACTTCATGATTTTATTATAATATTAATATTATAATTTTTTCAATTGTGTATGTCTATTTTTCAAAATTAAGTTTTCAAATGAATAAAAAATATATTTAATTCTATTCTCGTAGATGTGGCGAGAAATATGGTTTTTAATTTGAGAATGTTCAACAGTCCATTAAGATTTTATATCTAAATTCAATATAGAAATGATTCTAATGACTTAAATTGGATTACTATATGTATAATATTTCTATTTTAAAATTAAAATGTAAATAAAATATAATTTATTTACATACAAGATAGACAAAAAATAGTTTTGAATTAACATTCATTAATTTTCACTATTTATTGAGAAATATTGTTACTCTAAAAAATCCCAAAAATTCACCCTAAGATAATTTTGACATTATGAATTAAAAAATTAATTTTTTTAAAAAAATTATATTTCAATAATTTCCTTACATCAATTTTTTTACTTTTCATATAAATACATAAGAATCATTTCATTTGAGTAAATAGTATCATCTGACATATAAAGACTTTACCAAAATTTTAATAACTTATTATCTATATGTTGTATTTATATACAAACATTATAATATTTATAAATCATTCATAAATATTTATATTACTATTTTTAATATCTAGTTTAAACCTATATAATTTAAATAATTATAATAATAAAATATTGTTTCGTAAAAACTCAGTGTTGCACATAACGCAAGACAAGTCGGTGTTTTATATAGAGAAAGCTTATTTTGGTGTAGTGTATAATGAATGTATCAATTAGTGTATAATTCCATGCAAAAAATAAAATGAAATTAATTTATTCTATAATAATTAAAAAAAACTCGGGCGTTACAATTTATATATCCTATATATTAATTTTCTTGACTAAGTTTCTTTCTTTAAAAACACAATTGCTCAAACAATGCTTCTTGATTTTAGTCAATAATGGGAACCATAATGAAATTGGTCAACAATTAATGTGATGGAATTTTTATTAATTAGAATCCAAATGAAATGATGACTACAATTAAGGATATGTTGATTTTCCTAAATCATTTATCATAAACCATAATTAATAATTCTCACCTTTACTAAAATTCAGACTCTCTAGAAATGATATAGATAGATTTGACTGATAGTTTGAGTGGTGGAAGACATTGAGGAATGAATATTCAGTTTTAAATATTTCAATTAGTTTATAATTCCACAGATTTAAACGAATATGTTTTGGGATTGGAAAAGAAGATAAAAAAATATAATTTCAGTTGGAAAATGGAAGTGATCTATTTGTGAAATGGAACAGAATAATGGTCTCCCTAAGGTATCATCAACTATTGAATGTTTTAAATATGTAATATATGAAAATTAATTAAATAAATGTCCTAAGGGTAAATAGTTATAGATAATCATCTTGTTTTTAAGATTAATGGTTATACATACGATGATGAAGAGATTACAAATTACAAATCAGTGTAAATAATTTTTCATTAATAAAATGATGAAGCTTGATTAATAGTCTATGATAGAAGTAGAATTATTGAGTGTTTATGTATTATAAATCAATAATATTATTTTATAAAAAAATTAATAATATTATGGAATCATGAATCATTTAATAATTAAGATGAAATATTTTTTTTCTACGTATTTTCAAGAATATTTTGAATAGTAATGATAACCTAGAAAAGTTATTTAATGAGGAGGTGATATTTTTGAAAAAAACACATGATTTAGGGGAATATAATCCTTATTTCATTTATAATATGGAGATAATGATAAATATATGATTGATATAGATAAATTAAATTGGATAGTATTGATAACATTGGAACTGATTAGTGATTTCATGATTAATCGGTTAATGCTAATGGAGTTTTAAATTTTTTAGATTAATGCAATATATTCTAAAATTTGTGATTTTATATACAGAATGAAGATAGAGTTATTTTTTGTAAGAATGTATGTTTTCATTAAGGTTTTATGGTAATTTAGGTTATTAAAATGTTTTTGGAGAATATATGACCATGTTATTCACAAATTTGGAATGTGAAAAATAATAGGTACATTATGATATTTGGGAGATTAATGATAACTTGATCTATCAAATTTAGTGACCTGATATCTAGTTTTTTTTTAATAAAATATTTTATTGGATCCTTAATCTTAAATATATAGGGAATGGTTTTATATTCAATTTATCTTTTATGATTTATATGAAGGTGCATTCTTTCTTGTAATTAATTAATTATCATGCCTACCATTCTGGATATGGTTAATGTCTAAGTAAATGAGGAATGGTTTTTTTATTCTTTTTTGGAATAAGTGATCTATTAAAAGTTAATTTTATGGCTTAAAGAATGAAAATTATTCATTAATACTCATCAATTGTAGGAATGTACTTCATTGTGATAGAAATTGATAAAATGATGAAATTTTGTGGATTAGGTAATTTTATTTTGTGATATTCTTCGTCTAGATGGAAAAAGAATCCCTAAACATGAGGAAGATTATCCTGAGATGAAAATTTTATAATATTACATTGATTTATGTTGCATTGAATTTTTTTTCACTCATCACATATGTGTAGTTTTTTAGTAATTAACCTTCTCTAGCCAATGTTCTAAGTCAAACTATATTATTCCTTGGGAGTTAGTTTTTCCATAGTGCACACATTTTAATTCTTCATAAATGGTATATCTATGAGGAATCATAGTTATATATTAATTTAAGACACCATTATGCATTAAAATTTTCTGTTTTAAGGGATTTTTTATTTATTTTTACCATGTCGGTTTAAACTAAGGAATTTTCGCATATTAATCATTTGATGTAACACCCCAAGCTTCCACGATACGCTTCTCCTTCAATAATGCAATAGCTTGCATTGTACGCAAGTTTGAGATTCTAACACACCGCAACCAATAAAAATAGCCATTACGAATAGTAATACCCACTTTTTGAAATTATATATATTTTATATTTCAAAATGGACTTCATTTTTGGATTCGTAATATCGAAATTAGCCTATGTTGAATTTTTTGTATTTTTCTGAGAACTTCCAATTTTTTATGAATAGTGAAACAAACTTAAAAACAAATTTTTTAATAAAAATAATTTATAGTAATAAATTATACTATTGAGTGGTTTTAAAATATAATTAGAATATATTTTTACCATTTTATCTAATTGTGGTTATTATAATTAATTTCACTTTGATATTGGACATAAAAAATTGTCAATCTTTTGATATATAATGTTTCTTAAAAACAGGCTATTTGTTGTGACAGCGGGAATTAATTATAAAATTAATTAATAAAAATTATATGTTTGTAATTTTTTAAAATATACATCATTTTTGAATTTGGAATATCAATTATATCTTAGGGTGAAATTTTGGCATTGTTCTGAAAAACTTCAATTGTTGATGAATAGTGAAACCACTAAGTGGTAGTTAAAAGAACTAATTTTTCATTTAAATGAAACTTTACCACTTCTGTGAATTGAATTTCAAAAATCTGACATACATGGTCATCATTAGAAAGTAAAATGTGGTTCAATGGGATTAAAATAATTTTTGTTTAATAGTAACTTTTAAGTTCTATTAATCGCGATTAAAGGTAATTAGTGAAATTTAAGGTAAAAAGGATAATATAAAAATATGAAAATACCTATACACTTGTCCTACCCTTATTGGATGAGTCATGGAAGACCAGGAAAATCCATGGGTCAACTTGGGGACCCCATGGAGCCACTTGGGTAAGAAAATGACATTAATAACTTTTTATTTAAAGTAAAAATAAAATTGTCACAAACATGTGTTGTTTTACTAAAGCAATTATTACATGGGGTTATATAAGTTACCATTTTGACTATAAATATTCATTGTAATGATAAAAAGATTTCCTACATCATGTTAATTTTTAAATAATTTTTATACATTAAATAAATTAAATATTTTATGACACCATGATGATGCAGCGATTACCTCATTAGTTAACGATTTAAATAAAATGAAAAGATAATGTAAACTCTAAGGCATAAACTTTTCAAAAACCTATTGGATGAAAATATTTCGAACTTTTATCACCTTATCCCCTATATATATCATTTTGGGACCTTTATAATCCGAAAATCATTTCATAATAATGTAACATTTCAATATTTCCAAGAGTGCCCCTCCTCTCCTCATATAAAAGGCCACCACCACTACCACCTTATTCACTCCTTCAACACATTTGGCTCGGCCAAACTCTGCCCAAATACTCTCCCAACTTCCCTCTATTAATCCTAGAAGCCTCACTTTGGGCATAATTCTTCCCAAGGAAGCCTTTGGCTCAATTCAAAATGAGTTACCCGATTTTAAGGTAATGTATTCTCTTATGTTATTTTGTTTTATTTTGCTTCTCCAACCCCTTAAACTCTTTTAATTCCATTATTTGGTAACAATAACAGTATATTCAACATACTAGGATTTTTTTATGAGAATTGTTTTATTTACACTTACACACACCTTTGTCTAATGGTTAAAGAACATATTGTTTCTATGGTTTGCGAATTTCTGCTTCACGAAACGATGATTGTTCAATCTTCTTTTAACACCTCTCATGGTGGCCATTATGATGAAACTATTTTTATATATGATATATATTATGTTTTTTTTCTTTATGATTATATATTTTATATTTATGGAATACATTTATGATTTCCATTATGGGTAAACGCGATAAGTTCATTTTAGGAAGTGCGGACTACCGCCCCCTCAAAGTGATTTGAATCGTTAATGCCATATGTGGGATGTATAAAGGATGGAGTAAATGGTATTATACATTATATTATACTATAATTATAGTATACCTTTATATAATTATAATTTTATTCCATTAAATATGAAATATAAATTAAAGTAGCGTTCATGCGTACGTACGGCTTACCGTCTCCATAAACGGTGCATTTCATTTCATACCTCTAAAAGTTTTGTAATATTATAAATGAATGTATATACTGGATATATATGATATCTACATCATCAATATAATTCTGGATATAATGGATATTTTACCACATGATCAACTTGTAATTATAAGAATTTTATTTTTGACTCAAGTACCAAAGATCGACGAAACAGCCGTTATTAACATAAATAATTACATAATGTTCATAACATGGTAATAAGTGATATAGAAGGAATAATAAAATTGAAAAATGTTCTTAAGAAATTATAAATTAACTCTAGTTTATTATTCAGGAGATTAAAGAATGGCCGAGTCAAGACGGACAAGAGGTAAGGGAACTTCTTAACCCAATTTCTGTTCTTTGGGTTAATCTCCTACTTTCAAATTATGTCATGATATTATTATGTCATATCTTTTATTTATACTTTATTTATGTGTAATTATAGTGATTACACATAATAGATCTATTTTATTTAAAAAATTATCTTTGTAAGGGACTTCTTCTCAATCTCCTTTAATTGAGGCATATTTTGTTTTATACACAACTTTCTTTTATACGGTGTTTAAACCCCTTTGACTTTTATGTTTTTTTCAAAAGGAATATTTTTATACAATGCATTTTACTAAACAAAAAAATGGAATTTTTTTTGTCGTACGTATGTGGCGACAATGACTTCTCAGTCGTCGTGACCATTATTTGAGTTTCGACTTCCTCTACAAGCCATAACTTTTTTTTAAATGAAAAATAAATACAATGGTTTAATTTTCCTTTATTTTCGTATTGAAAATGGTTTTGAAAGTGTTTTTATTATATCAATGTGTTGTATTGATATATTTTGATTGAAATTTGGAAATGTTATGTTTCCTTTATGCATGTTTTATGTGATACTAATATGTTATGGTTTATGATATGTTTAAACCTATTCATATGACGAATGAATTGGACTTAATAAGTGACGGGTGGAGCCCGATATAGCTCCTCGATGCATCGGTAGGTCTCATGAGACAAACTAGTCTCTTGGCACGAGGCCTTGAAAAAATATTATTTGTAGTCTTGGCACGAGGCCTTGGCTACGTGGTAATGATAGTCTGGAATTATGCATTCCATCATTATGAAAGTGTTTATTGATATTGAATGTGATTATTCGACCAGTAGAATATCCATGAGAATAAGTAAATGGAATTATTTCATTTTGTTTTGCCATATTATGTTGAAGTTCAAGTTTAAAAGGGCTTTTGTTTTAGTTATACATTACCTTAAATGTTAATGTTTATTTATGAAAGATTCCGCTATATGTTTATCCTTACTAAGCATCTGAACTCTCCCCTTTCAATGTTTTAATTTTTCCAGGATGTGAAGAAGTATTTTTGGAATGACCTGCAGGGGAAGTCTGAAGGGGATATGAGTGTGGAAAATGGAGACTATGTTATTGTGATTTTCACTTTATGATGTAATGTAATACTTATGAATGTATCTAGTGTTTCTAAGACTACTAAACTAATCGATCTTTCGAGAATTGATCTTTTTTGATCATGCCAATGTTACGCAATAATGCACCGACTCTGGGTAACTGGGTTTGGGGCATTACAGTTGGTATCAGAGGTAGTTTAGTACTAAACTTGGAAGCTAGATTTAGATAAACTCTGATTAGAGAACATAGCCCAAAGATAGACTTTAAGGAATAATATAGAAGAACTTCCTAGAATTTTCGTATTATAGAGATTTTGTGAGTTTTCCGAGCAATACATCCCTGTCTGGATACGAGCAGGTAGAGGCGACTCTGGCACAGATGTACCTAGGGTTAAAACCTGAAAACACCGCTTTGAGATAGACATGAATGGGAACTGGTGCACAACAATGGGCCTTGCTCCACTCTTGGTTACGACACTCTCGGGGGATATGCTTAGGATAATTATAATTTTCTTTACAAACCATTATGAAGGGTTTATGAGTATATACTTCCTCAAAGAAAACATTTCTATTTATGATTATAGATTATATCCATAAATTTTTCAATTTATGTTATGTGTTTTACAAGTATGGAATTATGTATTTTCATTCATAAACTAATCTAGTTTATGCCATTGTTTAGAAATGGCGCCTAGTGGGAGGAATAGAAACTGTATCAATGCACGCACTTTGTGTAGGGATTTACCTCCTGCTCAAGATAATTTTTGTGGACCTGGAGATACAACTGGTGTTGATCAACTTATTACCATACTGGGACAACTCACTCAGGTTATGAATAATAACCTTACTCGTATGGAGCACCCTGATCCACAACGTGGAGGATCAATGTTAGATCGTTTCATGAGGTAACAACCACCGACATTTAATGGGGGTACAAATCCATTAGTAGCTGAGAAATGGATAAACTCCTCAGAGAACATATTCCACACCTTGGGGAGTAGCGAAAGGGAGAAGGTTTTCATGGTAGTGTACCGGCTCACTGGAGATGCTGATCAATGGTGGTCACTGATTCAAAACATGAACGAAGATGAAGAAGTATCAAGTATGGAATGGAGAGAGTTCAAACAGCTTTTCTTAGAAAAATAATTCCCTCATGACCATCGAGCAGATATGGAAAGGCAATTTCTGAGTTTGAGACAAAATGAGGATGAGAATGTTGCAAAGTATGAGGCTAACTTTACAAGGTTAGCGAGGCATGCTGCAGATTATATACGTAACCCAAGAAGTAAGATTGATCGTTTCTTTGATGGTTTAAAACCATTTCTTCGTCAATCATTAGTCTCACAAACCCTATCATCCTACGAAGATGTTGTCTCATGTGCTATCAAGACAGAAAAGGAATTCTCTAAGTCTTATGACTTTAAAGCAAAGCAAGAGAAGAAGAGAATGGTGGAGCAAGAGACAGATAAAGGAAAAAAGGGAAAGAAGGATTTTTCATTATGCGATAATTGTGGGAAGAATCGCCCCGGTACATGCCTATAAGTAATGGGAGTTTGATATAAATGTGGAGAAAAAGGTCACCAGTCGCATGATTGCAAGGGAAAGAAAGAGGATATCAATGTTGAATGCTACAATTGTAGGAAAATAGGGAATTAAGAAAATGAATGTCTTAAGTGTCAGGGAAACTTACCTCAGAAAAGGCCAAGGTATCAAGGATAATCGTATGTTGTTAATATAGTTGAAGTGGAATAATTAATGTATTGGTGCTTTTGGACTCCGGAATTATATTTTGGTAATAAGAATAATGTGATATATATAAGGATTGTATTGTAGTACTTGTTGTTTTCATTAAGGTTTTAATATGATGAAGGTAATCGTATTTTTAGTATATGACAATAAGAGAAACTTTACATTGTTGAGGGAATCTGATTAATTGATTTTAGAATTTAGAGACCTTTTAGAGAAATTCTGGACATAGGTATTTTGGATAACAATAAAGGTTGTAATGGATTAAGTTAAACATTGGATAGTATTGTTTAAGGTTAAAACATTTCTGAAGATTATTTTTGGAATATTATAATACAATACTTTTAGGAAAAGGACATCCTGCAGGTCGGCGGATAACCCGTCGCGTCGGACAAAGCTGCAGGAATCAAACCCACAACCATAGTGTGACAGGCCTTTATTACTTACCACTAGCCTACAAGAAGT
Source organism: Viscum album (assembly GCA_963277665.1). Lineage (NCBI taxonomy): Eukaryota > Viridiplantae > Streptophyta > Magnoliopsida > Santalales > Viscaceae > Viscum > Viscum album. The sequence continues at coordinate 520,678,062 of OY728161.1, read as the reverse complement.
CCCTGGTTATTACAAAATAATTTTCCTAATCTTAATGGTATGTGGTAATATTTGGAACCTTATACAATTAGGATAAATAGAATATTTTTGAGTTATGTTACCATTTGGAGTGAAATATGGGTTTGTAGTAAAAATTTATTAATGAATGAATGTCTACATGACAAGTAAGTATATTTCCTTACATTCTTAGTAAATCTCTTAAATAAATTCCTCTACTTTATGAAAGGTAACTTAAAACAAAAACGTTGTCGGTTAACTTTTCCAACAGGGGATTCAATGACTGTTTAACCAATCACAAGTTTGTGATTTTCTTGGGGTTAAATTTCTCATAATCATGTTTTCTACAACTCTCCATAAGACCTTGATGGTTTGGTTTTCCTCCATATCCATATTTTCATATAATTCTAGTATGGGCTATCTCGGGTAACCTTTTTACTTCTCTTTCTTTCTTTTAAAGTTATATTTTTATTAACCCAGTTTCCGATGTGGGTTTTCTACAAAGGTATTTTCTATTTTCAACATTTTATTTTCAAAGAAAAATTTCAAATTGTGAGGATGAAATTTATTGAAGTAGGAGAGAATATAACACCCCAAGCTTCCACGATACGCTTTTCTTTCAATAATTCAATAGCTTGCATTGTACGCAAATTCGAGATTCTAACACATCGCGACCAATCAAAATAGCCATTATGAATAGTAATACACACTTTTTGAAATTATATATATTTTATATTTCAAAATGGACTTCAATTTTGGATTCGGAATAACGAAATTATCCTAGGTTGAATTTTTGGTATTTTTCTGAGAACTTCCAATTTTTTATGAATAGTGAAAAATACTTAAAAACAACTTTTTTAATCAAATTACATTATAGTGATAAATTATACTATTGAGTGGTTTTAAAATATAATTAGAATATATTTTTACCATTTTATACAATGGTGGTTATTATAATTAATTTCACTTTGAAATTGGACATAAACAATTGTCAATCTTTTGATATATAATGTTTCTTAAAAACACGCTATTTATTGTGACAGCGGAAATTAATTATAAAATTAATTAATGAAACTTATATGTTTGTAATTTCATAAAATAGAAATCATTTTTGAATTTGGAATATCAATTATACCTTAGGGTGATATTTTGGCATTGTTCTGAAAAACTTCAATTTTTGATGAATAGTGAAACCACTAAGTGGTAGTTAAAAGAACTTATTTTTCATTTAAATGAAACTTTACCACTTCTGTGAATTGAATATCAAAAATCTGACATACATGGTCTTCATTAGTAAGTAAAATTTTGTTCAATGGGATTAAAATAATTTTTGGTGAATAGTAACTTTTAAGTTCTATTAATCGCGATTAAAGGTAATTAGTGAAATTTAATGTAAAAATGATATTATAAAAATATTAAAATACCTTTACACTTGTCCTAACATTATTTTTTGAGTCATGGCCAACCAAGAAAACTCATGGGTCAACTTGGGGACGCCATGGAGCCACTTGGGTATGAAAATGACATGAATAACTTTTTATATAATATAAAAATTAAATTGTCACAAACATGTGTTGTTTTACTAATACAATTATTACATTGGGTTATATAAGTTACAATTTTGACTATAAATATTCATTGGAAATCTCAAACGATTTCCTACATCATGGTAATTGTTTTATAATTTTTATACATTAAATAAATTAAATTTTTTATGACACCATGATGATGCAGCAATTACCTCATTAATTAACGATTTAAATAAAATTAAAAGATAATGTAAAATCTAAGGCTTAAACTTGTCAAAAACCTATTGGATGAAAATATTTTGAACCCTTATAACCTTATCCCCGAAATATATCATTTTGGGACCTTTAAAATCCGAAAATCATTTCATAATAATGTAACATTTCAATCTTTCCAAGAGTGCCCCTCCTCTCCACTTATAAAAGGCCCCCACCACTACCACCTTATTCACCCCATTAAGCCATTTGTCTCGGACAAACTCTCCCCAAATACTCTCCCAACTTCCCTCTCTTACTCATAGAAGCCTCACTTTGGAAATAATTGTAACGCCCCGACCCCAGTTACCCAGAGTCGGTGCATTAATTACATAACATTGGCATGATCACAAGAAAGATCAAATCTAGAAAGACCGATTGGTTTAGTAGCCTTGGAAACACTAGATATATTCATAAGTTTTACATTACATCATCAAAATAAAAATAACTACTACAAAAACATATTGTCTCCATAGTCCACACTATTAACCCCTCATAATATCCCTGCAAGTCATTCATAATTTACTTCTTCACATCCTGGGAAAATAAAATATAGAAAAGGGGTGAGCTCAAATGCCCAGTAAGGATAACAATATAGCGGAAACTTTCATAAATAAGAATAAACATTTAAGGCAATGTATAAATAAAACAAAAGCCTTTTAAACTTTAACTTCAACATAGTATGGCATAAATAAAATGAAATAATGCCATTTACTTATTCACATGGATATTCTACTAATCGAATAATCACATGCAATATCAATAACCACTTTCATAATGATGGAATGCATAATGCCAGACTATCATAACCACATAGCCAAGGCCTCGTGCCAAGACTACAAATAAGATTTTGCCAAGGCCTTGTGCCAAGACACTAGTTTGTCTCATGAGACCTACCGATGCATCGAGGAGCTATAGCGGGCTCCACCCGTCACATATTAAGTCCAATGCATTCCCATATAAAAAGGTTTAAACATAACATAAACATTCGTATTAAAACTAGCATACGAAATGTCAATACTTTCACCATAAACCATGAATGGTATATAAAAAAATAGCACATCCACAGTCAAACATATCACAAAACCTTCAATACAATATAAAAGTTTTGTATCATAATATATCATCCTCAAATAAGCGTAAAATCCATTAAAGGATGTTGACATAGATGAAATCAAAACTCTTTTTAAAGAAATATATCTTTCTATTTTGAAATCATTTAAGAGACATATATTTATAAAATAAAACATTTTCTTTGAAAATATTCTTATAAGCATGTAAGGGAAGCTTTGACGATTTTATAACGGTGGAAAATAACCGCACCCGCCGTATAAGTTAAAAAAACATTCTTATCTTAATTCTGTCGAAAAGGTTAAAAAGCACCTTGTTTGGAAAATAACGAAAAGATTCCCTTATAAACCTCTTATAAAAAGTCAAACAAGGGTATAAATGACTTTAACCCATATTCTTTTAAATATTAAAAATGTTTTGAAATACATTTTGAAGAAACATGGATGTGGAAGATAACGAGATCCCAGTAGATTATTACGTATAAACAACCTCGGATAATGAAGAGATTGTGAAATAACCCTTACCTTGTACTTTTCTTGGTTGGGGTAGGATAACCTCCTGTATAATGGTGAAATAATTGTTATTAAATTATAAAAGAATCATATACATTAATATGATATCATATATGATCTTTTAATATTGATTTGATAATAATATCTTAGTATTATCGTTGTTTCGGGTTTTAACTAACTTGTTTTATTTTATATGTTTTGTTACATAATCCATGTTTGTAATGGATAGGTTGTATATTATTCATATCCAAAATGATATCAAGTCCTTAAACATCATTTTTAAATAATCAAATTATAATTATACTTGAATGGATACGATGGAGAATTAATCTTATCGCGTTTGTGGAGATGGTAGTCCGTACGTACGCACGAGCGACAATATCATTCTTTTGATATTAAAATAATATATAAATGGATGTTATATCATATATAAAGAATAATTAACATGTTATATCTATTATTTACATGAGTTTCACATCATTATTATACCCATCCAAATAATAATATACTGAATAACAATTACACCACGACGTGGAGACGGTAAGCCGTACGTACGTACGTATGGTGAAATGTTATTCAAAGGGTGGATAGAATACTAAATATGGTTGTACCATATTTCTAATAACATCACAGTATATGTGAGATACTGGAGTTATTATTTTAGAATGGTAATAACAAAGAAAGAAGAATTGGAAGAAGAAAGGGACTTGAAAAGGGGTGGTGAAAACATTACCTCTTCTTCGGGTTCTTCCTTTTGATTTGATCAAAAGGGCTCCTTAGGTTGGCTTTCTGATCAAAGTAAGGCCTCTAGGTTGTAGTGAGGGAAGTTGGGAGAGTATTTGGGCAGGGTTTGGACGAGCCAAGTGGCTTGAGAGGTGTGAGGAATGAGTAGAAGTGGTCTCCTTTTATAAGGGAGAGGAGGGGCTCTTTAGGAAAGAGTGAAAGTATTACTTTATAATATAATTAAATTCGGTTTATAATGGTCCAAAAATAATTGAGGTCGAAGATAAGATGACTCATATTCTAAATAACATCATCCAATAAGAATTGGATAGGTTTTATATAATATTTTAATCATTATAATCTTATTTATTTAAATGATTTATTAATGAGGTAAACATTGCATCATTATTGTGTCATTAATAATTTAAATTATTTGATGTCTAAAAATTATAAATAAAATATCATTATGTAGGAAATCTTTTTATCTTACTAATGAATATTTATAATCGAAAATCCAACATGTATAACCCTATGTAAAAATTGTTCTTCTAAAAGATGTAAGCTTATGCCATTTTTATTTTTATTTTAACTTTATTAATATAATGTGTCCCTACCACATAAAAGTGGCTCTAAGGGGTCCCCAAATCGACCCAAGGATGCCCATGGTCGGTTATGTGTCCACCAATAAGGTTAGGACACGTTTTATGGTAATTTTGTATTATTAAAATATTATTTTTTAACCCATATTTACCGGATTTACCCTTTAACCATGGTAAATAAAATATTTACCGCAGTAATTATTCAAAATGTGTAAAAATAAAAGTTACCTATTTACATAATTTGTACATCCTGATTCCAAATATGTAATCCATTTTTCCAAATTCAAAACACATAAGTGGTAGAAATTAATTTAAAATTAATTCCCGTTGTTAAAACAAAAAGCGTGTTTTTAAGAGATAATAACTATCAAAAGATTGACACTTGTTTATGTCTGGTTTAATTGTGAAACTATGTCCAATGACAAACATTAAATTAAATGGTAAAAATATATTCTAAATATACTTTAAAATCACTCAAATTCATAATTTATCAATATTAATTATTTTGATTAAAAAAGTTGATTTTAATTAAAATTTAGTAATTTTCACTATTCATCAAAATATAAAAGTTATCCGAAAAGTACCAAAATTTCACCCTAGGCTAATTTCAATATTCTGAATCCAAAAATGAAGTCCATTTTGAAATATAAAATATATATGATTTCAAAAATTAGGTATTACTATTCACAACGGCTAGTTTAATTAGTTGTGGTGTGTGTTAGAACTCGAGGTTGCGTACAACACACGCTATCGCATTATTCGAAGGGAAACGTACCATGGAAGCTTGGGGTGTTACATTCTCCCCTCCTTCAAATAATTGCATCCTCGCAATTTCTAGGGTATTACTGCATAAAAAGACTCGGGTGGTTCTTCATCATAAGTTCTTTGGGTTCCCACGTTGCCTCTTCCATCTTATGGTTTCTCCACAAAACTTTTACCAGACGCGTCGTCTGGTTTCTCAGTACTTGTTCTCTCGTATCAAGAATCCTGACGGGCTCTTCGTAATAAGACAGATCAGGTTCCAGTTCTAATTCTTCATAGGTGAGTACATGCGTTGGGTCAGGCATGTATTTCCTCAACAGAGATACGTGGAACACATCGTGAACTTTAGAGAGACTTGGCGGCATTGCCAATCGGTAAGCTACAACCCCAATTCGTTCTAGAATTTCGAAAGGTCCGATGTACCTGGGACTCAATTTACCTTTCTTACCAAAACCTATGACTCCCTTCCATGGAGATACCTTTAGGAAAACATGATCACCGACCTGAAATTCCAAATCCTTCCTTCGATTATCGGCATAGCTTTTCTGCCTACTTTGAGCTGCTTTGATGTGATTTTGGATTACCTTCACCTTTTCCACCGTTTCCTCCACCAGTTCTAGGCCTACAAGTTTTCTTTCACCAGCCTCATCCCAACAGGTTGGTGTACGACATCTATTTACGTATAACGCTTCATATGGTGCCATCTGAATACTCAAATGGAAGCTATTGTTATAGGAAAATTCTACCAGTGGTAAATATTGATCCCACATACCCTGAAAGTCAAGTGAGCAAGATCTCAACATGTCTTCTAGGGTTTGAATAGTCCGTTATGATTGTCCATCTGTCTGAGGGTGGTAAGCAGTGCTCAAATGAAGTTCAGTATCCAGGGATTTCTGAATAATTTTCCAAAATCTTGAAGTAAAACGGGGATCACGATCAGAAACAATCAATAGGGGTACTCCATGATGTCTCACAACTTCATTAATGTATAGTCTTTCTAGACGTTCCAGGGGTAGATCTTCTCTTATAGCAAGAAAATGTGCTGACTTGGTAAGACGATCAATAATAACCCATATTGCATCGTTCCTTCTAGGAGTCTTTGGTAGCCCCATGACAAAGTCCATCGTAATATTGTCCCATTTCCACTCCGGTATGGGAAGAGGTTGCATGACTCCTCCAGGCTGTTGCCTTCCAGCTTTCACTTGTTGACAAACCATACATCTTGACACAAAATCAGCAATCTCCCTCTTCATGTTGTCCCACCAAAAATGTTCCTTCAAATCTCTATACATTTTGGTGCTCCCTGGGTGTATAGAGAAATTGGAACTATGAGCATCATCCAGCAATTCCCTTTTCAGATCAGGTAAATCGGGAACACAAAGTCTCTTCCCGAATTTCAAAATTCCATCTTCATACACAAAGTCTCTCAATCTCCCATCATTCACAGCTTTAAACTTCTTTTGAAATTCTTCATCATCGGTCTGAGAACTCTTAATCCTTTCTAGTAAAGATGGTTTGGCAACCATTTGAAAAAGCATTGATGTTTCACCTTCCCTGGTTATTCCCATGTCCATCTTCACTAGATCCATGAAAATTGGATCCCTTTCAGTTCTCATCATGTTCAAAACTCCATGGTCTTTTCTGCTCAAAGCATCTGCCACCTTGTTTGCTTTCCCCGGGTGGTAGTGTATCGTGCAATCATAATCCTTGAGTAATTCAAGCCATCTCCTTTGCCTCATGTTGAGTTCTTTTTGTGAGAAAATATACTTCAAACTCTTGTGATCAGTATAAATCTCACATTTTTCACCATAGAGGTAGTGTCTCCATATCTTCAAAGCAAAGATCACAGCTGCTAACTCAAGATCATGAGTAGGATAGTTTTGTTCATGAATTTTCAACTGTCGTGATGCATAGGAAATAACTCTATCATTCTGCATAAGGACACAACCAAGTCCTTTCTTTGATGCATCACTATAAATAACGAACCCATCATTCCCCGATGGTAGATTCAATATAGGAGCATTGACTAATCTTCTCTTCTGTTCTTCGAAACATTCTTCACACTCTTTTGTCCAACCAAATTTAACCCCTTTACGTGTGAGCTTCGTTAATGGGTTAGCCAATCGGGCAAAATTCTGGACGAAACGTCGATAATAACCTGCAAAACCAATAAAACTGCGTACCTCAGTTATACTCATAGGTGTTGGCCATTCTTGGATTTCTTGGTCTTAGAAGGATCAACAGAGATTCTATCTTTAGAGACAATATGGCCAAGAAAAGAAATCTCCTAAAGCCAGAATTCACACTTGCTAAACTTCCCAAATAATTCATGCCTCCTCAGAGTCTTCAAGATAATGCGCAAGTGATTTTCATGATCTTCGTAGGTTTTGGAGTATACCAAGATATCATCAATAAATACCACCAAAAATTCATCGAGATACTCCTTGAAAACTCTATTCATCAGATCCATGAATACAGAGGGTGAATTAGTCAATCCAAACGGCATTACGGTAAACTCGTAATGCCCGTACCTAGTTTGAAATGTTGTCTTCCGAATGTCTTCCTTCTCACACACAACTGATGGTATCCAGATCGAAGGTCAATCTTTGAAAAGTATTGAGCTCCATGGAGTTGGTCAAATAAATCATCAATGCGAGGTAGGGGATACTTGTTCTTTATCGTTATAGCATTGATCTCCCTGTAGTCGATACATAACCTCATAGATCCATCTTTCTTTTTAACAAAAAGAACAGGGGCTCCCCATGGAGAAACACTAGGGCGAATAAATCCCTTATTACTCAATTCCTCTAGTTGTTTCTTTAGTTCTACTAATTCTACAGTGGCCATTCTATAAGGGGTCTTCGATATAGGCCTTGATCCAGGAATCAAATCAATGGAAAACTCAACTTCTCGTTCTGGAGGATGTCCAGGTAAATCTTCTGGAAATACATCTACAAATTCTTTCACAACAGGTACATCCTCTATTTGAACATTCCTTTCCTCAGCGACAGTTATTTCATTCTCTTCCTCCCCAATAATTGAATTAAGTTGAGCTACTGGGGGTGGATCTAAATAAGAATTAGGTGGTGAAGATTCTGCTCTAAAAATAAGGTGTTCCTTATCATTATCATCAAGAATCGTAACCTCTTTCTTCTTACAATAAATATTCACATCATAGTCCGAAATCCAGTCCATACCGAGGATTATATCAAACTCAATCATAGGTGTGACGATGAGATCAGCAGATAAAGAAAATTTATGTGCTCTAATGGGGACTGATTCACGAAACTTTGTTGCAATGATACTTCCCTTAGGAGTTTTAACTGACAACTTCCTTATTAAATCAAATTGGAAATATCTAATTTTCTTAGCAAACTAGGAAGATATGAAACAATGTGATGATCCAGAATCAAATAATGCATTTGCTAAACTTGAGGAAACCATTAAATTACCTGCCACCACGTCTTTCGGAGCTTCTACCTCAGCAGTAGTGATAGCATAAGCCTGGCCTTGATCCCTTGTCCTTTTCTGAGGTAAGTTCTCCTGACGCTTAGGACATTCATTTGCATAATGCCCCATCTCCCTGCAATTGTAGCACTGAACGTTGGTAGCTTCCTTCTTCCCCTTGCAATCACGAGCTTGGTGGCCTTTTTCACCACACTTGTAACAGACTCCCATTCCATTCAAGCAAGTACCAGGGTGTTTCTTCCCGCATTTACCACAGGATGGATATTCAACCTTTCCCTTCTTCCTCTTATTTCCATTCCCAGATTGATCAGTAGGTCTCTTCTTCTCTTACTTTGCTTTAAAGTCATAATACTTAGAGAATTCCTTTTCGGTCTTGATAGCACATGAGACAATGTCTTCGTACGATGAAAATGATTGTGAGACTAATGCTCGACGGAGAAATGGTTTTTACCCATCAAAGAAACGATCAATCTTACTTCTTTGGTTACGTATATAATCACCAGCGTACCTTGCTAACCTTGTAAAGTTAGCCTCATACTTTGCGACATTCTCATCCTACTTCTGTCTCAGACTTAGAAATTTCCTTTCCATATCTGCTCGATGGTCGCGAGGGAAGTATTTTTCTAAAAACAGATCTTTGAACTCCCTCCATTCCATATTTGATACTTCATCATCTTCCTTCATGTTTTGAATCAATGACCACCATTGATCAGCATCTCCAGTGAGGCGGTAAACTGCCATGATAACTTTTCCTCTTTCACTGCTCCCCAAAGCCTGAAATATTTTCTCTAGGAAATTTATCCATTGCTCAGCTACTAAGGGATTTGTACTCCCATTGAACGTTGGTGGTTGTTTCCTCATGAATCGATCTAACATTGATCCTCCACGCTGCGGATCAGGGTGCTCCATACGGGTAAGGTTATTATTCATAACCTGAGTAAGTTGTCCCAGTATGGTGATTAGCTGATCGGCACCAGTTGCATCACCAGCCCCACTATAATTATCTTGAGCAGGAGGGCAATCCCTACATGGAGTACGTGCATTGATACGGTTTCCATTTCTTCTAATAGGCGCCATTTCTAAACAATGGCATAAACTATATCAGTTTATGAATCAAAATACATAATCCCATAGTTATAAAACACTTAACATAAATTGAACTATTTATGGATATAATCCATAATCATAAAAATGTTTCCTTTGAGGAATTATATACTCATAAACCCTTAATAATGATTTGTAAAGAAAATGAGAGTTATCCTAAGCATATCCCCCGGGAGTGTCATAACCAATAGTGCAGCAAGGCCCGTTGTCGTGCACCAGTTCCCGTTCGAGTCTAGCTCAAAGCGGTGTTTTCGGGTTTTACCCCTAGGTACATCTGTGCCAGAGCCGCCTCTACCTGCTCGTATCCAGACAGGGATGTATTGCTCGGACAACTCACAAAATCTCTACAATACCAAAATTCTAGGATGTTCTTCTATACTAATCCTCAAAGTTCATCTTAGGTCTACGTGCTCTAATCAGAGTTTATCTAAATCTAGCTTCCAAGGTTTGTACTAAACTTCCTCTGATACCAACTGTAACGCCCCGACCCCAGTTACCCAGAGTCGGTGCATTAATTACATAGCATTGGCATGATCATAAGAAAGATCAAATCTCGAAATAACGATTGGTTTAGTAGCCTTGGAAACACTAGATATATTCATAAGTTTTACATTACATCATCAAAATAAAAAGAACTACTACAACAACATATTGTCTCCATAGTCCACACTATTAACCCCTCATAATATCCCTGCAAGTCATTCATAATTTACATCTTCACATCCTGGGAAAATAAAACAATAAAAAGGGGTGAGCTCAAATGCCCAGTAAGGATAACAATATAGCGGAAACTTTCATAAATAAGAATAAACATTTAAGGCAATGTATAACTAAAACATAAGCCTTTTAAACTTTAACTTCAACATAGTATGGCATAAATAAAATGAAATAATGTCATTTACTTATTCACATGGATATTCTACTAATCGAATAATCACATGCAATATCAATAACCACTTTCATAATGATGGAATGCATAATGCTAGACTATCATAACCACATAGCCAAGGCCTCGTGCCAAGACTACAAATAAGATTTTTCCAAGGCCTTGTGCCGAGACACTAGTTTGTCTCATGAGACCTACCGATGCATCGAGGAGCTATAGCGGGCTCCACCCGTCACATATTAAGTCCAATGCATTCCCATATGAAAAGGTTTAAACATAACATAAACATTCGTATTAAAACTAGCATACAAAATGTCAATACTTTCACCATAAACCATGAATGGTATATAAAAAAATAGCACATCCATAGTCAAACATATCACAAAACCTTCAATACAATATAAAAGTTTTGTATCATAATATATCATCCTCAAATAAGCGTAAAATCCATTAAAGGATGTTGACATAGATGAAATCAAAACTCTTTTTAAAGAAATATCTCTTTCTATTTTGAAATAATTTAAGAGACATATATTTATAAAATAAAACATTTTCTTTGAAAATATTCTTATAAGCATGTAAGGGAATCTTTGACGATTTTATAACGGTGGAAAATAACCGCACCCGCCGTATAAGTTAAAAAAAACATTCTTATCTTAATTCTGTCGAAAAGGTTAAAAAGCACCTTGTTTGGAAAATAACGGAAAGATTCCCTTATAAACCTCTTATAAAAAGTCAAACAAGGGTATAAATGACTTTAACCCATATTCTTTTAAATATTAAAAATGTTTTGAAATACATTTTGAATAAACATGGATGTGGATGATAACGAGATCCCAGTAGATTATTACGTATAAACAACCTCGAATAATGAAGAGATTGTGAAATAACCATTACCTTGTACTTTTCCTTGGTTGGGGTAGGTTAACCTCCTGTATAATGGTGAAATAATTGTTATTAAATTATAAAAGAATCATATACATTAATATGATATCATATATGATCTTTTAATATTTATTTGATAATAATATCTTAGTATTATCGTTGTTTCGGGTGTTAACTTACTTGTTTTATTTTATATGTTTTGTTACGTAAGCCATGTTTGTAATGGATAGGTTGTATATTATTCATATCCAGAATGATATCAAGTCCTTAAACATCATTTTTAAATCATCAAATGATAATTATACTTTAATGGATACGATGGAGAATGAATCTTATCGCGTTTGTGGATACGGTAGTCCGTATGTACGCACAAGGGACAATATCATTCTTTTGATATTAAAATAATATATAAATGGATGTTATATCATATGTAAAGAATAATTAACATGTTATATTTATTATTTACATGAGTTTCACATCATTATTATACCCATCCAAATAATAATATATTGAATAACAATTACACCACGACGTGGAGACGGTAAGCCGTACGTACGCACGTATGGTGACATGTTATTCAAAGGGTGGATAGAATACTGAATATGGTTGTACCATATTTATAATAACATCAAAGTATATGTGATATACTGGAGTTATTATTTTATAATGGTAAGAACAAAGAAAGAATAAGTGGAAGAAGAAAGGAACTTGAAAAGGGGTGGTGAAAACATTACCTCTTCTTCGGGTTCTTCCTTTTGATTTGATCAAAAGGGCTCCTTAGGTTGGCTTTCTGATCAAACTAAGGCCTCTAGGTTGTAGTGAGGGAAGTTGGGAGAGTATTTGGGCAGGGTTTGGACGAGCCAAGTGGCTTGAGAGGTGTGAGGAATGAGTAGAATTGGTCTCCTTTTATAAGGGAGAGGAGGGGCTCTTTAGGAAAGAGTGAAAGTATTACTTTATAATATAATTAAATTCGGTTTATAATGGTCCAAAAATAATTGCGGTCGAAGATAAGATGACTCATATTCTAAATAACATCAACCAATAAGAATTGGACAGGTTTTAGATAATATTTTAATCATTATAATCTTATTTTATTAAATGATTTATTAATGAGGTAAACATTGCATCATTATTTTGTCATTAATAATTTAAATTATTTGATGTCTAAAAATTATAAATAAAATATCATTATGTAGGAAATCGTTTTAGCTTTCTAATTAATATTTATAATCGAAAATCCAACATGTATAACCCTATGTAAAAATTGTTCTTCTAAAAGATGTAAGCTTATGCCATTTTTATTTTTATTTTAACTTTATTAATATAATGTGTCCCTAGCACATACAAGTTGCTCTAAGGGGTCCCCAAATCGACCCAAGGATTCCCATGGTCGGGTATGTGTCCACTAATAAGGTTAGGACACGTTTTAGGGTAATTTTGTATTATTATAATATTATTTTTTAACCCTTATTTACCGGATTTACCCTTTAACCATGGTAAATAAAATATTTACCGCAGTAATTTTTCAAAATGTGTAAAAATAAAAGTTACCTATTTACATAATTTGGACATCCTGATTCCAAATATGTAATCCATTTTTCCAAATTCAAAACACAGAAGTGGCAGAAATTAATTTAAAATTAATTCCCGTTGTTAAAACAAAAACCGTGTTTTTAAGAGATAATAACTATCAAAAGATTGACACTTGTTTATGTCTGGTTTAATTGTGAAATTATGTCCAATGACAAACATTAAATTAAATGGTAAAAATATATTCTAAATATACTTTAAAACCACTCAAATTCATAATTTATCAATATTAATTATTTTGATTAAAAAAGTTGATTTTAATTAAAATTTAGTAATTTTCACTATTCATCAAAATATACAAGTTATCCGAAAAGTACCAAAATTTCACCCTAGGCTAATTTCAATATTCCGAATCCAAAAATGAAGTCCATTTTGAAATATAAAATATATATGATTTCAAAAATTAGGTATTACTATTCACAACGGCTAGTTTAATTAGTTGTGGTGTGTGTTAGAACTCGAGGTTGCGTAAAACACACGCTATCGCATTATTCGAAGGGAAACGTACCGTGGAATCTTGGGGTGTTACAATAAATCTTCCCAAGGAATCCTTTGGCTCAAATCAAAAAGAGTTGCCTTATTTGAAGGTAATGTATTCTCTTATGTTATTCTGTTTTATTTTGCTTCTCCAACCCATTAAACTCTTTTTATTCCTATATTTTGTAACAAAAACTGTATCTTCAATATACTAGGATGTTTTTATGAGAATTATTTGATTTAAACTTACACACACCTTCATCTAATGGTTAAATAACATACTGTTTCTGTGGTTGGTGAATTTCTGCCTCACGAAACGATGATTGTTCAATATTTTTTTAACACCTCTCATGGTGGCCATTATGATGAAACTATTTTTACATATGATATATATTATGTTTTTGTTTTCATTATGATTCTGTATTTTTCATTTATGGCATACCTTTATGATTTCCATTATGGGTAAACGCAATAATTTGATTTTAGGAAGTGCGGACTACCACCCCCTCAAAGTGATTTGAATCGTTAATGCCATATGTGGGATGTATAAAGGATAGAGTAAATGGTTTTATACATTATATTATACTTTAATTATATTATACCTTTATATAATTATAATTTCATTCCATTAAATAAAAAATAGAAATTAAAGTAGTGTTCATGCGTACGTACGGCTTACCGTCTCCATGAACGGTGCATTTCATTTCTTACCTCTAAACGTTATGTAATATTATAAATTCATGTATATACTGGATATATATGATATATATGATATCTACATCATGAATATAATTCTGGATATAATAAATATTTTACCACATGAACAACTTGTAATTATAAGACTTTTATTTTTGACTCAAGTACCAAAGATCGACAAAACGACCGTTATTAACATAAATAATTACATAATGTTCATAACAAGGTAATAAGTGATATAAAAGGAATAGTAACCTTGAAGAAGGATCTTAAGAAATTATAAATTAACTCTTGTTTATTATTCAGGAGGTTAAAGAATGGTCGAGTAAAGACAGACACGAGGTAAGGGAACTTCTTAACCCAATTTCTGTTCTTTGGGTTAATCTCCTACTTTCAAATTCTGTCATGATATTATTAGGTCCTATCTTGTATTTTTACTTTATTTATGTGTAATTATAGTTAATACACATAATATATCTATTTTATTTAAAAAATGATCTTTGTAAGGGACTTCTTCTTAATCTCCTTTCATTGAGGCATATTTTGTTTTATACACAACTTTCTTTAATACGGTGTTTAAACCCCTTTGACTTTTATGTTTTTTTCAAAAGGAATCTTTTTATACGAAGCGTTTTACTAAACTACAAAATGGAATGTTTTTTTGTCGTACATATGCGGCGACAACGACTTCTCCACCTCCGAGACCATTATTTGAGTTTTGGCTTCCTCTACAAGCCATAACTTTTTTTAAATGAAAAATAAATACAAAGTTTTAATTTTCCTTTATTTTGGTATTGAAAATGGTTTTGAAAGTGTTTTCATTATATCAATGTGTTGTATTGATATCTTGTGATTGAAATGTGGAAATGTTATGTTTCCTTTAAGCATGTTTTATGTGATACGAATATGTTATGGTATATGATATGTTGAAACCTATTCATATGAGGAATGCATTGGACTTAATAAGTGACGGGTGGAGCCCACTATAGCTCCTCGATGCATCGGTAGGTCTCATGAGACAAACTAGTGTCCTGGCACGAGGCCTTAACAAAATCTTATTTTTTGTCTTGGCACGAGGCCTTGGCTACATGGTTATGACAGTCTGGCATTATGTATTCCATCATTATGAAAGTGGTTATTGATATTGCATATGATTATTTGACCAGTAGAATATCCATGAGAATAAGTAAATGGCATTATTTCATTTTATTTTGCCATATTATGTTGAAGTTCAAGTTTAAAGGGCTTTTGTTTTAGTTATACATTACCTTAAATGTTAATGTTTATTTATGAAAGCTTATGCTATATTGTTATCCTTATTGAGCATCTGAGCTCACCCCTTTCAATGTTTTAATTTTTCCAGGATGTGAAGAAGTATTTTAGGAATGACCTACAGGGATAGTCTGAAGGGGATATGAGTGTGGAAAATGGATACTATGTTATTGTGATTTTCACTTTATGATGTAATGTAAGACTTATGAATGTATCTAGTGTTTCCAAGACTACTAAACTAATCAGTCTTTCGAGACTTGATCTTCTGTGATCATGACAATGTTATGCAATAATGCACCGACTCTAAGTAACTGGGGTCGGGGCGTTACATTTGACATTTAAGATGCATTTCTTATACCAAATTAATTTTAAGGGGGGTAGAGTGGAACACCTCAAAATTTTATGAATTTTTTTTCAAATTAATTTATTTATTATTTTTATAATTTATATGTTTATTCAAACACAACACAAATTTTTTCTTGCATTACATTCAACACCGAGTTTATCTTGTAATACAAGCAACATCGAGCATTGATAAACCACGATACAAAATTAGAATATTATTATATATAATTAAAATTATTTTCTAGCCATTTGAACGGTGGTTATTAAATGTATTAAGTAAATTATTAAAATATATGTTTTACTTTTGAATATTGTTTATTAATTAATTGAAAATTAAAATATAATCAAATTTAAAATAAAGAATATATATTTTGGAAAAAACAATTTTCAGGTGTTTTTTAGGTTTTAGAGAAGAATAAAACCAATTATAGTCTTCAAAACTGTATTTTTCAAAAAAAGATGTTTTGTCTCATTTTGAGAAGTTTTTTAAAAAATAAAATTTTCAAATTTTATAAATTGAATTTTATAAAATATTACTATTTTTTAATTAATCATATAATATTAAAAAATGGTGAAATTTTTGAATTTTTCTAAAAATATTTATTTTTTAGTGAAAAGTGAGAAATATGGATTTTTTTAAAACCCTAATTTATTGATAAAAAAAGTAAGTAATTTCAAAGTTTAATGAAATTTTGAAATTTCTTTAATGTAACATAAGTGCTATTTATTTATATTTATTGAAATTATTTACTTATGAATAATATTGTTAATGGATTTTAGTATAATATATTTTTTTAGATTTAAAAATGGGGTTTTCTGAAAATAGATTTAAATTGCATAATAGTCATCCATTTTAATTAATAATGATAATACCTAATGATTACCATTTTTAATGTAATATATATATTCTATATAAATATATTTTAATTTATATTCATAAAATTATAATTATTTTTCATTTATTTAATATAAAATCATTTTTTTTATTTTGGAAAATACACTTCTTGAAAAATAGCTTTTTCATGACATATGTGGGTTTTGTTTTTAATTGAAATTTTCCACGTATATGTATATAATATAGTAAAATGGATTACATATTTGTAATTATAATAATTTATATTAACTAATATGTTAAAAATTAATTTTTGACCCTAATGAATAATGGAATCATTAAAAAATTAGTTCCCATGGCAAAGGTGAAAAAAGTTTATCTGGGGTTAAACAAAATAGATAAGGGTAAAACATACCTACAATAATGTATAAAATATATTATCATGAAATTTATATACCTCATAATGTAAAATTATTTATAATGGTGCATTTGACTCTAGTGTAATCTAAAAAACATGGGTACAACTCTTTCTTTTAAGAAGTTACATGTGTGCCACTCACCAAAATAAAAAAAGGCAACCCCATCTCCTCACCTCTTTATACAATAAGATTATTTTATTTAAGAAAATACCATCCCAAAAAACATCCTAAATTTTCTCCAACAACATATGGATCTTATATTGATAATAAATTCATCTTAAGTAAGATTTTGGTGCTTAACTAAGGAGGTTACCCATAGACGAGGTAATATTTTTCAATGAAAATTATTATTTTATTTCCTCATCAATATCAATAATTTATTTTTAAAACATGATAATATGCTAAAATAAGTATATTAAATATACTGATATTTTTTATTGGTATATACAAGTCCTATATCCATCTCCTCTTACATAAAATGGGAAACTATAACATCACTTGTGTGTAAGGCATACTACAACCTCATAAACCAATGTGACACATTTTCCATCAAAACCAATCAGGGTTTGGTATGATGATGGATATATGTATATAATTGGTATTTTTAATATAATTACTTCTTAAAATATAATATCATATATAAATTTTTTTACTTTCTATTCTCTGGGATATACTATAACATCGATCATGTGTAAGGCAGACTGTTGCCTCACGAAGCGATGAGACTCATTTTTATCTTATGATTTACATGGAAAGTAATAAAGGATGAATTCAATAAAAATATGTGATATTTATGAAATGATATTGATTCTATAAAATTATTAAACCACCCACTTCCTAAAAAATTTCACCTATTAAGGAAATGATTACATCACACATGTGTATGTATAGCCAATCGTCTCCATGAAGCGATGTGATTCCTTATCCATTTTAAAAATTAAATAATGATTATAAAGGTAAATATAATTATAAAATTATATTTTTAACATAAATATGATTATTTAGTTAATGTAAAAATATCTTTTATTCAATATCTTGAAATTTCACAACAAAATTGGCCTCACAAAACCTGGTAGTTACCACCTGAAGCAATTGTAATTATAAATTAATGTTGACGAACATGTGTAAAGAATTTATAAAAGGATAATTTGTGAGATTATAAATATTCATATTGTTCTATAGTAGATTTATAATTAATTTATATTTATTTTATAGGAGTTTCAAACATGTTATTTTAAGTTATAGACATAAGTTTTCAATTTTCATCTCACTTTTTATAAATATGAGATACATGTCATATTCATCACATGTGTCTTTTCTGTGGTGTATATAAAGAAAATGAATATCTTCTATGATTATTATTTTAAAAATTATGTGGATTTACATATCTATTTTAGGATTTATCATTCATGGGGATATTATTAAAAAGTTACCAATGTGTATAGGGTTTTATATTGTAATATCTTATTTATCGGGATTATTTATGATTATTCTTTTAATGATGAAATATTTTTATACATATATAAATAACATTAAAAATTATCTTCTGATATTGATATTTACTAAGAATACATTTTTCCCATCATTTTCTTCTATTTATGTACTCATGAATCTAAAAGAATATATTTTAATAAAACCAATAATATTTATCCCTTAGGTTGAAAACACTTTATCTTCAATATCAACATTTTCAATAAAATATTTTCATAAAATGTTTAATTTTCATCTATGATTTTTAACACAATTTTTATAATTTTATGAATTTTTAATAAATGTTTTAGAAGGAATATTCATGTCATTTTCCAAATAATTCTTGTTTTTCATGTATCGAATGATTGTAAGGAATCTTTATTTTCATCTGGTAATTCAAAAAATGATTTTCACGCCATCATAAACACTCAATGCCTGAAATAATCCTTTTTATGTTGTCAATGTTATTTTAAAAAAATATTGGTTTGAAAATATTTTATTAATATTTAGTTTTAAAAGGATAATTTCAATGTGGAAAGGCTATTTTCGTAATGAATTGTTCCATGTCATATTTCAAAAATCATTTTCAATTTAATTTGACATCCAATAATGTCACATATGATTTACTAGGTATGTGATACAATTATACCATTCTTATTATCTTTATAAAAGTTTTATTATTATGATGAAGGGTTTAAGAAACAAATATATTTTCCATTTATTGTAATAAGATGAAATTTTAATGAAACCCATTTCTCTTCATGGGTTCTTATATGATGAATATTTCTTTATCTTGTGAAAAAAAATATATATGATTTTCATTATGTGATGGGTGTCACTTTTGAATCCCACCAATTCATTGGTAAATGATTTATATATCATTAGAGAAATATATGTAGCAATGCTATGGGGGTTATCAACTATGGGAAACAAGTGATTCCTAACCTGCTATGGGAAATATGTGAGTCCTGATTTAATATAAGAAATTCATGAATCAAGATCCACTATGGGAAGTATGGGATGATTCATACTCCACTCTGTTGATGATCATGGTTTTTAACCATGAAATATCAAATTTTTTCCTCTATTTATGATGGTTCTACAAATTTATGGCATGATTATATGTTTCATGATTCATTTACAATGATTTCTCACACTTATGTACCATGTTTTATAAAATGATAATGTTTTATTTCATGAATCATGTTTATGATATATGATAGATTGGGTATGAATTTTGAATTTTGTTTTCATGATCACATACCATTATTCGTATCTTATGATTTTATATGGTCATAGATTGATATCGCCTATGTTTACCTATATTAAGAATCTGAGATCATTATTTTATTATATTTCCTTACTTGGTTTTTAAGAAAAGTTTATATACGTAATGTCAAATAGGATTACTATATTGGAAGATATTTTAGGGATATGTTGAATATATATCTTGAAATAAGAAGAATGTGTATCTAGTCACTAATGATAGTATACTATTATAGTCCTCGATCATGAATTTTTGTATTGTAATGAATATTCATCTAATAAGATTTAATATTTATATATGAAAAGTGTTTGTCACTACATTTGACCATATCGATGTTAACCACTTCTGTGCATGTGTATAAATAGATACTGATACTCAAGATTGATATTCCCTATTTTTCTTATATGTGTTATTCCCTACTGTGTTTGGAAGAATATTCATATATATATATATAATATGATGACTGATTCCATAAGTATGTTTTGGTATCCTAATAGACCATGTATGACTATTTTAGAACTTTTTTTTACTTGTTACTACTATGAATCATGATGAGATGTTATGTTACGCCTATATGTATACTCTATTATGTTTTTTATTATTTCATTTTTTTGTAGGAATTATAATGGTAATTCATGAATGGTGGTAAAATGTTTTCTTACTACCCCATAGAGGGTTGTGCATATGAATTGAAAAAATGATGATGATACAGCAAGACATATGGAAGGGAATGATAGCCTTGAGTCAAGACCAATGACTACTGTAGTGGAGCATAATGTCCTTGTGGCATGACCCAGCGCACAACAAGAATATGATCACCTTGAGGCTTGAACTGTGTTTACCACAAATTATGATGATTTTATCCTATTTTGTGTTTAAGATGGGATATATATCCTTGTGTAATGAATTATGATGGATATGGTGTATGATGGACTTTAAACATATCCTAGATCATATTCAACCACTCAAGGATACCCATTGGTCATATATTGAACCCATGATTTCACATCCACATGATTATCCTTTCTAGAACTATGTAAAAGAAGGAATGTTTATGTTTAATGGAGGAATGTTTTGTGCATTCATTATCAGCATAATCGTAACAGACCAAAAATTTTGAATCAATTTTTTAAGTTAAATTTAATTTCTTTTTTAGCTTACATTACACACAACACCACATTTTAAGGAACCCTGATATATTATATTAAAGTAATAATATATCTTATATAAGGCCATTATAATGGCTCTAATAAATAATGTTTCTAAATTATAATTATTTATACACATTTATAAAATTAATATTTTTCTTTTCAATTTAGTAGAAATTAAAATTAAAATTATATGAAAATAAATATAATGTTTTTTAAAAATTTGTATTTTTTTAAAAGTTGTTTCATCATATTATGTGAACTTAAATGAAAATTAAATTTTTTCACATTAATAAGATGAAATTGATAAAATATACTTCAATTTAAAAATTATAATTTCATAATTATATTAGAATTATGTTTTGGTAATTTTCTAAATATATTTATCTTTTGATGAATTGTGAAAAATAATTATTTTTATTGCAAACCTCACATTATTTTAAAGCATTTACATGATCAATATTATTTTATCATTGTTTTGAAATTATTATTTTTTCAATTATTTATTTTTTAATCCAATTTTTATTAGTGGAATCAATTTAATATTGATTTTTAATATTAAAAAATTATATACATATGAATCTTTTCTCTATGGAAAATTTATTTTTCATTACGTCTAGTGGTGTAAGATTGATTTTTATTTTACCACTTTTGGGAATAGAATTTAGACAAATTGATTCCATATTTATAGTCATGAAAATAAATATTATATAATTTGGTGAACCTATTTATTACCACTATGAATTTTAAAACAATTAATAACTGATTACTATAATAAAGTATAAAACAGGTTTATTAGCTGTCAAACAAAACTTATAAGTGGTAAAAAGACCTTAAAACTTGTACAAAACCAATTGGATTTCCATACATAGACCTTATATATTCTATATTTATATATTTATCCATTTATATCCTTATATAATGTGAAACAATTTGGTGGAATTCATTATTTTGAAAATGTCAATGTGTGTCCTCTCCACCACATAAAAAAGGTCACCCCTTCGCCTCAGCACATCACACATAAAAACTATTTGTATCATTGAATACGTGAAAATATACCTTTATTAATTTCCTCAAAATATCTTAGAGGACTTTTTTATAATAAATCCACTATAGAAAATTGTTTGGTGTAATACAAAAAGAGTTTTCTGAAAAATAATTATCGTTATTAACTCAGAGTTTTAATTTATTTATTCTTCCATACAATTTAATTATTATTAATACATTATTATATGATAATATAATTATATTCCATATACATATATGTTTATATTTTTGGTTAATGACCTATATCATTCCCTTTTTTCCTCAAATGAGAGACAAAACTGTTGATCATGTGTATTGCGGACTACCACTTAATGAACTAACATATTTCATTTTCCATCACGACATCACAATTATTTTAATAATAATGGGATCAAATTAAATATATGATATTTTATATATAATAATTATTATGAAAATATAATATCACATATATTATTTTACATTCTATTTTGTGTGATACATGATAATGTTTCACATGTGTCAGAAAGACTACCTCCTTAAAAAGTTTTCTAATTAATTTTTCACTTATATTTTATATGGAATGAAATAACAGAAAAATTTAGTGAATATATGAGATATATATTAAATCACAAAAATTTTGGACAATGAATTATTTTTTACATTTCTTTCATTACATCAATCAAAAAACCGAAACAAAATTTATCTATATGTATGACCCACCATCATCATGTATGGTGTATTCATTTTTATATCTCTAACATTAATGGACAGATATAAATATTTATATAATGAATAATTATTATATTTATATAATTATTATAATTATGGAGATACTGTAATGATGAAAATTATACAATGACTAAAACAACAAAACAAAAATGCTCATAAAAATTGAAAGAGTCAACAACTTGAAATGGAAATTATAATAATGATTTATTAATACAATGGTGTTGAAATGTTATAATGGGATCATTTGTGATATTATAATTATACATATGACTCTTATATATTATTATATGAAATTTAAATTTAATATACCAGAATATATACTGTTATTAGGTTAGATGAACTCGAAGTAAGGGATTTTCATCTCACATTTTATATCTGTGATATATATACCATATTCTAAAATTGAACCCTTTTTATGGGGTAAATAGTTCCCATTAAGGAATTATAATATTATTATAATTAAAATTTTTGTATTTAAATATAAATTTTAGTACCACTCATTCATTGGGGTAATGATTCAAATGTTACCAAAGTGGTATGGGATTTTTTATCTCAACTTGTCTTTTTTGGGATAAGTTAATTTATGAACCTACCTTCTTTTAGGAGTTTTATGTACCTAAATTTTGACATTTTATATCATTAATATACTTATTTACATGATATTTAAATTTTTAATTTGATTTTATTATTTTTATGAGATTATGATTTAAAATTTAGAAAAGTGGTAAGAGTTTTATGATACAAGCTAATTATTTAGTGGGATTTTTCGTGATTATTATTTCGAGACTAAAATATTATGACCTATCTCCCTATAAAATCATGAATGTTATCCTCATATTTTTATTCATTGAGATTGAATAATTTATTTCCATTTAACTCATATTATGTACTCAAGCAACCATAAAAATATTTTTAATGATAATCATCATTTTTCCCCATATAGGTTCAAAAACAAATTCTTCGATATCCCTTTGTTATAAAAAACTTTTTTATAATGTTTTTTCAATTCTATAAATACTTTTATTTTATTTTTTCCCATGTTTTAATTTTTATAAAATGTATTAATTATATTGAATATACTTTTCATTTTCTTAAAAATTTCTTTTTGACTTCAAACAAAAAAGTGAAAGGTATCTTTGTTTTCAATATTATGGATTGAAAATAATTTTCCACCACAAGGCCCAATAATTTAATTATAATAATACATGGTAATTTTCATTGAAAATTAATTTGAATTTTTTTTATAAATTGTTAATATTGAAAAGTAATTTTAAATGTGGAAAGGATATTTTAATCCTGAAATGTTTGATGTGATAATTTATGAATCATTTTCCATGAAATATGACATATTTTAAAATTAATAATTCATTAATTGAAATGTTATCAAAGGATTCCATTTTTATTATTTCTCAGAATAGTTTATCATTATGATTAAAAGATTATACCTATTCCTTTTTTATGGGTTATGTTATGATGAGATGATGGAATGATTTTTATAAAACATGTTACCAAGGATACAATATAAAGAAATGTTTAATAAACCTATTGATTTTTATGACTTTTGTTATGACTAAAATTTTATAATAATTTTTCACACATATGTATAATTTTCATTTCATGAATAGTGCTACATATATTTATAACACCCCATGTTTTTATAAGCATTTTTTTCAAAAAAATTATAATTCTATGAAATCTTATGTTGTACCCCACACAAAGTTATAAATTATATACATACTACATGAATTTATTATTTCACAACATGAAACATCATATAATCTTGAATTACGCATAGAAATTATTTTCTACAAAAAACATTATTATTATTATTATTATTATTATTTAAGTGAGACGGTTATAAATTATTCATTAAAAATATTAATATTAACCGTAATAACTGATTTTTAAATGTTATTTTTAATTTTATATATAAATGAAACATGTTGAAAATAAAATACATAATTTTTGGAAATATTTTTATATGTTTAAAAAATAATGTTTTCTAAAAAAAATAATTTTTTGTCCTTATAAGACCAATAATAAAACTATTTTTAGAAAAATTATGAAATTTAATTTGATAAAATAAAAATAATTATTGATTTCATAATTTAAAAATCCTCTTAGGGATATTTTTTTATTTTTTTTAAATAGATCATTTTTTTATGAATAGTGAAGAATACTGAATTTTAATTTAAAATTTCATTTTCGTATAATTTATTTATAATGAATAATTATATCTTTTTTGTTTTAAAGTATAAATTGAAAAATTATAAATCAATTAATATAATTTTGGTCATTGGTATAAATTTTACATTGAAATTTTATATAAAAATATTTCATTCTTTTGAAATTTTCCACTTTAAGAACTCATTGCTTGGTCTCGTCTGCATGATCAATTTAAAATTAGTTTCTGACACTTGTATTATTATAATTTGAAAAACAAATGTATTAAATATTTTTAATCATCAAAATTTATAATTTCTATTAGTTTATACATAGTTTTTTACCAAAATAATTAGAAAAAAATTAAAATTAATTATAGTGATGAAGGAAAAATGAGTTTACTTATTGGTTAATATTTAATCATAAAAGGATAAATTACCGAGAAACTTTTTAAAAATCCATTAAATATACATAATTAGACTTTTTATCCCTTTTATTGAATATGGACCATTATTTGAGGCATAATATCGAATGGATACATCTGAATAGTATTTTCATTTCTGTATTTACAAAAATGCCACGCTTCCTACACTATAAAAAGGCACGCAACCACCCTCACTTTTTAACACTTATAAAGCCATTATTCTTGGATGAACACTTCCCCAATATAATCATATAATAACTACCTTCATCATATGTTCCACAATTTTTTCATTATTTCAACCAAGTAATCCCTTTGGTGGAAAGCAAAAGGAGTTACCCAAATAAGTGGTAAAATCCTTCCATACACACTTTTGTGTTAGTTATTTATCAAAACTTTAAATCCTTATTATATAAATCTTATATAATAACCAAATAAAAAACATTATAATGTGATTTTATTTTGTTAAGGGTAATACCAACACTCACACTCACTTCCATCAATTGGGATACGTAATATACATTCATGTGTATGGAATACTACCACCTCATACACTAATGTTGTTCATTCTTCCATTACCACTATTCATGGTAGGTAATAATAATGGAATTAATATTTTTATGTCATATATATGATATGTATTATGTATTTATGCTTATATAATTATTATATAAAACATAACAATAAGATTCCAATTTTTTGAATACGGATACTTTGTTTGCGGACTTGTGGACTACCTCCTCTTAAAAGCGATGTAATTTGTTCACAATTTATATGGAATGTATTAAGGATGGAATTATTAAATTTATATGATATATATGAAATAATAATGATACTGAAATTATAATATATATATATATCACTTCATTCACTTCATTCACTTCATTCTTTTAGTACACTAAGAAAATAGAAACAATGTTATGCATTTGTACGGCCTACTGTCTCCATGAACGATGTATTTTATTTCATTTTTATTTATTTAATAGATTAATATAACACATTTATAAAAAAATATACATGATTTTTATTTCATCTTTGTCATTATTAATATTATTAAATCTTGATATATGTAAAAGGAACAAAAATAAAACAATTCAAAACATATGTGAAAAACAAAGTAATTATTACAAAAAACGTAACATTAACATGGCTGTGTTAATAAACAGGTAGTAAAAGGACATAAGAAAAAAAATAGTATGATATAACTGAATCTATCTCTATGAGATTTTTATTATAATAAAATATTTATTATATAGTATTATTTAATGATTATGATGAGATTGGGTACATAAAGTAAGGGGATTTGTAGTCTTACATTTATTTTTGCAAGACTTATGCCTTATTCACCACTCGTTTATTTTTTTGGTGTATATAATGACCATTAGTGAATTATATTGGTATTTACAATAAATTTATGGGTATTTAAAAATAAATTTTATGGTGTTTACTTCATGGGTGTTAAATGTTCAAAAGTTAGTTAATCATTAAGGTAATTATGTCTCAATTTTCTTTCATTGAGACACAAATTTTGTTATGCTTCTATATTCTTTGATGTTGTGTATTTACTCCCATTTGAAATTTTTTATCCTTAATAAAAATATTTTAATGAAATTTTAAGCTTCTTATCATTTTATTCTCTCATGTGTATTACGATTAAAATTTATCATAGTGGTACCAGTTTGTTGCTACAATCACATCATTTATCGTGATTATTTATGATTATGTTTTCACAGATGAAATATCATGATCTATATCTCAAGAAATATCATGATTTTATTATCATATTATTTTAATTATTTCATCAAGTATTGGTACCATTTCCACACTCTTTAGAACTTAAGAAAATTTAGAATGTGTTTAAATAAAATATAACCTTATTTCTCTCTTCTGTCAGAAATATATTTTCTTCAAAACCCATGTTTTCAAAAAAAGAAATTTATAAAATATTTTTTAATTTCATTTTCAAGGAAAAGGAATTTAAAAATATTTTTTTCCAAGCATCCATATATGTCTTCAAGTTGTTTTTTATATAAAAATTTTTTCAATTTTTTATATTTTAATAAGGGTATTTCAGAGAAAAAAAAATATTTCCCTCAATAAATGTTTTTAAAAAGATATTTCAAAATTAATTTCCATCTAATATGACATATGTTGGTGTTATATATTAAATTCTATGAATATGATCAAATGGTTCCATTCATATTATCTCTTTAAATGGATTATGTTTTTATGGAATGGTGCTTATGCAACTAGTTTATCTTTCACAGGATTTATTTTTATAATACTAGTGTCTATTTAAAAGGTTATATTCTTATTAAATATTATTCTTATCTTGGGGTTTTCTTTGATGAAATGATTATGAAACCTATATCTTTTCTATGGTTTTGGATAGAATGATATGTTTATGAAACCTATTTCATATCAAGGGTTATGATATGATTCTTTATGATCTTGTGAAACACATATGTATGATTTCATTATGAGATTGGAGAGACCTATATATCCCACAAATTCATTGGAAAAAGATTTATATACCATGATATAGACATGGGTGGAATAAGGAGTGAACTCAGTTATGTAAAAGACTTTGTCTACAATGATGGCCTTGGGAGACAACCATGAATATTAATATAGTCATGTGAGTGAAACATGACTAAAAATATGGTTTAGGCAGTGAAACCAATCCATTAAGATGGCCTTATATTTAATAATTGAGTATTATGGAAATAATTTTATATGATTATGTGTCTTCCACAATTCAATGTCATGTTCCTATGTTATGATTTCATGACTTATGCTCTTGAATCTCATATGATTAAATTCTTATTCAATTCTAATATTTATACCACGACTCTTGATTATGGTCTTTGATATGTTGAGTATGATCTTATAATGTTTTGATCATAATCTCATACCCTTATTCTCATGATTATTCATACATATCTCTATTTTTTACCCTTACTTATAATTTTATATCACCTTTTTTCATGTTTCCATTCCCCAGGTTATGAATGTATGTATTATGATTAATGTTTCAAATAAGGTTTCTAGTTTTGGATAACATATTGGGATATATGGAATATCAATTATGTATTATTGTTTATGTTTCCATGATTCCAAAGGCACTAACCTAATATGGAGTTTTGTCTACTATTTCTGTAATGTATTAAATTATCCAAAAATGTCACGTAATGCCTATTTATGAGAGGCAAAGGTAACTATATTTTTTATTAGGTGAAATGATTAGTTAATCATTACAAACTACAATGAAAACTCCTTGGTGAGAAATATAAGGACTTGTCTAAGGATAATTCTGAGTATAAGGAAAATTATAGGAAAATGTCATGGAAATTTGTTAAATTATAGAGTGATTGGTTTCATAGAAATACATCCATTTCTAGATAATAAAATATTATGTGGCTCTAGAATAGATGTACGTCTGGGTAAAAACCCTAAATACATCATATTCAGCAATACTTAATCGAGAAAGAGTTCATGAAAATGGGCCTTACTAAAAATGGTTTGAAAATATTAGGAGATAAAAATTGGGAATCAACAAAATATTCATGAAATATCAAGAAGAGTTTAAATATAAGTGGATATTAAAAGGCTAGGATTGACCTATAGTGTCATATTTTAAAAAAAAATATGTCATAATTTAGACATCCTATAAGTTTTTTTTAGGATTATGCGGTCTCCTACTATGAAATTTGTTTTTTACACTAATAATTTTTGTTTTAGTTAGTATATACAACCTCATAGAACCATTTTAATGATAAGTTCCAATGAAAATTAAATTATTGTCATTTTTAGGATTAAATTCCATGGTATGTTGAATAAAAATCCATTTTACAATGGTCACATAGCTTTCTCAAGACATGAATCATGCTAAATGTATAATCAAAAAAAGGCTAAATAAAATTTTGTTTAGTAATTCATGAGGAAAAACCTTCCTTCTTTATGTATGTCTTATGATCCATAAGTATCAGAAAAATGGACCACTATAAATAGAAAGTTTTTTACATTCTATAATTATCTTAACACAATAATGTAGTTTTTGATATTTATCATTTATAAGAAGATAAAGAGAAGCGATGGACTCTAATAAATAATACAAGGCCACACGAAGAATCGAATCTATGGATTGGGATGAGTTAAATAAATAATTAATCAATAATTAATTTCCTTGTGTTCTTCATATGAAAATTCAGGATTTTTTCAATATAATTAAAACGTATAATAAATCCATTACTATATATGTAGACAATTTTAAAAGACATGTGATGTAAGTTTATGGTATTATCATCCAACCTGAATTTATATTAAATAGGTTCAACACTAGATTAAATATAATAATCAAAATAGAGTTGTTTGTATGATACTTAAGTAGCTATGAAGATATTGGGAGTTGTGAAATAAATTTTGATATAGAAGTTGGAGTTAAGTATCAATCTCATGGTTTTGAAAATAAAAGGAAGACTAAGTTTTATTGAAAATATAAAAACCATGGAGAAAATGATATTAGATATAATTTATTCTATATGTATTAGAAAAATCATGCAGTAAATTGTTTCAAGGGGTATAATAATTTTTTAGTGTGTAATGGAAGGACTTTAGAATTTTTTTTATAGAATTGATGGAAAAAATTTAGTTAATATTTTAAATAGGAAAAACAATGAAAAAAATGCATCTCACACACTTTTATGGTTCACGTTTAAAGAGAATGTGAAATATGATAACCATTTCCCAAAATATATGATTAATGATAATTATTTATTGTAGTAACCTCTTAAGTAGAGGGAGAAGGGTAAATATTTATCAATCCCTACCTCTGATGATGGGTGTGATAACAAAGGGGGTAAAGGTACACATACCATCCACTCTATAAATAATATTGTATTATTTGATTAAGGATACACATACTCTTTCATATCTAATGATTTTCTAATGGTATTAATATTCCCCCAAAATAATTAGATATGAAATTTAAAGTGAAAATCCATAATGGTATGATGATTCTTTCTCAAGTCTATGGTTTCTCTCTGGTTTACATTTTTTGGAATGTGCTTCTATAAAATAATATCATTTTTCATATTGTTTAATTTGATGTCATATTAGTCATGGATTGGATTTCTATTCATAAATCCCACTCCAATAATTGAGGAAATAATTTTATATTTGATATTTCAAACTGACCAATGATTTTTTATCAATGTGATTATAATTATGAATTTCTTATAGATACTAAATACCCTATATGTGACTTAATTCCCATTCCAAAAGGATTTTTATATTAAAATAGTTTTGTTGAAACCCTAAATTGATGATATTCCCACTATTAGAGAATTTTTACATGTCATTCTAGAAGAGTTTCCTAACCTTCCACCAAAATGTGAAGTTGCATTATCAAGAAAACTCGTACCTTGCTCCACACCATTTTCAAAGACTCCATATAGACTGGACTCAATTGAGTTTCATGAATTAAATAATTCACTCTAAGAAAAACTTGAACTGGGATTAATTTAGACATTTTTTTCACCTCCAGGTAATCCTAATTTTTTGTGAAAAAGAAAAAATGATCAATACGACTCTACATTGACTGTCGAGAGTTGAACAATATCACGAATTAAAACCAGAATCATCTTCCCCATAATAAAGAGTTTTTTGATCAACTATATAATGATAAATACATTTCCAAAATCAATACTCATTCTAGATATCATCAATTAATGTTCAAGAAGGAGAATATACCTAAGATGACATTCCATACAAGGTATGTACACTGTGAATATATATTAATTTATTTTGTTCTTGCCAATGACCATGATATATTTGTATATATGATGAATAAAGTCATTAGAGATTTCCATGACTAGTGTGTGGTAGTATTCTAATATGATATTCATATATATTTAAAGATCATGGAAGATCATCAAGACCACATGAAGATTGAGGAAGGATAAACTATATGAAAAATTTACATATTGTGAATTTTGGCTACCAAATGATTCATTTTCAGGTTATATAATCTCTAGATAGGGTATAGAAGTAGATCCATCAAATATAAAGGCTATTGAATGTTGTATTGGACCATCAATGGTGATAGATATACATACCTTTCTTGGTTTAGATATATTTGTAGATTGTTTTTGGATAATTTCTCATAACAAACTAATCCTATGACTTAGTTAAAATAGAAGGGTCCAACTTCCTATGGACAGATGAATATGAAAAAAATTATTGGAACTAAAGAAAAGGTTAGTTAGTGAACCTGTTCATACATTTCCTTGTAGTGGAGAATGTTTTTTAATCTATAGTGATGTATCTAATACGGGATTGGGATGTGTTCCTATGAATAATAACAATGTTATAGCATATACCACACCAAAATTGAAGATTAACGAGTAAAATTACTCAAATAATGATTTGTAGTTTTTGTGGTAATTTTTCATTAATGTTTTGGATGATTTTTCATTATGTAGAATAGTATGATATATATAATGGTAATAAAATTATGAACTATATACTCACACATAAGGAGTTGATCATTCTCTAGAGAAAATGGTTATTGGTGAAAAAGTATTATGATTTCTCAATGCATTACCACCATGAGAAAGATAAAATGGTTGTTGATGATTTGAGTTGAAAATATCATTATCACTTTTTCATGATGAGGATCAAAAAAGATCATATATCTAAGGGTTTTAAAAGGATGGATCTGGAAATCCTCATGGAAGGGGAAAAATCTTATATGGATCCTCTCAATGTTCAAAAAACTATCTAGGTGATGATGAAATTAGTGAAAAAGGAATATGTAGTGTAGTATAAGAAGGTTATAAATGTTTCTCAGTTTGACCTTCATCAGGATGGAATGATATGGTTGAGCAAACAAGTATAAATTCTTTCTATACAATATTTGAAGAAGGCATTTTTAGAGTATGATCATAGTTCTTCATTATCTATTTATCCATGAAGAATGAAGATATATAGATTTTTGAAAGAATACTCCTGGTGGGTTGGCATGAAGAGAGATATCATAAAGTTTCTATCTTAATTCTTGGTATGATTGAAATTTAAGGATAATGTTTAATATTATAAGTGTATCATGTATCCATTATATATACCAGAATGCAAATAGGAGAACATCACAATGGATTTTGTCATTGTACTACCTAAAACCTCAAAATAGAATAATTCTATAGCGGTGGTACTTGATCTCGATACTATTACAATACACATTAATGTTATTGGAGAAGCATTGTCTCTGGAAAATCATTCTGGAATATATAATAAGGAAGTGGAAAGGTTCCTTGGAGTACAAAATTTTATTATATCTAATCAGGATCCAATGTTTACCTCAATGTTTTGGAAAATTATTCTAAAAGACCATTATACTAAATTGAGTTTTAATGCTTCTTATCATCCCTAAACGGATTGTTAGTCTGAAATAAAAAGTTGAATCTCTTTAGGATATGTTGAGATATTTTTTCTGGAGTTAAAATGTAGTTGTGATCAATATCTTCCTCCAGTTCATTTTTATTACAACAATAGCTTTCATTCAATAATTTATTTGGCTCCTAATGATTCCCTCTATGGAAATAAATTTAGATATCCAACTTGTGGGAAAGAAGTTTGGGAATGAAATCTATGAGGACATGAGATAGAAAATGAAATTAACATGAAGGTTTGAACTATTCAGTAACATTTCAAGGCAGCTCAACATCACTAGAAATATTATACTGATAACCATAGACATGATCAAGAATTTGATATTGGTGACATTTTTTTTCTATGAATATTTACCTTAAATACGGTTAAGAGAATCCGGATGAAAATGAAACTAAGACCTCAGGCATATTAGTACCATTGAAATTATTAATTTTATCGGGACATTATCCTATCACATGGAGCTTCGACTAAACCAATATCAAGTCCATAATTTTTTCTATTTATCTCTCCTATGGAATTACATAATATACTAAACTCCGATGTCATATCGGTGGAGAAGGATATCTCTTAAGAGAAACAACTGGTTGAAAATTTTGATGATACATAGAAAGTTTTAGGAAAACAATCAACTCACATGGTCAATTTTATTGGAGAATCACCAGTTAGAGGAAGAAACATGTGAACATTAGTATATTATGAGGTAGAATTATCCTTTTTTTTGTCACATAATGATGAATTTTGAGGGATAAATTCATTTTAACGGGGGTAATGTAGAACCCTGGGTTTTTATAAAAAAATTTAAAAATAAAAAAAAATTATATGTTCTTGCATTGTACCATCCCCTATGTTAAACATTCATTATAAACTACAAGAATATATTTTTTCCATACACACAACATTATCTTATATTTCATTCCACACAATAGTGAGTTTCAATGAAACAACATATTATTATTATTTAAGCCTGATAGTGATAACATATCCATTGAAATTATTAATATGAATAACAATATATGTTTTCTAAAAATTATTTATAATTGTATTAAATAATTTAATCTTATTTATAATAGAATACATAATTTTTAGTAAAGCCTTTATATGTTTAAAAAATACAATTTTTTCAAAAGAACTAATATATAGGCTCATCTTTATATAATGATAAAATTAATTTTAGACCCTTTTAGAAATTTAATTTGATAAAATTAAATTAATTTTTTATTTCACAATGTTAAAATTTTCTTATGGGAATTTTAAAAATTTTCGGAAAGAATTTATTTTTGCATTAATAGTGAAAAAATTTTGAATTTTAATTGAAACATACATTTTCATCTAATTTTTTTATATATGTAAAAAATATTAATATGGTTTTAAAGTATAAAAAGATCAATAATTAATTAATTAATCCAACTGAGGTAATTTTAACCAATTTCACATCGAAATTGGATATAAAAACATTTAAATCTTTTGAACTTTTTGACTTTAAAAACATGTTATTTTGTCACATCTACGATATGAATATTAAATTAATTTTCCCCACTTATATAATTAGAATGTTTGAAAATAGATTCTATATTTTGAATTATAATAATTTACAATTTCTAGTAAGTTCAACATAGTTTTCTACAAAATAATAAGTTAATGTAATTAAAATTAATTATAGTGATTAAGGAAAAAATGAGTTTACTTAGTGGATAAAATTTACTCTTAAAAGGATAAATGACCTATAATCATGTCAAAAAGATATCGGATGGACATATCTAGACTATAATTAATTTTCATCAAATTATTTCCATTATTGGTGCCACATGATGTAAGGGAGATAACTCATTAGTGTTTCCCTTTTTATATTTATAAATATTTCACCCCTCCTCCACTATAAATCGACACTGCCCCCTCCCTCCAATTATTCACACCTATAAATCCCTTTGTATTAGAAAAAAATATTCTAAAATCTCATATAAAATTACTTAAATTAAATATATATTCCTAACATGGGGGATAAATCTATCAATGGAATCCCTCTTTTGAAAACCAAACAGAGTTATCCATAGAAGTGGTAAAATCCATCCATGAGAACTTTCGTATTAGTTCTTTATTCACCACTCTGTTATTATTATCTAAATAATTTATATCATCCTTAGTAACTTAAATATACTAATATTTTTTTAATGTTATGTTACTTACCAAAACTTAGACACAATTCTATCAAATGGGATACACAATAATCATTCATATGTACAGTGGACTATCACCTCACAAACCAATGTAATTTTTTTTATTACTATATTTCATGGTTGTGATTAATTATTTACTTACTGTTTTTATAAGATAGATATGGTATTTAGGATTTATTTAAAATTATTTAATTATTATATAATATATGAAATCATGATTTCTATCTTTTTGGAATATGATAACTTTGTTTGTTTATGTGTAGACTACTTCAACCTCAGATTGATGTGTTTTTCTCACACATTAAATGTTATATATTAAAGTTATGTTTAGTAAAATTATATGATATATATGAAATAATAATTATATTTTAATTATTATTTATATATATCCCATTTTCTTCTCTTCTTTCTTTCATAACATCATGAAAGTGGAAAAAACATTCATGCGTACATACGACCTACAATTTCCATGAATAGTGTATTTTATTTCAATTTTCTATTCATTATAGATTATTATAAATAAATAAATAGTTAATATATATGATATTTATTTCAGGGTTAAAATTATTTTTATTAATAAATAATTATATAAGAGTACTAAAAATATAAAAAATAAAAACACCTGTGAAAAATAAAGTTGTTATTACCTAAAACATAACAATAACACGAAAGTGTTAATCAACTCTTCATAAAAGTCAATACAAAAATAAAATATAGTATAATATAATTTAAAATTTTTCTATAATAGTTTTATAATAAACGTATATACATATTGTATTATAGTTTTAAATGATTATGAAAGGAGTCAAGACTTAAAAAAGGTGGATTCTAGTCTATCTTTTATTTCTGTGAGACTTATGTCTTATTCACCACACATTTAATTTGTTTCATGTATATAATTAAAATTAATTTATTCTAGAATTTATATTTATAAATTTATGAGCTTTTAAAGATCCATTTTATTATTTCCATTTCATTGGGTTTTGTAGTTAAAAATACAACAAATCGATAAAGTAATTTTGTCTCATTTTTCTTTATTTGAGACACATGTTTTGTTATGAACCTATATTATTTTTGGAGGTTTATATACTATAATATTTTCTATCATTTTGTGTCTATTTTCAGTTACATATTAATCCCTCGTTTTTAACTATATTTGGTTGGGGTTTGTAGGGGGTTCTTCATGTAAAATTTTAAGGTCATTGAAAGTTTATGGGTTGGCCCATGACATACGCATGGTTGGAAACAGTTTCTATAACTATTGACCACACTACATAAATTTTTAAATATTTTATATTTGTATTCTCATGGTTAGAACGTGGTTTAAAATATTTCCTCCCTCTCAGGAGAAATTGTGCGACCCATTTAAGATTACTTCAAGGATTGAGCACGGTTTCCACAAAATCTACGCATTTGACCATGAAATAGTGAAAACATGTGTTTCTATAATAAAATTTTGATT
This sequence comes from Viscum album, assembly GCA_963277665.1. Lineage (NCBI taxonomy): Eukaryota > Viridiplantae > Streptophyta > Magnoliopsida > Santalales > Viscaceae > Viscum > Viscum album. The sequence continues at coordinate 520,641,352 of OY728161.1, read as the reverse complement.
AAAAATTATTAAACCCCTATTATATGTCCCTGATGAAACACCTTAATCAAAAACAAATCTCCCAACATTAGATCACCTAAGGAGGATTCTTGGGCCCATAGACCCCTACTAGAAGTGATATAAAGATAAGAAAATGACGAAAAATCCTCTTCCAGTTAGTTTCCTCCTCCCGTCCTTGATCTCTTGTGATCTAACTTTCTCTATCTAGGGTTTCATGGATCTCAATGTTTATTTGTGGATATAATACCATTTTTTTGGATCTAAATGTAGGTTTGATTCATAAATCGTTGTTTTTGTCATTCTATGTTGGATTTTTCCGATTGCAGCATTGGGATTTGAGATTTTTTGATCCAGAGGTAGGTGGTTCTATTATGATTCCTAATAAATCATTATCCAAAATTTATGTTTTAAATTTAATTTATTATTTAAAAGAAAATTCTTTATTTATCAATAATTTATTTTGATTTTATTTTGCAAAAAACCCAATTCCACAGAATTAGGGGTTTAAAGAAAAATGGGTTTTGTCATGAAATTAGAAAACCCCCCGTTCCATTTAATTTTGGTGTGTATATGGAAAATTATGTGATTTAAATTTTCAAATTTAATTTTTTTTATTTGAGGGAAATTTCTCTAATTAAATTGTTGAATTTAATTGGGGAAATAGTACTAATTGGACGTAGTGAAAAAACCCCAATTCCATTAATTTGTGGGTTTTATTATGAAATTGAGGTAATTTTATTAAGAATAAAATTAAGTAATTTATTTGATAAATTGGATGGTGAAATTTAATAGTGAATTTATTTCAAATCCATGTTTGTAAAAAATTTGTTAAAATGGTTTTGATGGAAACCCATTGGTTTCATCTTTATAAAAAGTAATTTTTTATTGAAACCTAGTTATGGTTTTAAATGAGATAATTGGAATATTGAAATAGAGAATGGTATTAAATTTTATTTTAAGTATCATTGAAATAAATTTCTTATTGTTGTTTTGTATTAGAGAACATGGAATCCTTAGGTGGTTACTGTGTTATTTTGGGATGCACATTATGATTTACAACATTCTAAATCCTCATATCAGCACAACCCATTCCTTAAGTGATAGCGATAAATCCCTTTTACCTTAGTCCCAAAGGGCCACATTTATATATTTTCTATTTCAAAGTGTTGGGTCCCTATTTACTGTAACATTTATACCTATTTGGAACATGAAAATGTTTCTCGCTTGTTTGTATTTCAAATGTATATATATTACATTTTTGAACACTATTTTACAAGCCTTGATAATTTTTATAAACTATTTTATATAAAAAAATTTATTTAATCAATTCTAAAAAGTTCCATTTTTTTGAAATATTTCATCAATTGAAAATTTGAATCAATTGATTATGGTATTTCCATATTTTCAAAAAGTATTTCCATCATTTTTAATGTAATGTCTGATTTGTGTAAATATGAATTTTAAATTCAAAACACTATTTTATTTTTAAAATTGAAAAACATTCATAGTTAATTTGATATTGTATTCATGTTGTGGAATAATTGGGTGAAATTATATTGGGTTTTTTCTCACACCCTACGTGTTCCATCAGGTGTTTGTAGAGTATCTTCTTCTAGGATTGAGTAAGGGGAAAGAACCACTTTGAGGTGGTTCTAGATATTTATCATTGGACATGGTGAGTGAGTTCTATAAGTAAATGCATTATTTTCCCTATTTTGGTAATTTTTGTAGTAATCTAGGTGGTTATTCATGATTTCCTTCTAGTACATTACTCTTAGTGAAGTTTCTTTTGATATACATAATTTATTGTTTCTTTTATTTTCACATTGTTGGTGGAAAAATTGTTCCCAATTTCGTTTTGTATAATTAAAGATGCATGTCTCTAAACCAAGGGGGTCAGGAATTCCCTTCAGGCTAAGTCAGGATTCTCTTAGTTATCTGAATACCAGGTTACCTGGGTTGGTTCATGAAAAAGTGGAATTAGGGATCTAGGGTTGGCTTCTGTCTTGAAGTTAGTATGCATATATGAAATCGTATCGGGAGATAGTAGGTAGTTCTGATTGAGTGCACGACCATCTCTCACTACAATGAACCTTAAATAACCAAGGGTGGTTATGGAAAGATGTATTGTGGATTACTTCTAATATTATCCCTTTTTTATTTGGATAGGATGAAATCCAAATCATGTTGTTCCATCTGTTGGGATTAACGTCCATTGCTGCTCCATTTGAGTTTTATTCTGATGGTTTCTCTAGTTTTTCATGATGTTGTGAATCATCATGACTTTGAGAAGATGTGAAAATCCAAACTGGGAGGAATTTGATGTCGAACCAGAGTGAGAATATCTTCTTTTGGACCTATGTCAAGTTGAGGTGATTGTGAAAAGTGCCCATGCTCTAGTATAGGAACTATATCTAGTTCTCATCCAGGCTCTAGCAATGGAACCTCAAAGGAATGATGTCAAGGTCTATTCTCTTGATTTACTTCATAAGAATAATATGTCATTCGAAGGCTCACATGATCCACAAGAGGTTGAGGAATGGTTGTGTGGAGTAGAGTGCTTGTTTGGGTTCACAGACACACAAGATGAAATCAATGTGAAGTGTGCATCCTTTGTACTGGAAGGACTAACCAAGAAATGCTGGGACACAATGATGATATGGAATAAGAATGTGCGATTAGAGTATAAAAACATCGAGGTTCTTTTCACAAACCATTTAAATCCATATTAGATACAGTTTTCCTAATTGATAGAGTTTTCTAAACACAGATAGGCTTATATGATCATTAAAGAGTTTGAAAACCATTTTACTGAGATCATTCATTTTGAAATTTAGATAGTATGTAATAATAATATGAAGGTCTAAAAATGAATGTTTGGACTTCAACCAGATATTCACAATCATATTTTATTTTTAAAACTACCTTATCATGATGATTTACTAGATAGAGTGTTAATGGTTGATATAGATCTGGATGGAAACAAAGGGTTTTCAGGAGTATCCATTTCTCATAGTGGTAGTGTTTATTTCTCTAAAGGGGTGAGTATCCCGGAATATTATCATGGGTGTTCTCGGTAGATGGGTTTTTCTAATGCTCTTGTAGTGCCTAGAATAGTTCCTTTGATTTGTACCAGTGTGTTAATCTAGATCATTTAAAGTGGGTTTGCACTAAGGAACCCAAAAAAATGGCTCATGTGGATGCTTAGGTCACTTGTAAAGGATCTTCCATGTTTATTAAACCCTTCTTAGTGGCATAGGATAATCTGAACCTTCTTAAACTAGGTCACAATCAGATGCTTCTTGTGTAAAAGGGTTCCAGCAACAGGAATCTAAAACAATGATTCCTCATGTAGTGTATGATTCTACAGAGGAAGAAGATATGAGTTCAGAGACGATGAGAGGTACCATTACTATAGAATCATCATTAGTGAATATTATTTTTAATAATGGTGAATCTCACTCATTTATTCCAATCAGTATTGTTAATCTTATTAATGATCATATGGAGATTTTATATTGTGCAAGGGATTTTACTACACCCCTTGGTATGAAAATATAGAAGAGTCTATATTGTCCAATGTGAGTCTTCTATCTATTATATGTTGATATTACTTGGACTTTTATTATTAACATGAAATCTATTGAAGTTTAATTCAGGTTGGATTTTCTAATTGAAAATAATGATTGGATTGACTGTCATCATTGATGAGACACCTTTAATACACATAGTGGTGTGTGTCATTTATTTCAAGGAGAATGGGACCCAAGGTCAACAAGAGTTGGACCTTCTTATACCAAATTGTGGAAATTGATATCTATGTTTTACCTTTATATGGAGAGGGGATCTTTGAGAGGTGATCTCCCTCCAAACATCATCGAGATTCACGGTGCCTTCCCTTTAAACTTCTCTGGTTTTCCCCCAGTAAGGGAGGTTGAGTTTTCTACTGACTTAATTCCTAGTACTCAACCAGTTTATATCTCCTCTTCCTATTTGGAACAAGCTGAAATGAATGTGCTGAAGTCCAAGATGGATGACCTTTTAGAGAAAGGATTTATACAACCAACTGTTTCACCTTGGGTGGAGCCTATTCTCATTGCAATGAGATCTGATGGTTCACTTCTCATGTGTGTTAATTATCAAATACTTAATCGAGTTAAGGAAAAGAAAAAGTATATATTTACATGGTTTGATGGTGTATTTTTTCAATTTAAAGTGGAAATGTGGTTCTCGAAGATTTGCCTTCGATCTAGTTACCATCAATTAAGGATAAAAGAATCTGACATTATGAAAACTGGATTTCGAAGTATGTGAGAACATTAAAAGTACCTTAGTATTTCATTTTCCTAACCAATTCTCTTGTATATTTTTTTCATTAATGAATATTATTTTCCATGAGTATCTTGATACATTTGTGGTGGTTTTTTCGATAAAATCCTTGTTTACTCAATGTATGAGTAGGATCATGTATTTCATTTGAGAATAGTTATGAGTTTTCTAAGATATCACCAAATTTATTCCAAGATACAAAACTGTGATTTTAATATCTAATATGTGAAGTTCCTAGGACACATGGTGACAGAACAATGAGTATTAGTTGATCCTGATAAGGTGAAGTCTATTATGACTTTGAACCAACCATGTAATGTCTTGAAGATTGGGAGTATCGTTGGTTTAACTTGGTATTATCACCAGTTTATAATGGACTTATCTATGTTGGAATCTTTAATGAATGAACTCACTTAAAATGGAGTAGTGTTTTCCTGGGATGATGAATTCCAGAATTATTTTGTTCAGCTAAAATGACTTTTGACAAATGCTCAGTGTTAACTATTCCAGAGGCTGGCCAAGGCTATGTGGTCATCTATGATACATTGAGGTTAGGTTTTGGATGTGTTATTATCCACAGTGATCATGTCAATGCTTATACCTCTCATCATCTTAAGAAATACAAGAATAATTATCCATCCAACAACATTGAACTTGTAGATGTGATACGCACACTCAATATTTGGCAGAATTTTCTTTTGGAGAAAGGTTCAATGAGTTTTCAAACCACAAGAGCTTGATTTATATCTTCTCACTAAAAGATTTGAGTCTCTGCAATATGCATTGGGTTGAATAGTAGTAGTACATAAATTTTGAAATCACCCATACCCTATGGAAAGGGAATGTCATATCTGATTCATTGAGCAAGAAACATCAGACCAAGGCAATGAAAGAATCATATGGAGGGTGGAACTTGATGGGCCATTTTTCGTAGTTGCATATTTGTGTCCTAGAATCAGGGGCTGATGATTTCTTGGACAGTGTTCAGTTTACATAAACTCTTCAAGATTTTATTCTTTTGAAAAATAATCTTGATTATTAGCTTTATGGAATTAGAGAGACTCTTTAGGTTGGGGAGACTCTGATGGATTGTTTGTTATCCAAAAAAATAATTCTTTATTTCAGAACTGTTTTGTTGTACCATCACTATTTAGGAAGGATATTATAGATTATTTTCATATTTCCCATTTTATAGTTCATCAAATAACAATAAGAGTTGTTCTATGACATGTGGTGGAAATTATGGTGGCCATGTATGAGACGTGGCATTGCGGATATTGTTTATCATTTCTATACATAGCAGCAAGTTAAGGCTGATCAATAGGATCCTTCAGGTTTTCATCATCCACTAATAGTCCCTACGTGGATGTGGGATGAGATTTATGTGGACATTGTTTTTGGGTTTCCACATACCCTGAGAAATAACAATGCAATATGAGTTTTGATCAATCAGTATACTAAATCGGCGTACATTATACCCATTCAGTATACATCTAAAGATTAGTAGTTGGGAAATATCTATATGAAAGAAATTGTTAATTTTCATGGATAACCATATTCTATAGTATTTGATAGGGATCCCTAAGGTAATTTCTCATTTTTTGAGAAGCCTTGAAGAGGAATTGGGATCTCACATCCATTAGACTAGGCCATACCATCTGCAGTCAGATAAACTGACAGAAAGAGCTATAAAAATTCTTAAGGATATGCTTTACGCTTGTGTTCTCAACCTTTGTGGGTCTTGGGATGATCACTTAGGGCTGGTTGAGTTTTCTTAAAACAATATTTACTATTCACTGATCAGAATGGATCATTTTGAGGCCTTGTATGGCCATCCCTGCATATCTTTGTTGTGCTGGTGGGATATTGGTGAACATTCCTTGTTTGGACCAAGATTAGTCCATAAGATGAAAGAAAAGACAAAGTTGACTCATCAAATAATGTTGAAGACACGATGTTATTATAGTTATTATACTAATCATCATCGTACACCTTTGTAATTATATCTTAGTGACCAGGTGTTCATGAAATATTTGCCCTGATTGGGTCTTCGATGGATTGGGAAGCAATGGATGTTTTCTCCTTGTTATGTGGAACCATTTGAGGTTTTTGAGAAGCTAGAGAATTTTTCTTATCATTTATTACTTCCACAAAATCTAATGTTGATACATAATGTGTTCTACATATCTTAGTTGAGAAAGTATTTTTCTTATTCATGTCATATTCTGAGCTACAGTGATCGTGAGTGTAACACCCTAGGTAAATAAAGAATATGACATTTTTATATTCATCCCTTTTTTTGAATAAAATGTTAATATTAATTTAAAGGGAACGCTATGCTTGATGGCTTACCCAATAAGCATCAACGAGTTCCTTTGAAATCTTACGTTGCACTCAAATAATAAAATAAAATTATTTTAAATGTTAGTTAACACGTACCCGTTTTATTGGCGGGAATGAATAAAAATAACTAAAATATGATTATATATGTTTTTTAAATGTTTTTACATTTATCCAATAAAGTATAATGGCTTAAAATACGAAACGAATTCAATTTTAGGCATATATACTCTAATTTTCACTAAAGGTCCACTTATCAACTTTTGATGGAGAACCATCATTAAATATAGTTTTTGTGACTCTTATACATTCTATTGGACCAAATAAAACTCTTCTTTATAATCGGGACATCTAAATTCACTTTGTGTAAATTTTTGGTATTTTTCCGATAAAGATAATTTTTTAATGAATAGTGAAAAATGTTGTATTTTAATTCAAAACCTCTTTTTAATATAATTTATTTATATGATTAGATTATCTTTTGAATTGGTTTAAAAGTGAAATTAGAATATATTTTTACCATTTAATCCAATATTGGTCATTGGAAATAATTTCATCTTGAAATTGGACTTAAACTAGTGTCAATCTGTTGATACTTATTATTTCATAAAAACACGCTATTTGCTCTGACAGTGGGAATTAATTATTAAATTAATTAATGTAACTTATATGTATTTAATTTTTTAAAATAGACATCATTTTTTAATTCGGAATATCAAATATAGCCTAGGGTAATGTTTTGGTAATTTTCTGAAAAACTTCAATTTTTGATGAATAGTGAAACCACTAAGTGGTAGTTAAAGAAACAGATTTTTCGTTTAAATGAAACTTTACCACTTATGAGATTTGAATTTCAAAAATCCGACATACATGGTTTTCCTTAAGAAGTAAAATGTGGTTCAATGGGATTAAAATAATTTTTTGGTGAATAGTAACTTTTATGTTTATTAATCGCGATTAGAGGTAATTAGTGTAATTTAAGGTAAAAATAATGTTTTAATAATATGAAATGACCTAGACACATGTCCTACCCTCATTTTATGTGTCATGGCCGACCACGACAATCTATGGGTCAACTTGGGGACCCCATGGAGCCACTTTGGTAGGAAAATGGCATTAATACCTTTTTATTTAATGTTAAAATTATAATGTCACAAACATGTGTTGTTTTAATAAAACAATTTTTATATGGGGTTATACAAGTCATAATTTTTACTATAAATATTCATTGGAATGATAAAAATAATTAATAAATCATAGTATTTTTTTTAAAATTTTTAGACATTAACTAAATTAAATTATTTATGACACCATGATGATGCAGCGATTACCTCATTATTTAATGATTTAAATAAAATGGAATGATAATATAAAATCTAAGACCTACTCATGTCCAAAACCTATTTGATGAGTGTATTTAGAACCCTTATCACCTTATCCTTGAATCACATTAATGTGGGACCTTTAAAATCCTAAAATCATTCCAAAATAAAGTAACATTTCCTTACTTTCCAAGATTGCCCCTCCTCTCTTCTTATAAAAGGCCCCCACCTCTACCTCCTTACCCACACCTCTAAAGCCTTTGGATCGGCCAAACCCTGCCCATTTTGTCTCTCAGCATCCCTCTCTTACTCCTAGAATCCTCACTTTGGGCAGAAGTCTTTTCAAGGAAGCCTTTGAGCTCAAATCAAAAAGAGTTACCCGATTTGAAGGTAGTGTCTTCTCTTGTGTTCTTTTGTTTTATTTTGCTTCTCCAACCCTGTAAACTTTTTTTATTATTTTCTTTTGTAACAACTCCAGTATCTTATATATACTAGGATGTTTGTATAAGAAGCATTCGATCTACACTTACACACACCTACATCTAATGGTTAAATAACATAATGTTTCTGTGGATAGTGAATTTCTGCCTCACGAAATGATGATTGTTCAACACTCATATAACACCTTCAAAGGTGGCCATTAAGATGTCACTATATTTATATATGATATATAATATGTTTATGTTTTACATAAGCTTCTGTATTTTTCTTTTGTGGAATACCTTTATGGTTTCCATTGTGGGTAAACATGATAATTTCATTTTAGGAAGTGCGGACTACTGCCCCCTCAAAGTGAATTGATTTGTTAATTCCATATGTGGGATGTATAAAGGATGGATTTAAAGTTATTATATATGATTTATGTTACATATAAATGATGAATATAATTCTGGAATTAAAATATAAATACCTCTCTTTGGGTTTAATTCCATTTATATGACATAGAAATGAAAGTAGCGTTCATGCGTACGTACGGCTTACCGTCTCCATGAACAGTGCATTTCATTTCTTACCTCTAAATGATTATGTAATATTATAAATACTTGTATATTCTGGATATATATGATATATATGATATCCAAATCATGAATATCATTCTGGATATAATGAACCTTTGACCACACGAACAACATCTAATTGTAAGAAGTCCACTTTCGACTTAAGAACCAAATATCGACAAAACAATCATTATTAACTTAAATGATTACATAATTCTTATAACATGGAAATAAGTGATATAAAATCAATAATAAACTTGAAAAATGTTCTTAATCAAGTGGAAATTAACTAAAGTTTATTATTCAGGACGTTAAAGAACGATCGAGTCAAGTCGGACCCGAGGTAAGGGATCCAACCTCTCTCTTTCCTTTAAGTACTCTCTTTTATGTCATTTCTTTTAAGCCAGTATTTCTTATGTTTGGGGATGTTATTTTATATTCCTAATAATTTAAATTTTATTTTAATATTATGGAAGACCCTATTTGATCTCACAAATCCATTTTTGGAAGTTTTAAGTGGCACCGTTAGGCTGCCGAGTTTTCTTAAGGGATTTTTCATCTCACTTTTATTCTCGTGACATTTATGCTACGTTTGCCACGGTTTCCTTTGAGTGGTGTATGTACTGCCCATTATTATACACTTTTTGTAGTATAATTTCATTTATGGGTATTTACACCTTCATGGTATGACCCTTCTTCCATGGGGTGTGCGTTTCGAAAGTTACCCAACTCGGTAAGGGGACCTTTCACCCTCCTCTTTTTAAAAGACTTCTTTTGTTATGTCTTTTAATTCACATACTATTATGTTGGGATATGTTCTTATATATCCTTATTCAGTTAAATTTTATTTCCAAGTGATGAGATACCATTTTCTCTCTCATCAACTCATTTTCTGAATTTTAAAGTGGCACCGTTAGGCTGTCAGATTTCTGTAAGGGAACTTCTTAACCCACTTTTAATTCTTTGGGTTAAACCTATACTTATTGATTTTATTATGCCAAGATTATGTGTCTAATCTCTATTTTGTAATTTCCACAAACCTTTTTGTGGATACAGTATTTCTACACATAATTATCTCATTGATAAATTCTTACGAACTTGTATGGGAAATCATAACTCAATCTCATTTCGTTGAGTTAAATATCTATGTCATTGGTTTTGTTTTTCCAAGATTATGTGTGAATGACCTATGATTGTTTCACACTTAATATCTACTTATATTGGGTGTATTTATATTTCTCACACATAATTATATGATATATTTATCCTTAATTTAAGGATACCATCTTTATATTGGATTTCATCTCAATTTACATTTCCATTGAGACTTCATTGTTGTTATGCACCAATTCACTCTTATATGGTGTGTATACTGTCCTTTGACATATTATATCCTGAATCCCTTTATTCTCATGATATTATAAAGCTCAGATTACATGTTATTCCGCAATTATTTGTATTCAAGAGTCTCTCATTTTGTTAAAAACTCTTTAACAAAAATATCATTTTAAATGTTTTAAAGATTCATTATTCTAAATATTTATCTTTAATGTCCATGTTTTCAAAATGGTTTTCAGTATTTATTTATATGGACATTAATGTTTTAAAATTATAATTCCATTAAAAGCTTCAAAGTGGTATGGGACACTTTGATTCAAAAATCTCTTTTAAATGGTTTTTGAAAATGGATTGCTTAATTCAATATCTTGGAATTACTTATTGTGATTGCAAATGAAATTTTGTTACTGAAATGTTTATATTTTCAATATTTTATGTGTAATGATGGTACTTGGACATTTTACGGGTGGTTACGTGATAAACCATATGACGGGTGGTGCCGTGAATACCCGGACGGGTGGTTACGTTATAACCTCCAATGCATTGGGTATGGAAGTCGGCCGTATGGCTATTCCATTAAGTATGTGTGGAATTCGACCATATGGTTATTCCATTTAAGTATGTTTATGTCACAAGTTACCTTTATATGTTATGTTTTATTTATATGGGTTTTATGGTAATCTTTTGGTTACAAAAGGGTAAGTAATTATATTTTATTCAGTGAAGAGTTTTTACTACTTCCTAAAGGTGAAAGGTATTACTTTGATAAAGTATACATGGTTTACTTGTTGCTTTGAAAAACTAACAGTTTTCATTCGTTGTGTATCCCTTGCTGAGCTTTTTATGCTCACCCCAAGTTTTTTTTTTTGAAATGTTTTTCACAGGACTTAATGTGGAATAGGGTCAAGGATGGGATCAAGGGAAAGTCATGCTATCTAATACATGGAACTAGACATGTTTCTTTTTAAGAGTTTTTATTTTATGGAAATTTAGTAGAAGTGACTACTTTGTAATCTTTTGAGATGTAATATTTATTTCCTAATTATCTAAAACTCTAAACCTGAAAAGATCCTCAATGTGAATTATTTATTTAATTCAATATTAAGTAAGGTTTAAGGCAAGGGCCTTATAGTGAGGTTGAACTTGATCTATCCATGACTGAATAGCCAGATAGGATAGTTGATTCTGAAATCAAGTTACTTATTGGGAGGAGGATACCTTTGGTTCATGTGATTTGTAATCATGGTTCTGATTCTCATGAGACATTGGAGAGAGATTAACTAATGAGAGAGTAGTGGAATCCTCATTTTTACAGGGAATCTTTTTCGAAGTATTTTTTAGGACAAAAGGTTTCTATGGTGGGGAGGATGTAACATCCTGTTTCTATTTTTTAAGTACTTCTAAACCCATACTTTTGAACTTTTTTTGGTTGGTATTCATTTTTGATTTCTTAGGGTGATCTTTTAAATTATTTGTATGTTTTTGAGTTGTAGTACAACTAAAGGATGGTTGGGATGCAGTTTTATAAACCATGCACCCTACTATAGAGAATGATTGAAAAATTTGATAGTGGGATTCATATGGATTGAGCAGAGTTTAAAACCCATTAAACCTCCCAAGAGAAACTATGAGGAATATTTAAAATTGGCACATGGCTTACTCATGGTTCACATCTATCGTACCCCACTGTATATAAAACTGTGCTGATAAGTTTATCATTAATCCAAAATTTGATTAAAATTTCATGAACCCCTATTATAGGTCCTTAATAGACCTTCATAAACCCATATCATTTTACCCCAACCATAGATCTAACAGGGAGGATTCTTGGCCCCTCAAAACCCTCTTAAAATCAATCCAATGGTAGGCGAATGGTGGTTGATACTCTTTTAGTTAGTTTCCTCCTCCCTTTCATGATATACCATGATCTCTATTTCTCTTTCTTGGGTTCCATGGCTCCTTATGTTGATTTTTTTTATATAATATCCATTTTTTGGAACTAAACATAGTTTTTATTCATAGATATTTATTTACATAATTATCTATTGTAGTTTTCTATTTTCGATATTGTGATTTGAGATATGTTAATCTCGAGGTAGGTGGTTACATTATGATTCACAATTTATCTTCACCGTTTATTGTTGTTTTAAATTCAGTTGATTATTTATAATAAATTGCTTGATTTATGATAAATTTCATTCAATTGGTCTTATGGAGAAACCCAATTCAATTTAATTGGTGTTTTAATGAAAAAATTGGTTTCCATGAAATTATAAAACCCCCAATTCCATTGAATTGAGTTGGGATTATGGAAATTTGTGAGATTTATATTGTTGAATTTGAATTGTGTATTTGATGGAAATTATCTCAATAACAGTTTTTAAATTAATTGATGAAATGGTTTTTATGGGAAATTGTAACAAAACCCAATTCCTTTTAATTGGGAGTTTTGTTTTGAAATTATTATAATTTGTTAGAGAATTAAATTCATGAATTTATTTTTGAAATTTTATTGTGAAATGTAATAGTGAATTTAATACAAATCCCTATTTGTAAAATATTTCTTAAAATTGTATTTATGGAATCCCAATTTTTTTATATTATTGAAAAGGAATGTTTCTGAATAAAAATCAGTTGTGGTTTTTAACGTGAAAATTAGAATAAGGAAATGGATAATAGAATTTAAATGTATTTTAAGTAGTCTTAAAATAAATTTTCGATCATTGATTTACATTAGATAGCAAGCAATCCTTAGGTGGTTATTGATTTATTTTGGGGTAAAATTAGTATTTTCAATGATCTAAAACCTCATATCAGCATATCCCATTCCTTAGGTGATGGTTACAAATCCACTTTTATTATTCCCAAAGGGGCATATATACATACTTTCCATTTAACAGTGTTAGTTCCCTATAGATTGTAACTATATTACCTATTAGGAATGTGACCTTGTTTCTCTATTATTAGTATTAAAAATTTATATATATGCCATTTTTGAAAACTATTTTACATCCCATGAGAATTTATAAAAATGTTTTAAATAATGATTTTTAATTCATTGTGAAAAGTATCATTATTTTGAAATATTCCATCAATTTAAAAAAATTTGAATTTTCTTATGGTATTTTTAACATTTAAAAAGCTATATCCATCATTTGTAATGTAATGCATGATTTTTTTAAATATGATTTTTAAATTGAAAACTTGTTTTACTTATAAAATTGAATGAGAATTATTGGTTAATTTGATATTAGAATATTATTATGGAATCATTATGTGAAATGCTATTGGGCTTTGGCTCACACCCTAATTTTCCTTTGGGTGTTTGTATATTATATTCTTCAATGATTGATCATGGGGAAACTATTACTTGTAGGTGGTTATATTTGTTAATCTGTGGACTTGGTGAGTGGATTCCTTAGGGACTTGGGATATTTTCCTTATTTCAGTACTTTATTTGTTGTACTCTATACTATTACACCTTCTTGAATTATGGTACATTACTCCCAATGGAGTTTATTTTGATATACATAATGTCTTTTTTCTATTACTAACTCATTTTAGGGAAAAAGAATTCCCAAATTCATTATATATGTTTCCAGTTGCTAGTCACTGACCTATGTGGATTTAGAATTCCCTTCAGGCTATGTCAGGGCCAGCATGGTTTTCCAGTTACAATTTTATCCATGATGGTTCATGACAATTTTATTTTCGATTTCATGAATCTCCTTAATTTCTTGATATTTTAAACTTCAGGCAACTTCATTATCTCATGGGTATTATGATTCAATTTTACTAAACTAGTATGAATTAATTTGTATAATCTCATCATTAAATGGGATTAATTATGATTATGCTTCCATTAAGGAAGTCTTATGATCCATCTCTCAAGAATTATCATTATTTTTTCTTCTATAATTTTTAATCATATGTTAATGTATATGTATTAATTTTCCACACATTTTTACACATTATAATAAATAATTTTTTTATGAAAATATTCCCTTATATATCTCTTCTGTTGGAAGTGTTTTTTATCATAAAACAGTGTTTCAAATCTATTTTCAATTCATTTTAAATGATATTTTTGGATCATTTCAAGGAAAAGTTATTTTAAAATTTTTTATTGGTTTCAATGCTTCCATATATTTTATAAAATCAATTTTAAATGAATAATGTTTTCAAACAAAATTCTATTTTAGGAAGTGTTTTTCAAATAATAAAGTATTATTTTCCTCAAGAAATATTTTTTATAAAAATTAGAATTATTTTTAATCTATTTGAAATATGTTGGTGTTACTAATGAATTTATGTGAATTAGATATGAGGGAACCATTCATATTCCGTTTCTGAATGGTTAATGTTTTATGTTATTATTTTTTAAAACCCATTTATAGTTTATGATTTATATTTTTATGATAATTATTCCAATTTCTGTAGTTATATGATTATGATTTCTACTTTTTTCATGGGTCATTACTTGATGTAATTTTTATAAAACCTGTCTCTTTTCTATAATTTATGATATGATGAAATATTTATTAAACCCATTTCAATAATGAAGTTATAATATTATTGTTTTTTATATTATGGAAAAAATTGTGTATGATTTCATTATTATATTGGTGGGGTCTACATCTCCCTCATATGCATTAGGAAAATATTTATATCTCATTATATAGACATGGATGGAATAGGTAGTTTACTCATTTTCATTAAATACATTATCTGTAAAGACGGACATGGGAGTGAATATGGACTTCTAATATGGTTATCATTGTGATCCAGGACTACCATGATGGGTTGGGGAGTGAACCCATTCCACTAAAATGGCATTTTAATTAAGACATGACTAATAAATAAATAATTTTATATGCTTATGTGATTTCCAAAATTCCATGTCTTATTCCATTTTTATGCTTTCATGGTTTATGCTCTGAATTTAATTATTATTTATGTCTTATAAAATCCAATATTTGTTGTGTGAATCTATATTAAGATATTTGATATGCAAGGTATAATCTTCTAATTTTATGATCAAGTCCTCACACTCTTATTCTCATGATTATACTTATATATATCCATTTTATATCCTAACTGATCATTTAAGATCATCCATTTTCAAGTTCCCTTTCCCTATGTTATGAAGATATAAATGATGTTTTCTATTTCTAAGAAGTGTTCTAGTCCTAAATAAACTAGTGAGATATAAGGAAGATCACTTATGTACAATTTTTTATGTTTCCATGTCACCAAAGGCACTAAAATAATATTTTTTATGATAATTTTTTTGTGTAATGTATTAAATGTTCTAAAAAAGTGATATAATGTTAATGTATGATAAGAAATAGTCATTATAATATCACCATCTAATTAATTTGGTAAATATTAATGTTTTATGAGCTCATGGTATACACATGATGTTATACCACACATTAAAGGAGGGCACATTGTAGGTTTTCCTAAGACCGAAGAAGTGGGTACAAATGATTTTATTCCCAGACTAAAGTATGTATTTAAGTGGCTGGCCTATTCCTAACATGTTATGAATATCTTATAAGGTTTCCTTAAGAAGATATTTTCTATTCTTATATGTATTCAAAAATTCCATGTCTTATGTCGATTTTAAGATCTCATGGATCATGCTAGTTTATTTCATTATGATTCAGGTTTTATTAACAACTTACATTTATGTAGTCATTCAAGATAGTGATCTAAGATATATAGGGTGTGGATTTCCATTGTTTTTATCATTTATTCATACCATTATTTTCATATTATTGTTTATATCATTATTATAATTTTATTGATCATCCGGGATCACCATTTCATATATTTCCTTTCCCCATGGATATAAAGAATGTAACTATGTATGATCTATCTAAAAAGGGTGATGAATATGATGAACATTATCTAAGATTTTGTGGTTCACTTATGAATTTTTTTATGTTTAATTGTTCCCAAAGACTCTAAAATTTTACTATACTTGGTAATGTTATCATGTAATATATTGAATAAACATCTAAAAGATATAATATTTATTTGTGAAAATATTAGGTCACTATATTTTTCATCAGGGGACATGTTTAGTTACACTTTGGAAAATATGATAAGAAAAATTTACTGAAAACCTATAGGATATGATGATGTATAAGATAACATACTAATGTTTTACTATGAAAAAGATAATGATATTTTTTAAAAAATAAATCCATGTCTAGATAAAAATAAGTGGTTGTGTTTCTAGTATAGATTCACATTGGGGTAATAACTCCAAATAAAGGTTCATTGAGTTTGGCTCTATTGTTACCTGGTAAATGATATAATTTCGAACTAAGCACCTATTTTGACACTCGAGGGGGTTTTTTTGGTAAATTAGTTATTTCTTACAAAATTTTTTGAATGATTTGAATTGACTAAAATCATAGATTACTTAGGATAAACCTAAGGTTTAATTAATTTAAATGAATGTGTCAATATTTTTAAATCCTGTTAAGGATTTTTAATGATTGATCACAGCGATCAATGATATCTAATGTTCATTCTAACTGTGTTGGTTTCTATATGATATTTAAGATTTAATAATGAAGTTGGGGTGGTTAAAAGTACACTAAATTATTGAAGTATCTTATCTGATTTCATTTATATGAATTTATTTTTATAAATAAAATTCATTAGTAATTTTAACGCCTATCCATAATGAATATATATTGAATTAGTTGTGAAAATTTCAAATGGTAAGATTACATCATTTGAATTCTATGATTCCTCATCGATTGAATGTTATGGAAACGATCTTTCCAAAATTCTTATTATTCTCCCTCTGGTTTAATTTGATGTTACAGTAAACATGGATTGACTTCCCCTACATATATACAAGATCAATTTATAAGGAATGGATTTAACATTTGATATCCCAAATCATGTTATGATTTTTTGTCATTGTGATGATATATATGATCTTTTGATGGGAATCACATAAATTTTATGGGTGTTTATTCAAAATCAATAGGGGTTTTACCTCATATGGTTGGGGAGAAACTCAACATTGATAACATGCCTATTTTATAAAAGTTTACTGATGTATATTAGTAATAATTTCTTACTATTTCACTAAATGATGATGTTATGTTCTCAATATGACTAATACCTTGAGCCTAATATCTTTGATTGAGTCCCTAAACAATTTCCCCATGTAAGATGAAGGAATTGAAAAAGAAGCACAAGGAGAATGTTGATTGGGGATTCATTCAACAAGGAATGTCATTGTGGGGTAAACATGTTCTTTTTTAATAAGAATGATAATTCAATGTGACTCTACATTTATTATCAAAAAATTAGAAATATTATTATCATTATCAAGTATCATATACTCAATATTGATGAATTTTTTGATCAACTGCGTTGATATCAATACATTTCCTTGATTTATATTCATTCTAGATATCATAAATTGAGAGTCAAGAAGGAGGACATACCCAAGAAAAAATTTTGTATGAGTTATATACAAGAAGAATTTATAGTTATTAAATTTGTTAACAAATACCCATAAAATCTTTTTAGATTAAATGAATAGTGATTTTAGATTTTTCAATGATCCATTTATGGGAGTCTTTATAGATAATATTATTATATACTCAAAGTGAAAGGAAGAGCATAAATATCATTTA
This sequence comes from Viscum album, assembly GCA_963277665.1. NCBI lineage: Eukaryota > Viridiplantae > Streptophyta > Magnoliopsida > Santalales > Viscaceae > Viscum > Viscum album. The sequence goes on along the minus strand of OY728161.1, from coordinate 520,623,355 downwards.
AATACTATTTTGAGGACCCAGAGAAATGAAAATATTTATTAAAAAATATATCAACTATTAAATTTTGTTTCAAAAAGTTTCATTTCATGGGACATATAATCTCATATGAGGGTATTTTAGAGGATCCATAAAAGACAGATGTTGTTTCATGTAGGCCTAGAAGAACCATGGTGACAAAGATCTATAGAATTCATGGAATGGATTGATATAATCTAAAGTTTTGTATAATTTATCATTAATATATAATCTATAGACTATATCAACTCAGAATGGATTCAAGATCATTTTGAAAAATGAATGTGAATAGAATTTCAATGAGTTGAAGAAGTAGGTTGCTCAGTGAGCCTTTCCTTACACCAACATGTATTGGATAAGGATTTGTAATATTAAATGATGTAATAAAGAAGGTATTTAATTTATTCTCAAGGATAAATAGATGTTCATAGATTAATAATTACACTAATTAATATTCTATTAGAAACAATACATACTAATGATTGTATGTTAGCAGTGATAATTTTTTGCATTAATGGTTTAGAGGAATTATATTTACCAAGAAATATTTTATATATATACTGATAAAAAAACCTTAAATTATATATTCACATGGAAGAACCAGAATATGTTTCAATGAATATTGTTCGAGTTTATCATAAATAATGACTATTCTATACATTTTCTCCCAAGAAAAGAGAACAAGGAGACTAATTCTTTGAGTAGAAAAGATGTTTCCAGATTATCCATGATAAGGATCACCAAATATTAAACATATCTAGATTTTAATTGGATAGATATTGTCATATTGAGGGAAGAACAATGAAAATATATAAAATTAACCTAGATTTTCTACACAGATAAAACATCTTTTTAGATAAATATTCATTACATAACATATGAAATCCATGCTGTAACTATATAGGTTTAGATTCATTGGCTCTTTGATCAACAATATTATTATTTTATGAAATATATTCATAAAAATACCTAAATATCTTCCCATATATTACTCTTAAAAGGCATACCCTACTAACAAATTTCATCATGACATGGGGAATGGAAATATTAGAAAAGGGAAATCAAGATTCTCAGTAAGGGTACACTTGGGAGATATCAGTTGATGATCATATGTAATAATATATTAATAATAAGGGCATGAGATCCTGATCACATCATATAGATTTTATAAAGATACCCTACTTTTTATTATATGACTAATACATCATTTTAAATACAAACCACATAATAATGTTTCAAAACTAGGATCCGATGTTTTAGAGTCTTGGGTAAATTAATACCATACATAACATATACATAGTAAAATATAATAATTTTTTTAAAACCTTCTTTATCATTTTAATTCTCATGTTATACTTAGTACATGCATTCATCTGATCATATAAATTAATGAAAATGGGTGAGCTAAAAGACCAGTAAGAGGATGAATAAAGAACATTAATCAATATAACATGGATGAGCATAGTTATCATCATCATAAAATACACATAGGTTCATCATAATAATCAATTAATTAATCATTATATAATTTATTGAAATTTTACAATGCATTAAAATGATTCATCATGTCCTAGTTGTAAAAAAACCTCACATAGTTGAGGAAAATATAATATCATGTTCATGCGTAACATATGTCAATAATCATAACATCATCCTTGTGAACAAATACAGAATTATGTTCATGCATATTTCAAATTATCTCATGGGATACATAATAATTCTTAATGTGTTGGGGTCCCCAAAAGAATAATGGGAAAACATACTTGGTATAAGAATCATCAATCCATACTGAAGAAGAAACAATCTCAAGAGCAGTTAAGGTGTGTTTTTATAAGAATATTTCTTTTATAAAATATTTGTATTTGACATAAAAAGTAAAAAATATGAATATAATTGAAAATAATAGTTATGAAAAATGAACGTATATTTTAGGAATATTAAAATAATATCCACAATGAAATTTGTATTAAATGAGGAATAACCCAATGAAAGGGAGTTGGGTTCATGAATCCCCTTACCTTATATTTGAATTCATTGAGAAAAAATAATTTATATCATGTATAATAAAATTAGATTAATTAATCATATAATTCATAAAACCTTAAACATGTATTTTATTTATTATAATTTTTTTTCATTTAATGTTATTTTGAATAGTTGAAGTGTTTAATCTTGTAGTTTTGGGAGTGTTTATTTTCATGGTTTATCCTCAGTTCCCTAGAGTAAAAAATATTGGGGTTATTTTAAAATGGGAATATATTTTATAGAATTGATATTAGACATTTTTAATGAACATAAAAATTGTAAATTATCACATATACCATTTTACTCTATGGTATTAGGATGATTCATTATGTTAAATGCTGACAAAATTGTTTTAAATTATTTTTTTGAATTGTACGACTATCAAAAACTTGTATCAATTTATTTAATTTAATGTTTTTATATTTGTTACATAACATGATAAAATCTATTAAATTGAAATTAAACATTATTTAACCATGAAAATGGTTTTATGACCCTACATGAAGGTTATAATGGAAAACTAAAACAGGTCACCCATGAAGGTGGTGAATAGACACATCACATATTATGATTTCATTTTTTGAATTAAATTACATGAGAAAAGATTTTATTATGGATATTACATTATCAAAATAAAAATTGAGTATATATGTAATAATATAGTTATAATGTAACTTTTTATAGTGAAGGTGGGGATAGGATAATAAAATAATAGAAATTGAAAGAGAAGAATGAGATTTTTTCCTATTGAATATATTATCCATAAGAACCTCCTTAAGTAAGATGGGATGGGTATTCAGTTTAGAAAAAAATTATTGGATGTGAGGAACAGGATTCAGAAGGTAATTGGGAATAATTTATATATTCTTGAAGGCTTTTATGAGTGATGAGAAGAGTTGGTGACGGGTAATAAGTATAGGGTCATAGAGGGGTGTTTTTTGAATATTTTGATCATTTGATTGTTATTTTGGATCAAACTATCAATAGTGTTGATTCCCAAGATAAAATAATGTAACAAGATAAGGATAGTTCAACATAATTGTTTATATATCCACCATACATCATCCATGTGTCAGAAATTAATGTATTGATTTTATATCATAAATTATCGTATTTAACTATTCACAAAAAAAATCAACTATAATATAATAATACCAAAAAAACTCCCTAAATGTTTTTTATGTATATAAATAAAAAATGGAATCCATTTTATGATTATAGCTTTATATATATAATAAATTTAATTTTTAATTAAAATCTTCATTTTTTAAAAAATTATTGATTTTAATATTATAACCGATTTAATGAAACATTAAAAATTTAATTAAGGACTCATAAAATTATCACATAACTATAATAAAAAAATATTAATTTAGGGATATGTTTTATTAAAATAAAATTTATTTTAGTTAATTGTATTATTTATAATATTGTAAATAATAATTTATGTTTTACAAAAACAAAAATGCTAATTTTTAATTTTTTAAATCATTTATTTACTTATACCATGATATAATTAAATCTTATTTTTATTTATAATATTCCTAAAATTTATTAAAAATTTCATAGCTGGGATTAATATTCGAGGTTCTAGATTACTATTCCTTTTTGTCATATTAAAATTCCAACGACCAGGTTACTACTCTATTAGTATTGGTTCCTTAATTTCTATATATACAACTTATTTAATTAATGATTCATGAGAATAATTTTTTTAATGAGTTTCATATGTAATGAATGTGTTTTATGAAATAATTATAAGAAGGGAAAATTCTATTGATAAAAGTTTGGATCATTACATTCTTCCCCCATTTTGAAATCTCGTCCTTGAAATTTCATTCTACATAATAATGTGAAAAAAGGTGATGGAATTTCTCCATTATTGCTTCCTCTAGTTACCATGTCCCCTCTTCGTACATATGATTCATCCATAAATCATTGAAATTGTGAGTTTTCTTCAGGCATAGGACTTTTTCTCTTTAGTGCATGATCATTATCGTTTTCAACTCATACTTGAGATCATTATTTAGTTTTAACACCTCCGAATTTCGTACATATGAGGGGTTAGGTATATACTTTCTTAGGAGTGATATTTGAAACATGTAAAAAACTTGAGTGATATTTGGTGGAAGTGAAAGATAACATGCCACTACACCACTTTGATCAATGATCTCAAAGGGGTTAATGTATTAGGGGATGAGCTTCCCTTTCATTCCAAACCACACAAATATGTTTTGTGGTGATTTTTAAAAAAAAACACTATCTCCAATGTCAAAATTCACATCCCTTTTATGGTTGTTAGTATAAATATTTTCTTGAATCTATGTAGATTTTATGTGTTTTTGGATGGACTGAACCTTCTTAATAATTTATTTCACATGACCAGTTCCAAGTTTCTTTTCTTCTCAAACATTATACCAACTGGTTGAATTTCTACATCCCATTCCATATAGAGCTTCATATAGATCCATATGGATACTCATGTGTAAACTATTTTTGTATGAGAAATCAATCAGTGGGAGATGATGATACCATACACCTTTTAATTCCATTGTTCTTGATCTCATCATGTCCTTGAGTGTTTGAATAGTAATTTTATATTTCCCATCAATATGGGGGTGATTAGTCATAATAAAATTTAATTCAAGACTAAAAACATGTTAAATAATTATCTTAAAAATTGGATATAAGCCTTAGATGATGATCAGATATGATCAAAAGTGGTACCCCATGAAGCCTCACAATATCCTTTACATGTATCATGGTAGTTTCTTTAATCATAAAATCTTACCAAATAAAAATAAAGTGGGAAGTCTTGGTGAATTGATCCACCACAACCCATATCACATTGTTTACATTGGATGTATTTGGGAGACCAGTGAAAAAGTACATAGGGGCATTCTCCCATTCCCACGTGGGTATCAAAAAAATCATAATACTATTAGAGTTTTTTAACTCTTATTTAACTATCTGACAAACTTATCATCTTGAAATATACTCCACAATCTCCTTCTTCATTTTGTCCCACTAAAAATGTTCTTGACGATCACGGTACTTCATGGTAAATCTAGGATGTAATGAGAAAGGTTTTTTATATGAATTATCTAATAGATCTTTCTTTGTCTCAGGGGACGAAGGCACATAAAACCACATTCCAAACCAAAACACACCATCATTATTGATGTAGAACTCATGCATATTTCCATAATTTTCTTCATTCATTTTATATTGTAACTCCAGAACATCCATTTGTTCGTCATTGTTCTTATATTGGATAGATTAATAAGAAATTATTTTGGATTGTTTGGTTGTATTGCAGGCCATTATTATTTCACAATACATTTTTTTCAAATCTATGAAGATAGAGTCTTTTCATTATACATAATGGATATATTTCCATGTTCTTTCCCACTAAGAGAATAAGCTACCTTGTTTTCCTTTTCAAGACGATAGTGAAGAGGGAAGTCATAGTACTTAATTAGATCTAAACTTCTCCTTTTATGCATGTTTATCTCTATTTGTTTAAATATATACATTAGTCTCATGTGATTGTTATATATGTCACACGTCTCACTATAGAGGTTTTGATGCTAGATTATCAAGGAAAGAAACGAAATTGCTAGCTTCATATCATCTATCAGGTAGTTCTTCTCGTGGATCTTCAAATGTAATTATTATACCTTGATATTTTAATGGAATAGTTTTTTAAAAATAATTTTGATTTCAATGATGTATTTCATTACACTCAACGCCATTTTGTCTTGTGTTAAATGCAACATTGAGTTTTTACAAAACTTCAATTTATTATTATATTTATTTAAAAAAGAAAATTATAATATATCCATTACAATGGGGGTTATCAATAGGATTATATAAATTATGAAACTATTTTTTACACACACACACACACATATATATATATATATCTTTGAACCATTAAATATAAAATAATGTACAAACTTTTTAAAAAAATACAAGGAAATGTTTTTCTTGAAAAAATAATTAAATGAGAACAACTATGATTTAAGCCAATATATAAACAAATCACCCTTGTTGTATTAGGTTGAATATATATATATATATAATCAAATTCATAACATTCATACTATTTTTTTCAAGATATGATATAAGAAAAAATCAAATTACACGCATAAAAGAAGTATATTTCTAAAAAGGTAGTTTTTCCTCCATTTTATGACGCACTTGTTTAAAATACAATTTTTAAAATATTTATAAATTATTTTTAAAAAAAAATTCTTATTTTAAATAAGGATAACAAAATTTACCTTGGTTTAATTTTTGTAATTTTTTTTGGTAAGTTTCATATTTTAATGAATAGTAAAATATATTTTTTATTAAAGACCATATTTTCTAGTATTTCATTTACTAGGTAAAATTATGTTTTGAATTATTTTTAAATCATAATTATTAAATTATATTTTATATTTATTAAATAATGGGTTTTAAAAGGATTCTATTCCTGAATTTTTTATAAACACATTTTATGTTTTAGAAGGGCATTTTTTAGAAAAACTGATTTTCATTTAATTTTACTAGTTTTATTTAAAATTAAATTCTATAACTTATGTATTTTTAATTTTTAAAAATTAATACCAAATTTAAATTAATATGGTAAATAAATTAATTGGTTCTTTTTTTCCAATTTGAATAGTAACCATGGTAAATTGTGTTACCACAGTAAAGGGTAAATTAGGTAATTTCAGTTAAAAAAATATTTAAAATTATAAAATTACCCTAACTGATGGAAACATTTTTGTGAATGAAGAAAATTATATCCTGAAAACCTAAGGGTAAAAATTAAGTCATTTAATGGATACTTTTCTTGGAAAATTACTTTCATAATATTCAAATCAAATAAAGTCACAAAATGTCTCTTTGTTTGTCTTAAAATCCCTTCTATTCGACATGGGATAAAATTTATGTTATGAAATAATATAGGTGTTAATTTTTAACATAATAAAAATATTTTTATGATCTAATTTTTTTTAATTTTGGTCTACATGGATGAAATTATGATTTTTATAACATTTTATTTATAAATAATTTTCAGATGTCACATTAGTGTTTTAAATAATATATTATTTTTAGTATAGGGTAACCAAAAATATATATTCAAAAAAAATAATCTTCTGAAATAAAAATTATTTATATTTATCATTTTAATTTTTTTAACTTTTTAGTTAAAAAATGTTTATATTAAATAATTACACAACATCGATGTACTTATTATTTTATTAATGCCAATATCCCAAAAATTTTATTAAAAATAATGAAATAAACATAATTTGAGAAAATTAATTTTACCAATGAAATTTATAGATTACCTAGAAATATTAAGGATATAAAAAATTTGAGGTTACCTTGTTATCTTTATATTATTAAAATTCTTAAAAATGAATACTATCAAAATTTATAAAAATGATATTTTATCAAAACAATATTTTATTAAATTATTTAAAAATTCATCTTTAAAAATAAAAAATTATTATAATATAGTTTAAATATTATAAATGGTTCATTTATTTTCTACTTTAAATCATATAAATAATAATTACAACCTTTTAATATGAGAATTTTATTACATTAGTTAAATTTAAAAAGTTTAACTAAAGGTTAATCCAAAACGATAAGGTTTAAAATAATACAAAAATATGTCAAAAGTCTACTATTTTATGATATTATAACATTATCTCATCTTATATTAAAATCCATGACCTTTTGAGGTATCTTTATTTATATTGAATTTATTATAAATTAATATTTTTGGAAATTTCAAAAGTTACCCTCACCTCAATTATAAAAGGGCACCTCCTCCCTCACTTCTTGACATCACATTGAGTCTCCATGCTCGACCATCCATATCCAATTGCTCTTATAAAATTATATAGAAGAATTCTAGAGGTTATGTTATTCTCAATATTCAAATCCTAGCATCACTAAGTGGACATCTAAATAATGTTTTCCAAGGAAGGGGTAATCATTTTTACCTATTCCTTCAATATTATTTCATATTATACATCATATTCATGTGTTTTTTACATTATAATGTAATAAAACTAGTTTTAATTATATTTTTAGTTCTTATTATTATTATTAAACAACGGTATTCCTCCTTTTTTCCATCCTATGAAAAATAAAACACCATGCCTATGTACATACGGCTTACCATCTCCACATTGTGGTGTAATATATTTTTTAGGACCACTTTATTTGGTTGGGTATAATTGTGGAAATAATAGAAATATATGATAATATTAACATGATATTGGTTATGGTAAAATAAATACTCCATCAAGTTATATATAAATTAACCATTAAGGGATTGATATCGTTTTTTGAGCATATGTACGACCTACCACCTCCATGACATAATGGGATTCATTCTCCCTTAACTACATTAGATAATGATTATATGAATGTATATAATGAGTAGATATGGTATATATATATATTACCTTAATAAAATTTTTTAGATGATATAACTATATTCTATTCACATGAACCGTGACTCGTACAACTAAAAATGTCTACGAAAATAATATAGTTAACACCCGAAAGAAGAGTAATAATGAAATATTATTAAAAAATGATTTATATAATGATCATATATGATATTATAAATATTAATATGGATATTTGATTACATAATAACATTATTTAAACCATTATACATGAGGTTTAGATATGTATGATAGAAATCATACCTATGGTAACATATTTTTTACTCACTATTATTACCAAGGGACACATTCCTTATAGGCTACTTATTATTTTATGTGGGGTATAAACGTCCCATTAATTTATTTTATGATTATTATTCTAAATATTATGGGATATTAAATTTTATATAATTTTATTTATGTCATGGGTAATATGATTCTGGTAATTCTAATATAGTATGGTTTTATTTCATAATCTCATGAATATTTGAGATTGTTTATACGATGTATTTACTCCAGAATATTTTACTTCAATGTTCATGTTTCTTAAAAATGTTTTCCACATTTTTTTACTATTATTATATAATTTATTAAATTAATATTTTCCTATTTTCACAAAATGGTTTGAAATTAATATTTCTTTTGTTTTCATAATGAGGTACTTTTTTACTTTTCCAACAAAAGTATGGGAAACATGTTTTTCTCCTAACATATATGGTATGAACTTATTTTTTATGCATTCATGATGCCTTAATTACCTAAGGATTCCTTTTTGAGATTAAAAGAATATTTTCAAAGAAATTTTTTTATATTAAAATATAGGGGCATTTTAAGAAAAGAAAATGTTTTCAAAGTTGAATGGACATTTTTTTTAATAATTATTTTCAATTGATATCTCAAAATTATTTTCCATCTAAATTAACATTATTTGATGCAAGTTATGTTCTAATGGGTATATTTTTCAAGTATACTATAACTAATATTCCTAGGGTTGTTTTATATTTTTGATGTATTGATAATTAAGGAACTCATTTCATTCCATGGGTTATTTTATGATTGAATGATGTTTATTAAACACATTTCATTTAATGGGTTGTGATATGATTAATGATTTTTGTTCATGTGGAACACATATTCATGGTTTTCATTATCTTATGGGTAAGACCTATATATCCCTTGAATATATAGAGTAATGATTTATATCTCATTATATAGATAGAGATAGAATGGGAAATGATATCGGTTCACTAATACAAGGATGGAACATGAAATGATCTTGGTTCAGCAATACATGGACTGAATGTGGAGTTAATACTAATTCTATAAAGGGATTTTTCAACTATGATTGTCTTGGAAATTACCCTTGACTAATATAAAAATTATTTTCTATTATTATGTGTATGATATAACTTCATTTATTATTTTATGATCTCATGAAATGTGTTCTTTATGAACTACTATGATTTATCCCAGGATATCATATCATGATTTCCAATATGCATGAAATTATTCTAAAATGTGTTTCTTTCATTATTATGTCTCAAAATTACTATATTATTGATAGATATTTTGTTTGCCATTACTAAGAAACTGAGTTTACAACTTCTAGATGTTTCTTTTCCTAGGTTATGAATAAATGATTTCAGTAGGAATATAAATGATGAAGATATTTTTGGGACACATTGAATATATTTCACTAGACTAGAAGCATGTGTTCTGATATTACAAAGGAACTAAACTATTATGATCTTCTAGAATTTTTTTATGTTGTTTAATGACTATTCGTTTAAAAATATTTAATATCCTTGTATGTCAATCCTGGGTTGTTATAGTTGGAAACATAAAAAAGTTTCAGTTATACTTTATAAAATATGATGAGAAAACTTTAGTGATATCCCTAGAAATATTTCAAAGGATATTTCTATAGATTTTCGTAAGGATTTGTATTAGTTTAGGTAGAATCCTGGATTTTCGGTAACGGTCTTTGAAAACTTATGATTAAACCAAATATGTTATTTCCAAATATTATTAGACTTACTCACACTATATTGTTTGTTTTAGTCATTGGATGGAACCCAAAATAACTTTTTTAAAGCTGAATGAAATAGGAAATTAAACAATTTCCCTCCGGACTAACCCAATATTATGGTATTTAGAATGAAAAATAATATCATTATACTCACACAAGCTACGAGTCTTTCTAGACTTAAAAATTAATAGAGGACGGAAGAACTATATATTGAGTATTTAATGAGGAAACTCCCACCTTCTTTCTTTCATTATTATGATACAATTTTTACTAAATAATGGATCAGTACCACTAAACATGTAATTCTTTATTTTAGTGTCCAAATCATGAAAAAAATCATTTTAGATATTTATCATTTTGGTGGTGATGTCGATCAGTGTTGGACACTCATTAATACCACAGGGGAATAAGAAGGAGTTAAATTTGTGGTAGAGTAAGAGTTTAAGGGGATATATTTCAGTATTGAATTCCCCCATATTCTATGAACAATTATGGAAATGGAGTTTTTTTAGCTTAAAAAAGGATGATGAATCTATTGGTACTTATGAGTAAAATTTTAAATGACTTATGAGGAACACTTTGGGAATTATCATCCAACGTGAATATAAGGTTAATCAATTATTAAACAAATTAAAACCATTCCATTCAAAGGTGTTATCTATAAGGTACTTCAATAGTTATGAATAGATTAAGAATTGTGATTTCATGTTTGAAATGGATGTTGGAGTTATATATAAATCTCATGGTTTTGACATGAAACATAAGATGGAGTTTAAAGGATAATATAAAAACATGGTGAAAAGAATATGAGTGTTTCTTTATGACAAATGTGTTGAAATAATCATGGTTGAGACTATCTTATAGGGACTTGTAAATATTTTATGTGTGGGAAAGAAGGTCATTGAGAAATTTAATTCTGATGTGATGCTAAAAATATAGAAAATAATGAGAATAGAGAAAATTTACACAGAATGCACCTCCCACAATTAAATGTTATAAGTGAATAGAAATGTGACATTATGATAACCAAATATATAATCTAAGGGTTATTGATGATGACCAATGTTAGTAACCTAATAAGGCCAAAGATAGAGGAAAATCACATATGATCACTATTGTAAATGTGGATTATGACAACGAAGTGTTGGAATGATCATGTGTTTATGTAAAGGAATTCATGAATAAAGTTATTGCATTACATTTATGATATTAAAGAGTAAGGAAACATATATAGATTTCTCTATTGTAGTTCTTACCAAATAATTAAAACAATATGTTGAATGATACTAGTAACCATGAAGAGTAATTGAGGTACTAAGGTGATATTTTTGGAGAACACATGATTAAGGGAAATATAACTGTTAATATGTTCCTTATGTTATGAAAATGATGTAGGGAAAAAGTTATATTAAATATGAATAAGAAAATTAGACGATTCTACTTACATTGTAAAAATTAAGGATTTTTTGAGAAGTGGGTAATTCTATCTAGAATGAATTTTACAACAATTTGGACTTAATGAATATATCCAATAATATTTGGAAAAATAAAAATGCATATTACCAAAAAGGATGTTTTCTAATTCAAGTTACTTCCATGTTTCAAGGGAAGACTTGATGAAGGTATTTAGATGTTTGGTATGTGAAAAATAAGATCCACTTTATGATATATAGGGGACTAAGGCTAGATTTTGACCATATTTCTTATATTTTTAAATTTCATCTTTTTGAAGGGTTCTAAGGTTAACCAGTTAAATAGTAGTTTACATTAAACATTAGATGAGTTTTTACAGACTAATGTATTATCTATCAAAATGAGAATTTATATATATTGGATAAATATTGTTAACCACTTTTTGTGATTTTATCAAATCATTCAATGAATGTTATGATTTTTTAATGCTCTAGGAATTAAAAATTCTCCATCCTTTATTTGAAAATGAGATGAAGTGTTACTTGATGAAGGAACTAGAAAAGGGAGAGATTGTAGTTATAAATTTTAATGAAATAAAGTAAGTATTTCTTCAAATGAAAATTCTTCATCTCTTGGGAAATGATCCTGAAAACCAAAAAAAATTATCCTGTTACATTACTTTCTGATGAATGAAATGTTCCCTTAAATCATATAATATTTATTTCATTTTTATTTTTAACTTTCTCCTGACTATGTTTTGTACCACTATCCATTAGAACTTGATAGTTAGATTAATTTTTGAAGTTAATGTTTAAACTTTTGAACAATGTTATCCTATGCGTAAACCCAGTAATGAGTTACATTGGGTTACTGTTATGTTTCCCACTTTCTTTTTTAAAAATAAATTTTGGTATTCTTTTTTATAATGTGAGTTTATATGGAAGAAAAAATCAAGCATTAATCTTTTGATAACTAGTATGAATTTTGAGTGACAAATTCATTGTATGGGGGGTATAATGTAACTCCCAGTTATATTTATGGAATATATTTTTTAAATAATTTTACCTTCTTTGATTTATTTCATTACACACAACATGGGTTTTCCTTGAATTACAAGCAACACTGAGTTTCTACAAAGCATCAATTTATTATTATACTTATTTAAACAACAAAATTATAATCTATATTATAGAATGATGGGTATGAAAATGATTTAATTATTTTTTAAATAATGTATTAAACATATATATATATATAATTATTTAATTAGGTAATTATAAATTATTGTACAAAAAATAAAAGGATATATTTTTTGAAAAAAAAACTAATTAAATGTGCACAAGTGTATTTTTTACCAATAGATAAAAATATCACCCTTTTGGATTAGAATTGAAGATATATATATATATATATTAAATATAATACTTAACATTCATACTATTTTTTTTATAGATAAGATATAAAAAAATCAAATTATACGTATAAACGAAGTCTTTTTCTAAAAAGGTTTTTCACCACCTTTTAATGGGGAACTTGTTTTCAATTTATTTTTTTTACAATTTTATAAATTATATTTGAACAAAAAACTTCTTATTTTAAATTTGGATATAAATTTTTCCTTGATTGATTTTTTAGTATTTTTTTGGTATGTTTCATGTTTTGATGAATAGTGAAATACAATTTGTTTACTAAAAAACGTATTTTCATATAGAGTATTTACAAGGAAAAAATCTGTTTTAAATTAGTTTTAAATTCAAATTATTTTTTCCAATTTAATATAGTCTAATTTTTTTAAAAAAAATTATTTTATTCCAGAGTTTATTATAATAAAATTTTATGTTTTAAAAGGGTATTTTCCAAAAATCTATTTTTCATGAAATTTTATATGTTTTATTTTAAATTAAATTATGAATATTTTGTTTTTGGAATATATAAAAATGAATAAAAAATTTAAATTCATAAGTTCCAAATTGTTTAAATAGTTTCATTTTCTCCAATTTGAATACAGATCATGGTAAATTTTGTGTCCATGGTAAAGGGTGAGTTAGGTGATTTTGGTAAAAAAAATGAAATATAAAGACTATAAAATGACCCAAACACACGAAACATTTTTATTGGAAGAATAAATTTCCATCCATAACACATAAGGATTTTAATTGATTCATTTAATAGACACTTTTATATGAAAATGACTACTGAAATATTTAAATCAAAGAATGTCACAAAATTTCACTTTCTTTGCCATTAATATATCTTATGTGTTCAAATGGAAAAATGTATGTTATGAATGAATCTAAATTATAATTTTAAAATTTATAAACATATTTTGATTAAATAAATATCTTTTTGAAATTTTGAGATACTTGGATGAAATTATTAATTTTAAAATATATTATTTAATAAATATATAATGATGTCACTTTCAGGTTTTAAATAATATAATTTTCTGAATATATGGTTACCAAAAATATATTTGATACTAAAACTTTTATTATGAAATATAAAAGAATTATAATCATCATATTTTATTTGGTGAAAAATAACTACATTAAATAATTACACAACACTGATGTTGTCATCAATTCATTAATGGAAATATTAATGAAATGTTATTAAGAATAATAAAATAATTAAAATTTGTAATAATTAATGTTTCCAAAAAATTATCTATATTACATTGACCAATTAGTAATATAATTAAACTTTTGGTTTGAACTTAACTTGTTAACTTAATATTTTTTAAATTCTAAATAATGAAAAGTATCAAAATTGACACTAATGATATTTTATAAAAAAAATATTAATTTATAAAATTATTTAAAAATCATAAAATACATTAAAAATACAAAATAATTATAATACAGTCGTATATATATTTTAATATTTTCTATTATAATCTAATTGACATCATATATGAAAAAATTAAAACCTTTTAATATTGAATGTTTTTTACCGTTATTAAATTCAAATAGGTCTACTGGGGGTTAATAAAAAATGATAAGGTTAAAAAAATAACAAAATATGATTAAAATATATTGGTTTATGAGATTAAAAAATTATCTCATATTATCTTCTATTCAATGACCTTTTGGAGGTATTTTTATTGAGATTGAATTTTTAATAAATTAATATTTTTTGAAATTCTAAAAGTTCTCCTCACCTCAATTATAAAAGGGAACCTACTCCCTAACTTATTCACATAAAATTGAGACTTCATGCTTGACCATCCCCTAAAAATTTATCTTTTGAAATTGCATAAAAACATTATCTATGTTATGGTCTTCTAAAAATAATAACCCTAGTGTCCTTATGAAGTGATCTAAATGATGTTTTCCAAGGAAAAGTTAATCTTCTTTACCGACTCATTCAAGATTATTATTTTTCTACTTCCTCTTATTGTGTTTCTTACATTATAATGTAATAATACTAGTATCAGTTAAATACAGATAGGTTATTATGATTATTAAAAAACCAAATTCATTCTTTTATCCATACTACAAAATATAAAATCACCAAGTGTGCGTGCATATGACTTCTCATCTCCAGGTTGTGGTGTAATATTTTTTTGATCACCACTTGATATAGATGGTTATAATGATGATAATAATAGATATATATGATAATTATAACATTAAATTGATTCTGAAAGAATATATACACCATCCACTTCCATATAATTTCACTATGAAGTGAATGATATCATTGCTCGTTTGTACGTACAGCCTACCGTGTCCACAACGTGATGAAATTAATTATCACTTATCATTAATAAATAAGGATTATATAAATGTGTAAAAAGAAAAAAAAATATGATACATATTACCTTAATATCATTCTATAAATGATATAACTATATCCTACACACATGAACATTAAATTATACAACAGAACATGCATCAAAAAATAAAGCAGTTAACAACTGAATGAAGAGTAATAATGAAATATTATTAATAAATGGGTGATAAGATTATCATATATGATATCCTATTTATTAATATGGTTCTTTAATATAATAATGACATTATTTAAAACATTATAAATGATTTTACTATATGTATGATAAAAATTAGACCCACAGTATTAGATTTATGCCTCATTTTTATTTTGGTGGGATGCATTCCTTATAAACTACCTATTTCATTTCTGTGGTCTATAAACATCCAATGAATGTATTTAATGATTATTATTCAAAAGATTATTGTATTTTCATGTACATATAGTTTTCATTCATTCATTGGCCATATGAGTCTAGATATTATAAAGTAGAAATGGTCAATTTTGTAATCTCATTATTTTCTGAGATTTTTTATTTGAAAGTATTCATTGGTGAATATTTATAATCCGTTTTTATATTTCTTAAAAATATTTTTGTAATTTTTTTCTATTTGTACACAATTTTTTAAATTCATTTTTACCCTTTTTTACTAAATTTTGTTAATGTAATCTCTCTATAGTTTTCCTAGTGGTATACTTTTTGACCTTTCTAGAAAAATTGTTAGTTGAATGTTTTGTTAACTTCTATGGAATGAATTGATTTTTCCTCTTTCATGCCTCATTAATTTAATAATTCTTACTATATAGTCAAAATAATGTTATTTTCAGTGAAAATATTTTATTTTAAAATTTTGTTGCATTTAGGTAAATAAAATGTTTTCAAAGAAGAAATGATATTTTCCTCAAGAATTATGTTCAACGGATATATCAATATTAATTTTCATATAAAATAACATTCATCATTGTTACCTATGTTTTAATGGGTATATTTTTTCCGAATAATATCCCGATTATTCATATGTTTGGTTTTTTTATGGAATGATAACTAAGAAACTAATTTCTTTTCCATGGGTTATGTAATGATTGAATGGTGTTTATGAATCCCATTTCATTTCATGGGTATTGATATGATGAATGATTTATGTTCTTTTGGAACACCTATATATAGTTTTTATTATATGATGGGTGAGACCTATATCTCACTCAAATGAATTGGATAAATATTTATATTTCATAAGATAGGAAGGACTGTAATAGAAAACGATCTCAATTCAGTAATATATGGTTGGAACATTAAATCATATCAATTTAGTAATACCGGGATGGAATGGGGAGTCAACCTTGTTTAGTAAAGGAATTTTCCCACAAGGATAGTCTTGGAAATGATCCTTGACTAATATGGAAATGATTTTCCTAACTAATATATATACCACAATTTCTTGTCTTATTTTATGATCTTATGAAATATGTTCTCTTTGATCATTAATGATTTATCGGATGACATTATATTATTATTTTTGATACACGAGATATAATTTTCCAATTTTTTTTACAGTATTTTGTGTAATTATTATGATATGATTGATAACTCCCTTTATTAACCATACTAATAATTTTATCTCACCCATTTAATTTGGTTTCCCTAATTTTTTGAAGAAAGGTTTTGAGTAGGAATGCAAAAGGTGAGGATCATTGTGTGAAACATTGAAGATGTTTCACTATACTAGAAGATTGTGTTACAAAATTAAAAATGAACAAAAATATTAAAATACATAGGAATGTTTTTGTGTAATGTAATGAATATTAATATAAAAATATGTAATACCCATGTATGTCAAGCATTGGTAGTTATAGTTCGTATCAACGAAAAGTGGAAGATATCCTTTAGAAAAAAGGATGATAAAACATTAGTGATATCCCTATTAAAATTTTCAAGTATATTTTTAGGCATATCACTAAGGATAAGTATGCATATAGTTTACAATCTTATATTTTTTGTAATGATCATGGATGACATAAGATTAAACCAAAGATCTGATTTTTCCACTATGATTAGTGTTACTCACACTATATTTTTTTAGTTAGTGGTTGGAACCCTAATGAGCCACATTAATATTGAATGTGATGGGAAATTAAACAATGTTCCATTATAGTAACCAAATGTTATGGGAGTTGGAATGAAAATTAATATGGCTATACAAACACAGGATATTAATCATGATACACTTCCAAATGATAAGAGAGGGGAACAACATTCTATTGTGTCCTTCATGATGCAACAACCACCTTTTTTGTGGGTCATAAAATCCAATTTTTACTAAAAAAATATATAAATTCCACTCAAACGATATTTTACATCCTTCAATGTCTATAACCTGAAAATATCATTTTGGATATTTATTATTTGGATGGTGAAGACGATCTGTGGTGGACTCTTACTATGAACATAAAGGAACAAGAAGAAACTGAATATATGGAATGGGAAGAGTTTAAGGGGTCACTTTTCACTAAGTACATAACTTATTTTATAAAAATAAATAGGGAGAATAAGTTCCTCAAGATTATGAAAATAGATGATATATATGTTGGTACCTATAAGGAAAATTTTACTAGACTTGTGAGGTATGTTTCTGGAATTTTCGTGAAACCTAAAAGTAAGGTTGATTTACTTTTCAATGGAATAAAACTAAGTATTATATGTGTATTATCTATAAAATACTTTAGTATCTATGGAGAGAATTATTGATGCCCTGTCCTAATGGGAATAGAAGTTTTATTTATATATAAATCTTATGGTTTTGAGAAGAAACACAAGGTAGAGTTTAAATAAAAATATAAAAACCATGGTGAAAAAAATATGAGCATTTATTTATGATCAAAGTTTCAAAAAAAGCACAGTGGATAATCTCTTATCGATATTGGTAAATTTTTTAAGGGTGGGAAATAAGTTCATTGGGAAATTGACTGCTAATGTGATGGATAAAAAATAGTTAATGATTCTAAAAGAGTAAAGGTTTCCTTGAATGAACCTCCCTCACATCAATGTTACATGTTCAAGGAGACAATTCATTATGCTAAACAATGGCCAAATCCAATGGTTATCGATGATAATTGATGTTAGCAACTTTCTAAGGCCAAAGAAAAAGTATAATCTCATGAAATCATGATTGGTGATTTTGAGTATGAAAAATATGTGATGGAATGATTGACTTATTATGTAATTGAATTCATGAGTATTATTAAAGAATTTATATTATTATATTATAGAGTACTAAAACATCTATAAATTAGCCTACTGTAGTTCTCACTTAATGATTTAAGAAATATATTGAATGGTACTAGTAACCCTAAAAAATGATTGAGGTGGTAAGGTGATATTTTTAGAGAACACATAATTAATGTCTAGATAACCCTTAATAAGTTCCTCACAATATGATAATGTTATTTGTATAACGATATATTTGATATGAGTAAGTAAATTGGATGATACAACTTACCTCGTAACTAATTATGGATTTTTTGATTAGTGTATTATACTATCATGTATAAATTTTAAAACATTTTTCACTTAAGTAATATATCAAATCAACATAGGAATAATTAAACATACATATTGTCAGTATGGATGTATGGTAATTCTGGTTATTCCATTATTTCAAAAATAATGCATGATCAAGGTTTTCACATGTATGGTATTTGAGAAATAATAGATACATTATAAAATATAGGGGATAAATTATATTTTGTGACCTTATTTATTATGTTTTGAAATTTCATGTTTTGGAAGGGTTATAAGGTTTACCATTTACAGAATGTTTTATATTAAACTTCTAATACGGTTTTGGAGATTAAAGAATTACCGTCTATATGACAATTTATGAATATTGGATAACCTATGTAATCAATTTTTTTATGTTAACCTATCATTATATGGGTTTCATGATATTATAATTCTTTTGTAATGGTAAATTCACCTTCATTTATTTGAATAATAGATGAAGTCAGAATTTATCATGGAACAATGAATGTTTGTGATTGAACTTTTGATTTATAATGAATTAAATTATTTATTTATTATCCTAAAAATATTTAAAAATATGTAAAGGATATTAAAACCCTAAATTTAGTCCTAGTGACTTATTTTTTATGAATCTAATGATCTCTTAAATCATTGCATATTTTTGACTTTGTCATTATTAAATTTCTCCCAACTATGTTCCCTATCACTCTCCATCAAAATATAATATTTATATTTATCTTCTATATTAATGTTTTCACATTATATATATGTTCTTCTATACAGAAACCCATTTATTAGTTACTTTGGGAAACCACTATGTTTCTATCATTCTTTTTTAAAAGTAAATTTAAATATTTATTTGTATGGTGTGGGTTTCATTGAAAGAAACATTCATGATTTAATCTTTTAAAACCCCTGATGAATTTGGTATGGTGAAATTAATTTTAACGAGGGTAGAATGTAACACAAAAATATTTTAATGGAACATTTTTTTAAAATTTATTTCCATTTATTTAATTTTTTGCATTACATGCAACACCAGTTTATCTTGTGTTTCACACAATACTGAGTTTCTATGAAACATCAATTTATTATTATCATTATTTAAAAAAATATATAATATATCCATTATAATTAAGGTTATGAACATGATTAATATAATAATGAATATATGGTTCGATCATATATATATTTCTTTGACCAAATAATTATAAAACAATGAAAAACATTTCTTATAATAAATGGAAGTGTTTTTCTGAAAAAATAAATAAATTCAATACGCACAAGTGTGTTTTATAAAAATAGATAAAAAAATAACCCTTGATTTATAAGTTTAAAAGAATTATATATATATAATTTAATTATTAAAGTGTCTCTTGTGTTTTTCTAGACATTATATATAAACAAACCAAATTATATGCATAAAAAATGTATTTTTCTAAAAAGGTCATTTTTCCGTCTTTTAATGGTTAACATGTTTTAAATCTAGTTTTGACACTTTTATTAATTCTATTCGATATAATAAACTTATTATATTCAATCATGAATAAAAATTTTATCTTGGTTTATTTTTTGATATTTTTTGTACTATGTTTCTTGTTTTGATTAATAATGAAATACAATTTTTTATTAAATCTATATTTTATTTTAAAATATTTACAAGGTAAAGGTTTTTTTTTAATTGGTTTTAAATTAGTATTAAATAATTTAATTTAAAATAGAAAAATTAGGGTTTTTTATGAGGTTATTAGACATTAATTTATTTTAAATTCATTTTATGTTTTTAAAAGTAAATTTTTTGAAAAAAAAACTGTTTTTCATGGATTTTTACGGGTTTAATTTTAAAATTATATTTTCATATTATTTGTTTTTCATTTTTAAAAATGAATGAAATATTTTGCTTCATAATTTCCAAATTTTTTAAATAGATTCTTTTTATTTTTTGATCAACATGAATTGTAACCATTGTTAATTTTGTTAGCACAGTAAAGGGTAAAATAGGTAATTTTGGTAAAAAAAATAGAATCTAAATACTATAAAATGACACTAAAACATGAAAAAAAACTTTTTAGGAATAGAATTAGACCCATAACACTTTTTGATTGAAATTAATTAATTTTATGGACAATTTTGAATGAAAATGACCTATATAATATTTTAATCAATGAAAGTAGTAAAATGTCACTTTCTTTGTATTTAATATCCATTATGTGTCCACATGGGAGAAAATGAATGTTATGAATGAATAAAAATGTTTATTTTTATCATAATAAATATATTTTCATCATATAAACTTAATTTTGATATTTTCAGCTACTTTGATGAAATTATGGGTTGTATAATATTTTAATTAAAAAAATTAAAGATGTCACATTCATGTTTTAAATAATATATCTTTTTCATATTGGGTTTCCAAAAATATAAATTCTTCTAAAAGTAATATTCGCAAATTTATAATTTTTATCTTCAACACTGTAATTGTTTTAGTATTTAGTGAAAAAAAATATTAAATAATTATACAACACTAATGTAGTAATTATTTTATTAATGGAAATATTAATGAAATATAATTGAAAATATTAAAATAAATATAATTTGAGATAATTAATTTAACCGAAAAAATTTCTTGATTACCTTGACCTCATAGGTGTATAATAAAAAAATCAAATTTGACATGTTATCATGATATTTTTAGATGCTCAAATGATGAATAGTGTCAAAATTGACACTAATGATGCTTTCTTAAAAACATATTTACTTAAATTATTTAAAATTAATAAAACATATTTCAAAAATAATTATTATAATATTTTTTTAATATATTATAAATTATTCAATTATAATCTAATATAATTCACATATGTAAAAATTACATTTTTTTATATTGAAATTTGTTTTACCTTAGTTAAATTAAAATAGGATGGCTAAGGGTTAATCCAAGATGATAATTTTAAAAAAAATTACCAAAACATTTCTAAAATACATTGATTTATAATATTATAAAATTGTCTCATATTACCTTCATATATATTACCATTTCAAGTTATTTTGATTGAGATTGAATCTATGGTAAATTAATATTTTTTGAAATTCCAAAAGTGACCCTCGCATCAATTTTAAAAAGTAACCATCTCCCTTGATTCCCAAAATCACATTGTTCATTTAAGATATATCATACCAAGCCCATTTCTGTTCTCAAAATACATAGAAAAATTCAAGATTCTCTAGTCATCTTGAAATTCCAAACCTATTATCCCTATTAGAATATCTAAATGATTTTTTTTAAGGAAGTGGTAATATTATTTACTTACTCCATCAATATTATTTATTATTTTACTTCCAATTCATCTATTTTTTAAATTATACTTTAATAAAAATTGTATCACTTATATTTTTATATTTTATTATGATGACTAATAAACTATATTCCACCTTTAGTCCATCCTATGAAAAAAAATCACCACATGTGAGTACGTACAGCTCACAGCCTCCACACCATGGTGTAATACGTTTTTCATCACCACATTACATGTATGGGTATAATGATGGAAATAATAGATATATATGTATAATAATAATTCAATAATGATATTTTTTATAAAATAATATATAAAAAATACACTTCAAAATAATTTCACCATTAAGGGAATGATATTGTTTCTCTTGTGTATGTATGGTCTATCGTCTCCATGAGATGATGTGATCATTTCACTAACCACCTGAAAGTAAATATTATATAAGTACATATAATTAATATATAAGATATATATAAACTTAATATAATTTTGGAGATAACAAAAAAATTTCTTAGGCACATGAACCATGACTTTTACAACAAAATATACATAGGAAAATAAATCATTTAACACCCGAAAGAAGAGTTATAATGAAATATTATTAACAATAAGGTGATATGATGATGATATATGATATTATAAATATTAATAATTTTCATTAATATGTAAAAAATTATTTAAACAATTATATAGGAGGGTCAGATATGTAGGAAGGAAATTAGACCAATGGTAAGGGATTTTTTCTTCACTTATATTTCTATTGGACACATTTCTTATACACTACTTATTTATTTTAAGTGGTGTATAAATTTAACATTAATTTATTTTATGGATATTATTTATAAAATTATTTTATATTTGTATCTAACTAATTTTATTTCATTCATGAGCCATGAAATTCAATTGATCATAAATTAGTGAGGGTTAATTTCACAATCTCATTTTTATCTAACATTGTTTATATATAAGTATTTACTAGTAAATATTTTTCGTCCATGTCCATGTTTCTTAAAAATGTTTTCCAAATTATATTTACTATTATTCTACAATTTTTTAATGTAATATTAAACAATATTTACTAATTGGTTTGAATGTAATCTTTCTATCATTTTCTTAACAAGGTATTTTTTTATTTTTTAAACAAAAATATAGGAGGAATTTTTTATTATTGTATATGAAATGAATGGATATTTTCTATTTCACGAGTCCATAAATCCCCAAAGAATTCATTACAATAATATATGTTTATTTTCAAATAAATTGTTTTGTTTTAAAATTATATGGAATTTTAAGAAGGGAAAATGTTTTCAAAGTAGGAAGGATATTTTCCTTAAAAATTATCTTCAATTGATATCAAAAAATTATATTCCACATACAATAAAATTATTTTATGTTACATTTATTTTAATGGGGCTGTTATTTAAGGATTATATACCTATTTTTATTATTATTTCTTTATGTTTGTGATGGAATGATAACTAAGAAGCACATTTTTTTCTATGGGTTATGTTATAATTGAATGATTTTTATGAAACCCATTTCATTTCATGGGTTCTCATATGAAGAATGATTTATGTTATTATTAAATACATATGTATGGTTGTAATTATGTGATGTGTGGGACCTATATCTTTATTCATATCATTGGATAACTATTCATATCTCATAATATAGAATGTATTTGAAAAATAAATGACATTGGTTAAATAATACAAGGATGGAGCATGAAATGATAATAGTTTATTAATTTTGGGATAGAAAGGGGAGTGAACCAAGTTTAGTAAAAGTGTTTTTCTACAATTATGTTCTTGGAAATTATCCTTCACTAATACGGAAATTATTTTCTATTCATACATGTAATAAAAAAATTCATTTCATATGTTACGACCTTGTGAAATATGTTCTGTATAAAATTCTATGATTTATCTGATGGAATGATATAATGATTTTTGATAGGATAGATATATTTTTCCAAATCATTTTCTTATGTTATTTTGTCTCATGACTATAATATGATAGATAACTCCTTTATTTACCCTTACTGAGAATCTTATATCACCCCTTTTATATGTTTCATTTCCTTAGGATAGGATGAAAGGTTTTAGGTAGAAATAAAAAATGTTAAGATCATTGTGGGAAAAATTATATATATTTCACCATAATAGAAGAATTTTTTCAAAGTTTCAAAAGGAATTAAACAATTATTATCCTCATGCATGTATTTCTAAAATGTAAATACTATTTATATAAAAAGATTCAATATCCATGTACATCAATCTTGGGTCATTATAGTTGGTATCAAAGTAATAGTTTAGTTAACCATGGAAACTACGATGACAAATAATTAGTGAGATCCATAAAATTTTTTCTATAGATATACTTAGAGATTTCCCTAAGGATAAGTATTTTTGTATGTTAAAATCCTAGGTTTTTTTAATGATCATGAAAAATGTAGCATAAAACCAAAGATGTGATTTTAAAACTATGATTACTGTTACTCAGAATATATTTATTATTTTAGTTAATGGACAGAATATGAGTGAACTTTGTTAATGTTGAATGTGATGAAAAAATAAAATGATTTTCCTCCTATGAAATCAAATGCTTTTTGAGTTGGAATGAAAAATCATGTCTCTATACTCACAAAAGATATGTATCATTCTAGACATACAAATGGGAAGGTGGGGGAGAAATTTATTTTGAGTCCCTCATGAGGAAACATCCACCTTATTCCATTGGTTCTTTTGATCCACTAATTATTAAATAAAGGATCAACACCACTAAAAAGGTATTTTTAAATCCTTCAATGTTCAAAATGTGAAATTTTCTTTTGGGTTGTTTATCATTTAGATGTTGAAGAAAATAAATTGTGGACTATTATTAAGAACATGATGGAATAATAATAAATTTAATCAATTGAATGAGAGGGGTATATGGTTTTTTTTTATTACATAATACCAACATATTCTACAAACAAAGATGTAAAAATATTTTTTCAAATTAAGAAAAATGATGAATAATACGTTGGTAGTTATGATTAAAATTATACCTGACTAGTGATATAAATTTATATAATTATCATCCGACTAGAAGTAAGCATGATCGATTATTCAATTTCTTAAAACCAATTCTTCAAAGTGAGTTTCTATAAGAGACTTTAGCAACTATGTAGATATTAGGAGTTTTTCTATAAAGTTTTAAATTGAAGTAGGAGTTAAATATCAATCTCATGTATTGATAAGAAATGAAATATAGATTTTAAAGGAAAATACAAAAATTATGGTGAAAATAATATTAGCATTTCCGTATACTCATTGTGTGGAAAGAGGCATGGTGGAGACTATCTCATGGGGACGGATAAATTTTTTATCATTGGTAAATAAGTTTATTGGGAAAATGTTTACCCATGTGATGAGAAAAAGATATCTAATGATTCAAATAGAGAAAATGATATACAGAATGAACCTCCCACACTTCAATGTTACATGTGGAAAGAAATTAGGAATTATGCAATCTAATTTCTTAATCCAAGGATTCTCAATGATGATCAATGTTAGTAAACTTTTAATTCCAAATACAAAGGAAAATTCCATTCGATCACTGTTGGAGATGTGGAGTATGATAACAAAGTGAATGAATGATCAAGTGTTTATGAAATTCAATATAGGATTACAGTTGTAGAATTATATTTATTGTATTATAGAGTAATGAAACATCTATGGATTGGTCTACTTTAGATATTAAAAAACATAATAAAAGAATATTTTTAATGGTATTATTAACCATGAAAAGATATTAGGGTGGTTAGGTGATATTTTTGGAGAACACATGATTAAGGGAAATATTACCCTTAATATATTCCTTATGTTAAGATAATAATGTTTGTATAATGATATACTCTATATGAGTAAGTAAATTGAACAATTCTAGTTACCTTGGAACTAGTTTATGATTTATTGACATGTGTTTTATGCTATAAAGGATGAATTTTACAACTTCTTGGACTTAAATAATATATTCTATAAACATTGTAGTCAGGAAAAATACATATTTTCAATAACGATGTATGGTAATTCATGTTATTACAATGTTTAAAAAGAATAATTGATGAAGTTATTCACAGGTTTGGTTTGTGACAAATAATATCTACTTTATGATATAAAGGGGATCGATTCTATTTAGTAAACTTATTTATTATGTTTTGTAATTTTATCTTTTAGATGTGTTATGAGGTTTACCATTGATAGAATGGTTTATAGTAAACATTAGATGAGGTTTTAGTCATTAATATATTATCTCTAAATATAAGGATTTGTGAATATTGGATAACCTATGTTAAAATGTTTCTTATGATGTTACGAAAACATTATATGGATATCATGATTTTATAATGCTTTAGGAATGAAAAACTCACCTTTATTTCTTTGAATAAGAGATGAAGCGGAAATTGACCAAGTTGCATTATAAGAATGAGACTATGCTTATGCAATGTAATAAAATCAAGTAATTATTTATTCTTAGGAAAAGTATTCGACTATAGGGAAAGGATATTGAAACTAAAATTAAATGTTATCCTTGTACCTTTTTTGATGAATCAAGTAGACCCTTAAATCATCACAAATTTATAGCTTTGTGATTGTTAACATTCTCCAGACCATGTTCTCTATCCCTCTCTATCAGAATATGATAAATAGAAATATCTTTATTGTAAACATTTTCACATTCCACATATGTTAACCTATGAAGAAAACTAGTATTCAGTTACTTTCTATAACCGTTATGTTTCTAAATTTCCTTTTTATACAGAATTTTTAGTAATCATTTTTACGATGTGTGTTTCTATGAAATAAACATTGATGTATTGATCCTTTGATAACCCAAACGAATTACGAGGGAGAAATTCAATTTATGTGGGGTAAAAAGTAACACCTTAAAATTTTTATGGAATATTTTTAAAAAATTTATTTTTATTTCTTCTATTTCTTTCATACAAGTAACACCAGATTAGATTTCATTACACGCAATGTTGCGTTTATTCAAAACATCAATTAATTATTATAATTATTTAAACAAGAAAATTATAATCAATCTATTAGAATGATGTTTATGAATAGGATTATGTAAATTATGAAATTATGGTTTACATATATATATAATTATTTGACCAATTTATTATAAATTAATTTTCTAAAAAAATTAAATGAGAATGATTTTTTCTAAAAAAAATATTAAATGTGAACTGGTGTGTTTTAGAACAATAGAGAAACAAATCAACATTTTTGGATTATTATCGAACAAATATATATATATATATATAGATATTCAATCTAATTTTTGAAATCCATCCTATGTTTTTTCTGGACATGATATAAGAATAATTCAAATTATACGCATAAAAGAATTATTTTTCTAAAAAGGTAGTTTTTCTATCTTTTGATGGAATTATTGTATTAAATATAGTTTTTGACAAATTTATAAATTTTATTTAACAAAATAAACTTATTATTTAAATTAGTTATATTAATATTAACATTTTTTATATTTGTTATTTTCTAGTAAGATACATGTTTTAACGAGTAGTGAAACATAATTTTTTATTAAAAACTATATTTTTTCTTGTATTTACATGGTCAAATTAGTTTTTGAATTAGTTTTAAATTTTAAATAGTTAATTTTATTTTAATTTATTATAATTATGATTTTTCAAAAGGATTTTATATTTGAATTTATTAAAAAACATTTTATGTTTTAAAATGGAATTTCTCTGAAAAACTGTATTTCATGAAATGTTAATTGTTTAATTTTAAATTGTATTATACAACTTCTAAATTTTTAATTTTGAAAATTATTTGTAAAATTTATTTTTTTAAGATCAAATATGTTAAATATGACCATTTTATTTTTGGAAAATATGAATAGTAAACATGGAAAATTTTGTTTCCATGGTAAAGAGAAAAATTAGGTAATTTGGTTAAAAATAAAATTTAAGGACTATAATATGACCCTAACAAATGAAAAAAATTTATTTGAGGAATTTAATTCAATACATGAGAACTATGTATCTAAAATAATTCATTTAATGGAGAAATGTATATCAAAATGACTTACATAATATTTAAATCAATGAAATCCATGAAATTTCACATTCATTGTCTTTAATATCCCGTATGTGTCTAGATAGATACATATGTATGTTATGAATGAATATAAATGTTAATTTTTAACTTAATAAAACTATTTTCATGATATAAATTTATTTTTAATGTTTTCGGCTAATTGGATAAAATTATGGTTGTTATAATATTTAATTTTTAAAAATATAAACATGTCACATTGATTTTTTAAATAATATATCTTTTTTAATATAGGGGTACCAAAAAATATATTTGGCTAAAAAACAAATTTTTAAATCTAAAATAATTATCCTAATCATAGTAATTTTTTAATTTTTTGGGAATCAATATTTATATTAAATAATTACACAACACTTATTTAGTAATTATGTTATTAATGGAAATATTAAAGAAATGTTATTAAAAATATTCAAACAAATTAAATTTGAGATAGTTAATGTCCCCAATGAATTTTCTATTAAACTTTTCCTCTTATTGATTTAATATTTTTTTTAATTTATCTTTCCTTATTGATATTTTTCAAAATACAAATAATAAATATTTTCAAATTTGAAAATAATGATATTTTATCAAAAATTTTTACTAAAATACTTAAATATCATAAAACAACCTTAAAAAATTATTAAAAATATTATAATTTTTTTTTCTAATTGACATAACATAAGTAAACACTTCAACATTTTAATATTGAAATATTTTTTACATTAGTTATATTAAAATAGGTTAACTAAGGGTTAATCAAAAATGATAAGGTTTAAAGAAATACAAAAACTTGTCAAAAATATATCGGTTGATGCGACTACAACATTATCTCATATTATCTTTGATTCAATTACAATTGGAGGTAATTTTATTAAGGTTTTATTAATTATAAATTAATATTTTTATAAATTCCAAATGTCCCTATCTCCATAATTATATAATGGAACCTCCTCCCTCTCATCTTCACATAAAATTGAGAATTAATTATAGACAATACCATAACTATTTCACAAATAAAATTCCATATAATAATTAAATTAGTTCTTGTATTCTAAAAATACAAATCCTACTGTTAGTAAGAGGATATCTACAAGATGTTTTCCAATGAATAGGAAATTCTCATTACCGACTCCTTCAATATTATTTCTTATTTTAATTCATCTTTATGTGTTGTTTTCATTAAAATGTAAAAAATACAATATCAATTGTTTTTTGATATTTTTTGATTATTATGGAAAACCCATATTCCACCTTTTATCTATCCTATGAAAAATGAAATCACCACACATGAGTTTGTACGACTTGCCATATCCATTCCATGGTGTAATATTTTATTCATAACCACTTTAATTGGGTGGGTATAATGAAAGAAATAACAGATATATATGATAATTAGGCCATGATGTTAATTTTGGAAGAATATATACACCATAAACTTCCATATCATTTCACCATTATGTAAATGGTATTATCTCTCGTGTGTATGTTTGACCAACTTTCTCCATGACATGAGGAAATTTATTATCCCCTATCACCATTAAAGAAAAATTGTATAAATTTATATACTGAATAAATATGATATATATTACATTTATATCACTTTGTATAGTATATCTCTATATACTATTCCCCTGAATTATGACTGATACAGTAAATTACGTATAAAAAATAAAGCATTTAACACTATAAAGAAGAGTAATAATGAAATATGTTTTTAAACTAGTTGATAAGATGATCATATATGATATAATAAACTTGAATATGGTTTTTTAATAAGTTAATAAAATTATTCAAACCGTTATACCAGAGTTTCAGATACATATGATGGAAATGACACCTATGGTTGGGGATTTTTTTCTCACTTTTATTTCTATGGGGAAAATGACTTATACACTACTTATTTATTTTATGTGGTTTATATACAGCCCATAAATGTATTTTATGAGTATTAATAAAAAGATTGCATTATTTTCATATCTATATAATTTTCATTCTTTCTTGGGACACACATGTCTACTTATTATAAAGTATTAATGGTAAATTTTTAATAAACATGTAGATGAAATATAATTATTCCCCA
This sequence comes from Viscum album, assembly GCA_963277665.1. NCBI lineage: Eukaryota > Viridiplantae > Streptophyta > Magnoliopsida > Santalales > Viscaceae > Viscum > Viscum album. The sequence goes on along the minus strand of OY728161.1, from coordinate 520,592,626 downwards.
GTATTTAAACCATTTTATAGGAGTTTCATATACATATGATTGAAATGCGACCTATGGTTTGTGATTGTTTTCCTCAATTTTATTTTTGTGGGACACATGACTTATACACTACTTATTTATTTTATGTAGTGTATAAATAGCCCATCAATGTATTTTAAGTGTATTAATATAAAGATTATAGTATTTTCATATCCATATAATTTTATTTAATTCATGGGCCATACATTTATACTGATTATAAAGATGTAATGGTCAATTTTTCATTCTCATTATTATCCAAGATTGTTATACATAAGTATTTACAAGGGAATAATTATCTTCCATCTACATGTTTATTAAAAATAATTCTATATGTTTTTAAATATTCTCGTAGAATTTTTAAAACCAATTTTTAAAAAAATTAGTGAAAATTTTTAAATGAATCATTATGTTCTTTTTATAATGATGTACTTTTTTACTTTTTGGAAAAATTATGAGATGAATTATTTTTTAACATATATGGAATGAACCAATTTTTACACTATCATGACACTTTCATTCTTGGAAGCTTACAATAAAATCCTAAAATATTATTTTCAAATAAAATTTTTTTCTTTTAAAATTTTGTGGTATTTTAAGATAAAAAAATTTACTCAAAGAAGAAATGATATTTTACTCAAAAACTAGTTTCAAATGATGTCTCAAAATTAATTTCCACAAATTATAACATTATTCTATGTTATTTATTTTTTAATGGGTATATTTTTCAAGGAAACTATCAAAATTATTGTTATGGTAGGTTAATATTTGAGATGGAATGATAACTAAGAATCCCCATTCTTTTCCATTAGTTATATTATGATTGAATGATGTTTATGAAACCCATTTCATTTTAGATATTCTATTATGATTAATGATTTATGTTACGATGGAACACATATGTTAGTACTTAATTATGTGATTAGTGAGACCTATATCTCCCTCAATCAATTGGGTAATTATTTATATCTGATAAGAAATATATGGATGGAATGGTAAATTATCACGGATCGGTAATACAAGGTTGGAACATGAAATGATATCGGTTCAGTGCACTATTGGAATTGGGAGTGAACAATATTTAGTAAAGGAATTTTTCCACTATAATAGTCTTTGAAATAGTCCTGGAGTAATATGAAAATGATTCTCTATGATTATGTATTTTCCATAATTATATGTCTTCTGTTATGATCTTGCGAAATATGTTCTTTATGAACTTCTCTGATTTATCCCATGAAATGATGTCATTATTTTTTATATAAATTATATACGTTAAAAAAATATTTTATTATTATGTCTCATTATTGTGATATGGTTTATAAATAAAAATTTACCCTTACTGAGAATCTGAGCTCAAAATGTTTATTGGTTTATTTCCCACGGTTTTGAAGAATGGTTTTAGGTAGAAATAGAAAATGGTAAAGATCGTTGAGGGAAGTATTGAATATATTTCTCCAAATTGTAATAATGTATTCCAAGACTAAAAAAGAACTAAAATTTTATGATCCTCAAGTATGATTTTTTGTAATTTAATTATTATTATTCTAAAAATAATTAATATCCATCTATGTCAAGATTTGGTTGTTATAGCCGGTATCATAGAAAAGGATTAGTTATCCATTGGATAATAGGATGATAAAACTTTAATTAGATTCTTATAAGTGTTTATAAGGATAATCCTAGGGATGTCCCTAAGGCTATGTCTTAGTATAGATTAAAATCATCAAATTTTGGTAAAGATTGTTGATAACCAAAGATTAAAAAAATATGTGATTTACCTAGTATGATTACCGTTACTCACACTGTAGTTTTTTTTATTCAATGGATAGAACCCAAAGGAAACATTTAAATGTAGATTGTGATTAGAAATTAAAATCTTTTACTCATTAGAAACCAAATGTTATGGGAGTTGGAAAGTGAAATATTATATCTATACTCACATAATATATGAATCATAGTATACTTACAAATGAGTAGAGGGGGGAACAAATTTCTATTCAGTAATTCATGAGGAAAATTTCACCTTCTTTTAGTGGGTATTATGACCCACTTGTTGCTAAATAATTGATTAGTACCATTGAAAATATATTTTCCATCCATTAGTGTTTGAAACATGAAACAATCATTATGTATGTTTATCATTTGGAAGTAGAATCTGATCAGTGATGGACTCTTACTAACAACATTAGGGAACAAGAATAAACATAATATATATAATAGAAAGTGTGTAAGGGGATGTTTTTAATTATGTACATCCCTTTTATTTCATGAACAAAGATGGAAAATGAGTTCCTTAAGATTAATAAAAAGGATGATAATCTGTTGGTACCTATGAGGAAAATTTAAAAGACATTGGAGGTATACTTCTAGAATTATCATCCAGCATAAAATTAAGGTTGATCTATTCCTCAATGGCTTAAAACCAAGCCTTGAATGTGTTTTGTCTAAAATAGATTTTATTATCTATGAAGTGATTATGAATTGTGATATCAAGGTGGAAATGGAAGTTGTAGTTATGCATAAATATCATGGTTTTCACAAGAAATTGAAGATGGAATTTAAAGGAAAATTTAAAAACCATGGTGAAAAGATGATCAGTGTTTCTTTATTCTAAATGTGTTTAATGAATCATAGTGGAGACTATTTTATAGATACTGTTAAATTTTTTATGTGTTGGAAATAATTTTATCAGGAAATTGACTATTAGGGTTATGGGTAAAAGATAAATAATTATTCGAGTAGAGAAAATCCTAAAAAATAATTTAACTCAGGAAATCATTATTATAAGTTCAAATAAATGGGGTATTATGCTAACCACTTCCCTAATCCAAGGGTTATCGATGATGATCGACATCAGCAACCTCTTACAGCCAAAGAAAGAGGAAAACCTCATGTGATCACTATCGGTGATGTGGAGTTTGATAATGATGTGATGGAATGAACGAGTGTTTATGTAATATAATTCATGAATTATTTTGTATAATTTCTTTTCTAGTATTATAGTGTAATGAAACATCTATGGATTGGTCTACTGTAGTTCAAATTTAAGTATTTAAATGAATATGTTGAATATTATTTGTAACAATGAAAATTGATTGAGGTGATAAGGTGATATATTTCAAGAATACATGATTAAGGGAAAGATAACCCTTAATATGATTCTTTTGTTAAGATAATTATGTTTGGATAAATATATATTGGATATGAATAAGTAAATTTGATGATACTGGTTACCTAGGATGTAATTAAAGATTTTTTGACAAGTGGGTTATGATATAAAGGATAAATATTACTAATATTTTGGGCTAAAGGAATATACCCAATAAATATTAGAATATGGAAACATGCGTATTTTCAATAATTATATATTTTAATTTAGGTTATTATAATTTTTCAATAGAATACTTGATAAAGGTAGTCACATGTTTGGTATGTGAAAAATAAGATCTATGTTATGATATATATAGGTTATCAACACTAAGTTGTGATATTATTTCTTATGTTTTTGAATTCTATATTTTGGAAGGGTTATAAGGTTAAAAATTTATAGAATGTTTTATATTAAACATCATATGAGGTTTTTCATATTAATGTACTGTCTCTCAAGATGAGGATTCATTCTAGTGGATAACCTTTTTTATCCTTGGTGTATTGATATTGACCTATCATTATTTGGATGTCATGATCTAATAATTCTTCACTAATGGAAAATTCACCTTCATTTCATTGAATAATAAATGATGTTGAAATTGGTCAATTCCCAACAAAAATATGAGATTTTGATTTTAAAATATAATGAAATTAAGTAAGTATTTGAAGTAATTAAAATTTTTCAACTCTATGGGAAGTATCATGAAACCAAAAAAAATTACCTTAGAAACGTTCTTTTTATGGGTCAAATAGTCTCTAAATCATCATAGATTTATGGATTTGTGATTGTTTACTTTTTGCCAACCATTCTCTATATCACTCTCCATCAGAACATGATACTTAGATTTCTCTTCTCTGTCAATTTTCTCATTTTCTTCCCATTTTCTCCTATGTGGATACCCATTTAAGAGTTAATTTAGGAAATTTTTATGTTTATATCTTTTCTTTTTAAAAGGAAATTTTTCTATTGATTTGTATGATCTTTGTTTTTTTTAAGGAAACATTCAAGTATCAATCCTTTGATAACCTAAACAAATTTCAAGAGAGAAACTAATTTTAAGGGGGGTAGAATAAAACAACCTTATATATTTATGGAATAGTTTTTTTTGAAATATTTTTGATGTATTTAATATTCGATGTTATATGAAACACTAGTTTAGATTGTGTTACACACAACACGATGTTTCTACAAAACATAAATTTATTATTATAATTATTTCATTAATAAAATTATAATCTATCCTTTAGAATGACTGGTATGAATAGTGTTAACTAAATTAAAATATGGTTTTCACACATATATATAATTCAATGAAAAATTAATTATAAAACAATGTAAATTGTTTTCATAAAAGGAAAACATTTTTGGATAAAAATAAAATTAAATGTGAACAAGTGTGTTTCATACCAATAGATAAAAAACACCCTTGTTGGATTAGTATAAAAGAATATATATATATATATATATTCTATTTAATGATTATCATTTGTCAAATGTGTTTTCAATACATGATATAATAACAAATCGAATTATATGAATAAAAGAAGTATTTTTCTTAAGAGAAGTTTTGTCGACCTTTTGATGGAGAACTTGTTTTAAATCTAGCATTTGAAACTTTTAAAAATTATATTTGAGAAAAGAAACACCTTATATGAAATTGGGATGTCAATGTTTTTCTGGGTTGACATTTTAGTATTTTTCTAGTATGTTTGATGTTTTCATGAATAGTGAAATACATTTTTTTTTTTAAAAAATGTATTTTATTTTATACTATATACACAGGAAATTTTTTTAATTAGTTTTAAATTTTAGTGAGTTTATTTTAATTTTAAAAAAACAATTATTATTTTAGAAATGGATTTTAAATGTGACATTATTATAAAATCATTTTATGTTTTAAAAGCGAATGATTTTGAAAAACTATATTTAATGTAATTTTACCAGTTTTATATTAAATTAAAATTTCAGACTTCTGTGTTATGAATTTTGAAAAATTGATAACAAATTATGATTCAAAAGGTTAAAATTTGGTAAATAGGTCCTTTTTATTTTTGGCTAATAATAGTAGTAAACATTGTTAATTTTTCTCCATAATAAAGGGTAAATTAGGTAATGCTTATTAAAAATAGAATTTAAATACTATAAAATGACTCTAACACATGAAAAAAAATTATTTTATGAATCAAATTCTACCAATACCACCTACGGGTTTAGATTATTTCATTTAATTGGAACTTCTCTTTGAAATGATTAATATAATATTTAAATCAATAAATGTCACAAAATGTCACTTTCATTGTCTTTAATATCCCTTATATAAACAGATGGGGGAAATGTATATTATGAATGGTTATAAAAGTTAATTTTTAACTTAATAAACATATAATCTTGATATAAATTTAATTTTTTACATTTTTTTCAGGTTTAATGAAATTATTATTTTTATAATTTTTTTTAATAAAAATATAATGATTTCACATTCATGTTTTAAATAATATATCATTTTTAATATAGGGTTACCAAACATGCATATTCTTCAAAAAATTCTATTCTGAAATATGAAAGTTTTATCTTTATCATATTTATTTTTTTAAAATTTTAGTAAAAAATGGATTATATTAAAAAATTACAAAACAATGATGTAGTAATTATTTTATTAATGGTAATATTTTTTGAAATGTTATTAATAATATTGAAATAAATATAATTTGAGATAATCAACATGAAAAACAAATTTCCTAGATGAACATGACCAAATGGTTATATAATAATTTTTTAATTTTAACTTGTTACCATGATATTTCTAAATGTCCAAATACTAAATGGTGTCAAAATTGACACTAATGATATTTTACCCAAAAAAAATATATTTTTAAAAATTATTTAAAAATAATAAAACATTAGTAATAATAAAAAACAATTATAATATGTTCAAAAATATTAAAAAAAATTTAACTATTATCTAATTTAAAACACAGAAATAAAAATTATAACCTTTTAATATTGCCAATTTAGTTACATTAGTTAAATTAAAATTGGTTTAATTAGGGTTAATCCATGATGTTAAGGTTTAAAATGATACCAAAAATTGTCTAAAATCAATTTTTTGATGATATTATGAATTTTTCTCATGTAAAATTCTTATCTATTAAATTTGGGAGTTATTTTTATTAATATTGAATTTATTATAAATTAATATTTTTTGAAATTCTAAAAGTACCCCTCACATCAATTTAAAAATGTAACCTCATCCCTCACTTCTTAACGTCATGTTGATCCTTCAGGATCAACTATCCCTTGAACATTTCTCTTCTCAAATTACATAGATAAATTCTAGAGGTTGATTTCATATCATAAGTGAACCCCTGGTGTCCTTAAGGGATGATTTAAAGAATTTTTTCCAAGGAAGAGGTAATCGTATTTACTAATTCCATCAAGATTATTTCTTCATCTACTTCCAATTCATGTTTTTGTAATTATAAATTAATAACCACATTATAAATTATATTATGAGATATTATTATGATTATGTAAAAACCATATTCTAACTTTTATCTATCCTATGAAAAATGAAATCGCCATATGTGGGTACGTGAGGCTTGTCGTCTCAACGTCATGGTGTAATCTATTTTTCATCATCACTTTACATGTGTGGGTAAAATGACATAAAATATATATATATATATGTTAATTATAAAATTATATTTATTCTATAAGAATATATAAACCATCCACTTCCATATCGTTACACCATTTACGGAATGATATCGCCGCTCGAGCATACGTATGGCATACCATATCCACAAGACGATGAAATTAATTATTCCTTTTCCCCATTAAAAATTGATTATATAAATATATATAATGAATAAATTTGATATATATTTCCTTGATAATATTCTGGATATGATATAATAGTATCTTATACACATGAACCAGGACTTAGATTACAAAAAATTCATACAAAAATAAAGCAGTTAGAACTAGAAATAATATTAATAATGAAATAATATTAACAAGAGGTTGATAGGATGATCATATATAATATCATAAATTTTAATATGTTTATAGAAGTAGTTATTATCATTATTTAAACCATTATTCATTTTTTTATGCGTACAATGGAAATTGGACCAATGGTAAGCGATATTTTCCTCACTTTTATTTCTGTGTGACAAATGCCTTATAATAACCTTATTTATTTTATATAGGTTATATATTGTCCATGAATGGATTTTATGTGTATTATTCTCTTTATTATGTTATTTCTATATCCATATAATTTTTATTTCATTAATGGGACATTTTATTCTTTTGATTATGTTATATTATTAGTTAATTTCACAATCACATTCTACTGATTATACAGAAAGGATAATTTCCTCAAAAATTATTTTGTTGTGATATCTCAAAATTATTTTCTATATATGATAACATAATTTGGTGTTTCTTTTGTTTTAATGGGAATATTTCTCAAGTATATTATCCATATTATTCTTATATTCTGTTAATATTTGTGATGGAATGATGACTAAGAAACCCATTTCTTTTTCATGGGTAATATTATGATTGAGTTATGTTTATGAAACCCATTTCATTTCATGGGATCTGATATGAATAATGATTTATGATCTTATGGAATACATATCTATGGTTTTCATTATGTGACGGTTTGGACATATATATCCCTCCAAGTCAATGGGTAATGATTTATGTCTCATAATATTGATAGTTATGGAATGTGAAATGATCTTAATTTAGTAAAATAGGGCTAGAACATGAAATGATATCAGTTTAGTAATATAGTGATTGAATGGGGAGTTAACCCAATTCAGTAAAGAACTTATTCTACTATAATAATATTTTAAATGAGCCTTGACTAATATAGAAATGATTTTATATTCTTATGTGTAACCTGTAATTTCATGTGTTATGTTATGATCTCCTTAAATATGTTCTTTATGAACGTAATTGATATATCCCACGACATGATATAATGATTTTTTATATGCAGTATCTAATTTTCAAAAGTGCTTATTTTTTTTATTATCCTCATGATTATGATATGATTGAAAACTCCCTTGTTTACACTTACTGAGAATATAAGCACATCTCTTTAATATGTTTCTTTTTCCTTGGTTATGAATAATGGTTTTATGTAGGAATACCAAAGTTGAAGATATTTATGGGAAATACATAATATATTTCACCAAACTGTAATAATGTGTTCTATGTTTCTAAAGTCTCTAAAGTATTATGTCTTTGAGAATGTGTATATCTAATGTAATGTGTTTTCATCTAAATATGTAATATACATGTAGGTAAAGAATAGGTCATTATTGTGGGTATCATAGCAAGGTTTTAGATAGATTTTGAAACTATACTGAGAAAACATTAATAAGATTGTTAAAATTATTTCAAAGGATATGTCTGGGTATATCCCTAAGGATATATCTAAGTATCAGTTATAATCCAATAATTTTTTTAATGATCATGGATAAAATATGATTAAACCAAATATGTGATTTTTCCTCTATTATTAGTGTTACTCACACTATATTGTTTTTCTTCAGTAAATGGATGGAACTTGAAGGAACCATGTTAATTCTAAATTTGACGAGCAATGCAATGAATTTCCTTTTGAGAAACAAATTTTTATTAGAGTTGGAATGAATAATTTTATCACTGCATCCACAGAATAAATGAATCATTCTAGACATTAAAATATATAGAGGAGAGAATAACATTCTATTGATTAATTTATGATCCAATTTCCATCTACATTTAGTGGGTCTTTTGATCTACTTTTCACTGAACAATGGATCATTACCACTGAAATGATATTTTCAATCCTTCAATTTTCAGAACATGAAAAGGTAATTTTATCCATTTACAATTTTGAAGGTGATGTTGATATATGGTGGAATATTATTAAGAACACCAAGGAACAAGAATAAATTGAATATATTTAATTGTAAGAGTTTAAGGAGAGGTTTTTCATTAAGAACATCCATCGTATTATCTGAACGAAGATGGAAAAGTAGTTCTTTGAGATGAATAGAACGGTTGATGAATATTTGGTAACTACAATGAAAATTTAACAAGACTCTCGAGCTATGCATCTAGAATTATAATCCAACATGAATATAAGGTTGATTGAATCTTTAATGTATTAAAACCAGTATTCAAATGGAATTATCTATTACATAATTCAGTATCTATGAAGAAACTCTAATTTATGAAATCAAGGTCTAATTGGAAGTTAGAGTTATATATTAATCTCATGGTTTTAAAAATAAAAAGAAGATAAAGATTAAAGAAAAATATAAAATCTATGGAGGAATGAAGATGAGTGTTTATTTATACTCAATGTGTGGATTATAGAATGGGGGATATTGTATTATGGGGACCAGTAAATGTTTTAAGTATTGGAAAGAAAGTCCACAGTAAATTGACTTCCATAGAGATATTAAGAAGATGAATAATGATTCGAATAGAGAAAAGGAAGCATAGAATTCACCTCCCGCACATCAATATTAAAAGTTCAAAGAAATTGGTAATTATGCAAACAAATTACATAATCTAAGAGTTATCAGTGATGACTGGAGTTAGTAACCTTATAAGGCCAAAGGCAATGGAAAGTTGCATGCGATTTTTTTAGAGATATGGAGTATGAAAATGAATTGATTGAGTGATTGAGTGTTTATGTAATGGAAATCAAGAATAATGTAATAAAATTATTATTATGTTATTATAGATAAAATATATATATATATATGGATTGACCTATTATAGTTCTTATACATGTACTTAAAATAATATTCTTAATGGTACTATTAACCATGACGAGTGATTGAGGATGTAAAGTGATATATTAGGAGAAAACTAGATTAAGTGGAATAAAACCATTCATATGTTTCTTATTTTACACCAATGACGTATAGATAAAGATATATTGGATATGAATACATAAATTTTATTATAATAGCTACCTTGGAAATAATTAAGGACTTTTTGACAAGTCCGTTTTTCTATCAAGGATGAATTTTAAAACATTTTGGCCATAAGGAATATGTCCAATAAAAATTTGAATAAGAAAACATGAGTATTTTGAATAAGAATGTTTGGAAATTCAAGTTATTACTATTTTTAAGTGAATACATGATGAAAGAATTCACTTGTTTATCATTTGACAAATAAGAGACACTTTATGATATATATGGATTGAATTTTAGGCTATGAAGTTATTTCGTATGTTTTTTATTTTCAACTTTCGGAAGGTTTATATGGTTAACCATTTATGAAATGGTTTATATTTAACTTCAGAGGAGTTCTTAAAGGTTAAATTTTTATCTCTCCATATGAGTATTTATGCATTTTTTAAAACCTATGTTAACCTTTTCTGGGATGTTAACCCATCGTTATATCGATCTCATGATCTAATAATACTAGAGAAATGATAAATTCATCTTCATTTCTTTGAATATGAGATGAAGTGGACATTGATCAAGTAACAATGAATGGATGTTATTTCTCTTAAGAAATGTATTGGAATCAAGTAAGTATTTATTATGATGAAAATTATTCAAATCTTGGGAAATGATCTTTAAACCAAAAAAAATTATCATATTACCTTCTTTTATAATGAATCAAATGGTCCCTAAAAGCATCACAAATTTATGGATTTGTGATTTTTAATGATCCCCGGATCATGTTCTTTATCTCTCTCCATCAAAACTTGATTAATTGATTTCTCTTATATGTCAGTGTTTTTACCTTCCACCTATGTTATCCTATATGGGGTCCTAGTTATGAGTTACTTTAAGTAAGAAATATTATTCATAAATTTCTTTTTAATACGGAATTTTAGTATTCATTTTTACATTGTGGGTTTCTTTCAATGAATCATTCAACTATTAATGATTTGATAACACAGTAAATTTCAATGGAGAAATTAATTTCATGGGTGTACATTGTATCACCCAGATAATTTTATAGAATATTTTTTAATAAATAATTTTCATTTCATTGATGTCTTTCGTTACACACAACGCCGGTTTAGCTTATTTTTCACACAATACTGAGCTTCTTCAAAATATGATTTTATTATTATATGAAAATTAAAATCTATCCATTATAGTGATGGTTATGGATTAGATTAACTGAATTATGTAAAAAAAATTAGACACATGCACAAATATACATATATATATAATTATTTAACCAATTAATTATAAAATAATTTAAAATATTTTTTAACAAATAAAAGGAATTTTTTGAAAAATTAAATTAAATTAAATGTTCACAACTTTGTATGATAAAAATAGATTAAAAAATCACCCTTGTTGGATTAGTATTTAGGAAATATATATATAAATATATATATATATATATATATATTAAATTTAATTCATTCCATTAATATTATGTGTTTTCTAGACATTATATAAGAATAAACCAAATTATACGCATAAAACAAGTATTTTTCTAAAAAGGTAGTTTCTCGGGCTTTTGATGGCACACTTTTTTAAAATCTATATATTGAAACATTTATAAATTCTATATGAAAATATAAACACCTTCTTTAAAAGTGGGATATCAAAATTTATGTTGGCTCGATTTTTGGTATTTTATATTAACATTCATGATTGGATTAATAGTGAAGTATAGTTTATTATTAAATATTGTATTTTCATTTAAAGTATTTGCAAGGTAAAATTATGTTTTAAATTAGTATTAAATTATAATTAGTTCATTTATCTTAAAAATTATACAGTTTTGGTTTTTGAAATTATCATATACCGAAAATATAATATAAAAATATAAAATGTTTTAAAAGGGTATTTTTCTATATATTTTAATTATTTTATGAAAAATTTGAGTTTTTAGTTTTGAAAAAATAATTCCAAATTTCTATTCATATGGTCCAATTTTGTTAAATAGGTCCTTTTATTTTTGGTAAATATAAAATGTACTAATGGTAAATTTTGTTACCATGGTATGGTGTAAATTGTGTAATTTTGGTTAAAAATAAAGTTAGTGACTATAAAATTATCCTATCACACAAAAAAAAATTATTGGATGAATAAAATTTTACCATTATCACAAAATTATCTAAATTAGGTCATTTAAGGGACTCTTATCCATGAAAATGGCATATATAATATTTAAATCCAAAAAACTCACAAAATTTCACATTCTTTGTCTTTAATATCCCTTATGTGTCCACATCGGGAAACATGTATGCTATGAACGAATATCAAAGTGGTCTTTAAATTAATAAATATAATTTGATGATATTAATTTATTTTTAACATTTTGGGCTACTTGGAAAAAATTATGATTATTACATTTTTTTATTTAACAAAAATTTAATGATTTCACATTCATGTTTTAAAGAATATATCATTTTTAATATAGGTCTTCTAAAAAATATTAAAATAAAAATAATATTATAGTATTTAAAATAATTTTATACCTCATAATAATTTATTTTAAATTTTATGTGAATAAATATTTTTAATAAATAATAACACAAAATTGATGTAGTAATTAATTTATTAATGGATTTATTATTGAAATGTTTTTAAAAATATTAAAATAAATATAATGTGAGATAATTAATGTATCCAAATAATTTAATAGAATACCATAACCTCATAGTGATATAATAAAAAATTATGTTATATTATTTTCTCAATATTTTAAAATTTTCAAATAATTAATAGTGTTAAAATAGCCACTAATGATTTTTTATCAGAAAACTATTTTATTAAATTTTTTAAAAAAATAACAAATTTTTAAAATAAAAAATAATTATAGGATGATCACATATAATATAATTTGTTCATTTATGATCTAAGTGACATCACATTATTAAAAATTACAGCAAATTATTATGGAAACATTTTTTAACTTTGTAAAATTAAAATAGGTTAACTTAAAGTTAATCGAAAAGGATATGGTTAAAAAAATACCAATACATTTCCAAAATACATTGGATGATTAAATTACAATATTATATCTTATTATATTTAAATAAATTACATTTTAAGTATTTTAATTTATAATAAATTTATAACAAATTAATATTTTTGTAAATTTCAAAAATTCCCCTCAGATCAATTATAAAAGACCACCACCTCCCTCACTTATTCACAACACATTCAGCCTCCATGGTCGAACTTCACCTAAACATTTCACTTATAAAATTACATATAAAAATTATATAGGTTATGGTTATCTCAAAATACCAACAATATTGACCTTAATAGGATATCTAATGGATAATTTTAAATGGAGTTGTAATCATCATTAAGGACTCTTTCAAGATTATGTATTCTTACACCTCCTATTCATGTATTGTATAAATTATAAATTAATAACTTCAGTATAAATAATATTATTATTTTTTATGATTATTGAAAACCCATATTCTGCCTTTTATCCATCCTATGAAAAATGATATCACCATGCATGTGTATGTATGAATTACCATCTCAATGACGTGGTGCAATCTATTTTTCATCACCACATTACTTGGATGGTTATAATTATGGAATATATATATGTGTGTGTGTGTGTCTGTGTGATAATTATAACATGATATTTATTCTGTAAAAGTATATACACTATCTAATTTCATATAATTTCATCAATAATGGAATGATATCATCGCTCGGTCATATGTACGGTCAACCGTCTCCACGACGCGATGTGATTCCTTCTCCATTACCACTATTAGATAATGATTATATAAATGTAAATTATGAATAAATATGACATATATTACCTTAATATCATTTTTATGATGAAATAACTATATAAAATTCACATAAATAGCGGCTTATATGACAAATCATGCATTGGAAAATTAAGTAGTTAACAACTGTAAGAAGGTTAATAATGAAATATTATTAACAAATTGGTGATAGACTGATCATATATGATAAATTAAATATGGATATGTAATATGTTTATAACATTATTTAAACTATAATAGATAAGTTTCATGAACATATGTTGGAAATCAGACATATGTTAATGGATTGTTGCCAAACTTTTATTTTTGTGTGAAACATGCCTTATACATACTTATTTATTTTATGTGGTGTATATAATGAAAATGAATGTATTTTATGAGAATTATTCTAAAGATTATAGTATTTTTATTTCCATATAATTTTATTTCTTCATGTTCCATACAAGTCTACTTATTATAAAGTATTAAGTGTTAATTTCACAATCTCGCTATTATTCGAGATTGTTTATACATAAGTATTTACTGGGGATTATTTATGTTCTAAATCAATGTTTTATAAAAAAATGTATTTCAGGTTATTTTTATTGTTCTTATATAATTTCTTAATATCATTTTTACCCATTTTTACTAAACAGTTTGAACGGAATCTATCTTTATTTTTCTTAATGATGTACTTTTTAAGCTTTTTCTGCAAAATTACTAGGGTGTTGTTTTTTTACTTATATGACTTGAACATATTTTTTCACATTGATGAGGCTTTCATTACCTAATGAATACCTTGTAATGATAAAATTTCAGTTTCAAAAAAAAATTCATATAAAATTACTTATTATTTTAAGAAAATAAAATATTTTTATTATAGAAATGAAATTTCCCTTATGAATTATTTTCAAGTGATATATCAAAATTATTTTCCATATATGATAAAACTCGTTGATGTTACTTATGTTTTAATGGATATATTTTTCAAGGATATCATCCCTATTATTGTTACAGTTATTTTATGTGTTTGAAGGTAAGATAACTGTGAAACCTACTTTTCCATGGGTTATGTTATTATTGATTTATATTTATGAAACCCTTTTCATTTCATGGGTTCCAATTTTATTAATGATTTGTATTATTTTGGAACTCATGTATATGTTTTTCATTATGTGATTTGTGGGACATATATCTTCCACCAATTTATTGAGTAGCGATTTATATCTCATAACATAGACAAGGTTGGAATAGGAAATGATCATGGTTCAAAAATACAGAGATAGAACATCAAATGATATCATTTCTGTAATACCGGGATAGAAAAGGTAGTCAACCCAATTCAATTATAGAATTTTTCCATTATCATAGACTAGAAAATTCTCCTTGACTAATATATAAATGATTTTTTATTCTTATGTGTATTTTATAATTTCATTTCATATCTTATAATCTCATAAAATAAGTTCATTATGAACTTATATGATTTATCCAATGATATAATATCATTATTTTTATATGTAGGATATAATTTTCAAATGATTTTATTATGTTATTTTTTCTCATGATTATGATATGATTGATAACTTCCTTTTTTACCATTACTAAGAATGTAAGTTCACCCCTTTCATATTTTCCCTCAAGGTTATGAAGAACAGTTTTAGGTAGGAATACAAATGGTGAAGATCATTATTGGAAACATAGAAGATCATTCATCAGAGGAACTAAACTATTACAATCTCTATGTATGTGTTTGTGTAATGTAATTAATATACATATAAAAAGATGAAATATCCATGTACGTCAATCCTAGATCCTTATAGTTTGTATCATAGAAAAGGTCTAGTTATCCTTTGGAAACTAGGATGAGAAAAATTTAGTGAAATTTATAGAAATATTTATAAAAATATGTATAGGAATGTCCCTAAGGATAAGTATAAGTATAATTTACAATAATATAATTTTGGTAACGATCATGCATAACCAAGGATTAAACTAAAGATTTTATTTTCCCACTATGGTTAGTGTTAATAATATTATATTTTTTAGTCAATGGATGGAACTTGAAGAAACCAAATTAATGAAAAATGAGATGGGAAATGCAATGATTTTCCTCCTATGAAACAAATTGTTATGGGAGTTAGAAAAAAAATCTTATATCTACACTCACACAAGATAAGAATCATGTTAGAATTTGGAATGAGGAGAGGAGGGAATAAATTTCAATTGAGTATTTCAAGAGACAATATCCACCTTCATTCAGTGGTTCTTTTAATCCACATGTTTCTTAATAATGGATAAATACCACTAAAATTGTATTTTTAATCCATCACTATTCAGAAAATGAAAATTTATTATTTCTATTTTTCAATTGTAAGGTGAATAAAATTAGTAGAAGACTCTTATTAAGTACATGAGGGAACATAAAGAAACTAAGTCTATGGAATTATAAGAGTTTAAGTATATATTTTTCAATAAGTAAATCCATCATATTATATGAATGAAGATGGAAAAG
The DNA here is from genome assembly GCA_963277665.1 of Viscum album. NCBI lineage: Eukaryota > Viridiplantae > Streptophyta > Magnoliopsida > Santalales > Viscaceae > Viscum > Viscum album. Next base: position 520,576,201 of record OY728161.1, on the reverse strand, counting down.
GAGTTCTTTGAGATTGATAAAAAGGATGATGAAATAGTTGGTACCTACGAGGTAAATTTTACAAGACTTTTGAGATATCCTTCTGGCATTATCATCCAACATAAAATTATGGTTTATCAATTATTCAATAGATTAAAATCAAGTCTTCTATGGGAGTTATCTATAAGTGGCATCGGTAGCTACAACAAGATTGTGTGTTGTGCTATCAATGTGGAAATGGAAGTTGGATTTAAATATAAATATTATGTTTATGATAAGAAAAATAAGATGGAGTTTAAAATAAAATATAAAAACCATAGATAATTAATGATGAGTGTTTCATTATTCTCAATGTGTGGAAAGAATCAAGGAGGAGATTGTCTTATGGGGACTTGAAAATGTTTTAAGTGTGGGAAAGAAGGTCATTGAGAAATTGATTGCTGGAGTGATAGTAAAAATATAGATAATGATGAAAATATATAATAGGATAAACAGAATGAACCTCCCACAATTAAATGTTATAAGTGAATGGAAATGGGTAATTATGAGAACTAATGCCTTAATTCAAGGGTTATCGATGATAATCAATTTCAGCAACCTCTTAAGGTTGAACATAAAGTGAAATCACATGAGATCACTATTGGTGATATGTTTTTTGATAATAAAGTGATGTAATTATTGAGTTATTATGTAATGGAATTCATGAATAATGTTTTTCAATTAATTTTATGGTATTATAGTGTAAGGAAAAATCTATGGATTGGTCTACTAAAGTTATTTCTTAAGGATTAAAAACAATATGTTTAATGGTACTAGTAAAAATGAAATATGATTGAGGTGTTAAGGTGATAATTTTAATGAATATCTTATTAAGGGAAATATTACCCTTAATATGTTCATTATTTTATGAGAATGGTATATGGGTAATGATATACTAAATATGAATAATTAAATTGGATGATACTAGATACCTTGTAATTAATTAAGGATTTGTTGTCTAGTGGGTTATTCTATCAAGTATGGTTTTTTCAACATTTTGGACATAAGGAAAATATACAACAAATATTGTAATAATGAAACGTTCATATTTTCAATATGGATGAATGGTAATTCAGGTTATTACAATTTTTAATATAATACTTGATTAATGTATCCACGTGATTGGTCTATGACAAATAAGAGATAGTTTATTATTTATAAGGGATCAATGATACATTTTGACCATATCTATTATGTTTAGGAATTTTATCCTTTTGAAGGGTTATAATGCTAACCCTTTATATAATGTTTTATATTAGTCTTTTGATGAGGTTTTAGAGATTAAATTATTATCTATTCATTTGAGGATTCTTTCATATTAGATAACCTATGTTAACTTTTTTATTCTAATGATAACCTATCATTATTTGGAACTCGTGATCTTCTAAAGCTTTACTATTGAAAAATTCACCTTCATTCCTTTGAATAAGAGATGAAGTGGGAATTGATCAGGACACAAAAAAGGATGGTATTGTGCTTATGAAATGTAATGAAATCATGTAAGTATTTATTCTCATGAATATTATTCAACTCTAGAGAATGAATATTAAAACCAAAAAAAATTATTATAGTATCTTCATTTCTGTTTAACCAAATTTCCCCTTAAGTCAACATAGATTTATGGCTTTTTTATTTTTATCTTTATCTTTAACATTTTTCTATCACTCTCCATCAGAACTTGATAGTTTGATTTATATTCTAAGTTAATGTATTCATGTGAATGTTTTAAAATTTGTAAAGCCAATTATGGGTAAATTTGGGTAATAATTAAATTTCTAAGATTACATTTTTAAAAGGAAATTTTTCTATTCGTTTTTATGATGTGTGTTTTTATGAAAAAAACTTGCATGTATTTATCCTTTGATAACCCAGATGAATTTCGTGGGAGAAATGCATTTTAATGGGGGTAGAATATAACACCCAAATATATTTATGTAATATTTATATATATTGTTTTATTTATTTGATGTCTTTTATTACTCACAATACCGATTTATATTGTGTTACACCCAATATAGAGTTTATACGAAACATCATTTTATTATAATAATTATTTAAATAAGAAAATTATAATCTCTCTTTTAGGATGAAAGGTATAAAAATTATTAATTAAATTATGAAATAATATTTTACACACATATATATATTTATTTCAAAAAATAACAATAAATTAATCTTGAAAATTTGAAAAAATAAAAGTAATTTTTTTCTGAAGAAAATACTAATTAAATGTGCACAAGTGGGTTTTATTCCAATAGATAAAAAATTCACCCTTAATGGATTAGTATTAAAGCTATATATATATATATATATACTATCTAATTCTTAACATTCATCCTATATATTTTCTAGAAATGATATAAGAACAAATCATGTTATACGTATAATCGAATTCATTTTCTTAAAATGTAGTTATTCCACATTTTGATGGATCAATTATTTTAATTATATTTTTTAAAATTTTATAAATTATATTTTAAAAAATAAATTTCTTATTTGAAATTGGGATAACAAAATATACCTTTGTTGATTTTTTTTGTATTTTTATGGTAAGTTTCATGTTTTGATGAATAGTGAAATACTATTTTTTATTAAAAACGTTTTTTTAAATGTATTTACATGGTAAAATGATGTTTTAAATTTGTTTAAAATTTTATTTAGTTAATTATAATTTAAAATATTATAATTATGGTTTTTTAAAATGATTTTATGCCTCAATTTATTAAAAAAAACATTTTATGTTTTAAAAGGGAATTTTTCCAAGAAACTATTTTTCATGTATTTTTACTGGTTTTATTTTAAATTAAATGATGCATCGTATGTGTAATGAATTTGATAAATAAATGTAAAATTTATATTCTAGAGGTAAAATTTCAGTAAATAGGTCCCCTTTTTCAAAATATTTATAGTAACCGTGGTAAATTTGTTTCCCATGGTAAATTGTAAATTATGTAATTTGGGTTAAAAATAAACATTAAATGATATAAAATGACTGTAAAACATGAAAAAAAATTATTGGATGAATATAAATAAACCCTTATCATGTTATGATTAAAATTAAGACATTCACTGGACACTCATCCATGAAAATGACTTATATAATATTTAAATCAAATAAAGTCACAAAATGTGACATTTTTTCATTAATATCCCTTATGTGTCCACATGGGGAAACATTTAGGCTATGAATGAAACTCAATGATAATTTTTTTATTTAAAAACATATTTTCGTGTACTAATATTATTTTTGACGTTTTGGGATACTTGGATGAAATTATGATTTTTATAATATTTTATTTAATAAAAATTTAACGATGTCATATTCATGTCTTTAATAATATATCATTTTTAATATAGGATTACCAAATATATATACTTCAATAAAAATTCTATTATTAAATACTAAATGTTTATCTTCATCATAGTAATTTTTTTAAAATTTTTAGTGAAAAAATAAGTATATTAAATAATTACATAACACTGATGTGGGAGTTATTTTATTAATAGAAATATTAAATAAATGTTACAAAAAATATTAAAATAAATATAATTAGATATAATTAATCATAATGATTTATTTTATAGTTGACCATATCCTCTTAGATATATTATAAAAAAATTTGGATCGAATTTGACTTGTTATATTGATATTTTTAAAAGTCCAAATAAACAATTTTTTCAAAGTTGACAATAATGATATTTTATCAAAAATAATAAATTATTAAATTATTTGAAAAAAATAAAACATCATTAAAAATTCAAAATAATTAAAATATGTTAGAAAATATTAAAAAAATCAATTATTATCTAATCAACCTCGCATAATTAAAAATTATAGCCTTTTAATATTGAAACATTTGTTACCTTCGTTAAATTAAAATAGGTTAGCTAAGGGATAATCCAAAACAATAATGTTTAAAAAAAATACCAAATATTTTCTAAAATATATTGGTCAATGATACTAACACATTATCTCAAAGTATATTATAATCCATGATATTTATTTGTTATTTTAATTTACATTTAATTTTTTATAAATTTTGTATTTTGAAATTTTCAAAATCACCCCTCACCTCAATTATAAAAGGGAACCTCTTCCTTCACTTCATCACATCACATTGAGCCTCAATGGTCAACCATACCCTAAAAAGTTATCTTTTAAAATTCTATTGAAATGGTTTAGAGATTCTAGTTTTCTCAAAATAATAACCCTATAATCACTAAGAGGAGATATAAAGGAATTTTTCCAGGGAAAAGGTAATCGTCTTTACCAAATCCATAAAGGTAATTTCATCTTATACTTACATTTTCATGTTTTTTTCAATTATAAATAAATAAATCAACTATCACATATATTCTGATACACCATTATGATTATGAAACAACCGTATTCCACCTTTTATCCATCCTAAAAAAAACTAAATCACTAAGCATGCGTACGTACGGCTTACCATCTCCACACCATGGTGTAATCTGTTTTACATCACCACATTAAATAGATGATTATAATGAAGGAAAAAACACATATTTATGTTAATTATAACATGATATTGATTCTGGTAAAATATATACACCATCCACTTTCATATCATTTCATCATTAAGGGAATGATATCGTCGCTCTTGCGTACGTAGGGCCTACTCTCTCCACGATGTGATGAGATTCATTCAACATTATCACCATTAAAGAATGATTATATAATGTATTGAATGACTAAATATGATATATATTTCTTTAAAATAATTCTGGATATCATATAACTATATACTATGAACATGAACCATGACTTATACAACAAAACATTCATAGGAAAATAAAGCAGTTAACACCCGAAAGAAGAGTAATAATGAAATATTATTAAAAAACTGGTGAGAATATGATAATTTATGATATCATAAATTTGAATATTTATCTATAATTAGTTAATATAATTATTTAACAAATTATATAGTATGGTTTGATATGAATGAATGAAATCATACCTATAGTAAGGGATATTTGCCTCAATTTTATTTTTGTGGGACACATTCCTAAACACTACATATTTCTTTTATGTGGTGTATACACTTCCCATGAATATATATTATGAGTCTAATTATAAAGATTATGGTATTTTCTTATATATATATATATAATTTTTTTTCCTTTCACCTGCCATTCGATTCTACAAATTATAAATTAGTAATGGTTAATTTAAAAATCTAATTATTATCAGAGGTTGTTTTATATAAGTATTTTCTAGTGAATATTTAACTTCAATGTACATGTTTCTAAAAATTGTTTTCAAAAATATTTCTATAATCTTATAAAATGGTTTCAATTAATTTTTACCAATTTTTACTAAATGGTTTGAATGGATTCATTCATTTGTTTTCCTAACAAGGTACTTTTTTTACTTTTCCATAAAAAGTACGAGAGGAATGTTTTTTAAATTATATGGAATGAATGGATTTCTATGCTATCATGATTTCATCATTCCTTGAAGAATAAATTATAACATTAAAAGTTTATTTAAAATGGAAATTTTTTCTTTTAAAATTGTGGGGAATTTTTATAATATATTATGTTTTCAAAGAAAAAAGGATATTTTCCTCCAAAATTATTTTCAAGTGATACCTCAAAATTATTTTTCATCCTCGATAACATTCAATAATGTTTCTTATTTTTAATGGGGATATTTTTCAAGGATATTATCCCTATTATTATTGTGGTTTGTTTTTGTTTTTGATGGAATGAAAACTAAGAAACCCATTTCTTATCCACAGGTTATGTTACGATTGAATGATGTTTAAGGAATCCATTTAATTTGATGGGTTCTAATATGATGAACGATTTATTTTCTTATGACACACATACGTATGGTTTTCAATAGGTGATGGGTGGGACATATATATCATTCCAATGCATTGGTTAATGATTTATATATAATAATATAGATAGGGATGTAACTTGAAATGAATTCAGTTGAATAATACAGGACTAGAACATGAAATAACCTCGATTCTGTAACATATGGATGGAATGGGGAGTGAACCTTGTTTAGTAAAGGACGTTTTCTACTATGATAGTCCTGTAAATGAGACTTTAATAATAGGGAAATTTTTTTCTATGCTTATATGTATGCCAAAATTTCATGTATTATGTTATGATATATGGGATATGTTATTTATAAACTTCTATGATTTATCCCATGACATGATATGTTAATTTTTAATATGGAGGATATAATTTTCAAATGTTTTTTTATGTTGTTATGTATCATGATCTTGATTTTATGTATAAATACCTTGTTTACCATTAATGTGAATCTGACCTCACAACTTTCATATGTTTCTTTTCCCTAGTTTATGAATAAAGGTTTTAGGTAGGAATACAAATAGTGAAGAACATTATTGGAAATATTGAATATTTTTTACCAGACTAGAAGAATGTGTTTGATCATTAAAAAGTCACTAAAATATTATTATCCTCAAGAATTTGTTTTTTTAATACAGTGAATATTCATCTAAAAATATGTAATAACCATGTACATAAATCTTAGGTCGTTATACCCATGAGGCGTAGGCTATCACATTATCATTTTGTATGAGTAGACAACCCAAGTCTTTCAATTAAGTATCATTGTATATCAAAAAACATTTTCCACTTGTTTGTAGTGTGAGTAAAGGGTTAATTAATATTGTCTAAATTATATCCTTGAATATTTCCTCACATTCTTCCTTATATACATATTTTAACCCATTTCATGTTAAATTAGTCAGTAATTTATAAAATAATGATAAATTTCTAAAAATACGTTAGTAGTACCCCATTAATCCATGAAATCTATGGCTCTCTATAACACTAGTGGGTTAGGTACATTCTTTATTAATGTTTATTTTTGAAGGATCCACAAAAATTTGCATACTTGTGATCATCTTCTTTATGAATGTGACCAGACTAATGTATAAGTCACACTTTCTAAACATGGAATAGAATTTATCCTTCCTTAATTTCTCCATCACAATCCCTAGATATTCTTAATGTTCCTCCTCTCTCTTGGAGAATATGATAATATTGCTGACAAACACTACCATTTATTTTTAAGGTATTTTATAAAGTATCTGTTCATAAAATCCATGAAGATTGGAGGGTAATTAATAATGCTAAAGAGAATCACTAGAAAATGATAGTTCCCATACTTTTTACATAAAGTAGTCTTCTAAATATCATCCATATTCACAATTAGTTGATGTTATCCTGAAAAATGATTGACCTTGGAGATGTAATGAGCTCCTAACATTTGATCAAACAAGTTTCCATTCCTTGGAAGAGGATACCTGTTATTTATGTGGATATTATTGAGCTCTTGTTAATCATTACACATCCACATTGATCAATACTTCTTATTGAAAAAGAGCACTGAAGCACCCCAAGATGATGGACTATTACATATGAACCCTTTATCCCTGTGATCATGAATATTATTCTTTAACTCCTCCAGATCAATAGGGGATATCCTATCAGGAAATTTTGATATTTCATTGTCTCTAGGTATATGTTCTATTCATAACTCATCCTTGTGATTTGGTGGATGTATAGGTAACTCTTTCGAAAATATATCATTGTATTCCCTAACAATGTGAATTTTTTCTAAGTTGTTACCATCCTTTGACTCAATATTTTGAGTGAGGTATACTTCTCTATAAGTTATCAACACCTATACTATTGATGTATTTTTCAAATTAGATCCATGGTATTCCTTTCATTTATAGAGGAGAATGGGATGGATCTGAATATGAAACGATATTTCCTTTTCCAGAAATTTGTTGTCTGTTCTGTATAACGAGATCTAATCCATACATAATATAACATAAAATTCATCCAAGGGAAGAATTATGATATTTTATGAAAGACTCTCCCCATATATTCCAACATGATATGAGTCCAACACTTCAATTTCAATGATCTAACCATTGGTTTTCTTATGGACATCTCTAAATCAAGATATACGGGATTCAATTCTATAGTTCTAGAAATCATGCAAGTTATAAAGTAATACGTAGAACCATAATCAGATAATTGTATTTATATTCTTTATTGAATAAAAAGTGTACCTTGTATGACTTCAATTTTTTTTTTCTCTAATTTAGTAGGAGTGATTGTATAACTTTCCCTTTATATATATTTTTTTGTGGCTTACGACACTGATTACCCTCAAGGAGTCTAGGTTTAGTGAAATGGATTATATAGTTTCATTTCTCCCTATAGTTGAATAATTGAACCATCAGTGGAGATTTTTTCCCCATTCATTATAGATGTGTTCTTCATGTCTCTTAGATATTTATTAGCATATTGGCCTTCTCTTTAAAATTGTACCATTTCTATATCCATTTTTGTAAATTCCAATGATCTTTCTCCCCAAATTTTTGACACATTTTATTTTGGATCCTATACTTTTTTTCATTTTACCCACCAGTATGAAACTACATTCATCTCTTCATATCTCCATAATCCTGGGAATATTCTCTAAACTTCATCTCTAATTTGTTATTATATCTAACCACTTCTATATAAATCCCAATGTATTGGATATTTATACCCATTCGAAGGTGTAGTTTTAAGCCACTAAGGAATCCTTCTATTTTTCTATAATTATTGATAACCTAATCAGAGGTTTACATTTCAGGACTTGTGAATATTTCTTTATAATCTCTTACAGATTCAAATTCATTTTTCTTCAGCTGTTTGAATTCTATCTCCAAATTTGTTGGAATAGTTTGAGTGAAATACAGGTTATGAAATTTTTTATTTATATATTCCCACTCCATCACTTCTATTTATACCTTTTTTGTGTTCTTTATCAATTACCACCATTGATCAGCTTCTAATTATAAAAGATAGAGATCCATATTCAACTTCTCTCTCTTATAATGGTGGAGTAATGGTAATTTCTTATCAATTGAGTTAACCCATTGATCCACAATGACTGTATCAAAAGAACCAATATATATTGGTGGTATTTTTCACATAAAGGACTTAATGGATAACATATCCTTCTTAGGTGAATGAATACCTTACATGTGTTTCATTTAATTTTTTACAGCATGATACAATAGGGTAAGCATCACCATAATTTTTTTAACTCAACATCTCATGCAATTGGGGATAGCCTTCTGAAAATCATTCCATTTTCCCTCAAATGACTAATTTTATTGGTTTATCTTGGTTCCCACCATTTTATTATATAAAAAATGATTTATCAAAAACTATTTCATCAAATAAATAATGATTTATCATTTTAGGAAATTAAAACCAAATGAATATATTATAGGATCCCTATGTTTTTCATTTTTTTTTAAAAGATTCATATACTCGACCTAATATTAATGGTTTTTCCTAATATTCTATAATCCTAATTTCAAAATTGAATGAACTATTCTTTGATTCCATCTATAGTGATCCTACTATTTCTTACATGATTGTTATATCATTTTAAAGACAATCCACATAAATGTTTTACAAAACCATGACTTAAACATTTTGTGCCTTTAGAAAATTAGTACCATACATAACATGAACATAATAACCCATAATAATTTATCTTAAAAAATATTCCTTATCCTTATGAAGATTAAATTTTCTATAGTACATATTTTCAGTTGAGTATATACATTAAAGAAATGTGGTGAGCCAAAAACTCATTAAGATGGAGAAAAATGAACATGAATCAATATAACATTGTTGAGAATAATCATCAACATCATAACATATGAATATTATCATCATCATAACAATGATAAGAATCATTATTTAAAGGAATGAAATTTTTTAATTCATAAAAATAAAACATCATGTCTTAGTGGTAAAATACCACACATAGTTGTGAACAAGGATCACATCATGTTCACACATAACATATGTGAATAATTATAACATCGTAATTTTGAAAAACAATTATAGAATAAATTTAATGCATATATCACATTACCTCATGAGATACATCACATTGTACAATGAATTGTAGGGCTGTATAATTCTAGTCCCACCCATCACATCATAATAGTTAGATAATAATGCATGACACACGGAACGTATAACATTCACAACCATGAAATAACCCATGGAAAGGAATGGGTTTAATAAGTATTTAATAAATCATACATTCAAGAATTATATTTTGTTTTACCAAATGGAAAATTGAAAAACATACTTTGTATAGGAATCGTCAATATTTAGTGAAGAATAAACATTATCGGGAGGAGTTAAGACGTGTTTTGGAATGAATAGTTATTTTGGAAAATCATTATATTTGTCATAAAAAATATGGAAACATGTATGTTCTCGAAAAAAAGGGAAGAACATTTAAATTAAATTTTTGGAGCATAAAATGAATATCAGCATTGAAATATAGCATGAAAGATGAATAACCCAATGAATGGGAGTTGGGTTCTATAATCCCATTATTTATGTTAACATAACTATTCAGTTGTACTAAATATCATAGAAAATAAAATTATATTCATTGATAACATTTTTTAGCACATATTTTACATTAATTTGATTTATAAAAAATTTATTACGTCTATTTATAGTCATTTTGATGAGTTATATAGATTAATATCATCATTTTGGGAGTGTTCATTTTCAGTTTTATGGTCAGTTCCCTTGCGTAAAAAAATTTTGGGGGTCATTATCAACTGGTAATAACATTCAAAAAAGTGAAAGTATTTATAATTAATTAAATTATTTAAGTTTATATTTTCTCATATACCATTTGATTATATGTTATGATGATGATTCATTAGATAAAATGTTGATGAAAATGTTTTAATTTATTTTGGCGGTTATTATGACCATGAAGAACTTGTATCATTTTATATAATAGCATGTTTATATATTGGATACAGTACATGATCAAAGATATAACATGAATTTTAAAAAAACATTTTTCGCATAAAATGGTTTTATGAGAATCCTTGATGTTGATAATGGAAAAAAACTCTTTTTCCACGATGATGGTGAATCGATACATCACGGATGATGTTTTGATTTTTTTTAATGAAATAAGAAGAGAAGATATTTGATAATGGATTTTAAATTAGGATAATAAAATTCTAGTATATATTTAAAACTGGATATATCATTCCACTATATATAGGAGAGGGGAGGATAGGATAACAGATGAAAATAAATTAAATGAGAATAAGGTGGATTTTACCTCTTGAGTATTTTTTTCTTAAGAAACACCTTAAATAAATTGGGATAATTCTTTTTTTGAGATCATTGACTCTTGTAAGTGGGTAAGATTATTTAAAAAGTAATTGGGAAAAATTTAGCCATGATTTAATGATTTTGAGGTGTAAAGAAAATATATAGGGAGGGTGATATTTATAGTAGAGGAGAGCGGTGTCTTTTGATTATTATATTCATCTTTGATTTATTTTACCCCAATACTATCAATAGTGTTCATTACCAAGACTAAATACAATAAAAAAGATAATGTGAGCTCTATATAAAGTCTGTTACATTATCAATACATCATCCATGACACAAAATTTCATGTATTGAGCTTATATCCTAAATTATCGTATTTCACTATTCATCACAAAATCAACTAATTTAGAAAAATCCAAAAAACACATCCTAACCATTCTTCAACATATATAATTAAAATATGGACTCCATTTTAAGAAATTGATTTTATAAATATGATAAATGTAATTTTGAATTACAATCATCATTTATTTAGAATATATAAATTTTACTATTATAACCTATTTTATGAGACATTAAAAAATTAATTAAGGTCTCCTAAAATTATCTTTTAACTGTAATACAACAAAATATTGATTTAATGATATATTTTATAAAAAAATTCTTTTAAATCGTCTGATTATTTATAAAATTTTAAATAATCATTTACATTTTTCAAAAAATACCAACACTTAATTTATCATTTTTAAAACAATTATTTATTTATTCCAGAATATAATTATATCATATTATTATTCATAAGATGCCTAAATTTTAATAATACTTTCATATGTGAGGTTACTGTTATAATTTCCAAATGAAAATTATAAATTTTTATATTAGTATTCCAATTGTCGGGATACTATTCCATTTTTATAGTCTCCTTAATTTTTATAAATGCTAATTATTTCATTATTCATTCATGAGAATAATTTCTTTATGGATTTTTTTATGTGGAATATGTGTTTTATAACATAATTCTAATAAGGTAAAATGATGTGTCTTTAAATTTTACACCCAATATATCCTATGATCATAAACATGAAATATGACACAAAACATTAAAATTTCAAAATACTTGAATCATAAGAATTATAATTCATCATAACTCAATCATGAACCATAATATCATGTCATAAGTGTGCGAAGATTCATCATAATTATAGAAACCATTTTTTATATAAAGGTTTACTACCAAGACCATTGGATAATGAATCAACACCTTCTTCACATGATTGATCATGCACATTTACTTGTTTCCCAAAACGAATAAAACACAGGGACTTTTTTCCCATTACAGATAAAGCACATCGACTTGTTTCCCATAATAATCCCATAAGATATAATACATTACCAAATAAATTGGAGGTTACTAAGGTCCCACCTATCACATAACATCACCATAAATATTCATTATACAAGGTAAAAAAATCATTCATCGTATAAAATCCTATAAAAAACCGGTTTCAGAAACAATACGTCATAACAGGACTCATAGAAATAAAACTGGATTCGTAAAAATAATTCCCCTGTAAAAATGAAAAATTTATAGAAAATATAAGAATGGTATACTTTAATAATATCCCCATTAAATCATATGTAACATCAAATAATGTTTTCTTATATTGAAAATGATTTTAAGAGATTACTTGGAATAATTCTGGAGGAAAATAACCTTTCAATTTTTGAAGAGTTTATTTTTAAAAAATCTGCAAAATTATAATGGAAAAACATAATTTGAAAAGAAACTTGAAAAATTGTAAATGAATAATAATAAAATTATGTAATAATGAGAGAAGGAGAATATTCTCAATCCATATTTTTTTAAAACAATCCTTCTAAATATATTTTTTAGAAAACTCACATACTACCACATTTTGAAAATGACAAACAAGATTCCTTTAAAAATGATTTTCTTAATTCTAAAATGGGTAAAAATGATTTAATAAAATATAAGAGTAATTGTAAAAACAGTTTCGAATATTTTTTTGAAAACATGGACAAGGAAGATAAATATTCACTATCAAATTCTTAAATATAAACAATCCTGAATAATGATGAGATTGTGAAATAAAACCATATCACTTGGGTATCTTTGGAATCTTCATCCACAAAATTGAAATAAAATTAAATTAAATTTTTGATAAAATTAAAATAATTATATTAATGATTAAATATATCAATGTGTATGTATATACACTACAAAAAGGAAGTATGTGATTAATATGGGATATTCCACATAGAAGTAAATGTGAGATGAGAAACCCTTAACTCGGGTATCTCCATTCTTTGATCACGTTGAAACCTAATATATAAAAATATTGATTTGTTATATATTTATTCTTTAACAACATATATATTATAGAATTCATGATTTATTAATAAAAAATTATCACTTTTTTATTAATAATTTTTTGTTAATATCTATGTTTTGGGTGATAACTACTTCATTTTCCAATCATGTTTCAGATTGATAGTCTCAATCCTTATACTTTGATAGTGGACCCATCAATTACAGAATTTTAATAATGGTAAAAATATAATATATATATATATATATATATATTGATTATATACATCCTAACAATCATTCATAAAAAATAGAGATAAAAAAAGAATTACACCATTCATGGAGACAGCAGGACATACATACGCATGCGCGATACTATTACTTCTTATTTGATTGGAAATAGGGTGTGTAATGGGTTTTTCATAATCATAATAAAATTTCATAATATTGAGGATTTTAAAATGTTATTTTATTTTAAATATAATATATTTAGATGTGGTAAATAAGAGTTGAAATAAAATTTGATCTATTAGAGTGATTACCTCTTCTTCAAATTGAGATATTTAGATCTATTTTAATGGGATAGAGGGTTGGGATTATTGCGAATCCAAAACCTCTATAATGTGGATATATAAGTTTATAAGTGAACTTTTAGGGATTGGTTGGTCTCAGATGATTTATATAGTGTAATGAATTGAGGGATGTTATGTCCTTTAATAATTGGGGTGAGGGAAACTATAGGAATTTCAAAAAATATTAAGTTATAATAAATTTGATATAATGTAAAATACATCAAAATGATAGAGAATTAGATTATATGGTGGGATACGGTTTTAATATTATCATCAAATATTTTTTACATAGGTTTTGGTGTAATTTTAAACCTTATCATTTTGATTAACCATTAGTTAGAATATTTTAAATTTCACTATGTCAAGAACTTCTTCAATAATAGAAAGATATAATTATTAAGTATAATATGATAATTGGATCCTATATTTCAGATTTTTTAAATTTTATAACATATCATAATTATATTCTATTACTTAATTTTTTTTAAATATTTTATGTTATTTAACAAAATAATATTTGGTAAAATATAATTATTATCAATTTTGATACCATTCATTACTTTGACATTAATAACTTCAAGAAAAAACATAAAATTCTGACGGATTATTTTATGAAATCACCAAAATGTCAGGAAAATCTCTAAATTATTTTCATAATCTTAATTATCTCATATTATAATTCTTTTGATATTTTTAATAACATTTATTTTTTTCATTAATTGAATAAGTGTAGCATCAATGTTGTGTACATATTTAAGGTACATATTTAACTCATAAAAATTATAAGTAAATTACAATAATTTAATAATTTAATTATGAAAAAAAATATTAATATTCATTCAAAACTATTTTTAATATGTAAACAAATAAATGATATTTAAAACTAAGGGAGTGACATTTTGTAAATAACTTTTATTATAATAGTATATAATTCATTTTCAAGGAAAGATCTCCATTAATTAATTAAATTTCATACCTTAGGAGTTTATGTTCAAATTTCATTCATCAAATAATAATTATGTTTAAAAATTATATCTTTATAATATATTTTTAATCGAAACTTACCTGATTTATAATTTTACAATGTGATAGATGTTTTCCATAGTTACTAATCATATTAACAAAATATAACTGGGGCTTAATTATCAAATTTATTCCTCCTTATTATAAATATGAAAATAATATTATATAATTAAATATATATATATATATATAATTATATAATTTTAATTTATATCCTAAAAATATGACAAAAACAACTTTTTTGGATGAATACATTTTTTATGCATAAATCTTGTATTATGGTTATCCTATACATAGAAAAAATATTTAATGTTAAAAAAATTTGATTAAGTAAATAATATATAAATATCATTAAAATCATTTAAAAATATATATTAATTCTATATTTCGAAAAGAAATTCATTTTACACATAAACCAAATTTTTTTTTAAGAACATCACTTATATTTTAAAACTGTTTTTGTTTTATTTTATAATCATTTGATAACTCGTAAATTATTTTATAAATTTATAAATCATATATTTTTCATAATTTATATATTTTTATTAATTCTTAGAAATATAACATCTAGGTGATAATATAAAAATAATATTTCAATAATGTTATGTGGTTTGTTTAGACATGTTACTGAGTGTAACGAAATTTGTTGATGAATTCAAATTATTTATAAAGAAAAATTTTAGAAAAATATCAAGGTGTTATATTATACCCCACATTAAAGAAATTTAACCCTTGAAATTAGAAACTCAAATACAAATAGTTTAGGGTGCCTATGCCTTATCATATCCATCGGTTCTAACACAACTTCCTCAAATCCATGGTTTCACCATAAAACATTTACCAAGAAAGTGGTATTTTTTTGTAGAACATTCTTGTAACATCCCATGTATTTATAGAATAATACATTTTCATATATATTAATATTTTTAAATTTAAAATTAATTTTATATTAAATGGGACAATATTTATGATAGTGTACCCGACACACAATAATGGGTTTCTCCATAATCTTACATTTCCCACAACACTGAGTTATACCAAAGAATAATACAATAATATTATCATTATTTCCAATAATAGTTAACTCCAAGCTATTTTATTGGAGCGAATGAACAGAATTAACTATATTATTATTTAATATGTTTTTTAAATGATTTTTACTTTATCCAAGAAATTTTAGAGGAATAAAATGAGAATGAACCTAATATTAATCAAAAAAATACTCTAATATTTTTAAAAGGTAATTTTACCACATTTTAATTGAGAAATTTTAAAAAAAATCCTAACTTTTATAAATTCTATTTGAAAAAATAAAATTATTATTTAGAAGAATAACATCAAAATTTACTTCGGTTGAAATTTTGGTATTTTTCAAATAAAATGCATATTTTTATGAATAGTGAAAAATACTGCATTTTAATTCAAAACTCTTTTTTCATCTAATTTATTTATATAGTTATATTATCCTTTTAGTTGTTTTTAAAGTTTAATTATATTAAGTTTTTATCATTAATAAAATTATTTTCATTGTAAGTAATTTCATATTTAACTTGGACATAAACACATGTCAATCTTTTGATAGTTTTTACTTCATAAAAACTTGCTTTCTGGTTTTGAAAACGAGAATTAATTTTAAAGTAATTACTAAAAATTATTTGTTTTGATTTTGAAAAAATGGATTCTGTATTTGGAATTACAAGTTCCAAATTTTTTAAATAGGTACCTTTTGTTTTTGGACATTATGAATAGTAACTTTAGTAATTATTTTCATTCACCATGGTTAAAGGGTAAATCAATAAATGAGGGTAAAAAATAATATTATAGTAATATAAACTACCCTAACATGTTTAATAATCCTATTTTATGATATATGGAAAACCACAAGCATCCTTGGTTTGATTTTAGGACCCCCATAGAGCCACTTGGGTATGATAATGACCTTTTATAATTCTTATTTTAAAGAAAAGGGAAATATAACATAAACATGTATCTTCTAACATAAATAATTTTAATTTGGTTTATATTAAAGATATATTTTACTATAAATAGTCATTAGAAATATAAAAATATTTCATACATCATGGTATTTTATTTATAATTTTTTGATATTGAATAAATAATTTTAATTATGACAGAATAATGATTTAGTGATTACCTTATTAATGAAAGATTCAAAAAAATGATATTATAAATATAAAAATAAATTTTATTTAAACATTTTCATGGAATAAAAAAAATTGATTCCATTAACATGTTAGGAATTAGTTAATACCTTTATTTACAAAGAATAATGTTTTTATGAATTTAAAAAAATCAATTACTAAATAGTATCAAAATTGACATAAATGAGTTTTTAAAACAAATACTATTTTATTAAATGATATAATAGTCCAAAAAATCCAAAATTATACAAACGGACTTATATAATGTTAAAAATGTCATTAATGATCCACATTTTTTTCTACTGTCATTTTATAAAAAATATATTAACCATATATTATGAAAATACCAGAAAATATGGTAAGAGTTAATGTTCTTAACTATGGGTCAAAGGTAAACGATAAGGTTACTTTTATGAACTAAAATTTACTAAAACCTATTTTTTTAGAGTATTTAGACCTATACTCATCTTATACTCAAAAATTATAACTTTTCAATTATTATAATCAAAAAATAAATTTATTATAAAATAATATTTCAAGACTTTTCTAAAGTACCCCCCCCCCCATCTTTTAAAAGGCCACCACCTCTACTCACTTACTAACACCTCTAAATCCCCTTGTATAATCAAAAATAAATTAAAATAAGCTCTAAATATCCCTAAATTACTCTTAAAATCATTAACTTGTAAAGAAGGAAACTCAAAGAAGCCTTTTGGCTCAAATCAAAAGGAGTCACCCAATTTTGAGGTAACGCCTTCTCTCAAAAAAAATTCATTTATTTTCATTATCCACCCAATATGATCTATTTAGTACATTATTTTATAACAAAAACAATATAATTAACATACTAGGATTTTTTATGATCATTTCATGACCTACACTAACACACACCTCCAACTAATTGATATAGAACATACTGTTTCTGTGTATGGTGAACTACTGCCTCACTAAATGATGATTGTTCAATTTTCTCCTACCACCTCTCATGGTGGAAATTATGATGGAATGTAAGAACTCGGTTTTTGCTATGAAAGACTTTGGAATATTCTTGATGATATTCCAGAGCAGCGCCTTCAGACGGCGTGCGATTCCGAGCCCCGGAGTGGCCGTAATTAAATTTTCAGTGCGTTCACACTGGAAACACCAAATAAATATGATAACTCCTAAACGGAGTTCCAGATCACTGATCTGAGGGTACGGATGGGTCCGGAATGGGGTGTTTACCCTAAGAGCGACATAAAACATGTCGGTGGGGGATGTTTGGACCTCCCGCCCGCTCCCGGAACGTTAAACGGATAAATAAATTAAATTAATTCGTTTAATGTTGAAACGCAGGTATCATTTAAATGGTGGGTCGTATTGAGAAACCGAGGGAACCGTTGTGTTTGGAATGTGTCGTTTACCCTAGGAGGGGCATAAGTTTCGCGGGCGCGGGCCGTTTGTGAAAAAATGGCCCCATGGGCATTTCCGTAATTTAGCGGCTTCGGACGTTAAATTTTATAACATTTGAACGGGGTCTCGGATTAAAATTCCGAGACCGCCGTTGTACTCGGGAGGTGGTGTTTACCCTAGGGTAGGCTTAACCTCAACCCTGCTGAGGGTTCGGGTTCGGACCGACGGGCGGGTGGTTAAGCGTTTTCTATTTAAACGCTTAACTCATCCCCTTCCTCCCCTCTTCTCCCCTGGCGCCAGCAGCTCCCCACAGCGAAGGAGGAAGCTCCCCTCCATCACCTCCTCCTCTCCGGCAAGGCGTGGCTCCGGCGGATTGCCCGTGATGCTTCGGGAAACACCCACGAGGTAGGATGTTGCGTTTGCATTTTCTATTCCCGTACCTACTTTGAGCTTGTTTTGAACTGTCGATTCCTTGTCAAAATTTTGATCACAGCCCATAAATGCGTAGTATACATTTTTATCTCTCCAACGCATTTTTCGGAATCAAAATCCGAGCTCGGAGGAGGCCGGGGTCGATCGTCGAAGGTTGTGGGTTTTTCTGGTGGTCTGGCGAGGGCGGACGGCGTCCGGGCGAGGCAGGGGCGTCAGCGGGGGTGTCTGGCGGGCGTCCACGGGTGTCTGGCGGGCGTCTGCGGGCGTCTGGCAGAGCGCTCGGCGGGTCACCAGGGAGCGACGACCCCGGGGTCGCGTCGTGCGACCCCTGTGCGGCGACGAAGACCCGCGCCGCGCGGGTCTTCACGCGGCGGCCGCGACAGGCCCTCGTGGCCTGTCTGCGCGGGGACCGAGTGTCCGCGGCAGGCCCACGCGGCTAAGCCGCGGGCCGGGCCAGGCCGGGCGGACCGGGCAGTCCAGGCCGGTCCAGCCCCAGGGGTTATGCCCCCTCCGTGTTCGGACACCCGTACATTCCTCTACGGGTGTCCGTTTTGAGTGTCGTCTGCGGTGGTGGGACCGTATTGACGAGACGGTCTTTTTGAGATGGTTTTGGGAATTTTTAATTCCCGAAACGAGGGGGCGCGGAGGTGTGAAATGTCTTTAAGTAGACGAGCGTTTTCTTCCGGGATTCTTGTTTTGGACGGCACGGACGCGTCCGACATCTGGTTTGAGCGCCGTCAGCGGCGTTGTGACTCTGGCACTGAGGCGGAGGTTTCCAGTGCGGTTCCAGGCGTTGAGGCTGGAGTTGAGGCATGGGCCCCGCGGCCCGTCTTTTGAGCTGCGTGCAGCTAGTAGTGACTTTTTCCTCGGACGTCCATTCGGGGAGTGCGAGCAGTCGATGTTGGGTGTTTTTCCGAGGGCAACGCATTGGCGCAGTCTGCTCGCTGTAATTCCGCATGATGGTACGTGCCCCTCGAGGGCCGTTTCGGGAGTTGACGGTGATTTCCAGCTTTATCACCAGGCGACCATTTTGGACAAGTGAGTAGTCCATTTCGTGTACTTTTTCGAGAGGATCGCAACGGTGCGATCCGTTTGTTGAGTTTCGGGACCGGGATGCGAGTCCCATGTGGCACCGCTCGTGTGCGGTGAGCCGGCATGCACCTTTTTTTCCAGATATCCGTTGCACTCAAGTGAGTAGTGCTTTTGACATGTTTTCCCGAGGGGATCGCAAGGGTGCGATGCGCCCGACTGTTTTCGGGGCCGAGGCTCAGGATCACGGGACGCCGTTCGGGCGTGAGGCGGTGTTGGAGACTTTTTCGTCGGATATCCGTTTGAGGCGAGTAAGTAGTCAATATCGCATGTTTTTTCGCGAGGATTACAACAGTGCGATCCGTTGGGTTGTGTGGAGCCTCTTGCGCGATCTTGTTGAATGTGGAGCATGGAAGGTGCTCTAGTGGTGGTTCGCCCTACCTTGTTGTAGCGGACACTTGGTGTGTGAACGTGAACTCTTGGGAGAGTGATATTAATGGTTCACGTGATGTGGCTGGTTGTGCCTGGGCCTTTGAGGTGGGGTTGTTACGTCACGCCTTCGCATTGACGCTGGGTGTCGTGTGCACGATAGCCTTTGGGCTGGAATGAGGTATACTCCGGGAGTATACGGGAGCGCTTGGAGGTACGTGTGGTTGTTGGTACCTGAGGATGTTTGTGCGCTCATTTGGTGTTGAATTGGGGCCACACGTCGTGTGGGCCCCACGTGCATACAGAGATCTGCTTTGCGTACTTGACCTCTCGCGACGTAGAGGGTCCCTCTGCCCTCGTTTTTTTGACTAGCAGGGTGGAGGTTTCCCCTGGCTTTGTGGTCGTTTGTTTGGCCAGTAGGGAGGAGTTTTTCCCCTAGCTCTACACTCGTTTGTTTGACCAGCAAGGTGGAGTTTCCCCTGGCCTGGTGCTCTTTTGTCTGACCAGCAGGGTTGAGCGGTCTCCCCCTGGTCTTGTGCTCGATGGTTTGGCCGGCAGAGATGGTTTGGTTCCTCTGCTTCTTTGGCTGTGAGGGGTTTCAGTACTGTGCCCTTCTACTGGACTGCGACACCGTCTGCGACTACAGGTGTCCGTGCAGCGTGGGTGTTTTCCCCACTCTCTAGGATGAGATGTCTTGGTCCGCTTCGACAGTGAATCAACGGATTGGAGCAGGATCGCCTTGTGAGGCCTGGGGAGTTTCTCCCATTGCTCTGTGTTCCCTGGTAGAGCTTGGGGTTTCGGTGTGACCAACACTTTACGCGGGCACCGATCCCCTACCCAGGAGGTTGTTCCATCAGGGCTGAGGTTGTTCCAGCAAGGCTGAGGTTGTTTCCAGCAGGGCTGAGGTTGTTCCAGCAGGGCTGAGGTTGTTCCATCAGGGCTGAGGTTGTTTCCAGCAGGGCTGAGGTTGTTTCCAATAGGGCTGAGGTTGTTCCACCAGGGCTGAGGTTGTTTCCCGCAGAACTGAGGTTGTTTCGAGCGGGGCTCGCCAGTGGTGTTTACCGAGCAGTACCATCCAGCAAGGATGGCCAGAGTAGTTCTGGGCTTACCTCCAGCGGGGCTGGGCAGTGGTCCCCGATGTCGGGCTTACCTCCAGCGGTGCTGGGCAGTGGTCCCCGATGTCGGGCTTACCTCCAGCTGGGCTGGGCAGTGGTCCCCGATGCCGGGCTTACCTCCAACTGGGCTGGGCAGTGGTCCCCGATGCCGGGTTACCTCCAGCTGGGATGGGCAGTGGTCCCATCGCCGACTTTAGCCGGGTCTCCATCCAGTGGACTACCCTATTACGGGACTGGGCAGTGAGGCACCCATCGACTTTCCGGGTCTCCCCGTAGTGGGAATCCGTTGACTTCCAGGGATCCTCCAGCGGGGCTGGGTAGGGGTTCGCCTGCCGACTTTGAGTAGATTTATCGACTTCGGGGCAGTGACGAGTTGTGGTTGACGTTCCCCCAGAACACTCAAGTACGAGGAGCGCTTTCCCCCACTGAGACGCGTCCTTGTGACGCGACCTAAAACCGTGCGTTCGAGTCAGTGCCGCCCAAAGCGGATAGTGTCGAGGTGTGGTGATTGAGCCCCTTGGCTTGCGGTTCGGGGCAGACTTGCGGAATGTTGGGCATCGATGGTGTTACTTCTAGGACTGTTAGTTACTCCTTCTTGGGCTGAGCTATGGGACGGAGATCCCCTTACGAGTTTTTTCGGGCTTCTTGACAGAGAATACATATGTATATACCTTGATTCTGGTACCCACTTCTTGGGTTTGGCTACTCTCCTTCCAGGAGAGGCGAAGACGCGCGGGGTATGCCACGTGCTTTCCGTGTCTAGCTTCTCATGGTGGGATGAGTCTACTCTCCTACTATAGGTAGCGAGAGCTCGACGAGAAGTGCATCTTCTCACCGTTCCTAGCTCCTCGTGTTAGGACGAGTCTTCTACGTTTCTCTTGCTGGGTTGAGCTGGACTCTTACTGCACTTTCAGTTGTACTCCGCTACTTTTTTGTTCGCTCTACTTCTCACCCTTCGGTACCTCCTTTTTTTCTCCCTCGAGCCTTCGGGATATCCTACTGAGTATTTTTATACTCACCCCTTCTTGGGCTTTGCCCGCACTTGGTGTGCCCTTGCAGATGACGGACAGGTGGAGCGTGACTTCGGTGGAGCGTAGGAGCTTGGGAGCTTAGACCGCATGTGGTAGTCATGGCCGGGTTCCAGGTGGGAGACCCGTCAGCAGTTTCTTTTTGTTTACCTGTTGCCGGGTTGTGGCACTTTTTGGTTGGGCGTGTGTTTTCCCCCTATCCTTTTCAGTTTGTACTTTGTACTTGTAGAGGTCAATGCACTTTGTGGTATTTTTATAGCAGTTTCCCTTTCCTTTTCTTTGCTTTTCATTACCTTTTACTCTGCACTGTTGCATTGAGTTTGCTGCGTGTGTGTGTACAGGTGCTTAGGAAAAGGCCTCCCCGAGTTATTGTGCCTTCGGCGCTAGTCGCCATCCCCTGGCCTATGTAGGCGGGCTTGGGGTAGTTGCGGCTCGAGCCTGGGTGGGGTCGAGTCGTGACAAAGTGGTATAAGAGGTGGTTCGTTCCTTGGGACGCTGTTCGGACGTCCCTAAAAGAGGAATTGGTTGGGATTTAGGGAAACAGTGTTAAAGTGTCTCGAGAGCGGCTCTCAGGCCAGGGAGTCCAGTGATGGTGCGGCGGCCGACGTATCCATTCACCAGGACCTTGATAACCCGCTTGTCGACTCGGCATGCTGAGACACTTGTTGCTAGGAAAATTGTTTTGTGCATCACATAGGACTGAGTCTTGACTGTCCTTATTGAGTCATCTCCCCATCGTTGTTGTTTTTGGTATATACATATATACTCATCTGACCGCGGCACTCCTTGATAATTTTCAGGATGTCTCCGCGAGGACAGCCAGCCAGGATACCAGCTTTGGTTCGTGATGAAGACCCTATGAGCTACGAGGCCACCGTCCAGGACCCATCATGTGAGCCCCTTTCTCTGGGTGGTCCGGTAGCAGCACCCCCACCTATTGAGCAGCAGGCAGTTTCAGCAGAGCAGGCTGAGCGTGAGCGCAGGTTGCGCGCGCTCCGTGAGTTCCAGCGGCAGAGACCGCTGAGGTTCAGTGGTGAGCCAGACCCTCAGGCAGTAGAGGTTTGTCTTGAGGCAGTGGTTCGCCTTTTCAGGCTTGTGCATACACCGACAGATCAGAGAGTGGCTTTGTCAGCCACCCTTTTTCGTGGAGCATCTTGGCGTTGGTGGAGTCTGGTGACTCAGTTTCTCGACGAGTCGTCACTTTCGTGGGAGGACATTCAGTTGTTGTTTCGTGAGGAGTTTTGCCCCTCCTGCTTGCGCTCCGTTCGGATTCGGGATCTCCTGCAGTTTCAGCAGGGAGGGATGACGGTGGCCGAGTACGCGGCTAGTTTTGCAAACCGTGCATGCTTTTACCCGGACTTGGTCCGTGACAACAACCTCCGAGCGCGGATGTTTGAGCAGGGTCTCCACCGAGATATTCGTGCTGTCATAGTACCTTTGGGCATTTCCACATATACCGGGGTTCTAGAGTAGGCGCTGGTGACAGAGGGATTTCTGTCGCGTTCTAGTGTTGGTGGTGGCAGCGGGCACGTTGGATCCGAGACGTCTGCCGCAACTAGTGGGTGTCGACAAGCAGGACCTCGACGCAAGTGGATTTCTGACAACCGGACTCAGGGGCGTGGTCGTACACCACAGTGGCGCCGGAAGGCCCAAGTGCAGCCCAGAGAGAGTTGGTGCTATGCTTGTGACTGGCGAGGTCACTTGGCACGAGACTACCCAACCCGAGTTGCTGGGAGCTTCGGGCAGGCAGCAGGTGCACCACCACGATAGAGGCAGCGCCGTGATCTGAGTAGTACCCAGAGAGGTGGTGCTAGCAAAGGAGCAGGAGGAGCTGGTAGTGGGGGATGACGTTACGAGGTCTTCCCATCACCACTAGGGGGTCTACGTCAGACTCTGGGAGCTGACAGTTGGGACCGTGAGCAGCCGCGAGCTTTGGATGTCTACGATCCTGCAGAGCATGAGGAGATAAGAGGTATGCTCTACAGCTCTTCTACCTTTGTGCAGTAGAATTGTTAGACTCTGTGTGTGATCTGATTTCCTCCCTTCTCCTTGTTTGATGTGTTACCAGGGTGATGCAGGGTGTCGGGTGTGACCATGTGTTGCTAATGAAAAAGGCGCGAGACCTTTTCCTTTAGTCGATGGTGTTGGCTCCTTCGCCTTTTGAGCATTTAAGAGAGCATCGACTGTGGAGCCTCTAGCGTGACCAGATATCCTTGGGTGTTTCACTATATGGATATTATGAAGGAAGGAATCACCGGGCCTTGTTCTAGGTGCGGGCGGTGATTCCAGTTGCGGCATGTGACGTAGAGGTTTGACCGGGGAGGTGAGCTACCCCCGAGGGCCTTCGGGTTGTTTGAGACCATGTAAAGGGATGGCGAGGCTCTCTACCGCCTTGCCCTAACCCCAAGGCCTGGAGTGGGTGCACGACATTGTCAAGGGACGACCTCGTGTGAACGGATCAATCCTTTGGTCTGTGTGCGGTGACGCAGAGCTATGCGTGGGTTCTTCTGGGTATGGGAAAGCCAGGTGTGCGCTTCATACCCTGTTTTGCTCCCTAGTTTTGCTTTTCGAGGACGAAAATCTTGAAGGAGGGAATGATGTAAGAACACGGTTTTTGCTACGAAAGACTTTGGAATATTCTTGATGATATTCCAGGGCAGCGCCTTCAGACGGCGTGCGATTCCGAGCCCCGGAGTGGCCAGAATTAAATTTTCAGTGCGTTCACACTGGAAACACAAAATAAATATGATAACTCCTAAACGGAGTTCCAGATCAGGGATCCGAGGGTACAGATGGGTCCGGAATGTGGTTTTTACCCTAAGAGCAACATAAAACTTGTCGGCGCGAAATGTTTGGACCCCTCGCCCGCTCCCGGAACGTTAAACGGATAAATAAATTAAATTAATTTTCTTAATGTTGAAACGCAGGTATCATTTAAACGGTGGCTCAGATTGGGAAACCGAGGGCACCGTTGTGTTTGGAATGTGCCGTTTACCCTAGGAGGGGCATAAGATTCGCGGGCGCGAGCCGTTTGTGAAAAAATGGCCCCAGGGGCGTTTCCGTAATTTAGCGGCTTTGGACGTTAAATTTTATAACTTTTTAGCAGGGTCTCGGATTAAAATTCCGAGACCGCCGTTGTGCTCGAGAGGTGGTGTTTACCCTAGGGGAGGCTTAACCTCGACCCTGCTGAGGGTTCGGGTTCGGACCGACGGGCGGGTGGTTAAGCGTTTTCTATTTAAACGCTTAACTCATCCCCTTCCTCCTCTCTTCTCCCCTGGCACCAGTAGCTCCCCACAGTGAAGGAGGAAGCTCCCCTCCATCACCTCCTCCTCTCCGGCAAGGCGCGGCTCTGGCGGATCGCCTGTGAAGCTTCGGGCAACGCCCACGAGGTAGGATGTTGCGTTTGCATTTTCTATTCCCCTACCTACTTTGAGCTTGTTTTTAACTATCGATTCCTTGTAAAAATTTTGATCAAATCCCATAAATGCGTAGTATGCATTTTTATCTCTCCAACGCATTTTTCGGAATCAAAATCCAAGCTCGGAGGAGGCCGGGGTCGATCGTCGAAGGTTGCGGGTTTTTCTGGTGGTCCGGCGAGGGCAGACGGCGTCCGGGCGAGGCAGGGGCGTCGGCGGGGGTGTCTGGCGAGCGTCCGTGGGTGTCTGGTGGGCGTCCGCGGGCGTCTGGCAGAGCGCTCGGCGCGCCGGCGGGTCACCAGGGAGCGACGACCCCGGGGTCGCGTCGCGCGACCCCTGTGCGGCGACGAAGACCCGCGCCGTGCGGGTCTTCACGCGGCGACCGTGACAGGCCCTCATAGCATGTATGCGCGGGGACCGGGTGTCCGCGGCCGGCCCGCGCGGCTAATTTGCGGGCCATCCCAGGCCGGGCGGACCGGCCGGTCCAGCCCCAGGGGTTATGCCCCCTCGGTGTTCGGACACCCGTACTTTCCGCTACGGGTGTCCGTTTTGAGTGCCGTCTGCGGCGGTGGGACCGTATTGACGAGACGGTCTTTTTGAGATGGTTTTGGGAATTTTTATTTCCCGAAACGAGGGGTCGCAGAGGCGCGACGTGTCTTTAAGTAGACGAGCGTTTTCTTCCAGGATTCTTGTTTTGGACGGCGCGGACACGTCCGACATCTGTTTTGAGCGCCGTCAGCGGCGTTGTGACCCTAGCACTGAGGCGGAGGTTTCCAGTGCGGTTCGAGGCGTTGAGCCTGGAGTTAAGGCGCGGGCCCCGCGGCCCGTCTTTTGAGCTGCGTGCAGCTAGTAGCGACTTTTTCATCGGACGTCCGTTCGGGGCGTGCGAGAAGTCGATGTTGGGTGTTTTTCCGAGGGCAACGCGTTGGCGCAGTCTGCCCACTGTAATTCCACACGATGGTACGGGCCCCGCGAGGGCCGTTTCGGGAGTTGACGGTGATTTCCATCTTTATCACCGGGCGACCATTTTGGACAAGTGGGTAGTCCATTTTGTGTACTTTTTCTATAGGATCGCAACTGTGCGATCCGTTCGTTGAGTTTTGGGGCCGGGATGCGGGTCCCACATGGCACCGCTCGTGTGCGGTGCGCCGGGATGCACCTTTTTCTCCGGATATCCGTTGCACTCAAGTGAGTAGTGCTTTTGACGTGTTTTCCCGAGGGGATCACAATGGTGCGATGCGCCCGACTGTTTTCGGGGCCGAGGCTCGGGATCACGGGACGCCGTTCGGGCGTGAGGCGGTGTTGGCGACTTTTTCGTCGGATATCCGTTTGAGGTGAGTAAGTAGTAAATCTCACATGTTTTTTCGCGAGGATTACAACGGTGCGATCCGTTGGGTTGTGCGGAGCCTCTTGCGCGATCTTGTTGAATGTGGAGCATGGAAGGTGCTCCAGTGGTGGTTCGCCCTACCTTGTTGTAGCGGATGCTTGGCGTGTGATCGCGCACTCTTGGAAGAGTGATATTAATGGTTCACGAGATGTGGCTGGCCGTGCCTGGGCCTTTGAGGTGGGGTTGTTACTTCACGCCTTCGCGTTGACGCTGGGTGTCGTGTGCACGATAGCCTTTGGGCTGGAATGAGGTATACTCCGGGAGTATACGGGAGCGCTTGGAGGTACGTGTGGTTGTTGGTACCTGAGGATGTTTGTGCGCTCAGTTGGGGTTGACTTGGGGCCACACGTCGTGTGGGCCCCACGTGCGTGCCGAGATCTTCTTTGCGTACTTGACCTCTTGTGACGTAGAGGGTCCCTCTACACTCGTTTGTTTGACCAGCAGGGTGGAGTTTTCCCCTGGATTTGTGGTCGTTTGTTTGGCCAGTAGGGAGGAGTTTTTCCCCTGGCTCTGCGCTCGTTTGGTTGACCAGCAGGGTGGAGTTTCCCCTAGCCTGGTGCTCTTTTGTCTAACCAGCAGGGTTGAGCGGTCTCCCCCTGGTCTTGTGCTCGATGGTTTGGTCGGTAGAGATGGTTTGGTTCCTCTGCTTCTTTGGTTGTGAGGGGTTTCAGTATTGTGCCCTTCCACCGGACTGTGACATCGTCTGTGACTATAGGTGTCCGTGCAGCGTGGGTGTTTTCCCCACTCTCTGGGATGAGATGTCTCGGTCCGCTTCGACAGTGACTCAGCGGATTGGAGCAGGATCGCCTTGTGAGTCCTTGGGAGTTTCTCTTGTTGCTCTGTGTTCCCTGGTAGAGCTTGGGGTTTCGGTGTGACCAACACTTTACGCAGGCACCGATCCCCTACCCAGGAGGTTGTTCCAGCAGGGCTGAGGTTGTTCCAGTAGGGCTAAGGTTGTTTCCAGCAGGGCTGAGGTTGTTCCAGCAGGGCTGAGGTTGTTCCAGCCGGGCTGAGGTTGTTTCTAGCAGGGCTGAGGTTGTTTCCAGCAGGGCTGAGGTTGTTCTAGCAGGGATGAGGTTGTTTCCCGCAGAGCTGAGGTTGTTTCGAGCGGGGCTCGCCAGTGGTGTTTACCGAGCAGTACCATCCAGTAGGGATGGCCAGAGTAGTTCTGGGCTTACCTCCAGCGGGGCTGGGCAGTGGTCCCCGATGCTGGGCTTACCTCCAGCGGGGTTGGGCAGTGGTCCCCGATGCCGGGCTTACCTCCAGCTGGGCGGGGCAGTGGTCCCCGATGTCGGGCATACCTCCAGTTGGTCTGGGCAGTGGTCCCCGATGCCTGGTTACCTCCAGCTGGGCTGGGCAGTGGTCCCATCACCGACTTTAGCTGGGTCGTCCTCCAGTGGACTACCCTGTTACAGGACTGGGCAGTGAGGCACCCGTCGACTTTCCGGGTCTCCCTGTAGTGGGAATCCGTTGACTTCCAGGGATCCTCCAGCGGGGCTGGGCAGGGGGTCGCCTGTCGACTTTGAGCAGATTTCTCGACTGCGGGGTAGTGACGAGTTGTGGTTGACGTTCCCCCAGAACTCTCAAGTACGAGGAGCGCTTTCCCCCACCAAGACGCGTCCTTGTGATGCGACCTAAAACCGTGCGGGCGAGTCTGTGCCGCCCAAAGTGGACAATGTAGAGGTGTGGTGATTGAGCCCCTTGGCTTGCGGTTCGGGGCAGACGTGCGGGATGCTGGGCATCGATGGTGTTACTTCTGGGACTGTTGGTTACTCCTTCTTGGGCTGAGATATGGGACAGAGATCCCCTTACGAGTTTGTTCGGGCATCTTGACAGAGCATACATATGTATATACCTTGTTTCTGGTACCCACTTCTTGGGTTTGGCTACTCTCCTTCCAGGAGAGGCGAAGACGTGCGGGGTATGCCACATGCTTTCCGTGTCTAGCTTCTCATGGTGGGATGAGTCTACTCTCCTACTATAGGCAGAAAAATCTCGACGGGAAGTGCATCTTCTCACCGTTCATAGCTCCTCGTGTTAGGACGAGTCTTCTACGTTTCTCTTGTTGGGTTGAGCTGGACTCTTACTGCACTTTCAGTTGTACTCCGCTAATTTTCTGTTCGCTCTACTGCTCACCCTTCGGTACCTCCTTTTTTGCTCCCTCGAGCCTTCGGGGTATCCTACTGAGTATTTTTATACTCACCCCTTCTTGGGCTTTTCCCGCACTTGGTGTGCCCTTGCAGACGATGGACAGGTGGTGCGTGACTTCGGTGGAGCGTAGAAGCTTGGGAGCTTGGACCGCGTGTGGTGGTCGTGGCCGGGTTCCAGGTGGGAGACCCGTCAGCAGTTTCTTTTTGTTTACCTGTTGCCGGGTTGTGGCACTTTTTAGTTGGGCGTGTGTTTTTCCCCTATCCTTTTCAGTTTGTAATTTTTACTTATAGAGGTCGATGCACTTTGTGGTATTTATATAGCAGTTTCCCTTTCCTTTTCTTTTCTTGTATATACCTTTTACTCTGCACTGTTGCATTGAGTTTGCTGTGTGTGTGTGTACAGGTGCTTAGGCAAAGGCCTCCCCGAGTTATTGTGACTTCGGCGCTGGTCGCCAGCCCCTGGCCTATGGAGGCGGGCTTGGGGTTGTTGCGGCTCGAGCCCGGGTGGGGTCGGGTCGTGACATGGAAATATATTTATATATTATATATATTATATTTTTATTTTATCTATTATTATGTTATTTTTTATTTAAAACATACCTTTATTCTATCCATAATGTGTAAATATGATAATTTCATTTGAGGAAGTGTGGACTACCACCCCCTCAAAGTGATATAACTCATCATGCTATACATAGAATGTATAAAGGATGGAGATAATGAACTTATGTATCATATATAATAAATATATTATAATATAATTATAATATACCAACATATCATTTATTTTTCATTCCTTTAATATTACAAAGAAATGAAAGTAGCATTCAAGCGTATGTATGGCCTACAATCTCCATGAATAGTGAATTTAATTTATTATCTCCTAACCTCGTGGACTATTATAAATACATATATACTAGATATATATTATATTTAAATCATTAAAAACATTCTATAGATAATGTAGTTATGACCACATGGATAATTTGCATTAAAACAAGTTTATTTTTGACTCAAATACCGAACATCGACAAAACATTCGATGTGTACTCAAATAATTAACTAATTGCAATAACATGGTAATCAGTGATATAAACTGAATAATAAACATTATAAAGGTTCTAAAGAAAGTATAAATTAACTTAATTTTATTATTCATGAAATTAATGAAATAACAATACAAGTTAGACTCAAGGTAAGTGATTTCGTCTCAATATTCTTTCATTGAGGAAATTCTTGATAATATGAAACTTTATTCTTTTGTAAGGAATTTATACAGACACTATGACATTCCATATACATATTTTATCTATAATAATATTATTTATTATTTTGATTAATGTATTAATTCATGGAGATTAATATCTAAATGTTCAAAGTGTAATGGGACACCTTGAACGTTTAAAGATTTAATTATCAAATATTTTTATTCATTATATTAATTTACATATTTATTTATATGGATATAAAAGGATTATAAAGGAAATTTTATATCTATTTTTACATTCATTAAATGTTATAAAAATGTAATATTTAGATGAAAATCATTTTACTTTCAATACAAAACTGTAAGAGGAATGTTTTTTGTTTTAACATATATAGCGACAATGAATTCTCCATTATTGTATCTATTATCTGATATTTGGCTTCCTCTATAAGACTTAATGTATTATAAAAGGAAAAAATCCATTATTTTGGAATCTTGGTATTGAAAATTGGTTCTTAAATGAGAATGGTATTTTTTTATTTGAAATTGTTTTTCATATGGGATTAGAAGAAGCTTTCAAAGAAGGGATTTTTTGATGAACCTGTTTTATTCATGAAATGGTACATAAGGATTATATAAAATGGGTGAGACTAATATATCATTTAATAAGGGTTTATCCCCATCATAGCTCATGGGTGTTCTTGAAATAGCTTATAAGAAGGTTTTATACCCATTATAACTCACGGGTGATCTCGATATAGCTTATACGAATAGTGATCCCCATTATAGATCTCCAATTTGGAAGTCATCCATGTGGTTATTTGACCGCATTGTCATGACACGTCAAATTGATTATGTTTTTTAGCTTTATTTATAGTCTAGGGTAGACCCTAGGTCGTCTCTCAAGGATCTTTGGTAGGTTTAGAGTGTGTATTTTTAATAAAAATGACTAAGAGAGGGGTGGTTTTGAAAAGAGTTTAAAACCATGACTTTGTTGAAATAGCATAAAAGTTGAGTGACCAAGGGGATTTTGAAAAATATGAGATAAAAGGGTCTATGTTATTTCACTACACACATATCAAGTTCATTGTTCATATATATTCATCTTAGGTTTAGAGTAATTCTTTCGTTGGAGTTAATTGGAATCCCGATTAATTCCAAATCTTTTATTTCAATGCTTTAAGGACCAAACCTTGACGTAAAAATCGTATTGTCAAGGTCCAGTACTTATGCATGGAATAAGAGCTTAAAATCAGATTGAAATCTCAATAATGTGGGTATTAAAAGTATTCTTGT
The DNA here is from genome assembly GCA_963277665.1 of Viscum album. Classification (NCBI taxonomy): domain Eukaryota; kingdom Viridiplantae; phylum Streptophyta; class Magnoliopsida; order Santalales; family Viscaceae; genus Viscum; species Viscum album. Next base: position 520,544,020 of record OY728161.1, on the reverse strand, counting down.
GGTGTCCAATTGGAACAACACAAGTCACGCACTCAAAACCTCACACTGATCGGTTAGAAATTAAGAGCATAACACTCACATGCATCAAATCAAGCATTCAAATCTGAAATAAAATAAGATACATGGAATGAAATGTTTAAACACACAAATTACTCCAAACTAGTAGCTATTGTATGCATCAGAACTCCCTTGACGTGTTTGTAGCTCCCTCACAATGAACACCCAACTTTTAGCTCGACATCGGGAGGAGGAGGAAGCCCGGGTGGAACTCCATCATCATCCTTGATTCCCCTATGTGGATAGGGGCCTCTAGAACCTACAAGGTGATTAGGAGGCTCTTCTAGGACTCCAAATTGACATCACTTCACTCCTTGGCCGAAATTGCAAATGGGGAGCCCAAGGTTCCATTTTTTAGGAAAATTGGAAGTTGGTTTTAGGCACACAGATTTCATCAATCCACTTGTACCACACGTTTTGGCCTTCATAAATTCTTATCTCGCTTTGGAGAAAATAGAAAAGTTCTAGACCTACCTCTTTAATGTCTCCAATGAAATGTTTTCACTGTTCGGACAACTACAGCTCAATATATTGATAAAATACAGAACACCGCATTTGACTTTGTCCAAATTCGGTGTATTGTACAGATCAGTTCGAATGTGCCCCATAGAAGACGAATCAGGATTGTGTTCCTTAATATGAAATGTATTCTATTAAATTTTGGACATGTCCACAAAATTTCATTCCATTCCGATCCACGAATTTCTTGCACTATGAAAAACAGTGGACAGATTTCCATGGATCCATGCAATTTTGGGCCATTGTTTCTTCCACTTCATCAAAGCCCTCCAAATCACCTCCACCTACATTGAAACAATGAAAACAAGTAACATTTCACATTATAATATTTATTAACATTAATTGATTGATTCAAACAAAAAGTGAAATTTATTATTAAATTTGGAATATTCATTACAAAACTAGTTTAAAACTGCGGTGTAAAGGTGAAATAAAACAGTGAATCGTGGTACGATCACACCCCCACACCTAAACATTTTCACTCCTGGGAAAAGTCACATATCCAAATACAATTATGCATATATATATATATATATATATATATTTCCAACATCCTGAAGATTAATCATTTGAGGAAATTTTATTTAATGTAAAGTGATCACTGCACGAACCACACCAAGGAGTTCTTCCTAGTGAAAATAGAAAAGGATGTCTCATAAATAATATCATAGAGAAATTCAAAAATATTCATGATAACCAATTGAGAAAGGAATTAAAAAGTAAACCATGATAGTATCTCTCCATGTGTGTGTGTTAAAACCATTCCATGTTATTCTTTCCACTTACTATCCAATAAATATATGTTATTTTAACATTTTTTAGCTTAAATGATTTTTTCACCGAACCTGTCCTACATCCTTTGCAATCATATTTCAAGACCCACTAATTTAAGCATTCCCATAAGTCAAACCATAATCTCCCAACCTAGATATCCCCATATGTTGCACATTTCATCACTCCCCTCATTTATTATATTTTTTTTGAAGTTGCAATTGGAAAAAATCTCACACTCATCTCTCAACCCTTGTTTGATCTCCTCACGACACTAATTGAAATAGTTATAACAAGATCAAAAATTAAGGAGGAGTGGTTTTTGACCTGCCCAAGACACAACAATTTTTTTGAGGGCATACAACAGTCGGACTTTAGGTACACATGCATAGGTCAATCTGGTACAGTAATGAAACAGATCGGATAAGGAACGAACATATGGAAATATCATTTCAAGATGAAAAATATTAACCCAACATATATTTACCTTATATTAAGTAAGAAATAATCACACTTTGTGGTTTGGTGGAAAAATTTGTGGAGATATTAGTGACACAGTTTTCCAAAATACTACTCACATAAAGGGCATCAATCATCTCAAAGGTTTCACATAGATACGACCATTTATATCATTGACAAAAAACCAATTCACTAAAAATAACTCCTTGATGGTAAACTCATACACAAATTCTTTTTAGCCTTCATTATGGTATTTTTTACTTTCCCCACTTTATGGTCGCCACATCATGGAATTTCTAAATTGTTGATGGGGAAAAATGAAAATACCATAAAGAAGACCAAAATGTGAAAACAAAAGGAGAAAACGATGAAAATTCCTAACTAACCCAGGAATGTATCCACCACCCACCACCCACACCTAGAGTATGCAGTGTCCTCGCTATAGTAAAAGAGAATGTGGGAAGGAAGGATAAAACCCGGTTGATGTCATCCATATTTTGCTTCTTGAACTTGGAGTTCCTCCATCTGGGACTCCAGAACGGGTTCATGAAAGTGCTTCAGCCGCTGCCCATTGATAGTGAAGGTTTTCTTGGTTTCTTCATTTTGAACCTGTACAACACCAAATGGAGAGACGTTTGTAATAGTTTATGGTCCAAACCAGCGGGAACGAAGCTTACCTGGATGCAACATCAGCCTTGAATTATAGAGGAGGACCTTCTGCCCAATATGGAATGGACTATGAAGGATAAGATGGTCATGGGAAGTCTTGGTTCTCTCCTTATAAATCCTAGAGTTTTCATATGAATCTCTTCTCATTTCCTCTAGCTCCCGAATCTACAACTTCCTTTGAGCACCTTCACCAGAATGATTAGAATTTCATTCTTTGATGGCCCAATAGGCCTGGTGCTCAATCTCAATATGGAGGTGACAACTCTTTCCAAACACAAAAAGATAGGGTGACATTCCAATGGGAGTTTTGAAAGCAGTACGGTAGGCCCATAATGAATCATCAAGTCTAAGACTCCAATCTTTCTTGTTGTTTTGGACCATTTTTTCAAGAATTTTTTTACCTCTCTATTTGACACCTCAGCTTGACCATTATTTTGTGGGTGATACGCAGTAGATACTCGATGACCAACCCCATACCGATGCAAAAGTGATTGCATTGTTCGGTTGCAGAAATGAGAACCCTGGTCACTGATGATGAACCTAGGTAATCCAAACCTACAAAAGATTTGAGTTCTCAAAAATTCTACAAATTGTTTTGAATCATCTATCCGGTGGACCGTACCTCTACCCATTTTGATATATAATCAATGGCCAAAACAATGTACAAGTTGGAAAAATAATTGGGAAATGGCCCCATAAAGTCAATGCCCCAAACACAAAAATTTCGTGAAAGAGAAAGGGTTTTGTGGCATTTCATTCCTTTTAGAGGCATTCCCCATTCTTTGACAACGAGGACAATATTTACAAAATTCATGGGCATCCTGAAAAAGTGTTGGACAAAAAAGACCAGAAACAAGAACTTTGTGAGCAGTCCATTGGGGACCAAAGTGGCCCCCACAAGCAAGAGTGTGGCAGAATCTAAGGATAGACTGAAACTCCCTATCAGGAACACAACACCTAAGGACCTGATCGGTACATGTGCGCCCAAGGTAGGGTTCATCCCAAATGTACCAACGAGACTCATGTATTAGATGACTAGCTTGGTTTTTGTTGAAATCAGTAGGAATGCAAGATGCTACCAGATAATTTACAATTTCTGCAAACCAGGGAATAACATCTTGCACATTGTACAATTTCTCATCAGGAAACAAGTCATTAATGCGAATACAGGGGGATGAGACAATTTCTGGGGATGGGGGGATCCTACTGATATGGTCTGCCACCACATTCTCTGCTCCTTTTTTATCTCTAATTTCTAGATTGAATTCCTGAAGGAGGAGCATCCAACGAATGAGACGTGGTTTGGCTTCTTCTTTCTTTAGGAGATACCAGAGGGCTGCATGGTCTGAGAACACAATGACTTTGGACCCTAAAAGTTATGACCTGAATTTATCCAAGGAGAACACAACGGAAAGAAATTATTTTTCAGTGGTGGTGTAGTTTTCTTGGGCAGGGTCCAAAGTACGTGAGTCATAGGCAATGACATTTAGATCTCGATCGACCCTTTGTGATAAGACTTCCCCAACTGCATAGTTAGAGGCGTCACACATGAGCTCAAATGGTAAATCCCACCGAGGTGGTTGGATTACCGGGGGTGATGTGAGACTCCATTTTAATTTATTAAAAGCTTCTTAACATTCTTTATCAAAAACAAAATCTTTTTCTTTTTGGAGTAAGTGGGAGAGGGGAAGTGCAATCTTACTAAAATCACGAATTAAATGACTGTAAAATCCAGCATGACCTAGGAAAGACCATACATCACGTACATTTTTAGGGAACGGTAGGGAGGAAATGACATCCACTTTCTATTTATCTACTTGGATATCATCCCCAAAAATTACATGCCCCAATACTATACCTTGTCACACCATGAAATGGAATTTCTCATAATTTAATACAAGATTCTTTTCAATACAGTGACATAGGATATAACCAAGACTACTTGAACATTAATCAAAAGAGGATCCATAAACAGTAAAATCATCCATGAAAACTTCCATGCAATCCTCCAGGTAATCTGAAAAAATACTAACCATACATCGCTGGAAAGTACCCGGATTATTGAACAGGCCAAATGGCATCCTTCTATAGGAAAATGTGTGAAAGGGGCAAGTGAAGTTTGTCTTTTCCTGATCCTCGGGGGCAATATAGATCTGAAAGTATCCAGAATACCCATCAAGAAAATAGTTAGGGGAATTCCTCACTAGCCACTCTAGAAATTGGTCAATGAATAGCAATGGGAAATGGTCCTTCCAAGTGTGTTGGTTTAGTCAGTGATAATCTATACATACACACCAACTATACTTCACACAAGTTGGAACCAATTCATTATTTTCATTTTTAATCACCTTTAGGCCAGTTTTTTTAGGAACTACTTGAACAGGACTGACCCATTGGCTGTCAGAGATGGGGTAAATGATTCCAGCAGCCAATAACATTGTTACTTCCTTTTTAACTACTTCTAAGAGGTTTGGGTTCAGTAGATGTTGTTCCTGCCTCACTGGTTTAGCCTCATTAGTTAATAAAATATGATGTGTACAAATTGATGGGCTAATACCAGGAATTTCTGCAAGTGTCCATCCCAATGTTTGTTTATGCTCCCTCAAAAGTTCAAGTACTCTCAATTCATGCTCAGGAGGGAGTGAACTAGAAATGATGACGGGCAACTTGTTTCTATTCTCAAGATATGAATATTTTAAATCTTGAGGAGTTGCTTTAGTTTCAATTCAAGTGGATTTTAGATTGATGGTAGTGTGTGTGAAAGTGAGAGGTCACTTATCTCATCTAATTGCTCAATGGTATCATCCTAATATGAGGAATTAGATTTTACAAGCATAGAAGTATCATCGATGGTCATTTGATCCTCCATGTTCAAGAAATTATCATTTAATAAACATGCATGACACTTTTCTAGACCACTACAACAATAAACACATGATTCATTACCATGAATTTCAATCAAATAGGAAAATTAAGAAAGGGGATCAGGGGAAACAAATGAAGTGATTTTAGGGGAAAGGAGTACATCAATTGAATTTACCGAGCGAGAGGAATGTTCTTCTGAGGGGTGCTTCATGGAATCAAGGATGTTGAAATGGACTATGTCACAACCAAATTCCATAGATAATGTACCATTATGGACATTAATTATGGCTTTGGAAGTTTTCAAGAAAGTTCTCCCCAATATAATAAGGGCATGTCCATTCATCCAATCATCTTCCATTTTTAGCACCTAAAAAACAGCAGAAAATATTAAATTTTGAACCCTCATAAGAACATCCTCTAACACACCAGAAGGGTGTGCCGTACTCCGATTTTCTAGCTGAACAACTATTCCTGTGGGCTTTAGTTCACCAACCTGCAAAGAATAGTATATGGAGTGAGGCATTACATTAATAGAAGCACCCAAATCAAGCATAGCATTGGAGAAGGAATACTCCCCTATGGTGCACGGAATCAAGAATGTTCTAGGATCGTTGCACATGGTGGGAAGTGATGGTTGTTTCTGTAACATCCCAGGTAAATAAATAATACTACATTCAAATTTTTATCAATATTTGTGAATAAAATGTTAATACTACTTTAAAGGGAATCCTATGCTCGATGGAATACCCAATACATGTAACACCCCGAACTTCCACGATACGCTTCTCTTTCAATAATGCAATAGCTTGCATTGTACGCAAGTTCGAGATTCTAACACACCGCGACCAATCAAAATTTCCATTATGAACAGTAATATCTACTTTTTTAAATTATATATATTTTATATTTCAAAACGGACTGCATTTTTGGATTCAGAATATCGAAATTATCCTAAGTTGAATTTTTGGTATTTTTCTGAGAACTTCTAATTTTTTATGAATAGTGAAAAATACTTAAAAACATCTTTCTTAATCAAAATAATTTATAGTGATACATTATACTATTTAGTAGGTTTAAAGTATAATTAGAATATATTTTTACCATTTTATCCAATGGTGTTCATTAGAATTAATTTCACTTTGAAATTGGACATAAACAATTGTCAATCTTTTGATATATATATTGTTTCTTAGAAACACGCTATTTGTTGTGACAGCGGGAATTAATTATACAATTAATTAATGAAACTTACATGTTTGGAATTTTTTAAAACAGAAATCATTTTTGAATTCGGAATATCAATTATAGCTTAGGGTAAAATTTTGGCTTTGTTCTGAAAAACTTCAATTTTTGATGAATAGTGAAACCACTATGTGATAGTTAAAAACTGATTTTTCCTTTAAACGAAACATTACCACTTCTGTGATATGATTTTTAAAAATCCGACATACATGTTTTTCATTAGGAAGTAAAATGTGGTTCAATGGGATTAAAATAATTTTTTGGTGAATAGTAACTTTTATGTTTAATTAATCATGATTAAAGGTAATTTGAGAAATTTAAAGTAAAAATGATATTATAAAAATATTAAAATACCTTTACACTTGTCCTACCCTTATTGGATGAGTCATATCCGACCAAGATAATCCATGGGTCAACTTGGGTACCTCATGGAGCCACTTGGGTAATAAAATGACATTAATAACTTTTTATTTAAAGTAAAAAAAAATTCTCACAAACATGTGTTGTTTACTAAACCAATTATTACATGGGGTTATATAAGTTAACATTTTGACTAAAATATTAATTAGAAATCTAAAAAGACTTCCTACATCATGATATTTTTTTTATAATTTTTATACATTAAATAAATTAAATTTTTTCTGACACCATGATGATACAGCGATTACCTCATTAATTAATGATTTAAATAAAATGAAATGACAATGTAAAATATAAGGATTAAAGTTGTCAAAAAACCTATTGGATGAGTATATTTAGAACCCTTATCACCTTATCCTAGAAATTTATAATTGTGGGACCTCTGAAATCCGAATAGCACTTTATAATAATGTAACATTTCATTACTTTCCAAGAGTGCCCCTCCTCTCCTCTTATAAAAGGCCCCCACCACTACCACCTTATTCACACCATCAAGCCATATGGCTCAGCAAACCTCTGCCCAAATACTCTCTCAACTTCCCTCTATTACTCCTAGAAGCCTCACTTTGGGCAGAATTCTTCCCAAGGAATCCTTTGGCTCAAATCAAAAAGAGTTACCCGATTTTAAGGTAATGTCTTCTCTTATGTTATTTTGTTTTATTTTTCTTCTCCAACCCCTTAAACAATTTTTATTCCTTTATTTTGTAAAAACACCAGTATCCTCAACATACTTGGATGTTTTATGAGAATTATTTTATTCACACTTACACACACCTTCTTCTAATGGTTAAAGAACATATTATTTCTGTGGGTGGAAAATTACTACCTCACGAAACGATGATTGTTCAATCTTCTTTTAACACCTATCGTGGTGGAAATTATGATGAAAATATTTTTATATATTATATATATTATGATTATGTTATACTTATGCTTCTTTATTTTTCATTTATGGCATAACATTAGTATTTCCATTATGGGTAAACGCGATAATTTCATTTTTGGAAGTGCTGACTACCGCCCCCTCAAAGTGATTTGAATCGTTAATGCCATATGTGGGATGTATAAAGGATGGAGTACATGTTATTATACATTATATTATACTGGAATTATATTATACCTTTATATAATTATAATTTCATTCCATTAAATACGAAATAGAAATGAAAGTAGCGTTCATGCGTACGTACGGCTTACCGTCTCCATGAATGGTGCATTTCATTTCTTACCTCTAAATGTTACGTAATATTATGAATGAATGTATATACTGGATATATACGACATATAAGATATCTACATCATGAATATAATTCTGGATATAATGGATATTTCACCACATGAACAACTTGTAATTATAAGAAGTTTATTTTTGACTCAAGTACCAAAGATCGACAAAATGACCGTTATTAACTTAAATAATTACATAATGTTCATAACATGGTAATAAGTGATATAAAAGGAATAATAAACTTGAAAAAGGGTTTTCAGAAACTATAAATTAACTCTAGATTTTTATTCAGGAGGTTAAAGAATGGTCGAGTCAAGTCAGACACGAGGTAAGGGAACTTCTTAACCCAATTTCCATTCTTTGGGTTAATCTCTTACATTCAAATTATGTCATGATATTATTATGTCCTGTATTGTATTTATACTTTCATTATGTGTACATATAGTGGATACACATAATAGATCTATTTTATTTAAAAATGATCTTTGTAAGGGAACTTCTTAACCCAATTTCCATTCTTGGGGTTAATCTCCTACTTTCAAATTATGTCATGATATTATTATGTCATATCTGGTATTTATACTTTCTTTATGTGTAAATATAGTGAATACACATAATAGATCTATTTTATTTAATAAATTAACTTTTTTAAGGGAACTTCTTAACCCAATTTCCGTTCTTTGGGATAATCTCCTACTTTCAAATTATGTCATGATATTATTATCTTGTATTTGTACTTTATTTATGTGTACTTATGGTGAATACACATAATAGATCTATTTTATTTAAAAAAATGATCTTTGTAAGGGACATCGTCTCAATCTTCTTTCATTGAGGCCTATTTTGTTTTATACAGAAATTTCCTTTATACGGTGTATAAACCCCTTTCACTTTTACATTTATTCAAAAGAAATCTTTTTATATGAATCATTTTACTAAATGACAAAAAAGAATGTTTTTATTGTCGTACGTATGCGGCGACAACAAATTCTCTGCCACCGTGACCATTATTTGAGTTTCGGCTTCCTCTACAATCCATACGTTTTTTTTAAATAAAAAATAAATACAAAGTTTAAATTTTCTTTTATTTTGGTATTGAAAATGGTTTTGAAAGTGTTTTTTATTATATCAATGTTTTTTATTGATATCTTGTGATTGAAATGTGGAAATGTTATGTTTCATTTATGAATGTTTTATGTTATACGATTATGTTATGGTTTATGATATGTTTAAACCTGTTCATATGAGGAATGAATTGGACTTAATAAGTGACGGGTGGAGCCCGCTATAGCTCCTCGATGCATCGGTAGGTCTCATGAGAAAAACTAGTGTCTTGGAACGAGTCCTTGACAAAATCTTACTTGTGGTCTTGGCACGAGGCCTTGGCTACGTGGTTATGATAGTCTGGCATTATGCATTCCATCATTATGAAAGTGGTTATTGATATTGCATTTGATTATTTGACCAATAGAATATCCATGAGAATAAGTAAATGGCATTATTTCAGTTTATTTTTCCATATTATGTTGAAGTTCAAGTTTAAAAGGGCTTTTGTTTTAGTTGTACATTAACTTAAATTTTAATGTTTATTTATGAAAGCTTCCGCTATATTGTTATCCTTATTGAGCATCTGAGCTCACCCCTTTCAATGTTTTAATTTTTCCAGGACGTGAAGAAGTATTTTAGGAATGACCTGGAGGGATAGTCTGAAGGGGATATGAGTGTGGAAAATGGAGACTATGTTATTGTGATTTTCACTTTATGATGTAATGTCAGACTTATGAATGTATCTAGTGTTTTCAGGACTACTAAACTAATCGGCCTTTCGAGACTTGATCTTTTGTGATGATGCTAATGTTACACAATAATGCACTGACTCTGGGTAACTGGGGTCGGGGAGTTACAGTTGGTATCAGAGGCAGTTTAGTACTAACCTTGGGAGATAGATTTAGATAAACTTTGATTAGAGAACATATCCCAAAGATAGACTTTGAGGATTAGTATAGAATAACTTCCTAGAATTTTGGTATTATATAGATTTTTTGATTTTTCCGAGAAATACATCCCTCTCTAGATACGAGCAGGTAGAGGCGGCTCTGGCACAGATGTACCTAGGGGTAAAACCCAAAAACACCGCTTTGAGCTAGACTCGAACGGAAACTGGTGCACGACAACGGGCCTTGCTGCACTCTTGGTTATGACACTCCCAGGGGACATGGTTAGGATAATTCTCATTTTCTTTACAAACCATTATGAAGGGTTTATGAGTATATACATTCTCAAAGAAAACATTTATTTTTATGATTATGGATTATATCCATAAATCGTTCAATTTATGTTAGGTGTTTTACAAGTATGGAATTATGTATTTTGATTCATAAACTAATCTTGTTTATGCCATTATTTAGAAATGGCGCCCAGTGGGAGGAATGGAAACCGTATCAATGCATGCACTCCGTGTAGGGATTTCCCTCCTTCTCAAGATAATTATTGTGGAGCTGGAGATACAACTGGTGCTGATCAACTTATTACCATATTGGTACAACTCACTCAGGTTATGAATAATAACCTTACTCGTATAGAGCACCCTGATTCGCAATGTTGAGGATCAATGTTAGACCGCTTCATGAGGCAACAACCGCCAACATTTAATGGGGGTACAAATCCATCAGTAGCTGAGCAATGGATAAACTCATTAGAGAAAATATTCCATGCCTTGGGGAGTAGCGAAAGGGAGAAGGTTGTCATGGCAGTTTACCGGCTCACTGGAGATGCCGATCAATTGTGGTCGTTGATTCAAAACATGAAATAAGATGAAGAAGTATCTAATATGGAGTGGAGGGAGTAGAAAGAGCTTTTCCTAGAAAAATACTTTCCTCGTGACCATGGAGAAGATATGGAAGGGAAATTTCTAAGTCTGATGCAGAAGGAGGATGAGAATGTCGCAAAGTATGAGGATAACTTTACAAGGTTAGCGAGGCATGCTTCAGATTATATACATAACCCAAGAAGTAAGATTGATCGTTTCTTTGATGGGTTAAAACCGTTTCTCCGTGGAGCTTTAGTATCACAATCCTTCTCATCGTACGAAGATATTGTCTCGTGTGCTATCAAGACAGAAAAGGAATTCTCTATGTCTTATGACAACAAAGTAAAGTAAGAGAAGAAGAGAACGGTGAAACAAGAGACAGATAAATGGAAAAAGGGAAAGAAGGATTTTCCATTATGTGAAAATTGTCAGAAGAATCACCCTGGTACTTTCCTAAAAGGAATGGGAGTTTGTTATAAATGTGGAAAAAAGGTCACCAGGATCGTGATTACAAGGGAAAGAAAGAGGCTATCAATGTTGAATGCTTCAATTGTAGGGAAATGGAAAATTATGCAAATGTATGTCCTAAGCGTTAGGGAAACATACCTCAGAAAAGGCAAGGGATCAAGGACAATCTTATTCTGTTACTACAGTTGAATTGGAATAATTAATGTATTGGTGCTTTTGGACTCAAGGATTATATTCTAGTTATAAGAATAATGTGATATATATAAGGATTGTATTGCAGTACATGTTTTTTTCACTAAGGTTTTAATATGATGAAGGTAATCATATTTTTAGTATGAGACAATAAGAGAAACTTTACTTTGTTTGGGGAATCTGATGTTACAATTGATTTCGGAATTTAGAGACCGTTTAGATAAAGTCTGGACAGAGGTATTTTGGATAACTATAAAGGTTGGAATGGATTAAGTTGAACCTTGGATAGTATTGTTTAAGGTTAAAACATTTCTAAGGATTATTTTTGGAATATTATAATACTATAGTTTTAGGAAAAGGACAACCTGTAGGTTGGGGGGATAACCCATCGCGTCGGACAAAGTTGTAGGAATCGAACCCACAACCATAGTGTGACAGGCCTTTATTACCTACCACTAGCCTACAGGAAGTCCCTGGTTATTACAAAATAATTTTCCTAATCTAAATGGTATGTGTTAATATTTTGAACCTTGTACGATTAGGATAAATATAATATTTTTGAGTTATATTATCTTTTTTAGTGAAAGATGAGTTTGTGGTAGAAATTAGTTGAACGTTGAAACTCTACTTGTTAAGCATAAATATATATATAGATATCTCTTATTCTATGAATTAATTAATTCTTAAACTTTAGTAAAGGGATATTAAAACAAAAAATTTGTTTTCCTAATACCTTATATCTTGTTGAACTGATATTATTTTAAATCAACATAGATTGAAGGCTTTGAGGCCCTCAATTTTATACTTGTTTGTGATTGATGACCTCAATAACTCCCTACAAATATTTACATTTTCCCTCCATTTCTATGTCTCTAATTTCCACTAATGTTCTCTTTATCGAGATCATAATTTGGTGGTGACTTTCTCATTTCTCTTTCCCTCTTATTAAGGCTAAATTTTATTAACATTATTTCCGATGTGATTTTTTCACAAAGGTATTTTCAATTTTCAACATTTTATTTTCAAAGAAAAATTTAAAATTGTGAGGACTCAATTTATTTAAGGAGGGGATAATGTAACACCCCGAGCTTCCACGATACGCTTCTCTTTCAATAATGCAATAGCTTGCATTGTACGCAAGTTCGAGATTCTAACACACCGTGACCAATCAAAATAGCCATTATGAATAGTAATACCCACTTTTTGAAATTATATATATTTTATATTTCAAAATGGACTTCATTTTTGTATTCAGAATATTGAAATTATCCTAAGTTGAATTTTTGGTATTTTTCTGAGAACATCAAATGTTTTATGAAGAGTGAAAAATACTTAAAAACAACTTTTTTAATCAAAATAATTTATAGTGATAAATTATACTATTTAGTGGTTTTAAAGTATAATTAGAATATATTTTTACCATTTTATCCAATGGTGGTCATTATATTTAATTTCACTTTGAAAATGGACATAAACAATTCTCAATCTTTTGATATATATTGTTTCTTAAAAACACGCTATTTTTTGTGACAGTGGGAATTAATTATACAATTAATTAATGCAACTTACATATTTGGAATTTTGTAAAACATGCATCATTTTTGAATTCGGAATATCAATTATATCTTAGGGTGAAATTTTGGCATTGCTCTGAAAAACTTCAATTTTTGATGAATAGTGAAACCACTAAGTGATGGTTGAAAACTGATTTTTCGTTTAAATGAATCAATACCACTTCTGTGATTTGATTTTCAAAAATTTGACATACATGGTTGTCATTAGGAAGTAAAATTTGGTTCAATGGGATTAAAATAATTTTTTGGTTAATAGTAACTTTTATGTTTAATTAATCACGATTAAAGGTAATTAGTTAAATTTAAGGTAAAAATGATATTATAAAAATATGAAAATACCTTTACACTTTTCCTAACCTTATTTTATGAGTCATGGACGACCCATAAAATCCATGGGTCATCTTGGGGACCCCATGGATCCACTTGGGTAAGACAATGACATTAATAACTTTTTATTTAAAGTAAAAATAAAATTGTCACAAACATGTGTTGTTTTACTCAATCAATTATTACATGGGGTTATATAAGTTAACTTTTAGACTATAAATATTAATTAGAAAGATAAAAATATTTCCTACATCATTAAATTTTTTTATAATTTTTATACATTAAATAAATTAAATTTTTTATGACACCATGATGATGCAGCAATTACCTCATTAATTAACGATTTAAATAAAATGAAAAGATAATGTAACATCTAAGGCTTTCACTTGTCAAAAACCTATTTGATGGGTATATTTCGAACCCTTATCACCTTAGACTCGAAATATATAATTGTGGGACCTTTTAAATCCTAAAATCACTTCATAATAATGTAACACTTCATTACTTTCCAAGAGTGACCCTCTTCTCCTCCTATAAAAGGCCCCCACCACTACCACCTTATTCACACCATCAAGTCATTTGGATCAGCCAACCTCTTCACAAATACTCTATAAACATCCCTCTCTTACTCCTAGAAGCCTCACTTTGGGAAGAATTATTCCCAAGGAAGCCTTTGGCTCAAATCAAAAGGAGTTACCCAATTTTAAGGTAATGTCTTCTCTTATGTTATTTTGTTTTATTTTTCTTCTCCAACACCTTAAACTCTTTTTATTCCTTTATTTTGTAACAAAACCAGTATCCTCAACATACTTGGATGTTTTTATAGGAAGTATTTTATTTACACTTACACACACCTTCATCTAATGGTTAAAGAACATACTGTTTTTGTGGGTGGCAAATTACTGCCTCACGAAACGATGATAGTTCAATCTTTTTTTAACACCTCTCATGGTGGCCATTATGATGACACTATTTTTATATATTATATATATTATTATTATGTTATCCTTATTCTTCTGTACTTTTCCTTTATGGAATACCTTTTTTATTTCCATTATGGGTAAACGCGATAATTTCATTTTAGAAAGTGCGGACTACCGCCCCCTCAAAGTGATTTGAATCGTTAATGCCATATGTGGGATGTATAAAGGATGGAGTAAATGGTATTATACATTATATTATACTATAATTATATTATACCTTTATATAATTATAATTTCATTCCATTAAATACGAAATAGAAATGAAAGTAGCGTTCATGCATACGTACGGCCTACCCTCTCCATGAACGGTGCATTTCATTTCGTACCTCTAAATGTTACGTAATATTATGAATGAATGTATATACTAGATATATAGGATATATAAGATATCTACATCATGAATATAATTCTGGATATAATGGATATTTCACCACATGAATAACCTGTAATTATAAGAAGTTTATTTTTGACTCAAGTACCAAAGATCGACAAAATGACGGTTATTAACTTAAATAATTACATAATGTTCATAACATGGTAATAAGTGATATAAATGGAATAATAAACTTGAAAAATGTTCTTAAGAAACTATAAATTAACACTAGTTTATTATTCAGTAGGTTAAAGAATGGTCGAGTCAAGTCGGACACGAGGTAAGGGAACTTCTTAACCCAATTTCCATTCTTTGGGTTAATCTCCCACTTTAAAATTATGTCATGATATTATTATATCCTATATTGTATTTATACTTTCTTTATGTGTACATATAGTGGATACACATAATATATCTATTTTATTTAAAAATGATCTTTGTAAGGGAACTTCTTAACCCAATTTCCATTCTTTGGGTTAATCTCCTACTTTCAAATTATGTCATGATATTATTATGTCTTATCTGGTATTTATACTTTCTTTATGTGTAAATATAGTGAATAAAAATAATAGATCTATTTTATTTAAAAAATGATCTTTGTAAGGTAACTTATTAAACCAATTTCTGTTCTTTGGGTTAATCTCCTACATTCAAATTATGTCTTGATATTATTATCTTATATTTGTACTTTATTTATGTGTACTTGTGGTGAATACACATAATAGATCTATTTTATTTAAAAATGATATTTGTAAGGGACATCGTCTCAATCTTCTTTAATTGAGTCATATTTTGTTTTACAAACAAATTTCTTTTATAAGGTGTATAAACCCCTTTTACTTTTACGTTTATTCAAAAGAAATCTTTTTATATGAAGAATTTTACTAAACGACAAAAAGGAATGTTTTTCTTGTCGTACGTATGCGGCGACAACGACTTCTCCGCCGCCATAACCATTATTTGAGTTTCAGCTTCCTCTACAAGCAATAAATTTTTTTAAAATAAAAAATAAATACAAAGTTTTAATTTTTGTTTATTTTGGTATTGAAAATGGTTTTGAAAGTGTTTTTTATTATATCAATGTTTTGTATTGATATCTTGTGATTGAAATGTGGAAATATTATGTTTCATTTATGAATGTTTTATGTTATACAATTATGTTATGGTTTATGATATGTTTAAACCTGTTCATATGAGGAATTCATTAGACTTAATAAGTGACGGGTGGATCCCCCTATAGCTCCCCGATGCATCGGCAGGTCTCATGAGAAAAACTAGTGTCTTGGCACGAGGCCTTGGCAAAATCTTACTTGTGGTATTTTCATGAGGCCTTGGATACGTGGATATGATAGTCTGGCATTATTCATTCCATCATTATGAAAGTGGTTATTGATATGGCATTTTATTATTTGACCAGTAGAATATCCATGATAATAAGTAAATGGCATTATTTCATTTTATTTTTCCATATTATGTTGAAGTTCAAGTTTAAAAGGGATTTTGTTTTAGTTATACATTACCTTAAATGTTAATGTTTATTTATGAAATCTTTCGCTATATTGTAATCCTTACTAAGAATCTGAGCTCACCCCTTTCAATGTTTTAATTTTTCTAGGATTTGAAGAAGTATTTTAGGAATGACCTGCCGGGATAGTCTGAAGGGGATATGAGTGTGGAAAATGGAGACTATGTTATTGTGATTTTCAATTTATGATGTAATGTAAGACTTATGAATGTATCTAGTGTTTCCAATTCTACTAAACTAATCGGTCTTTCAAGACTTTATCTTTTTTGATCATGCTAATGTTACACAATAATGCACCGACTCTGGGTAACTGGGGTCGGGGCGTTACAATATGCAACAACGAGTTTCTTTGAAATCTTACGTTGCACACTAATAATATAATAATATTATAGTTAACGCCTAGCCGTTGTAATGGAGGGAATGAACAAAAATAACTAAAAAATGATTACATATGTTTGTTAAATATTTTTACATTTATCCAATAAATGTTAGAGGCTTAAAATGAAAATGAATCCAATTTTAAGCATAAATCAACTAATATTCTTTAAAAGGTCGATTAACCACCTTTTGATAGAGAAACCTTTTAAAATATACTTTTGACAATTTTATATGTCTTATTTGAAAAAATAAAATCCTTTTTTAGAATCTGTACATCAAATTTTACTTTGTGTAATTTTTTTTATTTTTCCGATAGAGATCATTTTTACTGAAAATGCTGCATTTTAATTAAAAATATCCTTTTAATTTGATTTATTTATATGGATATACTATCATTTTAATTGATATTAAAGTGTATTTAGAATATATTTTTACCATTTAATCCAATGGTGGTCATTGGAATTAATTTCACTTTGAAATTGGACTTAAACTAGTGCCAATCTTTTAATAGATATTGTTTCTTAAAAACACGCTATTTGTTTTGACAGCGGGAATGAATTATTAAATTAATTAATTCAACTTATATATTTTGAATTTTGTAAAATAGACATCATTTTTTAATTCGGAATATCAAATATAGCTTAGTGTGATTTTTTGTTATTTTTCTGAAAAACTTCAATTTTTGATGAATAGTGAAACCACTAAGTGGTAGTTAAAGAAACTGATTTTTCGTTTAAAAGAATCTTTACCAGTTCAATGATTTTATTTTCAAAGATCCGACATACATGGTTGTCATTAGGAAGTAAAATGTGGTTCAATGAGAAAAAAATAATTTTTTGGTGAATAGTAACTTTTAAGTTTTATTAATCGCAATTAGAGTTAATTAGTGTAATTTAAGGTAAAGATAATGTTATAATAATATGAAATGACCTTGACACATGTCCTAAACTTATTGGATGAGTCATGGCCGACCATGAAAATCCATGGGTCAACTTGGGGACCCCATTGAGCTACTTTGGTTGGAAAATAACATTAATAACTTTTTATTTAAAGTTAAAATTAAAATATCACAAACATGTATTGTTTTACTAAAACAATTTTTACATGGGGTTATAAAAGTCATATTTTGGACTATAAATATTAATTAGAAAGATAAAAATATTTCCTACATCATGATATTTTTTTTATAATTTTTAGACATTAAATAAATTATTTTATTTATGAAACTGTGATGATGCAGTGATTACCACATAAATGAACTATTTAAATAAAATTAAGAGATAGGGTGAAATATAAGTCTTACACTTTTCAAAAACCTATTGGATGGGTGGATTTCGAAACCTTATCACCTTATCCTCAAAATATATCCTTTTGGGACCTTTAAAATCTGAAAATCATTTTATAATATAGTAATATTTTATAAATTCCCAGAGTTCCCCTTCTCTTCATCATTGAAGCCTCACCTTTGGAATAATGCTCTTCAAGAAACCATTTTGGTTCAAACCAAGAGGAGTTACCCGATTTAAAGGTAATGTCTTCACTTGTGTTCTTTTGTTTTATTTTGCTTCTCTAAACCCCTAAACTCTTTTTTATCCTTTCTTTTGTAACAACACAAGTATATTAAATATACTAGGATGTTTTTATATAAATTATTCTAGCTACACTTACACACACCTCCGTCTAATGGTTAAAGAGCATACTGTTTCTGTGGATGGCAAATTACTGCCTCACGAAATGATGATTGTTCAATCTTCTCTTAACACCTTTCATGGTGGCCATTATGATGTCACTGTATTTTATATATGATATATATGGTATTTATGTTTTCCATATGCTTCTTCATTTTATATTTAAAACATACCTTTATGCTTTTCATGTTGTGCAAATGCGATAATTTCATATAAGGAAGTGTGGACTACCGCCCCCTCAAGTGATATGACTCGTTCATGCAATACATGGAATGTATAAAGAATGAAATTAATGAACATATGTGAACTATAAAACATATATATTATACTGTAATTATAATATATATATATCTCAATTATTTTTAATTCCTTTAATAAGTCAAATAAATGAAAGTAGCGTTCATGCGTACGTACGGCCTACCGTCTCCATGAACGGTGAATTTCATTTCTTTTTATCTCCAAATATTATGGAATAGTATAAAATGAATATTTACTGGATATATATGATATTTAAATCATTAATACTATTCTGGAGATGATTTACTTATAACTACATGGACAATCATTTTCAAACAAGTTCAATTTTGACTCATATACCAAACATCGACAAAAACATCTGATAAGAACTCACATTATTAACCAATTATTATAACATTATAATATGTCATATGAACTGAATAATAATCATTAAACGAGGAAATTAGGAAATTATAAATTTACCAAAGTTTATTATTCAGTAATATAAAGAAATGAACAAGACAAGTCGGACTTGAGGTAAGGGATCATACCCCTCTTTTTCTTTTTAAGTACACTATTTTATTTCATTCCTTTTAAGCTCATATTTCTTATGATTGGGGTGTTATTTTATATTACTCTTTCTATAAATTATATGTTAATATGATGAGAGACCCTATTTGATCTCATCAATCCATTTTTGGAAGTTTTAAGTGGCGCCGTTAGGCTGCCGAGTTTTCGTAAGGGATCCTACCTCTCTATTTATTTTTAAGTAATATTTTTTATGTAATCTACATTAAGCTCCACTTTCTTATGTTGGGGGATGTTATTTTATATTCCTATTGATATAAATTTTATGTTAATGTGATAAGAGACCCTATTTGATCTCATCAATCCATTTTTGGATGTTTTATGTGGCGTTGTAAGGCTGCCGAATTTTTTTAAGGGGATTTTCATCCCACTTTTTATTCCCATGAGATTCATGCTACATTTTCCACTATTTCCTTCTTTGTGGTGTATTTACTGCCCATTATTTTACTATTTTTTTATAATATACTCACATTTATGTGTAGTTACAACTTCATTGTATGAACCTTCTTTCATAGGGTGTACGTTTCAAAATGTTCCCCAAATCGGTAAGGGAACCTTTCACACTCCTCTTTTAAAAAGACTAATTTTTTTATGTCTTTTAATTTACATCTTTTTATTTTGGGATATGTTCTTCTATATCCTTATTGATGTAAATTTTATGTCCTAGTTATGAGATACCATTTTCTATCTCATCAACTAATTTTATGAATTTTAAAGTGACGTCGTTAGGCTGTTGAATTTTACCAAGGGAACTTTTAAACCCAATTTCGATTTCTTTGGGATTAACATGTAGTTATTGAATATGCCATCATTTGAATATGTGTGAATGAACTTTGATTGTTTTTCACTTAATGTCCACTTATATTGGGTGTATTTATACTTGTCACACATAATTATGAGATTGATTTATCCTTAATTTACGGATACCTTCTTTATAAGGGATTTCCTCTCATTTTACATTTCTATTGAAACTTCATTGTTGTTATGAACCAATTCACTATTATATGGTGTATATACTGTCTTTTGGAATATTATATCATGAATCCATTTATTCTCATGATATTATAAAGTTCTGATTAAATGTTATTCCTCAATTATTGTATTCAAGTGTCTCTTATTTTGTTAAAAACCCTTTAACTAAAATATCATTTTAAATGTTTTAATGATTTATTCTTATAAATATTTATCATTAATATAAAGGTTTTAAAAATGGTTTTAAGGATTTATTTATAGGGATATTAATGGTTTAAAATGTTAAAAGATTCAATGTGGTATGGGACACTTTGATTCAAAAATATCTTTATTAAATGTTTTAAATGGTTTTGGAAAATGGTTTTATTATTTCAATATCTTAAAATGTTATATTGTTATTACAATGTGGGAATGTTATCTTTTATTTATGCTTATGTTATGTGCTATGATTATGTTATGGTTCTTGGGAATTTTTTATGAAGACGGGTGGTTCCGTGATAAACTAAGGGCGGGTGAGCCCGATATAGCTCTCCAATGCATTGGGTAACGCGAAGGGGTTAAACACTAAGGTTTCTCCAAAGAGATTTAGGGAATATATTGTGATGGGTATTCAAATGTAACCATGAGGGTTACTCCCTACGTAAGAATGTTATGAATGCCTCAAGTTACCTTTATGTCTTATGATTTCTATGAGTTATTCATAAATATTATGATTTCATGAGGTATGTTAAATTGATTATGTTTTATGAGTAAAGTATGATTTCATTGATTATTATGTATACATGGACTAATTTTTTCGTTCCGTATTTTTATAACCATTACTGAGCTTTTTATGCTCATCCCAAGTTTTTTTTAAATTTTTTTCATAGGAGGTAAAGTTGAATAGGTTCAAGGATGGGATCAAGGAAATGTTAAGATGTCTAAAACAAGGAACTAGACATAACTCTTTTGTTAAAGAGTTTTTATTTTTGTGAACAAAATGGAAGCTGAGTATATGTGTCTACTTTGTAATCTTTGAGATGTAATAGTTATGTCCTAATTCTCTAAAACTCTAAACCTGAAAAGATCCTCAATGTGAATTATTCATTTAATTCAATAATAAGTAATGTTTAAGTTCGGGTTCTTATAGTATCAATGCTGAGACATTCCTCCCCAGGCTCACCTTCTCATCACCTCTAAGTCGCCTTCGGTGGGTACACATCTCCTTCATAAACTTGGAATATCTCTGAATTTTCTTGACGGCATCAATCAATGGAATGTTAACCTGCACTTTTTTGAAAGTCTCCATGATTTCTTTATCAAGTTC
Source organism: Viscum album (assembly GCA_963277665.1). NCBI lineage: Eukaryota > Viridiplantae > Streptophyta > Magnoliopsida > Santalales > Viscaceae > Viscum > Viscum album. The sequence goes on along the minus strand of OY728161.1, from coordinate 520,522,370 downwards.
AGTTTCCTTTTGTTTCCTTGGTTGGGTGGCTCTTTTGGGAAATCGAAGAGGAATGCTTGGGCTTGGTGACTCATCAATAGACACACTCTTTCCTTTGGTAGGACTTCTCTCAAGACAAGGTTCCTTCTCATTTGAACATTTTTCAGTGGTTGGGATGGTGGTTCCCTTAGGAGAGGATGACTCCAATGGAGGGTTCATTTGGATTTTAAGTTGAGTTCCACTCCTAAGGGTGATGGAACTAACATTTCCATTATCCCTATGGTTGATAAGTGGTTGAGGGGGTAGTTTACTAGACCCATGGCTTTGGATTTCACCCACCGAGTTAGCTAGTTGGCCTAATTGGGTTTTGAGGTCTTGTATTGCTGCCTGAGTGGTTTGTTGGAATTGGAGATTATTGGCAGCCATTTGTTTCATCATTTATTCTTGTCTAGGTTCAGTTTTTAGAGGGGGTTGTTGGAAAGGTCTTTGGGGTGGTTGAAAATTTCTGGGTGGTGGTGGTTGATGACTACTTTGCCTTGGTCGGTTCCATGGTTGATAAGGCTGGTTTAAATACCCCCCCTTTCCTATAGGCTTGGTTTTCTTTCCACCCAGGGTTGGATGGATTGTACGGTTCTTGCCTAATGGGTTGGTTATAGGGGTGTCCTGGGAATATTGCCTCACAACTCTCAGAAGTTTCTCTCAATTGGGGGCATTGGTCAGAATAGTGGGTATCAGAAGAGCATATACCACAATTTATGGGAGGAGGAGATTGGAATTTCCCTTGGGAAAGAGCAATTTGTCGTAGAAGGGTACTCATCTCTTCAAACTTTGTGTCCACCTTCTTCTCAAATTCAGTACTTTGCACCTCATTGACACCTCAAATGGGTACACTGGACCTTTAACTGAATTATTTAGTGTTCTGTGCCATGCTCTCAATTATGGTCCTTGCAGCAATTGGGGTTTTATCCACTAGTGCACCACCTACAGTATAATCAATCATGTTACGATCTATTGGAATTAAACCTTCATAAAAATACTGAATTAAAAGTTGATCACTTATTTGGTGATGTGGAAAACTTAAACACAATCTTTTAAATCGTTACCAATATTCATGAAAGGTTTATCCTTGATATTGTCTTATACCACATATTTCTTTCCTTATTATTGCAGTTCGAGAGGCTGGGAAGTATTTTTAAAGAAAAAGTTGTTTCATGTCCGCCTAACCTTTAATAGGTGAATTAACATAATACAACCAATCTTTATCTGTGTCTTCTAATGAAAATGGAAATGCCCTAATTTTTACTTGTTCTTCATCCACATTAGCAGGTTTTAATGTTGAACACATAGTATGAAATTCTTTTAAACTATTATTTGTATCTTCTCCAGGCAGTCCATGAAATCTTGGTAATAAATGAATTAAACCCGATTTTAGTTCAAAATTGGGTGCCTCGCCATGTAATTGAATGCAAGTAGGTTGGATATCAACATCATGTGAGGTTAGTTATTTTAGTTTTCTATTATTTTCAGCCATGTTATACAATTTATGTTCAGTTTTATCTTTGGTTTCATAAGAAGAAGAAGGATCAAGAAGAATTTTAAGATTTCATGTCTCCTCCTTTAAAGTGTGGTCTTGTATGTCTCGGTTTTGTTGATATAGGATCCTCTCTGGTTCGGGTTCAAAATTTTGAAGGTCTCCCAGAGTAGAACGCATCATACACAGAACCTACACAATAAATAAATTAGAACACAAAAATAAATTCAAAGGTATAAGATAAAACAAACAAATATTCACAAAAATTACAAAACAATATCAAAAACACGCACAAAAAACCAAAGCGCTCCCCGGAAACAGCGCCAAAATTTGACCGCCTTGTCATGACACGTCAAATTGATTATGTTTTTAAGGTTTATTTATAGTCTAGGGTATACCCTAGTTCGTCTCTCAAGGAGCGTTGGTAGGTTTAGAGTGTGTATTTTTAATAAAAATGACTAAGAGAGGGGGTGGTTTTGAAAAGAGTTTAAAACAATGACTTAGTTGAAATAGCATAAAAGTTGAGTGACCAAGTGGATTTTGAAAAATATGAGATAAAAGGGTCGATGTGATTTCACTACACACATATCAAGTTCATTGTTCATATAGATTCATCTTAGTTTTAGAGTAATTCTTTGGTTGGAGTTAATTGGAATCCTGATTAATTCCTAAGCTTTTATTTCAAGGCTTTAAGGACCAAACCTTGACGTAACAATCGTATTGTCAAGTTCTAGTACTTATGCATGGAATAAGATCTTCGAAATCAGATTTAAATCTCAATAAGGTGTGTATGAAAAGGAGTTTTGTGATTTCAATCGGAACAACACAAGTCACGCACTCAAAACCTCACACTGATCGGTTAGAAATTAAGAGCATAACACTCACATGCATCAAATCAAGCATTCAAATCTGAAATAAAATACGATACATGGAATGAAATTTTTAAACACACAAATTAATCCAAACCAGTTGCTAGTGTATGCATCGAAACTCCCTTGACATGTGTGTAGCTCCCTCACAACAAACACCCAACTTTTAACTCAACATCGGGAAGAGGAGGAAGCTCGAGTGGAACTCCTTCATCATCCTTGATTCCCCTATGAGGATAGGGCCCTATAGAAACTCCAAGGTGATTAGGAGACTCCTATAGAACTCAAAATTTACAGCACTTAACTCCTTGGCAGAACTTTCAAATGGGGAGCCCAAGGTTCCATTTTATAGGAGAATTGGAAGGTGGTTTTAGGCACACAGATTTCATCAGTCCACTTGTACCACGCATTTTGGCCTTCATACAGTCTTATCTCGCTTTTTAAAAAATAGAAAAGTTGTATCCCTAACTCTTTAATGTCTCCATAGAACGTTTGGCACCATTTGGACAACTACATATCAATATATTGATAAAATACAGAACACTGCATTTGACTTTGTCCAAATTCGATGTCTTGGATAGATCAGTTATAATGGGCCCCATAGAAGCCGAATCAGGATTGGGTTCCTTAATATGAAATGTATAAAATTAGATTTTGGAACTTTCCACAAAATTGCAGCCCATTTGGATGCACGGATTTCTTGTACTATGCAAAACAGTGGACATATGTCCATGGATCCATGCAATTTTGGCCCATTTTTCTTCCACTTCATCAAGGCCCTCCAAATCACCTCCACCTACATTGAAACAATAAAAACATGTAACATTCCCCATTATAATATTGATTAAAATTAATTTATTGATTCAAACATAAAGTTCAATTTATTATTAAATTTTTAATATTCATTACAAAACTAGTTTAAAACTGCGGTGTAAGGGTGAAATAAAACTGTGAATCGTGGTACGATCATTATTCCACTTCGAATATTTTTTAAAAGGTTTTTTATGTATATGATTCTATAATTCACCTAAATATTTTTAATTTCTTGATATTGGTTTTATTGTTTTTCACTATGGAAAAAGTATGAGTGTTATTCAAGTGAAAAATATTGGTTTCTTACACTCAAAGAACATTGAATGGGATATCATGTTTTAACTAGAATATTGGTTTTTCATTATTTTTACGTCACTTATTGAGATTTTTTGTGATAATCCCTTGTTTTAAAATGTTTAGAAATATTTAAGGTAGAATATAGTTAGTGATGAAATCAAGGAAAAGTTATAATTATTAAACATGAAAAGAAAATGTGTTTTGTTTTAAGTGTTTTTATGTTATGGAAGAAATGTATAATTTTGGAAGTTTCCACTTTGTATTTATACATTTTTTTATGTAATAGTTATGGCCTAATTATCTAAATCTTGAAACCTGAAAATATCATCAATCTGAATTCATGGCTTAACCCAAGATTATGTAACATTTATGGTTAGGCCGTATAGTTGCTATCAGAGGATGGTTTAGACTACTTTGGAGATTAGGATATCTTTTTTATGGTTAAGGATATCATCATGGGTTTAAAGTTTATGTTAAATCACATTTTCAATGTCTTATAAACTTCTTTTGAGGATTTATGTTCCAAAATTTTAAGGTGAATAATGTTATTTTTGGTGTCAAATTTTTTTTCAGGTAATTATGTGTTATTACTTATGAAAAATGAAAGGCATCAGATACAAATTGTGGGTAAAATGTGTTATGGTTATTTTTGATTATTCTATCTCATTTTGGTAATTTTATAACAATTATAAAGTATTTGATAAATGAAAACATGAAGACCGTGTGACAACTCATCGCATCAGACATGGTTGTTGGAATCGAACTGACACCCGAAGTGAAACTAGGATTTATCACCTACCATTGGCCTATATGAATTTTATGGTTAGTATGACTTATTATTTTTAGCTAAATGAAATTGGATGAAAAATAAGTTGATTTTTTTATATTATGTTTTATAAAATGGAAATCCTTAGTATATGAAAATGAGTTGGTTGTTAAGTGATAAATTTTATTTTGGAAAACATTTGCTCTTTTGGGAACACTATATGCCTAAGGAAAATATAATTCTATGGGATTTAATTTGAGGAGTAATGGTTGTATTTTATTTTCGAATAATATTTTTTTTATTGTGGACAAATGGTGATTTGAGTAATTTATGGAAATGATTAACCAATCATGGATAATATGTGATTATGTTAAATACCTTTCAGTATGATACATTAAGAGTAGTCGATGTTATTTGGAGGTAAATTTTAAGATTTATTGGGGAATACTATGTGACCAAATCCTTATGAATTTTGGGTTTCAATATTAGTTTGGATTATTTTAATTAATTTTAAGTAAATTGGTTTGTTGAATTGTATATGTAGAACTTGGGTATTACTGTTGAATTTTGGAGAATAAAAGTAGTCCTTCTCCTTATAAAGGATTATTATTTTTGGGGATTATCTAATCTTGTATTAAAAAAATAGATGTTAGTTAATGTTTAAACATAGGAGAAATGTACATTTAACCTTTTGTAGATGATATGATTATTTATAAGTTGATTATAGTTCTTCAAGCATGAAAAATTCATCTTGAATACTCATCATTTGATGAAAAAGATGTATATGTGGTGGAAATTGATTAAAGGATGATAATCTACCTTTCAAGTAATTATATTTCCCCATTTTCTTATTCTAAGTAGTAAAATAATTCATCATCTTTATAAAAAGTATATTAAAATAAAAATGTTTTATGTTTCCTTTTCCCACTGGTAAATCAAAGACCGTTTATACTATGACAAGTTTATGGTTTTCTAGTTGTTAACATTCTCCTGATCATGTTTCATATCACTCCCCATCACAACAAGATGGTTATTTTTTCTTCTATATCCATGTTTTCTTACATGGAATCCTAGTGTGTCTTATCCCGGGTGACCTTTGCACTTATTTTTATTTCTATTAATGTTTTATTTTTATTGAATCTTTTTTTGATGTGGGATTTTCAATTAATTTTCCAAGCCAAATTTCAAAATTGTGAGAATGTAATTTCCAAAAGGGGTAATGATTTAACATCTCAGGCATTTATAGAATAATACAATTTCATATCTATAAATATTTTTTAATTAAATATTATTTTTCGTTTAAATGGGACACTTTTTATGATAGCGTACCCAACATGGAACAACAGGTTTCTCTAAAATCTTATGTTGCACACAACACTGAGTTATATCGAAAAATAATACAATATTAATATTGTTATTTTAAATGGTAGTTAATTCCTAGAATTTGTATTGGATTTAATGAATATACTTAACTATATTATGAATTTACATATTTTACAGATGTTTCTACTTTTATCCAATGAATTTTAGAGGCTTAAAATGATAATGAATCCAATTTTAAGCATAAAATACTCTAATATTTTTAAAAGGTCGTTTTACCGCCTTTTAAGGGAGAAACTTTTTAAAAAATTGTTTTTGCCACTTTTATATGTTATATTTGAAAAATAAAATTCTTACTTAGAATTGGGACATAAAAATTTTCTTTGGTTGAAATTTTGGTATTTTTCTGATAAAATCCATATATTTATGAATAGTAAAAAATACAGTATTTTAATTCAAAACTGCATTTTCATTTAATTTATTTATATAGTTTTATTGACATGTTAATTGATTTTAAAGTGTAATTATATTAATTTTTTATCATTTAAAATATTTATTTTCATTGGAAGTAATTTTATATTTAAATTTCACATAAACACATGTCAATCTTTTGATAGTTTTTACTTCTTAAAAACTCGCTTTCTGGTTTTGAAAACAGGAATTAATTTTAAATTTAGCACGGCAACTTGTGTGTTTTGAATTTGAAAAAATATATTCTGTATTTTTAATCAGAAGGTACATATTCTATAAATTGGTATCTTTTATTTTTGAAAATTGTGGATAGTAACTTCAGTAATTATTTTTATTTACCATGGTTAAAGGGTAAATCATGTAAATAGGGGTAAAAATAATATTATAATAATATAAAAAAACCTTAACACATTTCCTTATCCAATTATATGATATATTTCTGACCATTAGAATCCTTGGTTTGATTTTAGGACCCATTGGAGACACATGGGTATGATAGTGACCTTTTTAATTCTTATTTTAAAGAAAAAGGAAATATAGCATAAACGTGTATCTCCTAACTGAAACATTTTTAGTATTATTTATATTAATGATATATTCTTATATAAACATTCATTAGAAATATAAAAACATTTAGTACATCATGTTATTTTATTTATAATTTTTAGACATTAAATAAATAAATTTATTTATGACACAATGATAATGTAGTGATTGCCTTATTAATGAAAGATTCAAATACATGATATTATAAATATTAAAATAAATCTAGATATAAAATTTTTATTCCATACAGAATTTTTTTATGACAATGACATGTGAGGGATGATTTAATGCATTTATTTTTAATGAATCAAGTTTTTATGACTTTATCAAAAATCAATTACTAAATTCTGCCAAAATTAACATAAATGAGTTTTTAAAACAAATATTGTTTTATTAAACGATATAATAGTCCTAAAAATATAAAATTCGGTAAAAGAACTTGTAAAATGATAATAATGTCATTAATGATCTACATTTGGTTCTATTGGAATTTTATAGTATCTATAGTAACCATATATTATGAAAATACAAGAAGACATTGTAAGAGTAAATGTTTTTTACTAAGGGTTAAAGCTAAAAGATAAAGTTGAGATTGTGGCCTAACCTTGTCTAAAACATATTGCTTGAGAGTATTTCAAACCATCCTCATTTTATACTCTAACTTTAACACTTTATAACTATTATAAATCAAAAATGAATTTCTAATAAAATAATATTTCAAGACTTTCCAAAAGTGGCTCCCTCCCTCTTATAAAAGGACACCACCTTTATCCACTTACTCAGACCTCTCAAGATGCTTGGATCATCCAAATTATGTTCAAATAATATCCCAATAACCCTCCCTTACTCTTTGAATCATTAAATTGTGCATAAATAATCTCAATGAAACCTTTTGGCTCAAATCAAAAGGAGGTGCCCAATTTTGAGGTAACGCCTTCTCTCATGCTCCTTTCATTTATTTTCCTTCTCCACCCATACCCTATTTTTATTCCATTATTTTATTAAAAACCAATATAATAAATGTACTATAATGTTTTTATTATATGTTTTATAACTACACTTACAAAAACCTCCATCTAATGGATATATAATATACTATTTCTTTGTATGGTGAACTACTACCTAACGAAACGATGATTGTTCAATTTTACCATACCACCTCTCATGGTAGCTATTATGATGGAAATATATTTATATATAATATATACTATATTTATATCTTTTCTATTCTTATGATATTTTTTATTTAAAACATATCGGTATTCTTTCCATAATGTATAAATACGATAATTTCATTTGAGGAAATATGGACTACTGCCCCCTCAAAGTGATATAACTCATTCATGCCACACAAGGAATGTGTAAAGGATAGAGTTAATGAAATTTTATGACATATACAACATATATATTATACTTTATTTAAAATTTACCTATTTATCATTTATTTTTCAATCCTTTAATATGACAAAGAAATGAAAGTAGCGTTCATGCGTACGTACGGCCTACCAGCATCATGAACGGTGAATTTCATTTGTTATATCCATATGTCATAGACTATTATAAATATTGGTATATAGGATATATATGATATTTCTATCATTAATAATATTCTGGATAAAATAGAATTATTACCACATGGATAATTTTCGTCAAAAAAAGTTCATTTTTTACTCAAATACTGAACATCGAAAAAATGTTCGATATGAACTCCAATAATTAACTAATTGCTATAACATGGTAATAAGTTATATAAAATGATAATAAAAATTTAAAAGGTTATAAAGAAATTTTAAATTAACCTAAGTTTATTATTATAGAAATTAAATAATGAATGAGATAAGTCAGACTCAAGGTGAGGGATTTCATTTGAATCTACTTTCATTGAGGCATTTCTTGATAATTTGAACCTTTATTCTTTAATAAGGAATTTATACAGAAACTATTCCATTTCATATCCTTATTTTATCTATAATAAAATTATTTATTGTATTTATAAATTTATTAATTCATGGAGATTATTATTTAAATGGTTATAGTGGTATGGGACACCTTAAGCGTTTAAAGATTTAATTATCAAATCTTTTTCCATGATATTAATTTACATATTTATTTATATGGATATAATAGGATTATACAGGAAATTTTATATCTATCATTAATTCCATTCAAAGTTTTCAAATGTAATATTTTGATACAAATAATTTTACTTTCATTACAAAATTAAAAGATGAATGTTTTTGGTTTTAACATATACTCTGAGAATGACTTCTCTACTATTGTAACCATTATCTGATATTTTTATTACTCTATACTCCTTAATGTATTTTAAAATGAAACTAAATACCTTATTTGGGTATCTTTTTATTGAAAATAGGTTCTTAAATTAAAATGGTATTATTTATATGAAATAAATCATATGTGATTAGAAAAATCTATCAAAAAAGGGGTTTTCTAATGAACCTCTTTTATTCATGACATGGTACATGGGCATTATATGAAACGGGTGATCCCAATATATCTTATACAAATGGTTTCTCCCAATTATATATCACAGGTGATCCTGACACAGCTTATACGAAGGTTTGATCCCCATTATAGCTCACAGCCAAGCCCGATATAGCTTATACGAAGGGTGATCCCCATTATAGATATCCAATTAAAAAGTCAATCATATAGTTATTCCAATTGTAAGATGTTTGAAAGGGTTTTGTGTATATGATTCTCTAAGTCCGCTAATGTATTTTTAATTTCTTACTATTTGTTTTAGTGTTTTTCATTTAGCAAAATGTATGATTTTAATTCATGTCAAAATGATTTATTTCATCTTCTCAAAGAACGTAGAATGGGTTATAAGTTTTTAACTAGACTAATGGGTTTTCTTTATTTTTAATTACATTAAAAATATTTTTTATGCTCATACCATGTTTTTAAATGTTTTAATAGGATTTAAGAGAGAATAGAGTTAAGGACAGAATCATGGGAAAGTTATGATGATTAAACATGAAAAGAAACCATGTTTATTTTTCAATGATTTTATGTTATCGAATAAATGGATAATGGTGGAAGTGTCCACTTTGTATTTCTATTTTCTTATGTAATTGTTATGGCCTAATTCTCTAAAGATCAAAACCTGAAAATATCCACAATGTGAATTCCTGAATTAACTCAAGATTATGTAATGTTTATGGTTGGGCCTTATAATTATTTATATAATCCAGAATCTCTACTAGATATTCTTCATAAAAAATTAATTATCCAATTGTATGAACACTGATCTTAGTACATGTGATGTATTAGGAATTTACTTCAACAAAATAGATACATAGAACACATCCGGAACTTGAGAGATATTTTGTGGAAGCAAAAATTGATAATCTACCATCCCAATATGACCACATATTTAAAAAGGACTAATATACATATGCCTTAGCATGAACATCATTCTAAATATCATTAATCTATTCCTTGTTTATATTTTTAAGAATAATTTATCACCCAAATAAAAATTTATATATTTTTGATGTTTTCCAACATGACTATTTTGTTGACTCGAAGATGCTATTATGTGTAGTCAAAGGAATGTAGCCTTATATTCTATCACCTCATCTAGATCAAGTCCTAATAGCATTCAGTTTCCTACTTCATTCTTGCAAGTTGGATTTATACACTTCCTAGCATAAAGGGATATATATTGATACATATAAACGACAGAGTAAAATCTAGTATTTTAAGAAAATTTTACCTAATGTAGTTATTGATCCCAAAAACCATTGAATCCTTAGAGGATGCTCTTAACATGTCTCGTGGAGTTTTATTACTTCACTCAAACTGAACATTTATTTGTGGATGATAAGAAATTCTATAACTAAACTTAGTATCCTAAACATTCTAAAGACTTCCCTAGAACTTTTATGTAATACTCATCTCCCAATCAGATACAATGGAAAGTTATACTTCATGAAATATTACAAAATCCCTAATATATATTTTGGTAAGATAATAAATGGATAAATTATCTCTAATTTTAATAGATTTTAATGAATAAAAATGGTGATAGACTATAACCCATATAGAATTTATGGGCATTAAATGTTTTTGGGAGTCTAATGAAAAACAATTTGGTGGTGTTTCCCAATTAAATTCAGTTATTGATAATTGCTATTATACACCCTTACAATTCAATCTCTAAAATATAACCTTATGAAAAAATAAGAACATAGAAACATACCCTACAATATATCTCATTATTCCATCCCATGTGAAATAATGTTCATGGTCTATATACATCAGTTTACCTCTATGATGAATTGATAATGTCGAACTACGAGACTCATCCAATTGATATTGACTTAGATAGTTTTGTGTACATTCATTTGAAAGATTTCATATTTATCCCCTTCCTTTAATATTTACTTGGTTGATTATTTATAAATGTTAGATCTTTTTTGATCCTCATCATAGATAATCTTGCATGATCCTTTCATATCGGAACATATTCTACCTAATTATATTTCATATAGTGGTAAATTATTGAGTAGTCATAATCTTTAATAAACTCCAACAATTTTATTTTTTTCATGTACATATCCTAATGAGTTAAATATACTTTATACTTATATGATTAGTATATATGTCACAAATTTCTTACTAAATATATTGCTTCTTTATATTTAAGGATAATTTACAGTAGCTAACTTAAAATAATGATTTGGGTAATTATCCTCATATAACATAAATTAACAATAGGAATAAGATAACACCATATCATTTTTCATGAGAAAACATACCAGTGCCTTCATTGATTCATAATAATAGATACCAATATTTTCATTATATGGTAGTTTGAGTACAGGTGCACTAACCAACCTTATTTTCATCTCCTTGAAATTCTATTCACATTCCTCCATCCATATTAATTTATCTCTTTTCAAGTCAAATTTTTTTTATATTATATAATCATGAAAAATAATTCAAAACCCATTGATAATATTCAATAAACCCATCAAAACTATGGATTCCAATCACCATGGTTGGTCTAGTCCATTTATCAATTTCATCTATCTTTTTATAATCTATCTATATACCCTCATATGAGACTATATGTCCCAAAAATGAATCATTCTAAATCCAAAATTCACAGTTGATAAATTTTTCATAACGATTATCCTTCATCGAGGTCTTCAGCCCAATCCTCAACTAATCCTCATTCGCTTCCATTATCTTTGAATAAATAATATTATATTCCATAAATACTACCAAAAAATTATCAACATTGTCTTTAAATAATCAATTCATTAAGCCCCTGGTGATATTTAGGGAATTGGTAAGACCAAAAGGCATCACAATTGATTAATATTGTCAATACCTTGAACAAAAAACAATTTTAGCTATATCCTCTTTTCTTGACCCTCAAATGACAATATCAAAAATGAAGGTTAACCATGGAAAATTATTAATATCTATATATTCAATCAAATAATAAATCAATATTTTGGATTTGATGCATGTTCTTGAATATAATCTTGTTAAGCTCCCAATAATCAATTTAATGATTCATTGACCCATCTTTCTTCATAACAAATAAAATATATACACCCCATAGTGACACACTAGGGTGTATAAATCCCTTATCCTAATTATCCTAGTGATTCTTATTTAATTCATGAAAATTAATTGGGAAAATTCTATAAGGACTGTTTGAAATATTAAAAACAATAGTTGTGAGTTCAATTATAAACTCAACATCAAGATTTAGTGACAGACCTAGAAAATATTTCAAAAAGACATAAAAAAATTCAGTACAATAGTTAAATCCAAAATTTTGAGTTTTGTTCCAACCATATGAGATAAATAACCTACATATTTCGGAATTAGGAACTATATTATGGAATAAATTTCAATTGGAAGTTCATATTCATCCATGCATCGATAAATGATCTCAGGTTCATTAAAAATATTAAATGTGACCTCCATTTCCTAGAAATTGATATGATGTCTATATGGAGAAATACAATCCATGCCCTGAATCATATCAAATTCAATTAAAGTGAGAATAAAAATATATATAGGAATATTTCCCCAAAAAAATCAATATGAGAAAATCGATAAACATGAGATATAGACATTATGAAATTATTGGTTTTCAAATCTAATTTCTTATCTAATTGATTACTTGATATAATGATACCTTTAAAATGTAATTATAAATGATGGAGTGTTTGGATATTGACTCACATAATACATTACTTGTTTGAGATTGGATGATAAGTATATATTTCACCACATCATTCACATGATCTATTTTAGATTTCATAAATGCATGATATTTCCCATTGTCTTTAGGGTTAAGTGGTTTTTGAAGCTAATCATTGAAAACCATTGGATTCATGAACTAGTTTTTATAACTCCCATACTCCTTGAATTTGAATCAATGGATCATGGGTGGGGTATTATTTGGCATCCTATTTTTCTATATTTCATTAACTGTCCTATTCATCACATTTTTACATTCTTGAACGTTATGACCTGCTATTACACATGTTAAGCACCACATAGTTCCATTAAAACACATCCCTTGATGTTTCTTCCCAAATTTCTAGCATGTAGATCGATGAATTTTCATTCCACCATGTGAATTATTCTAGTTTTCATGAGATTTGATCTTTATTTTATTATAAAACCCATGGTAATGGTGGGAATATTCAATTTCCATTTATACTTTAAGGGTAAGTCATATGATTTATTCATAACTATGGAAGTATCTTATAGCCAAATACATTAGGATCATTTGTTTTAGGCCACCAAAGAATTGATAAATTTGACTTTCACGGTTGATAACTATTCCAAAGGCATACATTGAATGACTTGTACCATTTTACACATAGGTTTCAATGTATTTGTACTCATTTTTCTTCATCTTAGGAAATTCCTTCTCCATATTTGTACATAGAATTTGAGGAAAGTTATAACTAATAAAAATCCCCATAAACTGACTCGATTCAATAGATTTGGATTCTTCCTCATCCCTCATATTCTTAATAAGATTACACAATGGATCTTCATCCTGTTTAAAATTATAAACAACTATGACAACATTTTATTGTCCTAAGCATTTAATAATATAAAATATTTCCTCAATGTTTTTGATCCATCACTATGAAAATAATGGATCTAACGATCCACCAAAATAAGCAGGATATTTCCTCATAAAATATTTAGCAGATTTATGTTCCCCTATTTGATCATTTGGAATCAAATCATGATTCATATTCTTTAAATTTTGTGTGGTCGTAGAATAAATATTCTTTATTCCATGTTAGATAACATTTGGTTTCTTAGGTGATGAACCATTTCATTATCCATCAAATTCAGCATTAACACACTTACTTCAAGTTCTAGATACTAACTCTACTAAAAAATCATAGTTTGAGAGAAAATATTCATAGTGGGAACCCTCTTAATTAAAAATAATCATTTCTATAATATAAAAATCACAAAACATTAAACAATTACACCTTAGGTTTAACATTTTTCATTAATGGTATTTAACCAAACTTAAGGATTCTATCTTATACTTGGGTTTATACCAAATTTTTTCATGAACGTTATCTAACCCTAATCTCAATTGATATTCCTAAACTCAAATTATTGTATATGCCTAGATCTAATACCAAATATAATGAAACAATATTTTATAAAAATTATTTATATCCATTTAGTTGAATATTCATTAAATGACATAACAAATCCACACCAGAACTATAAATCTATAGAGTCTTTAATGATTAGATATATAGTATCTTAATTTTATTAATTTTTTCAAAAATCCCCTGTAAAGATATTTCCATATAGTAATCTTCATTGGAATACCCTACCAACAAAATACATCACAGCCTAGGGAAGGAAAACAGAATAAAATTGTGATATCATATGCATGGTAAGGGTAAATATAAGAGATATCAATTTATGATCATATGAAATCATTAGGTAAGAATAATAGAATGTGATTTTGATCATAACATACAATTTCAATAACTAATATATCAATTATCATAAATATGTGTTGAAATATAAAACAATAACATGTCAAGAGTTATGAATCATAAAAATGATAATTTAACAAAACTCAATCATGAACCATATGTTCGTTTGATAAATCTGATTGGAATCAGCATAAGTATAGAAAAAATTTAATATATCAGGGTTACCAACCAAGACCATTGAATCATGAATCAACACTTATTTCCCATAATAAATCAAGCACATTGACTTGATTCCCATAAATGATCAACTACATCAACTTTTTTCCCAAAACAAATATAGCACATCAATTTTTTCCCATAATAGTATCATGAGATATCATACATTACCAAATTAGTTGGAGGGAGATATAGGTCCCACCCTTAACCTAATGAATAACATACATATGTGTTCCACAAGATCATATATAAATCATCATCTTAGAACCCATAAAAAATTTGGATTATGAAACATTTCATCATGAAACAACTCAAGGAAAAGAAACAACATTCAAAAACATCATGCCATCATAAAAATAATAAATTAAAAGAATGAATAAAGACTGTATAATTGGATAATATCACATGTAAATAAAATTTAACATCAAATAATGTTTTCTTATATGTATTATTATTTTTTAATGATAACATGAAATAATGTTTTAAGAAAATAACATTTCTATTTTTAAATAATTTCATTTCATAAAACAGAAACACAATTATAATAGAAATTTTTTCTTTGAAAAAAAACTTTTAAAATTTTAAAGTATTCTTCAATGTATTAAGATAACATGATGGTGGGTATATATACTCAGTTTTATAATTTATAAAAACACTCCTTTCTCATTTTTGTTTGAAAAGACACAATGTACCTTTCATAGAAAATGACAAAAAATATTCCATTCAAAACCAATTTAAATGGTAAAAAATGATTAAAATTTACTATAAAAATGGTATAATAAAATTAAAAATATTTTTTAAATCATTACTAGAAATCATGGAAATTGGAGATAAATATTTCATATTGTATAATTTAACATAAAAATCTATAATAATGTTGGTATTGTGAAAAAACCTTTACCACTTGGTTATATTTTGAATCATAAGCCCCATGAAGGAAATTTATAAAATTAAAAATTAAATACCATGAATAGAAATAAATTTATTATATAATATATAAATGGAATGTTACATACATGACACAAAATAAATAAGTTATTAATATGAAATTTGTCTAACATAAGTAAAGGTGAGATGAGAACCCCTTACCTCAAGTCCCTCCCTTCTTACTTCATGATCAAAACAACTTTATAAAAAATATGTATTCATTATATATTTAATAAATAATTATATATTTAAAATATGATTTTTAATTTATTTATAACATATAATAAACCATTTTTTAATAAATTTTTTTTTAAATCAATGTACTGGGTGATAAATCCTTTGTTTTTCAAGAATGTTTCAGTTTGGTAGGCCCTATACATATACCTTAATCATGTTCTCATCATTTATAGAGTTTTAATAATTCTATAAATAACATATATATTAATTATATACATATTAATTATCATTTATGAAAAGTAGATATAGAAAACTGCACTACGGGAAATTTAAGCTATAGCCACGGACCTATAGCCACGGTTTTATAAGTCTGTGGCTATAGCTTTGTTATACCCACGATTTAATTTCCATCAGTGGCTACACATTGCATTTAATTTTTTTTCTAATTCATGTCAGGCCCTCCTTCCACAATTTGAAACCCTCATCATGACACCCTCCTCCCGACGACCGCTCCTCCTCCCGACGACCGCTCCTCCTCCCGACGACCGCTCCTCCTCCCAACGACTGATCCTCCTCCTGATGGCCTCTCTCACCAGCTTTGGTTCCTCCATCCCCCATCGCTATTCCTTCATCCATAGTGTGGATTCTCCAATCACAGCTCGGCTTCTCCATTCGGGGTTGTTCTATCCCTCGCGTGGTACTCCTCTCCTCCATACCCTTATTTGGGTGTTCCTCATCCATTCGGTGCAGCATCGGCCGAAGGGTTCCTCCCCTCCTCCACACACTTTTGGTGCGTTCTCTATTTTGTGGCTCCTATTTTGCGGGTTCTTTAAATATTGTTTGCATTATTTATTATATTTAGGAATTTTTCAGTTTGCAGGAGGAGTTCAAGGAGGGGTTTGTTTTTATTTCCTGTTTTGTGGCTCTTGTGTGTTGACTGGTATTCTATCGACTATTATTCACTGGTATTTCATGGTTTATATTTCATTCTAATTCTCATAATTAATCTAGTATTCGGGTATTCATTGTTTAATCAATTTACTATTCTGTCATCTATTTACTATTCTAGAATTATTATGTTTATATTTATTATTATGTAATTATTAATCTCTTTCTAAGTGTTTTGTGTAATAGACTTTATATTTCCTAAATTTAAAGAAATCAGAGGTTGGATATTTTAGTCATAAATTCCAAAAGATAGGATTTTTACTATATAAAGAACCTTACTTATCCAATTTTTTCATTTTTATATCAACCATATTCATAGAATACCCTTGTATATGATTATGATCATGCTATAAAGGGTATGTTTATATTTTTCCTTTCTATTATATATTGTTAAGCATGTTTTCTGTCCATTTATGTACATGTAAATTACATGGGATATTATTTTGAGTTATAAATGAGTATACCCCTATAATTATTCCATGTGATGGGATGAGGCCTCCACTTTTTATAATCCTTCCCCATTCCATGGGATGGGCTTAGGTCCTGACTCCAAAAGTTCACATGCACCTGGGTGGGATGGCCTATAATATTTCTCTATTCCTAACCTAGACATGATGTCTTATAATAATTCTATATCTCTAGATTGACATCGATAACGATCCCCATTAAATAATATAAACCTAGGTTAGTTCTAATATGCATTTTCTTAGTATAGAGAGTTACTTGATATAACTTGTATTTGTCTTCCAACTACCTATTTACAATTATTTTAATATTATTTTGGTTATTTTCCTAAAAATGTTTTATATTTAAACATACTAATTAGTATACATGCTCACACTTACACTTGGTTATTCACTTGTGATTTGAGGTATGTCATTGGTTCCCTATAGAGTATATAAATTCTTATACCCTACATTAACACCTTATTGGGCATGAAACTTTATGCCTTATACTTCAAGTGCCTTTTTAACAATGGATGTTTTGGGAATTGACTAGTCTTGGGTTGATTGAAAGATATACCCTCTTAGAGATTGCATATTTTGAGGAGCATTCTTTTAAGTACCAACACTACTACAAAAATAGGATTCCATATTGGCATTTAGATGAAAGTTATTTTATAATGTACATAAAAAAATTAATGACATTTATTTAGATAATCAATGTTAAATGCATTTTACCAATGGGTTTTAATGCTTCTTATCTACTCATTTCTCTTGAAAGAATTCCCAAGATAAATTGTTCTATATCTACCGTGTGAAGGTTCAAATCCAGTTATTCTACACTAGTAATAATTCTCAACAACTCTGATTGGTTTAATTCTTCTATATTCATTATAATCAATTTACTTTGTGGTGTAAAGTTTTATCGAGTTGTAATCACTCAACTCACACATGGTTGTGCCTCCATCAAAAGGTAGTGTATTGGTTATGCTAACTAAGGAAAAAATTAGTTCATAGGTTCTGCTTTATCCCGAAAAAATATAGGTGTTTGGGTTGTGACTTCAAGTGTGAAAATGGTATGTTGGTTTCTTTTGGTTTTTGGGTATGATAAAAGAATATTATAAAGTGTTTTCAATCTCCTTCACCATGATGTGGTGTTATACTCCATGATTAAAAGTCAACAATGGAATGAAGTCGCGTCCATACACTATGGTATATGATATGGTTTATATTTTCTGTCATCTACCACTACTCAATGGGGTGCGGGGTAAGGCATAAAAGAAAACTGAGAAAAATCACTAAAAAACTCAACCACACTAGACTTTCCCACGAAATTTAGTAGAATGAAAACAATGTAGAGTAGGGTAGGGTGAAAGTTAGAGTGGGGGACTATTGCAGTATATCGGTACTCATAACATTGATAGCCCTTCACCGCCCATCCATACAATAATTGAAATGGACCAATAAGGTGATGTGGGGATCATCATTCCTGTATTTGACCCAACAGTTCATAGATACAAGCAAGGGTGGGAACAACCAAGTTGATGGGATATCCCTTTTCTAAGTTGACCACCATCATTAAAGTATAGATTCAGACACCAGTTATTATTCTCATCTTCTTACCATTGTAATTCTCATCCAATTATTTAATATTAATGCATGGTATATTATATGGTTTATAATTTCAAAATGTCTCTAAATTTCAATAAATCTTTTTTGATTTAATACAAATTATCTCAACTCATTATGAATTAACCCTAACACTTTTGGGAATTGATTATTATTATCTCTTAGATTTCATATAAAATCTTTTTATTGTAATCGATCCTCATTATTTGAATTTATGTATGACTATTCGTGAATTTTTATAATTTAAAACATTTATGAATTCCCTAAACCATAATTTTAATATATTTGTTATGATTTTTTTATTAACTTGTTATTGATGATTACTTAATATCTTATGAAACAATACATATAATTTTAAGTCATTTTCTAGATTATTTATTTAATGTATGTTTATCTTCTTCATAATGGATAGATACTGGATGTACAACATTGATCGGATCACTGAGGAATTTCAGAAGGAGTTACAATATTTTTTGGACTTCGCATTCACTAATGATTCAGATGGCAGATTGATTTGATGCTTGTGTTTTGATTGTGTTGGAAGACCTCGGTTAACTCATGAGGAAGTGGGTTACCATATCACTAAAAGTGGTTTCCAAAAGAATTATCATGTGTGGTATCACAATGGAGAAAAAGCTCAAGTGTTTAATGACATCGATTTAGCGGAAAAGATTGGTATGAAAAATATGATTTTTGATCGGTTTCCTTTTTTTCTGAAGCTAGCTCCTCATGTAGACCAGTGCAAGAGGAAATGAATACTGGAACACAGTTCTCATATATTAATCCGAATGATGACGTTGAGAGTGTTAGAATGCTGATGGAAGATGCAAATACCCCAGTATATCGAGCATGTGGAAAAATGAGAAAACTTGAGTTTTTAATGCAATTATATCATTGGAAAACAATGTATGGATTTAGTAATATTGTGGTTGACTATCTACTTACATTTATTAAGGATTTACTGCCTGATTATGCATGTATTCCAGAAAATGATTACATGGCATCAAATTTGGTTGACAAATTTGGATTTTCATCTAGTAAGATTCATTCTTCTCTCAAAGACTGTTGTTTGTTCTGGAAGGAGAATGCAGACTTGAGTCTGTGAAAACAGTGTGGCACATCAAGGTGGAAGACTAATAAAGACGGATCTCAATCTTGCATACCACAGAAAGTGATGTGGAACTTCCCTTTAATTCTCAGGCTTCAAAAAAAAATTATGTCAAAAAAAATGGAAAAGAATATGAGATGGCATGCAGATGAAATAAATAAGGAGAATGATGAAATAGTGCATCCTGTAGATGGGTTTTCTTGGAAAAAATTTGATAGGTTACATCCTGATTTTGCAGCCGACCCACGAAATGTTAGATTGGGATTATCCTGTGATGGTTTTAACCCATTTCTCCAAATGCATACTGCACACAGTACTTGGCATGTTTTCATTCACATTTTTAACTTCTCTTCATGTATGTGTATGAAGAAGCCATTCACTATCCTGACTATATTGATATCTGGACCCAGTGATCCTAGAAATGATATTGATATATACCTGTAGTCATTAATAGAGGAGTTAAATGAGCTTTGGAATGTCAGTGCACAAACATATGATGCATTCAAAAAAGTGTACTTTATGTTTTGTGCATCTTTATTATGGACGATAAATGATTTCCCTGCCTACGGAATGATGTCTGGTTGGAGTACTAAAGGGATTGTATAAAAAATACATGTTTCTAAAGATTAATGTTTCGATGAACTTTCAGCTTCATAGGGCATCGACGTTTTCTACCAATGGATCATCCATACAGAAAAAATCAGAGATAGTTTTACAATGCCATCAAGACAGATGAGACACCTCAAAAAATGTTAGGGACTGATATTGTTAAAGAACTTGATGATATGAATTATGTTCTTGGCAAAATTCAATCAAATATCAGAAAGCGAAAGTATTCTAATTTGAATTCCAATAGCAATTGGAGAAAGAAAATCATATTCTTTGAGTTTTCGTATTGGTCATCAAATTTATTATGTCACTGTTTGAATGAAATTCATATCGAGAAAAACATTTGTGATATGTTACTTGCTACTACTTTAAATGTCAAAGGCAAAACAAAAGACAATTTGTGGTGTCGTCATGATTTGATGGATTGGGGTATAAGAGAAAGACTACATCCTGAGTTAATTGGCAGAAATAAGTGTAAAGTCCCTATTTCCTATTATTCGATGACAAATGTGGAGAAAAAATAATTTCTTCAGGTCTTGGAAAGTTTGAAGGTTCCAGATGGTTATTCAACTAATATTTTGAAAAGGGTGAATACACAAGATGTGAAACTCAAATCTCTTAAAACCCATGATTACCATGTCTTGTTACATGAGTTGATTCCCATTGCCATTTACCATTTACTTTCACAAAATGTTAGAGTTGCGGTGATTAATTTATATCAATTTTATCGAGATCTTTGTTCCAAAAGATTGAGCAGAAGTGTTGTTCAGAAATTGCAGAGAGATGCACCGATTATTCTTTGTGACTTGGAGAAAATTTTCCCACCGTCTTTTTTCATATGTATCTTAAATTTGACTATGCATCTTCACACGGAAGTTCTCTTTGCTGGTCTTGTTTCGAGTCGGTGGATGTATCCTACTGAAATAATGATGTTTATATTGAAATATTATGTGAGAAATAAATATCATCCTGAAGGATCTATTGTGAAATGCTATTTAGCACAAGAATTCATGGATTTATGTTCATCGTACTTAGCTAACGTCACTATGAGGTCTAATCGACTAATGATAACTGAAGATGAGAAATATGATCCCATTGAGCCTACATTTCCTTCACTGCCCCAAATAGGGGGGATATCTGGATCGTACTCATTGTGTACTTTAAGCAGGGAAGAGTGGGAAATGGCACATCGCACAGTATTATTCAACTGTGGTGTGCTTGATGATTATATCAAGTACGTAAACTAATAAATATGTATTTTTTCATTGTGTGATTTCTTTATATCTTCTGACATTTTAATGCTTTCATATCTGTAGAGAACATTTAGAAATTATAAAAAATAGACATCGATCTCTATCTATTAAGAGGAAGGAACTACTATACAGCAAAGAATTTGCTGCCTAGTTAAAGTCAAAGATAATATATTTCTTTTTCTTCTTCTCATAATGTAATCACGTGTCTCTGTTTAATATTCTATGTTGGTATCTTTTAGGTTTTCACTCTACCAATGATAGAAGTATCAGATGAAATAAAATCATTGTTCTTTGGTCCAAACAATGTGGTACATGATTATAAGTCAATGGTTTTCAATGGATTAAAATTTGATATAAATATTTGTCCAAACAAATGGCAAAACAGCATGATGGTGTCACGATAAGTGCCACAATAGATTGTTATGCGAGTGCATCGAACAAGCAGCATCGATCAGAAAATATATCATATTACAGTGTTGTTGAAAGAATCATTTTATTAGATTACTATGCACATGGTCATGTCACAATGATGAAATGAAAGTGGTTTGATTCAATGACATGACATGGAATGCATATTGATAACTGTGGATTTAGAGTGATTGATATGAATCTCCAGCTTCGTACCGATGAACCTTATATTCTTGCATCACAATCTAAATAGGTGTTTTATGTAAGTGACCCGTTACAACCACAATTTGGTGTTATTGTTGATGTTATTCCTAGACATATTTTTGACAAAGGCATGGATGCCAATGATGTTGTGGATGAACTTGTCGGTATTTATTTGAATGTTTCATTTGATGATATAGATGATGCAATTTTTAGAATAGATTGTGAACCAGAAATTGTAACAGACCCCACATAGTGTTGACACATTTGTAAGTATTTACCTGATATTATTGCAATATTTTATGTGTTTTTTTAACTTCCATACATGATTTCAAAATAACTAGTATATTTTGTACCATTATCGAATATAAAACAATTAATAGCTTCACCAATTTATGTTTAACCACTTCTCTAGTAAATCTTGAACATAGAAAAGTCTTGATATTTTATCAATATAAATATCACACATGAAAATGTATCTCATTGTTTTATGATAAAATTTTATTATTTAACATTTTACATTATTTCTATTTATTTGAGAATATTATTTTAAATTTCCAGGTCAAAATGTCTGATTATGATGATACTAGAAGGAGTAGAAGAATACTGAGAAATGAACAACATAGGTCTTCTCCTAAAAACAATGTAAGTACAAATTAAGTTTGAATATTTTGGTCTTTGATATTATTTATCTTGTTATCATTCATTTTATTTTATCATCTATGTTATTTTAGGCTGCATTGTCGAGGAGACACTTGGATTATGCCACTGAGGATGATATTGTGGCGGGGGGTACTAATTCTATAGGTCATCATACTACTACACCGCTTGAGACACTAGGAGGCCATCCCCCCATTATGTCACCTCCATATTATCCATACCCACCTTTTCCGTATCCCTTTTTGCCCGCACCCACATCGGATGGTAGTTCTCAGACTCCCATCGCTCATTTTCCATTCCCACTATCCACTGTACATGGTATTGTGCCCCCATATATCCCACCGCCATATCCATATCCATATCCACCCTTATCTGTATAGGGTTATCCATCAGGTTTTATGCCTCCATCAGTACACTTTGAATCTACTATACATAGTACTTCTGTAGATATCTCACCTACCATGGAGGCTTCCCCCCTCCAGACACAGCACTTCAGGGGTCAGCAGATCCCCCATCTATTGGTATTTATTTAAAAATTACTGTTACTGATTAATGATAAATTCATATATATTATTTTCTTTTATTTTTGGTTTCATGATTAGCACCATCTTCTAATAGATGACGAGTCCACACAAAAATGTGCGAGGTTTGGAATCGGCACACGCAAATCATAGTTGATTACAATGAGGACAATTCATTAATTAATAAAAATGGCACGGAATGTAAAATTTTTATGGGAACACTTGCTAGACACATCAATATCATTCCGGTTCAACCGATAAGTTAGAAGATAGTTGGACAACAAATAAAGGACAAATCATGGGCAGATATTTGGGTAAGTAATATTAATCACCTTATATATATATATAAATTTATAATATTTTCGTAATAAATATTATGTCCATTGCAGCTTCGATATAATTTTCCTGATGGAAAAAATGCAAAGGCTGCAAGGATAATGGATTTAGGTGAAATGTGGTGAGCCTACAAGAATGATTTATATCTTGGTTGGAAAAAGAGAGTTGGTACAGATCTTGAAGAAGTACCGGTGATTCAAGATTGCCCAATATCACAATATAAAGAGATTATCAGCTATTGGAAGAGTCTAGTGTTTAAGGTGTTTGTTAAATTTATATATATTAATTTATTTATTTGAAAATGATTTTAAATTACTCATTTTATTTATGTTAATGAATTTATATAATTATTTGTTTATAGGAGAAATCAAACAGAAATAAAACAAACAAGAGTGCAATGAAACACATTTATACTCGCAGAAACACTTCATTACCAGATCATGAGCAGACATAGGTAATTTAACATTTAAAATATTTAGCTTTGTTTAGTGTAATTTTTTTAACTTCCAATTTTTATTTATTTCTTTGTTTTTTTCCAGAAAAAGGCATCGAATATCGAGGGTCGCGTTTCTCGCCCAACTTTTTTTTGTACAAGCCGGAAAAAGAAAGATGGTACTATGCCAAATACCGACACCGAGAAGGCGATTGTAAGTATAATTCAATTTATTTAATTTTTACAGAATTTAATTCCTTATATTATTTTATCATTTTAATTTATGGTATATATCAGTCAACAAAATGCTTTAGAGGCATTGGAAGAAAGAGAACCTGACAATTTGGGCCCAAACGATCATCTACATCAGGTATTAGGAGATTAACATAAGGGTAGAGTGTGTTGTCGACCTGGGAAGAAGATTGTACCATCTCGATACTGGTCTACTAAAGTTTCTTCGAGAACAGGTTCTAGTTTTGTCACAGTGGAACAAATTAATGTCGTAATCAAGGAAGCAAGTCAAAAATCAGAACAGACGATAACTGCAAATATGATGAAATTTATGTTTGCCCTTTCTTCTACACTTCCACCAGAATCAGATGTGACAGTTGATGCCTTTTGATGTTGATGCGTTCTGCTAATGTATATTCTTCTATCGAAGCTGGAGCCCGATCTAGTGCTGGACCTGGAGCTGGTGCCAGTTTAGATGCAGATTTCGGTGATGATGTTGGTGGTGTGAGAGGTGGTGATGGTGTTTTTGTAGGAGGTTTGGATGAGGGTTATCATGATTCTGATGATACTGATATTGAGACTCACTTTTGATGTAAATTGTATTTTTGGATTGGTAATGTTTTATGAGTTCCATGCATCTGATTACACTACTTTTTTGATTAATATCATTAATATTTACCATATCTTATTGGGAATGAGAATGACTACTAAAATGTTGTTCAAGAAGGAAATCATAGAATACGCATTGCAACCAACAATGTTAGAATAAGGGATTCTAGACATAAATTCAACATCAACTTCAGTAGTAGGTGATTGATTCAAGGACAATTTAAAATGTTGTTCAAGTAGGAAATTAACAGGACTAAGAGATTCCAACATTTACCTATTTATAAATTTTAAAATATAAGCATGCTAAGTTAGATAAAGTAGTTTATGAATTCTATCCCTAATGATCCCTAATGATTTAAACACCTATGATTTTCTTATCTACACCTAAGTCATTCATTTAAAACTTAATTTTCAATTGGGATTTAACAATAGAGATCATATTTATGTCTTTTAAAATTATGAGCATGTCATCAATATACAATAGTAGGTAAATGATGTAGGTTTTAGTTGAGTTTAAATAAAAGAAGGAATTATAATGAATGCTAATGAACTGGTTACCTAGGAAAAAATTAATCAAAATTGAAGCACCACTTCCATGAGGATTGTTTCAGGCCAGACCAAGATTTATTTAAATGGCATACTTTTGTTGGTTTGAACTCAGTAGGATAATCATCAAGAGGTATCATATAAATCTTTTCATTCAAATCCCCAAGCTGGAAATTAGTTTTAACAACTAACTAGTCTATATGAAAGTTGTTATAAGCTGAAAAATCTATCAAAAGATGAATGAAATAATGCTTAAGAAAAAAGGGAAAATAATTCATCATAATCAATTCCCTCTCTTTGAAGGATTTCCTTGGAAACTAGCCTAGATTTTTATTTTATTTACATCCCTTAGTGTTGCCCTCGTTTATTTCAAAGATCCACTTATAATCAATTAATTTGGAATTAGTTGGTTTGTTACAAACATCCCATGTATGTTTCTTATTTATCTATTACATTTCTTCATTCATCGGAAATACCTACTTATTTGAGTCTTTTTCTTATAAATCCTACATATGTGATTTAAGTTCATCATTAATAAGATTTGAGGGCATATAAAAAGGCATAGGAAGCCACAACATATTAGAAGAATCAGGCAGGAGGTCTGGGGACTCTCATTTTCCTATCATAGGTCAATTGATAATCGTTATGAGTAGTATAATTTTTAGAATCTAAATCTGAACTAGAGCTATACATAGAATCAGTGGCATCAGTGGGCTAAGGAGTTGGTGGAATAGGCTAAGCCTCAGCCTAAAAATTATATGAGGGCTCATGTTCCACATCCTTATCATGGACTGGATCATTATTGTAAGGGGTGGAAGTTTTGGTCTTAGAAAAACTGAATGAACTCTATATAAAGATATTCAAGACCATTATCTATTCTTCAGTCTTAATTATCTTTACAGTGTGATTTTACATTGAATATTTTTAGGTTTAAATGGTTTGGAATGCATCATATTATTTTTATTATCTAAATCCAAACATTCCTAGAGATTTTAGTTATGAAGATGATGAAATTGGATCCTCCAACACAAGAACTAGTCCTGGCAATCCCCCAAAAATATGATTGTATATATTCAAGTGGGCTAGCAGCATTGAAATAAGACCTATTGAAACTCACCCTCTTGGATTTTCCCATCACTAAATCACTGGAAAATGAATGATTTATAGTTGTGATGTTACTCAATATCCCTTGGTTGTTGTGTTCCTCTAAGACTTTGGAGATGAAATTCCCTATCTTATATGCTATAGTATATTATGTTTCATTAAAGGATGGGGACCCACCATACATTAAGTAAGGTGATGATGGATTGATTATCTTACTCTATAATAATGGATCATATTCCCTCAACATTGCACCTATTATTTTTTCTTAAGAATACATCTACTTATCTCTTTTTGACCAGCTCTAAAAATTACTCTCTCTGCTGAAAAAAATGAAAATAACAACAAGAGTCTAGGACCCACTCTTGATTGAGTGTATAAATGGACACATTCAAGATTTAAACAAATTTCATAGCCTGAATCAACCAAAAAATATAGGTTAGTGGGTTGTTTTGATTCTAACTCACACATGAGTTTCCTACGCTCGGGATTAATGTGCCCAGGTTTACCATAGTGAAAACATATTACTTTTCTATCCATGTATCTTGTCTTAGATTTGGGTTATTTATTAATCTTATTTTTTTCCATACTGAATTGTTTTTTCTTACCTTTATTTTAAGGTCTCCCCCTTGTGAAAAACTCTTATCCTCACCTTTTATTTTTGTTCTAGAATGCAATTCCTTAGAAAGATGGGCTGATTTGATATCTTCTAATGTTAAATAGACTCAACCATAGATCATGGTCGTAACAAGTGTTCTATATATATTTTCAAGAGTGATTAATATGATCATTTCTGGATCCTCATAATCTACATAAACATTAATATTATCTAAATCTAACATGAATTTATTAACCTCATATAAATGGTTTTTTATAGATGTACTAGGGTTCATTTTGAATGTCAATATACAGTGTTTCTTGTAAATTTTTCCTACAAATGAGGCAATCATGTATAATTTTTCATGTTTAAGCCAAACTCCCTCAGTGGTAGAATCATAAGAAACTTCTATAAGGGCCTTATCAACAACGTAAATTAATAGGCAGTAAGGTGGCATAACAAGTATACCTGGGGCAAATTCTTGGTATTCATCAATGGTCTGGTCAGTTTCATTAATAGTCATAATGGGTTTCATAGGCCCATATAGGAAATCAATGAAACCTTGTTGTATTTGCAAGGAGACCATTTAGGGGGTGTGATGGGGCAGGGGGAGGGGTGTGTGCAGGTGGGGGCAGGTGGGGGGGCAGGGGGAGGGGGTGTGCAGGTGGGGGGCAGGGGAGGGGGTAGGCGGTGTGCAGGTGGGGGCAGGGGGTATGGAGAGGGGGCAGGGGATGTGTAGGTGGGGGCAGGGGGTGTGTTGGGGTAGGGGGAGGGTTGTGTGTAGGTGGGGGCAGGTGGGGCAGGGGACAGGGAGAGGGGGCAGGGGGTGTGCAGGTGGGGGGGCAGGGGGTGTGCTAGGGCAGGGGGAGGGGTGTGTGCAGGTGGGGGGGGGGGCAGGTGGGGGGCAGGGGGAGGGGGTGTGTAGGTGGGGGCAGGGGAGGGGCAGGGGGTGTGTAGGTGGGGGCAGGGGTTAGGGAGAAATTCTCATTTTCTCCCTTATTTTTTCTGCCAAATCAAATCTAAACAATTGTTTTTTTCTTCGATCTTAATTATTTTTTTCTATAAATGCATTTAAATTCATGGAAACATTGATTTTATGTATATCCTATGTTATATTTATATTCTTATATATATTGTTTTTTCAAAATAATGAAATTATTTCTAACAATGCTTTTGTTCTCTCTAGGCTTCAAAACACTTGTGGAATATACTATGGTGGACGTGTTTATGTTCTGATGGAATGGTGAGTATGGTGTTTATATAGATTCAAATTTTTTAATAGGTTTATATTTTTTTCACATTTGTTCATATTTTTTCAATACGGTCTTTTTTTCCATATAGAATCATATTTTTTTCTTCTTACAGCATACTATTTTTTAAAATTTTCAGAGTACATTTTTTATAATTGAAACCAATTTAATATATAGGTTCATTTTTTTTCTTAAAGTATACTTTATGAATCTTCTTTTATAGTGATTTTGATTAAGTGGTTCTATATAAATACTTGTATTTCATTTTTTGGAGAATTTTTAGGAACTTAATTGGGTCTTTATTATGATTTTCATGCACTGTAAAGGATTTAATATGATTACCTTAAGTTATATCGCTGGTTTTCTATGATCAATTTTGTTGGTTGCTGCCATTATTTTTGAATCTTATTCTTTGGAATATTTACAACAACTTCAACTTCATAGAAAGTGTTTTCATGTTTAAAGGTTCGGGGCTATGAGTATAATGAAAACTTTTAGTGATATGCGGAGATCGATTCAAGATGAAGAAGTTGCATTGACCTAGAAAACTCTTCCAACCATAGAATCAGTGTAGGTGCACCAATGTCTAGGACTAGAAAAATATCTTCAATTTTTAATTGGAACAGTGTCTCAATGTAGGCTCACAAATAGAAAAGTAATGGTATTATTTTCTTTTTATGGATTCTGATGTGTGGATTCCTTTGATTTCAGGAGTTCGGTTCGCATCAGAAAACAAGTATTTTTATAGGAAGGTATTGGTTCAATAATCATGTTCTTCTTGAATTTTACTTGACAATAATTGAATTTGGCTACAATGGGTAGGTTGGGTTGTTTTGGTTGTTTTTTTCTATGCACTAATGTTCAATTTCTATTGTTTTTTTCAGCAAGCAAGGTTTTGATTTTTCATCTACAATGTCAATGCCTTAGTTTCAACCTATATAAATCAAGATCTATGAAGAAGGTGTTCTATGCTCATTTAATGAATTTTTTTTCTTTATATACATGATAAAATATTTACCATTATTTTATTTTTTTCTAATTTTTTTCTCAATGCATGTGAATACAGAAACAGGAATTGGAAATGAAGGCAGGTAATTTGTCCTAAAATCTTGAATTTATCCTCCCTTCCGTCCAACATATGAATTCATGTGATTTTTTTTTACTATTTACTCCACTATATATTGTTTTTTATACACTAAAAACCTTCTTAAAATAGCCTACATGTCCAGATCTCTGCAACAGGTGTGTTTAACTAAAATTGTGGAATTAACCTCCCTTTCTTCTGTCATTTTTTTCATTTAAACACTATATGAATGTAGGTAGTTTTTTCTAAAATTGTGGAGTTAACCTCCCTCCCTTTTATCCTACATATGAATGCACATAATTTTTTTCACTATTGACTCCACTGTGTATTGTTTTTTAATTGTATTTCTTTAAATGAATACAGTACATTATTATTATAAAAAACTAAATGTATGCATACTCCATTAACATGTTTCTAATTAATAATAATTCTTTATCTTTAATAATATGACACCTTTGAGATTATTTCTACAGAATTTCATTGTTTTTATATTATAACTACTGTCTTACTGTTTATGACACTATTTTCTTCTTATTTAATTACATATCAATTGTCAATTTATGTGTTTTAATGCTGGTGGGGGAAGGGTCTGGGCATGGGGGAGGGGGTTGGTGGAGGATGGGGCTGGGTAGGGGTGGAGGAGGTGGGAGGGGGAGGTGCTGGGAAGGGGTGGGAGGAGAAGCAGGGGAGGGGATAAGCTGGGCATGGGAGAGGGGAGGGGGAGGGGGAGGTGCTGGGAAATGGTGGGAGATTATTCTGGTTAGGGGGAGGGGAGGGGCTGGGCAGGGGAGTGTAAAGGGGAGGGGAGCGGCTAGGCATGGGGGAGGGGAGGGGTGGGGGAGAGTGTAGGGACTGCCGAGAAGTGGAGAGGGGGCTAGTGGGGATGTGGCTGGGAAGGGGAGAGGGTCCGGGTGGGGATGTGGCTGGGAAGGGGGGAGGGTCTTGGTGGGGGATGGTGCTAGGAAGGGGGTGTAAAGGGGAGGGGAGTGGCTAGGCATGGGGTAGGGGAGGGGGGAGGGTAGGGCAGGGCCTCCGGAGAAGTGGGGAGGGGGATGGTGGGGATGTGGCTGGGCAGGGGAGAGGGTCCTCGTGGGGGATGGTGCAGGGCATGGGGGAGGGGTGGGGGAGGGGCTGGTGTGTATGGTTAGTTTAGTTTTTTTTTCACACCAATATTGAGGTCATTGACACGTTCATCCATCTTCAATTCATCCCAAAGAGGATTTTTTTTAAATAGAATTTGGTTCTAATTGTTACTATAATGTTATTATGTTGACATTACGATTTCAACATGTGTAATGTTTTTGAATCAACTTTCTGGTTATTACGTTGGTGACTGAAATATAAGAATGATCAACCAGAATATGAATGTGGGGATTGTTATATACAAGTTTTTTTATCATTGTTAGTGAAAGTTAATCACTTAACCATTAATTTTATGATTCCCTAATTTTAGCTTCTCTGTGCAGGTTCAATATCAACCTGGGGTGGGGGTGTATTGCAAGAAACTCCATACAGATATTCAAAGTACATTATTATTTAATGTTATGCATTACATTTGAATTGACTCATTATATGGTTTATGTGAATGAAATTACACAACAAATGAATATTGGCTATCTTATACTTATGATTTTATGAGTACAATAAAAAAATGATGTGAGGTTATTGGTGATATTCTCATATTTATATTTCATAATTAAAAGAATTCATTGCAGTGTGTCATTGTTATTAAAAGGTAAGAAGTTATAAACTGTTCAGTAGTTTTTGCATGAGTCCACTAGATTTCAACTGAAGAGATTTAATGGATGGATGGGTACTTTTGGTTAATCTCGTTTGTCATTGCCTTCATTTTTACTCATTGTTAGAGTTGTATATTACATCTTTTTTCTTGTTTCTTTTGTGCTCCTACAATTAAAACTAATTTATTTAGCTTTTAGATTTTTCAGGTTATGTTCGAAAAGAGACTAATTGAAATTATGGTGAGATTCAAATGGCAGAATGTTTTGGTTTGTTTAATTTTCAGGATCATTTTCCTTATCTCTGTTTTCATGGTCATGTGATTTTTCAAGCATAGTAGAGGCAGAAAGTGGTGCTATTGTTTATGTATGATATCTAAAAATGTCTTCCGCATTTGTAACCTGTTTCTACAAACATGTGCAGGTACCAGATTACTACCAACCAGCAACCACCAATACTTGTCTATTGCAGCGCCACAGGAACCCGATTTTGGAAGGTTTTTACTACCACAATTTTTTGAATTTAGTTTCATTCCAAAGGGGACACCATATACTACTACAGTATTCTGTTACTGTAATATTTTTCACCCAACTCTTTGCTAAAGAAACAATGTATCCAAACAATTTGTTTTTGTTTCCATGTGTTCCATTGGAAATCAACTCTGAAACAATTGTTGTTTTGGTTTGAATGTTTCACTATTTATATTACTTCTTCATAATTGACATAAACTATTATGTTTTATAAATAGTAATCTATAGTTAATAATTATTATTATTTTATAGTGTCGTGCATCGCACGGGAGGAGTACTAGTTATAATTTAATGTGGATGGATCATGTATTGTAGGGGAGATAAGGGGAGCCGGGTTGGTTTAAAACAATAGGGTATTAGCATTAAAATTGAATGTGGATGGATCGTGTATTGCGGAGGGGACGAGGGGAGGTGGGTTGGTCAAGAACAATAGGGTCTTGGTGATTCTGTGTTTCAATTCCTTTTACTGAATGGGTACCTCTATTGGGGAGTGCGATGAATATATGCCTTATGTTGTGTAATATTTTCAATTGGGAGATTGATGAAGTAGAATCTGACTCAATTATGTTGGTTCGGCTATTTCCGAAGAAGGTGGAGGTTCCATGGGATTTGGATTACCTTGTATGGGGGTTGCAGGTGCAAGGTGGGGGTGGTTTAGGGGGAGGGGTGTGCAGTGAGGAGGGGGAAGGGGTGGGGTGCAAGGTTCAGGGGGTGGGGCAGGGGAGGTGTGCAAGAGCAGGGGGTCGGGGGTGCTGGGGGTGCTGGTGGAGTCCTCCCAACAGCCAGTATGGTTCACTATGCTGGGTTTTTTTATGTAGTGGAAAGCCGTATAGCCACGGTTTAAACTGTGGCTATAGGCCTTTAGCCACGGTTTAAACCGTGGATATAGGCCTTTAGCCACCGTTTCAAACCGTGGCTATAGGGCTTTAGCCACGGTAACCGTGGCCTTTATTGGAATCTATACAGCTGACCCTATAGCCACGGTTTCAAACCATGGCTATATGATCAGCCCTATATCCATGCAATGCCATCCACGGTTCATGAAAACGTGGCTATAACCTATAGATACGGTTTTTGGGCCTACAGCCACGATTTAGAACCGTGGTTGTAGCCAAAATTTCCAGTATTTCTAAATGAAACTGTTCACAGACACCATAGGTTGTACATATTCAAGAGCGATACATTCACTTCTAATTTTATGGAAAAGAGTTTGTAGAATGGTGATTTTATAATCATAATATAATTTATTAATATTAAGGATAATGAATTATTTTTTTACGATAAATATCATATATATAGAAGAGGTAAAGAATAGTAAAAAAGTGATTAGTTAGAGATATACCACTTCTTCAAAATGACTCCATTAGATCTCCTCTAATGGGATCTAGGGTCGATCTTTTGGGAACTAAAAAACCTCAAGAATGTGTCTAGGTAATTTTATAAGAGAAATTGATTGTGAATGGTTGATCTAAAAGGTTACTTGTAGTATAAATAGGTGAGGTAGGGGCATCCTTTTATAATTTGGGTGAGGGGAACTTTAGGAATTTATCAAAACATTAAATTATAAAAAAATCAATCTTATGAAAAATACATAAAAATGGAATGGAATTCAATGATATCATGTTTAAAGGTTTCATCTCATAAAAAATTATTTTACACATGTTTTGGTGTAATTGTAAACCTTATCATTTTGATTAACCCTTAGATAAAAAAATTAATTTTCATTGTGGTTACATTTTATCATCATTAAAAGTCTGTAAATTTTTATTTATAAAATTACAATTAGAGACTAAATTATATTTTTTTTACATTATAGAACATATCATAATTAAATTATATTACTAAATTATTTTAATGATCTTTAAATAATTTAATAATATATTATTTTTAAAAAATATCAATTATATAAATTTTTAAACTATTCATCACTTTGACTTTAATAATATCCTAAAATACATAAAATTAGAACTGATTATTTATCAAAATAAATACATGTCATGGTAATATATAAAATTCTTGGATTACCTTAATTATCTCAAATTATAATTATTTTAGTATTTTTAATATAATTTTTTTTATTTTTCAATTAATTGATTAATTACGCATCAGAATTGTTTATGTATTTAAAAAAATAATTTCATTTCCAAAAAATATAAATAAATTAACACATTATGAATTAAATTACTATTATGATTCATTCATAAATAATTTTTTTACTATGTTAACAAATAAATTATATTTTCAACTACTTAATTGAAATTTTTCACTTCCTATAGTTTAAATAATAGATAAGTCATTTTCAAAGAATAATGTGCTTTAAATAGCTCCATTTCAATCCATAAGTATTAAAGGTAGAATAATATTAACTGAATAAGAATTGTGAAGAAAAAAGATATCCTTGTCACTTATTTTTTATCCTAATTAATTTGATTTACCCTTTAATGAGGTGATAATTTATTCCACACTTACTATTCAAGTTCACAATAAATTAAAGTGGAATAATTAACCAATTTGAACCTCACTATTCAAAATATGAAAATAATTCTTTCAAAATAAATATATATAAATTTAAAATTTTAATTTGAATATAAGCATGAAAAATGTGACAGAAACTGTTTTTTAGAAAAAATACATTTTAAGAATGAATATAGATTTATTTTTATCCTATGATGTTAAAAATATTTGTTGAATTTTTGAAAATATTTTATCATAAAAATAATAAATATTTTTTAATAATTTAATTCAACAATAGTGATTAATTTATTATATATATATAATTAATTTCATGCACAAAAAAAATTTCTAAAGACATAACTTTTATTTTAAAATAATTTTTAAATTTCTAATAATTTGGTAAATAATTAATTTATTTCATAAATTAATAGTCTATATATTTTTCATAATTTAATTATTACTATTTATTATTGTAAATAGAAAATATTTTCTATTATGGAAACAAAATATTTTAATAATGTTAAATGGTTTTTTTGAACTCGTTGTAGCATGAAACGAAAGATGTTGAAGAAATTGACTTTTTTAAGGATAAATATTTCCCAAAAAACTAAAGATTTTACATTAAAGCCCCCTAAAATGTGTTTTCCCTCAAAATTAATCATTATATACAAATAGTTTTTGATACCTATCCCTCATCACATTCTTAGGTTCCTATATAGCCTCCTCAAATTGATGGTTTCTCTATAAAAATTAATTGGGTGTGTGGTGTTGTTTGGTAAAACATTCTCTC
This sequence comes from Viscum album, assembly GCA_963277665.1. Lineage (NCBI taxonomy): Eukaryota > Viridiplantae > Streptophyta > Magnoliopsida > Santalales > Viscaceae > Viscum > Viscum album. The sequence continues at coordinate 520,486,997 of OY728161.1, read as the reverse complement.
TAAGATCCTCAATCTCTAATGGTTGTTCTTGATATGAAATATCTTTCTCTAGTAGTACAACTTCTATGTTGAATATTTTTTAAGGATTAGGTTTTTAATTTTTTAGTAGAGATACATGGAACACATCATGAACATGAGAGATATTTGGTGGAAACTTCATTTGATAAACTACCATCCCAATATGATCAATATTTTCAAAACAGATAATATTACAAGGTTTTAGAATTCCATTATTTTAAAATCTCTTCACCCTCTTGCAAAGAGATATTCATAGGAATACCTTTTCACCCACATCATACTCCATATATTTATGATGATTTTCAATATAAATTTTTTGTTGGAACTGTGATACTCTTATGTGTTGTTTAATGGATCTACCCTTATCTTCAATTTCCTTTTCAAAATCAGATCCTAACAACTTCCTTTCTCCAACATCATTCTAGTATGTTGGATTTTATTAATTCATATAATAAATGGATTCATAAGGATCAATCTGAATGCATGAGTGAATCCTATTGTTGTATTAAAATCTGACCAAAGGAACCATATTTGAAATCTATAGAGAGAGATCTTAAAATTTCATATAGATTTTTAATAGTCAACTTATAATGATCATATGTCTATGGATGATATAAAATTATAAAACATAACTATGTATTTAGTTCATAATAAAGACTTTGTAAGAAATTTGAGGTAAACCTTGGATCTTGATCAAAAAAAATGTAAAGTGAAACTCCTTGTAATCATACCACCTCCTTAAAATATATTCAAGAAATAATATCAAGAATGAAATATTTTATAATAAAAATTATGTGTCCCAACTTCGTATGGTAATTTAATATAACCCATATAGAAATATAAACTTTATATTTTTTGGGGAGTCTAACGAAAAAATTCATGGTGATGTTTTCTAATTTTCATTCATGAGCGGTTAATGGATGTAACATTCCATTAGACTTTTGTCTATCATACATAACATGATGATAAAATTAACAGTAATAAATATACCATGAAATATCTCTCATCATATCATCCCACCAGAAATACTTTTTCGCGTATCTATACATCATTGTACTTTAAGTATTAATTGATAATGATTCACTATGAGCCTCATCCAATACCTCTATTATAAAATATGATACGAGTTAGACACAAACACTATTCATAAACCTTATTATTCCATCACTGTAAATTTTGAATTTAGGAAAATTTCACACCTTCTTATTAAGCTCTAATTCTTCAATATGCACCTACGTAATTGTCACTGGGATATATGGACGAACATTAATTTGAGATAGATAATATTTATACACTTCAATTAATAATTCTCCATCCTACCATTATAAATCCATAAATATTGGGTATTTTTTATCCTTATCATAGATAAGATATAGTAACTCAAATAATCTACCACATTTATCACATTCCAAGGGTGGTAAAGTATTGAGAAGTCATAATCAAGAATTATATTTAACCATCTTATTTGTTACATTTTGATTACTTTTTGACTGAATGAATATGTTATAGAATTATGATTAGTATATATGCCACACCTTTCTCCATAGAGATAATGATTCCATATATTTAATTAAAAACATTCACATCTAAATCCAAATCATGAGTTAGTTTGTTTCCCTCATGGAGTTACAACGGGAATGAGGCATAATATATCACCAGTAAAATTTTACATGAGAACACATCCCAACACCATCTCTGGTAAATAAATATTGATTAAAAATCATTCTCTATAATAGGTTAGACTGAGACTATGTGAACTTAATAAACTTGTTTTTATGTCATTGAAAATCTATTAATATTCATCAATCCATATAAATTTTACTCATTTATAAGTCAACATGGATAGTGGATGAGATAATCCTGAAAATAAATCAAAAAATGTCAAAAGTATCCACCAACCTAAGAAAACAGGGGTTTATAGTAACCATGTTTGGTCAAGGTCATTTCTCAATAAGCTATTTCTTAGAAGTTTCTACTAATATACACTCACTTTAAATTATATGACCCAAAAATTAATCATTATAAAACCAAAATTAACACTTGGAAATTTTTACATTAAAATTCTCATTCATTCGGGTCCTTATCAGAATAATCATGTTATCCTCATAGTCATCTTTGATCATTAAATATAAACGAATATAATTTATAAATACTACCTAAAACAGATCAATATAGTCTTTAAATACTCTATTCATTATGTCCATGAATAAAAAAGTGGTAATTAGAAATTCCAAATCACATTAGAAAAAACAATAGTGTACACACCTTGTATGGAATGTCATCTTAGGTATAGCCCCTTTCATAACCATCAATTTAAGAAATCAAAAATAAAGTTAAATGATGGGATACTTTTGAATTCAACATATTTGATAAAATAAATCATCAATAAAATATATTGGATAATTTTTCTTGATTATGATTTTTTAAGCTCCTGATAATCAATGGAAAGTCACATTGACCCATATTTCTTCTTGACAAATTTAACAGGTTCACCCCATGGTGATGCACTTGGTAATATGAGTCCCTTTTCAATATTTTCCTTTAGTTGATTATTTCATTCCTATTACTCAATTGGTTCCTTTATATAAGAAGTCTTAAAATGGGAATAGGACTAGTTATGAGTTCGATTGAAAACAAAATATCATGATATAGTAGAATACTTCACAATCCTTCTAGAAACACATCAAAAACTCCCACAAAATAATTGTATCCTTAATTTTTATTATATCCCCAACCATATGAGATAGATAACCATCATATATAGTAATTATACACATAATATAGAAGAAAATTCTATTGGATATATATATTCATCCTTCCAACAATAATTGATCATATGTTCATTTGGAATATGAAATATGGATTTCCTTTCCTAAAAATTGATATGATATTTATGTATTGAAATCCAATACATGCCAAGAATCACATAAAATTATACTAAAGTGATAATCACATAATTGTCATGAATAAAATTCCCACAAACTTCAATAATATGATAACCGCAAACATTATATGTGACCATTGTTCCATTATTATTTTTCCCACCTTACGCAACATCTAATTGTTCAAGTGATAGGAAAATACCCTTAGAAAATTATTTATAAATATTTTAGTGGGTGGATCTAGAATAAAATAAGAAATTATCAATTCTAGTGTGGATTATAAATCTACCATTCACCATGTCATTCTCGTAACCCAGTTATGCAGTCATAATCGCATGTGATTTCCCTTTGACTATTGGCTTATGGTATTTTTGAAACTGATCATCAAAAACCATTGGATTCAGGAACTAGTTATAAAAATTCCCATACTTATTTAATTTAATGAATTGGTGTATGGGATTTTCATCAGTTGTAATATCATTTTCCTACATTGCATTAACTGTCCAATTCATATCCTTTCGATATTCATGGACTTTGTGACCCTCCTTTTCAAATTTAAATAACCTTCCAAGTCCATTCAAACACATTCCATGATGATTCATACCACATTTATGGAGTCCATATGGCTATAATTTAATTCCATTATTTTATTTATTCATTTTTTCAAAATAATAGATATTTCTTCTCTAAATAAAACCATGGGAGTGGTGGGAATATCTAATTTCAATTTCTATATTGAGGGAATATCAGATGATTTATTCATAACTGTGGAATAATATTATCTTTAATTACATTTAGAGACTTGTTTTTGTTTCACCAATTAATTAATATATATTAATTTCCTATATTATAATTAAATATGAGTCATACCTTTTATGTCTTGTAAAATTATCCACATAGGTATAAATGGATTTTTCATCCTTTTTCTTTATCTCAAGAAATTACATTTCCATATTTGTATGTGGAATGTGAGGAAATAAAATACTAAATAATATCCCCATAAACTAATCCAATTAGAGAGGATTCAATTTATTCCTCTTGCCTCATTTTCTTGATAATATTCCACCAATGATATACATCACCTTCCATAAAATAAATAGTTTGGACAACGTTTTTGTGTATTGAGAATTAAGGAACAGAAAATATTTTCTAAATAGTGTTGATCCATTTATCAAAAAACATGTTGATCAGATACCCATTAAAAGAAGGTGTATATTCCTTCATGAATGATTCAACAGTATGTTTTCCCTCTGTTGACCATACAGAATATCAATATGATTCACATGTTTTGAATGTTTCCTGATAATAGACCAGATATTTTTCATTCCATATCCTATAATGTTGGGTTTCTCAGGTGAACAATCATTGAATATTCAATCACATTCAGCATTAACATTATTAATATGTGTTCCAGCCATATAAAAAAACAAAAATCATAGTTTGGGAAACAAGAATAATTCTGGAAGACCGCATAATTCTTAAAAATTAGTTCTGTAATATCTAAATCACAACACATTCTTCAATGAATCATTAGGTGTAACCATGGTCATTCACTATTTTTACCAAAAAAATGGATTTTATCCTATAAGTAGACCTATACCTTGGGTTTTCATGAATATTTTATAACCCTAATATCCAAATACAAACTAATCCATTATATGATACAATCTATAATGGATGATATTTCATACAAAAATATTTCATCTATTTAGATGTCTATTCATTACATTACATAAAATATCCTTGAAAAAACCAAAAAGGTTTATACTCTTTAGATATTGGATAAACAATAATTTTATTTTATGAAGTATATTAAACATATACCATAAATATCTTCCCATACTGAACTATTTATAATTATACCCTACAAAAAACTATTTTCTTAACCTAGGGAAAGGAAACAGAAAAAAAGATGAGCTCAAATTCCCAGTAAGGGTAAACATGGGAGATATTAATTGATGATCATATGAATTCATTTGATAAGTATAATGGAATGATATCATGATCGTAACATTCAATGCTCATACCCAATCTATCAAACATCCTAAAATGGGTTTTGGAAAAATACATTAACATTTCAAAAGACATGAATCATAAGAACTATAATTCATCATAACTCATTCATAAACCATAATTTGATGTCATTAATTTGTGTGGAATCATCATATGTACCAAAACCAATTTGTATGTCACGATTAACTAACAATACTATCAAATCAAGAACAAATACCTATTTCACATAACGAATGGAGAACATCGTCTTTTTTCCCATAAATGATCAAGCACATAAACTTTTTTCCCATAAAAGATCAAGGACATCAAATGTTTTCCCAAAAAAATTTCATGATATATAATACCTTACCCAAGGTATTATAGAGAGATATAGGTCCCACTTTTCACAAAATAAAAACCCTAAATATGTATTTCATAGGACCATAAATCGTTCATCATATCATAAACCATAAAAAATTTGTCTCATAAATATTTCAACATTACATTACTTGTGAAAGAGAAATAGAATCGATAAACAACATTCCATCATAAAAATAAACCATTAAGATAAAGAATAATGATGGTTTCCTTTAACCATATTAGCAGTAAGTCATATATAACCTCAAATAATGTTATCTTAGATGGAAAATTATTTTTTAAGATCTCATTAAATAATTCCTAATTAAAATATCATTTACATTTTAAAATGAATTATTTTTTAAAAAAATACATGCATTTATAATTGATATCATTTTCATTAAATAGAACCCTAAATATTGGTAAAATATTATTCAAATTATTAAGGAGTCATAATAGATGAATATATGATCATGACGTACAAGTAAATAAACAATATAATTCCCAATTTTTGTCTAAAAGGTCACAAAGTACATCATTTGGAAAATGAAAAAACATATTCCATTTTAGAACCATTTTATACATATTAAAATATGGATAAAAATGAATTTGATAAATTATAGAATAATAGAACACACCCTTTTTGATTCTTTTTATATATAAAAAGTACATGGAATAAAAATATTCTTCATCTAAGACTTGAACATAAACAATCACGAATAATGATGAGATTCTGAAATAAATCCTTACCACTTAGGTATCTTTTGAATTGTAAGACCAATGAATGAAATAAAATCAAATGAAATAGTAAATACATTAAAGACAAAGATATTTATGATATAATATATCAAAAGGGAAGTATATACACCATATAATAGAAATAAATGATGAATATGACATATGTCTTCCAAAAGTAATGATGAGATGAGAAACCCATACATCAAGTCTCACCCTTCTTAATTCACATTAACTAATAAAATAAAATAAATATAGATTTATTGTACATTTATTTCATAAAAATATATATATTATAGTTTATTATTTATTTATAACATATTATCATCAAATAGTTAATAATTTATTACTAAAATCACTATTCTTGGGGATAACTGCTTCGTTTTCCAAGCATATTTTGGGTTGGCAGTCCTAATCCTTACAAATTCCTCATAGACCCATCATTTATAAAATTGTAATCATGGTATAAAAATAATGTATATTTCTTATATACATATATATAACAATGCCTAAAATTTATATTTAGATCATGTATTACACAGTTCATTGAGATGGTAGGTCGTACGTATGCTGGAGTTATACATTCACTTATAATTTATTTAGAAAGAGGGATTCTAATGGTGTTTTTATAATAAAAAAATTAAAAAAATTATGATACTAATTTTATTATTTTATAATTAATATCATATGATTATAATAGTTAAATAATAGAAGAAAAATAATGTGATCTCTTAGAGAAAATACTACTTATTCAAAACCGACTCCATGAAAAGTCTTCTAAAGGGCTCCAGGGTTGGTCTTTTTGGAATAAAATCACATCTAAAATTAATTTAGTCAATTTTGGAATATATATTGGATGGTTTTGGTTGATAAAAAATGATTCATGTAGTGTACATTTTTGAGAGAGGAGATGACATTTTCTAATTGAGTTGAGGGGCACTTTAGGAATTTCTCAAATGATAACATTATATTAAATTCAATATGATTCCAAATTATCACCAAATGTCTAGAAATTCATATATAAGGTGGTATATGTTCTTATTATCATCAACCAAGTGGTTTTTGAAAGTTTTTTGTGTAATTTTATACCTTACCATTTTTATTGACCCTTAGTTGACCTGTTTGAATTTTCATGATGGTAATAAGTTTTTAAATATGAAGTGGTAGTATTTTTTACTTATAGTGTGAAAATTGGAACCCAAATTGAAAATTTATGACATGTTCTAATATATCATAGTAATTTTTTTTATATGAAAATTTTTATTATATTTAAATAATTTAATGAAATATTATTTTTCTAAAATGTTGACATTTTGACAATTTTGACACTATTCATTATTATGACATTAATTACATTAATAAAACTCTTAAAATTAAAAAACATTATTGTAAAAAATCTGAATAATGTATTGGTAATTTATAAAATTCTTCTATAACTTTCATTATCTCAATTTATAATTCTTTTAATATTTTAAATATCATTTTTTTGATTTTTTTTATTTATTTAATAATTACTGAATCAATGGCTTTTAAGTACATAAGGAAACTATTTAATTCTAAAAATTATAAATATGTTTACATAGTTAATATAATTTAATTAAGAACAAAATTACTTTTAATATTCAATCATAACTAATTTTTATCCTCATTTGAACACATAAATGATATTTAAAACTTTAGAGTGACATTTGGTCACTTCCATCGGTTTAAATAATATATGAGTTATTTTCATCGAAAAGTGTCCATTAAATAAGTCCATTTCCAAGATTAGGTGATATGGGATAAATTTAATACATCCAATAACAATTTTAATAGAAAATTATAGCTTTATCAGTTATTTTTATTATAGATTGACCTGAATTACCCTTTACCAAGGTGATAAATTTTACTATGGTTACTATTCATTTTGGTTAAAAATAATAGTGGATGTTTTACCAAATTTGAGCCTAATGATTTTAAATACGAAACTCATTTTATCTAATTGGATATTTATAACTTCAAGAATTTAATTTTAATGGTCATGTGTAAAATGAGATTAAAACTGATTTTAAAAAATATATTTTAAGCATAAATATGGATTTATTTTTATAAAGTACATTGGAAAAATATGTTTACAATGATTAAAAAATTTGATAAAGTAAATAATCTTTAAATTTAGTTAAAATAAATCATCAATAGTTATTAATATAATATATATATATTATTAATTTTATTCATAATTAATTTTTTTTAACTTTTATTTTATTTTCAAATAATTTATGTTTTTTTCTAATCATTTGGTAAGTGATGATTTTTTTTATAAACTAATAGACTATATATTTTAAATGATTTATTTATTTCTGTTCATTCTTGTATATATAATGGCTAGAAGATAATGAAAACGTGAAATTTTAAAAATGTTATATGATTCATTTATACTCGTTATTACTTCCAACTCAAGGTATCAAAGAAATAAAAATATTTAAATATAATTATTACATAAAAATATTATGGTGTTATGTTATATTTAAAATTTTATTGATCAGAAATATATTAATGTGAGGATTAAAGTGGTTTACAAGGATGATGTACAACATCTATCGTATGTGAGAAATGTTACTTAGTTTATCCTTGATTGTGATGGAATGATAATGTTCTGGAACCATGTGTGTGTTCTATCCATACCAGAATTTAAGAAGGAGGTGTCAGCATAGGGTCCCTATTTCATCATTCTTTATTCATCTTTAGAGTATGTAGATTTCTGTAGATTTAAAATAGTATTTATTGTGGGATGACATGAAGAGAGATACTACATTGTTTCAATCTCAATTTTTGGTATGACATCAGGTTTACACTGAGTGAAAAAAATAATAAGGGTTTGTTAGAACCATTAGTAATACCAGAATAGAAATGGGAAACCATCACCATGAAATGTTTCATCGGTCTCACCGAAAAAATTAAATTTAATAACTCTATATATTTTATAATCAACCAAAATAATATGTAAGAATAATTTATAATTAAGAATAAGATTTATCTTCATATTATCATGATATAATATACATTATAGAAGTTCAAATATTTCCTACATTAACTCATGGTATTGTATTTGATCTATAATCACGTTTAACCTCCATTTTTCAGTATTATTTAGAAAACCCTTAACATGTAGTTGAGTTTCATTTTTTGTATCATACTCAGATAGATGGTCAGTATGATAGAACAATTCATACCCAAGAGGATACTTTTCTATCTTGTTCTATGGATTTCAATTTTGGTTAGGATCAAAAATTTATTGGTCGAATTTTCATATAGCAATATATTTCAGTCGAGCTTTTGAATGGCTCATTATGAAGATTTATAGAGAAAAAATATTAGAACCCTAAATTCTTGGGAAGATTTTGGAGAAAGGATGTTATTGGGAATAGTTATGTCTGAATAAATGGTATTTATGGTTAGATCTATACAAAAACACCTCAAGGAAGCTCAATCTCGGAAGAAAAGTTTGTTGAAAGTTGTTGACGTGATCTATAATTTGATGATGGTGAAAAAGAATTCCAACATATATCTTCGTGGATTATTGTTATGAGGTTTGGAAAAAAGTGAATGTTGTTCCCTATATTCGTCATTTTTCTTTAGATTCATGATCGTATTGGGAAATTGTCTTATCATTTGTCAAATTGAATAAAACTATAGCAAAATCATGATGTGTTCCTCGTATCTATCTAATGGAAGTTCATACCTGATCCTTTATATATACAGAACTTAAAATTGAAACCACTAGAAGAATAAATTTTGTATGAGGATAAGCCTGTGGAGATTCTTGACCATATATATAATTTTTTCTGAAACAAGACTAGTCACTTATTTAATGTTTTGTGGTGAAACAAAAAAATTGAAGATGTTACATGGGAACCTGGGGATGTGATGAGGTAGAAGTATCAGCAATATTTTACACCTAAATTACAGAATTTCAAGGTTGAAATTCACTTTAATGTCTGTGTAATACAACAACATAAAATTTTATGGAATGTTTTTTAAATAAATTTAATCTCATTGATAACGTTCATTACGTGAAACACTGAGTTTTAACAAACCATGATATATTATATTAAAATATTAAAATTCATTATCCCATAGTAATGGGAATGTAATGAAATAATATGAATAAATAAATTATTGAAATATATAAAAAATTATAAACTGAATTCTTTTCATATAAATAAATTATAAATTATTATAAAAACTAACTAAAAATAATGGAAATATTTTCTGAAAACTATATTTTTTTAAACACTCTATCTTCACATTTTGTGAAAAAAATTTAAAATTAGTTTATGTATGTTATATGGAATTAATTTTATAAAATAATCATATTTTAAATTATCATTATGAAATTATCAAAGGATTTTTTTGATAACTTATCGAAAATATTTATCTTTTCATAAATTAAAAAAATATGTTTTTATAAAAAAGACTACCTTTTAAAATAATTTTGAAAATTTATTATATTTTAATATGGTTTTGAAACTAAAATTATTTCAATTTTGTGTATATTAATCGAATTTTCATAATTTAAATTAGTTTTATATTTAATTATGATTTTAAAACATTCTATATTTGTGAAAATTTTCTCTATGGAAAACCACATTTTCGTTTCATATGTCCATTCAATTGTAATTTATATTTTTTCACATATGTAAATATAATTCATAAAAATTGATCCCATATATTTATTCTTCATAAAAAATATTTTCTTACAAGTTTAACTTAATATTTCACCATTATGAATAGTAAAAGTAGTAAAAACAATTACCCTAGTCAAGGTTAAATTGATCTTACCAAGAGGTTATAATAATATGTTCAGTGGTAAAATTAACCTTAAACATGTAAAAAATATATTAGTAGACATAGTTAGACCATATTTCATTTAACGTTTTGAAAATGATTCATTTTAGATCCTTTTTCCCTGAAAAAAAGTTGTTATAATCTATATTTTCAAAAATTCCATGTGTGTCTTCTCCCCCCAGTTATAAAATTCCACCCCTATCCTCACCACATCACACCTAGAAAACCATTTTCATCATAAAATACCTTTGAAAAATTATTCGTAAAATCACTTCAAGCATGGTAGTGTACATGGTCTGATCATAAAGACAACCTATGAAGGATTTTGGTGTGAACCAATAGCAGTTGTTCAAAGATGATATAATGTTCATAACCAAGTTTTATTTTTATTTATTTTTTAAACCAACTTAAATTATTGTTAAATATTGACCTTATAATAACCTAAGTATATTAAATACATTTATATGTTCTATTGTTTATTTAATTTACTATATTTATCTATTTATTGCTATAATTTTATACGAAACAATTCATTGTGTGTATAGAAGACTACCACCTCATGAACAAACGTAATTTTTTTACCTTACCATATCCTAAATATTGTTATAAGAATTGTTTTAATGTATATATATATTGTTGTAATTATACTTATATAAATATAATATGAAATATTAATTTCTTACATTCCATTATGTGGGAGACATGATAACGTTACTCATGTGTACATCGAATAACCCCCACACAAAGCGATGTGATTCCATTTTCATTAATATTTTATATTTAAGATAATAAGGAATAAATTTAACGACTATATTTTATATTTATATGACATTAAAATTATTCTTTTTAATGAATAATTATTTTCTATTCTTTCATTTTATCTGACAAAAAATGGAAACCATTTTCATGTGTAGGTACAACCTACCATCTCCTTGAACAGTTTTTTTCCTTTGGAAATCTCTAAATTATTAGGATAAAACTATATGTTAATATAATGAATATAGATGAAATTTTTAGCGTGGTTATATTTTTATAGATGATATAAATATGATCTAATTACAAGGACTAGAACAACTGAACTGAAACTCTAATACAAAATGAAATAGTTAACACCTATAAATGATGATTTTGATAAATAATTATGAATGAAATGTTGTTAAAAAAAATATAATTACATAATTTAAGATATTATAAGTATTTATATGAATTTTTTACATAACAATAATAAATTTACATTTATTATAGAGGAGGTTATATTATTTTTGAGGTAGGATAAACTTGGGTGAAGAAACATTCATCTCGCTTTTTACATCCATGAGATACAAGACATATTCACCACTATTAACATTTTTTAGTCTATATACTAATTATGAACGTATTTTATGATTATTATCATGAAATTTATGGGTATTTACATATCTATTTCTTAGAATATATCATTAATGGTTGTATTATTCAAAAGATACCAATGTAGTAATGGAATCTTGTCTCAATTTTTCTTCTTTGGGACATAAGTTATATTATGCACATAACATATTTTATGTGGTTTATATACTACCCCCTTGAAGTTTTATATCATTAATATAGTTAATTTAATTATGTATAAAATATTCATTTCATTTTATTCTTTTATAAGTATTATGATATAGAAGATATCAATGTGGTAAGAGTTTTATATTATAGTCTCATTGTTTATCAAAATTGTTCATGATTATGCCTCTGGTGATGAAATATATTTATTTATAACCCATGCGACCAATGATTTTTTTTATCCTTTGGTTATTCCTTGATAATATAAATATTCCTTCAATTTTACACTATTTATGTACTCAGTAAATAAAAATAATATTGATAATAAAATATGATCTTATTTCTCTCCTCAGTTGAAAGCAAATTTCATCCATATCAATGTTCTCTAAAAAAAATCAAGAAACTGTATACTATTCACTAAATATTTTTTAAATACATTTTTACCAATGCTTGAAATTTTTTAAAAAAAATTAAATGAATATTCTTTTCATTATCCAAATATGTCTCTTTCAAAATTTACTGAAAATGTGAAATAATCTTTTTTTACATGTAATCCATGGAAATAATTTTATGTGCTCATGAAATTTCATTTCATTAATGATTCATTTATAACAATACTATGTTATTGTTTAAAATATTATTTTTAATTATTTTATGAATTATTAGTATATAAAATTTAATTTCAATGTGGAAATGCAATTTTCTCTAAGAAAACTACCATGTGATCTTTAATAATCATTTCCATCGATGATGACATCATATTTTGTTACTTATTCTTTACTAGGGACATGATCCAAAGATATAGTTCTTCTTATTTTATTAAATGTTTTATGTTTATGATTAAAGTATGAAACCAGTTATTTTCCAAGGGTTATTCTATGATTATATGATGAAAATATTTTTATGAAACCTATTTTCACTAGTTATTCTGTAAATAAATGTTTATGGAAAATATCTCCTTTTATGAGTTCAAATATGATTAATTTTTTATGATCTTATGGAACAAATATCTATGATTTTTATTATATTATGGGTATGAAATATATCTCCCCCCTAAGGTATTGGGAAAATATTATTATTCAACGATCTAAAAGGGTACATGAGAGGTTATCCCATGCCGGAAAAATAGGGTACTCATGAGGTTATCCCATGCCTGAAAAAGAGGGTACACATGAGTTTATCCATATCCTAATATAAGTATTTTGGTATTTAGATCAAGAAAAACATCTAATGAATGTCTTTAAAGGTATCCTTGATTTAATATTTTATATGAATATGTGTATTCCAAAATTCCATGTCTAATGCCACTGTTATGCTCCCACTACTAATGTTACTTGATTTCATTATGATTCATTCCCAATGATCTACCAATATTTATACATTGATTCAAGATTATGAGCTATGATATTCAGGGTATCTATTTTAAAATGTTAATATAATGTTTACATACCCTTAAACTCATGTTGTGCTGGTATCATCCATGTTTAATCTTACAGATAAAATGATATCACCCTTTCTTATGTTTATGTTCACCTAGGTTATGAATAATGTTACTATGTATAATACATATAATTTGGGTTCTAGTTATGAAGAACATAGTGGGAGATTATGTAGTTCACATAGGAACCAATTGTTTATGTTTCCATTATTCTGAAGACACTATACTTTTACGATCTTAGGTCATGTTATTATGTAACGAATAGAATATGAATCTAAAATGATGTAATATTTTTGTATGAAAATACTAGGTCACTATAATATGGTTTTTATTTTTTTAATATTCTTTTTTGATTATATATTATTATTTATTATTTCATGTTTATCCTATTTATATACAATTGAATAATATTATATGAATTTACAATACCTTTATTTGTGACGCACTGGATTACATTGGTGGTTCAACACTGAGGTGTATCCACTTGCTACTCGAGTGGCCACGGAACTTGGGTAGCCAAGAATCCTTCAATTTTTAGTGGTATACATTTAGATTAAGCTTGGGTTTAATTATTTTTTAGGATAACTTACAATAGTTTGAGATATTAGTAGTGGTCAGGCATGGAGTTGTGTGTAGAGCCTGATGTACGTTATTTATTTTTCTATCATGTATGAGTGATCGGCCTAATTAGAGATCGATTTCTTGTTTCTAGGTTGAGATTATTGTCATTTAATACATTCATATTGATATTATTTTATTTCTATATATGTACTCTAATTTATTCTTTTTCCATATTTGATTATTTAACTTTTATTGTGTACCCTGATGAAGGCACTTTTCCCCAGGGTTCTACATGATATCCTCATTGTTATTCTATAGCCTCTAGCATATGGGGAGGTACTCCTAAGGTCATGTGGAAATCTGACATAGTCTTGGTGATTTTTATTAGGTTGTTAAAACATTAGAAAAAAATAAATAAACAAAAAAACACACTACCCGTTGGGTAATCATTCACTAACCAATGTTCCACAAACCCCAATCCAACCAACTTCACCTCATTGCTAGTTTGAATGTTGTTTTAAATCCATAATATAATATAAAATACACTTCGTGTACCTACAAATTTGGTCACAACATCATAAAACACATTAACCCATTCTCTCATACTCTATATGTCCACATCAATCAAGTAACCCTAACCCTTCCCCATTGACTATAGGGAGGTCTATTATGCACACTGACGCATCTTAGAAAATTATAGATAGGTCCATTAATCACACTAACCCATCCCTACAACCTATTTGGAGGATAAAACCAATTATAATAGACCCATCAATATGGGTTTGGGGGTGGTCTATTAATCAAGCATACTAACCCATCCCCATAGACTCAGGGAATGTCACATCAATAATAGGCAACAAGAAACAATATCCACTAAAACCCTCCCATGAAATGGAATCTCCCACAACCATATCTAACCCCGACACCTCAATCATGATGGTATTAATTATAATAACATGACCCAACTATCTCACCAATGGTCATCCCCACATCACATGTTAATCTATTCCATGATACACATTGTTAGTACAAATAAATATATGAACCCAATCATTATCATAGCACCTTATTCCATGCCATTAAAAACCCAAAGTGCACATTCCAAGGCATGTTACCCAAGAAGAAATCATTACCCCTATACCCTAGTACATGGATCTTCTGCACTAGATTTAATGAACCCATTGGAAATAGTTCAAAACATATAAGCCTATATCATTTACTCTAGTCAAACTAGCTTCAACTGAGACTAAAGTGTCATTCCATTACCATTTACCCAATTGGACAACCCTACGCTCATCCATGACATGAGACTAATGTTCACCAGTTATAAAAAACATATTGTACAGCACCTTTAAGGGACTAACTACACTGATACAGAGCTCCCATGATCCCTTTGATCCCAAAATAATAGGTATCATATGACTACACACACATCTTCCTATAAATTGAGTATTGAAATTTTATTCAAATGTTGTAGCATGGTATGGACATTCTAAATCATGAAAAATGATGCTAAACCAAAAAAATCCACCAGAACCTAGATAGTCATGTCGAATCCTAATGATTGGCCATAACATTTGGATATTATCTTTTACATCATATGGAACACATAATTAATAAGATCAATTAAGACACATACAAGTTTAAAAATATGGATAGGAATAAAAATTAATTAGATGTTCTTGAAACCCCCATGAAATGAGAGGAGGGAAACTATCTTGATGGAGAACCCACTATCCTGATGAAATATCATAATGTATTGGTTTATAAGGGAGGGAGTGGAAAATAAGTTTTTTAGGTAAATTTTTATTGTTATCCCTAACTGAAAACCTTTGTAGAATACATTCATGGAAAAAAAATCCCAAGGTTCATGCTATGAACCTTGTACTGTAACACACTTATAGCCTTGGTTAGATGGTTTCATATTTTGATCCCATTTTCTATGTCTTAGAATTCATTCTTTAACAACATTTTAGAAATAATATAGATTATTTTCATGAATATCACCCTTGATCCATCTCCAATTCCCTAAAAAACTAAAACTCCTTAAAATACACATGAGTAGGTAGATTCTAATATATAATAGACTATATATATTTAATGGGAATTATAAAATACCCCTCTAATTACTTTCCATCCTACAGATGCATATCCATTTGTCCCTTTATAACAACCCACCCTAGAGGCTTTAACATTATACTTGTAATCTGATTCCTTTTTCTGAATATATCTAAGAATACAAAACATTCAACATGATGAGTTTCCTTTATTTATGAATAATTTTCAATGGACTTCTTGGATTGTGCTCCTTCTATAAGGAATGACACGTTTACCAGGTTTAACATTATATTCCCCATAATAGGGTTGCCCTAGTGGAAAAAAATAAATAAAACTAACCATTAATTAGCAAGATAGTTAAAATGAACATAAATAAATATATGTGGATACACTGAGACACACTCATGAATGTCAATAGTTAGACATAAAAGTCAAAACCAAATAGATCAGATAGTCATAAACACCTAAGTCACAAAGATTTCATCATAAGAATTGGGATGAAATCGATTACTTTAATGCTCTATGGGTACCATGTATAAGAATGGATACTACCCCATTATTTTTAAAGAAAAACGACACACCCATAATACTAATCATATGCTTACCAGCACTATGCATTCAAGTGTTGGATGGCTAGAATATGAGATTTATCACCGAATATCATTGGCTCATATGACCATTAACCTGGACAACACCATGACCCGTTGTCCATTACTTTGAAGAAGAAAGGATAAAATGACCAATGAAGTAGCTGGCCATGCCCTAGGAATGCCTAAACTACTGAAAAATAGCATTACCCAAGGCCCAATCCAATAACAAGGTCAATAAAATGTGAAAACCCATCTGAACATGGGTTTCATTGGAAACTGAAAGTCCTAATATGGACAATGACACCCAAACGACAACAATTTTTCGAAAAGTCACAACACTATTAAGGAATTAAAATTCTAAGGGTGCTACCTACCACGGGCTATCCCCTTAAGAAAGCAAAATTTTGACCATATCACTGGGTCATGCCAACTTAATTCACTGGCTTAAAATACAATCATAAAATTCATTTCTAAAGTGAAAATTTCTAATAGAGAATGCATATGGTTCTATTCAATAGAAATTCAAGATACATATAAATGACCCTTACACGAGGGTTTGGAAAATAGGACACCACCTATGGGTTCCATTTTTTATGACATTACCTTTATTCACATTTTCAATCATTATCCAATAAAATATTTAGCTAACACATCAATATGGAAAAGGAAATATCAAAAAACTTCCTTTTATTAAAAAATTTTCCTTTTATTTACATCCCATAATTAATTAGGACATTTATCTCATAAATTAATTTTAACAAATAAGGCAACCTATGAGGTTCCCACTAAACCGACCTGGATTCATCAGAATGCAACCCAAAAGTAGTTGCTAATTAATAAGAGTCACAACACCCATATCAGGTTATCTATTAAGGTACATTCACAAATTAGCCTACTTTGTCCTAGTTGTGCATTTAGGTAAATAAAGAATTAATTTATAATTATAACATGCTCAAATAGATAAATCTATAGTCATATGAGTGGTCATCTACTAATATATAAATCACCCATACACTTTACAACTTTAAATACATTGCCATTTAGTCAAAAAAATTCACTTAAGAATTTTAACATGATCAAATACATGATGGCCCAACTATATTGGTGGCCATATATCAACTTATAAAGTTCCCATACACTTTATGGTTTGGGATATTGATCATGTTTACTAACCAATTTCACATTACAATTAATCCTTAGTATCCTTTTACAATGGTATAAATTTATCGGTTACATTTTTCAAAATATAAGGCCCCTATACACATAGAAACTAGAAACTAGCTCTAGTTGTAATCACAATCATTTCATTTAACAAAATAAACCAATTATATATATTTTAAATAATTCTAGTATGTCACTACAAGCATCTAACACAGAGAAACATGCTGAAATCATGGAACCATGAAATTTTAATCACATAAGCATGCTATAACGAGATGTAAACAAAAATATCATTCTAATGAATCACCTAAATAGGTATAAATCTAAGCATGACATAGAACTCAAGGCAGAAAATCAAAAATAGAAAGAAACCTATATTTGAAGCTACATGAAATATAAATTTCCTTTGTGTCTATTATGATGCATTCCATGTTTCATCCTTTCCATAGAAGGCCAAGGGTAAAATTAATAATTATATAAATCATAAGTAGTAGAAAGTACATCAATCAGCCTAGGTGAAACCATATCAACTATAATAGAAAACAACAGTAAGAACTAACACAAACCTGTCTAGTTGGTCATTTCTTATATGTGGGGTGATCATCCCCAAGCATGACTATTAACCAAGAACCAACACATTAATATTCTCTAGTCTACCAACCCAAAATAGTATTAAAAAGTAAAAACCAATTAATTTCTGATACCACTTTGTGACATCCTGACCCGACTTACCATCTAACCGGTAGCCAACCTGATCGGTCACATGGCCTCAAACACATCTTGTTGTATAACAGACTCCGCTGACTAACAAATAGGGTATTGGGAGGTGAAAGTAGCTATAATATAACCTATTATAAGAGATGTATATTGGTATTATTAGATAATAAACAATAGAAAATAGAATAATATGTGAATAACTAAGTGACAAAGCAACGGAAGAATAATATATTCAATTTAATAAAAGTGTACAACCCTAGTTTATACGATATATGAATGCATGACATGGTAATGATATATGATGGAAAGTTGTAAATAGTACAACATGCTTTACAATATAGTATGATAATAAAGAAAATACATCCAAGCCCTATGAGAGTTCTCCATGATCATCCTGATCTGCTACTCAGTCCTTTGCTCTTAACTTTTAGGTAAAATAAATACAAAAATCAGCCTAGATCCTATAAATATAATTCCTACTCAGGTAACAAGTGTACCCGAGTAGGGTGTGAGATATAAATCTCAGTAGGCCTTTACCAATGGTTTCTAGCCCAATCCAAATAGTAAAATATAAATTAAACAGTTTGAAAAAATTCCGAAATAAGGTATGTAGTATAATTTATCTGAATACCCAAGTATGTGATTCATCCCTCAGCTGGTATCTAAACTTGCATCTAGTTCATTATTTGATTATTACCAGTTTATAAATAAGTTATTTGTTTCCAATATAAAAGGTTATATGATGTAATAGGGAACCTGTAATGATATATAATAATGAAGTTCTATGGTAATAACCAAGGAAACGTAGACCTCAAGGGTTTCCAACAAAATAATAATTGTAGTATGGAATGGGGGTAAGAGTGTAATCCAAGGAGCATAGCCCAAGGTATTCCAAAATAATATTCCAAACAAGTCCAAGGATTTCATTAAAGGTAAAATGAGGCTATGTAATGAATAGGAAAAATAGGATTAAACCATGGAACCTACTTGTCAATGCTCCATCCAAGGAGTTTATCCAAGGCATCCCACTACCGATTCCAAGGAATTCATCCAAGGTAAGATGGGATAAGAAATTATTGGGCATGATGCACCTTAAACATGGAACCATATTGCCAATAATGGATCTAAGGAGTGTACAAAATTCATATTCTCGTATTATATATGGGATATTACTCTGTCATATTATGCATTCAAAGCTAGAAAATGATCAGGTTCTAATTGATTCTCAACCTGAGTAATTTGTATCCTTGAATTTGGAATAGGTCCTTCGAGTTCTCAAGTCATTCCCTCAGGAATACAAGGTGAGGTTGAGTCAGGACACTCTTATTTTAATAATGAGGTCATATAATATTTCAATTAGTCCAAGCCATGTAATTCATTTGTGTGAATAGTCTAAGTAGCATGGAACCATTTAATCAAATCATAATTAATTGATAAATCCATTTGAATAAAGATTTTCCTTTAATCGGTGTGAAAAGGTGAAGTATCTTGAAACCATTCATTTAATACATTTAAGGTATTTTAAATAATCAAGGTTAACTCTGATACATTCCATTAACATGGAAAGGGGTTCTACGGTCATGCAACCTATCATCCAATTAAATTTAATACAGTAATTTCATTTAATTGGTATAAATTCAAATTTCTATTTCACATTAAATCATATACCTTGGGTGGGTCAATTGTTGAGCATAAATGGTAAATTCCATTATGAAATTCAACATATAAGTCAAACCATTTAATATAAAGAATATTTTCCTTATAAAGTTCAAGTCAAGGCACAGTTGAATGGCAGCTCAAACATGACAAAACACTAAAACAACAATTATTGAAAAACATCTTACATAGGTAATTCCAATCTATAAAATGGGACAAGAACTTATATTTTTTCTTGGTTCTTTAACCATTTAGAAAGGGAAAACATTTTTCCTATAATTATATTAGGATACATGTCTAAAAAAATCCATATTTTCAAATGTAACATTATGGAATAATGAATTATCATTAAAAAAAGACATGAAAGCATAAAATTATATCATTAATTTTTATATTGAAGACAGCACACCTCTATTTGAGGGGTTTTAATATAAAATCATGATATTTCTTATCACACAAATCATTTATTACATTTAGAATTTCAGTTATTAAACATGATATACTCACATTTAAGAGGCACTTATTCTAAATACTTCAATGCATGAATTAAATTCTAACAAAAGTGAAGAAGGAAAATTATTAATGAATTTATAAAACTTGAGAACTTGAAAGGTACCCTACCTCAGGATGGAATTTATTTAATACTAATCACTGGATAGAAAAGGTGGTGACCACTCGTAATTGTCCTGCAGTCGTATGTACATTCTTTCATATATATATATATATCCTAAAATTGATGCATGTATTCCACATGCTATGAGTGAATATGTTCATTGAGTACATTTATATTATGCATATACATACATTAAGTATATTTGTGTGAAGCCTCAATAATTGAACAAAATTCACTACATTATTAAGAGGAACCCAATCTTTATGAAACAATGATCATCACACCTCAAATTAATTACTAGGTACACATAAATCACAATACCACCAATTTTAAAATGAGAAATAACAAAAAAAATGGATGAAAATCCTTACACAGAATAGATAGTTGTGAGCCGAAACAACCCGAACCACTTCGTGTTTAGCGGCAGTTGTGGGAACAGAGACCAAAATAACCCGGGAGGCCATTTTCAAAACCATAAAACTGAAGAACAAAAAAAATTGGATCAAACCATAATCTAGGGTTTCATTGGATCCTTATAGAAAGATGGGGAATCCAAAATCAGTTGAAGAGAGTAGTGACAAAGAGGGAGAGAGACATACCTCCCTGAACTGATCAAGAATCGCAAGAGATTTAGGTTAAGAACATCAGGGAGGGATCTGAAGGGAGGGTTACATAACGCCTCATGAGGAATGGGGGAGGTTAGTTTCACACAACCCATAAATGGAGGATAACATCATAAATCCTCTATTTTATTTAAATTTTAAATTTATTTAAATTAATTAATTTTTTTAAAATAGGTCCTCGACGTACTATTTGGGCCCCATGGTTTATCAGACTCTGCGTTGATCATCCATTCCTTTACTGGGAACCAAGTCACCCTTCATGGTTACCTAGCCATGCGCAAACTGTGTGATGAACAATGCTTAGTTATTTCCCAATGCCACTAAGTGTACAATCTAGGAATATGGTTGGTAAAACCATGTGTATCCCATGAGAAACACCTCTTACTCACCTGAAAAAGGTCACACAGTTTCAGACAAACCGTGTACCCTTAATAGGTCCTTAAAAACCTTTTTTCCCAGTATGGTGCTTCTGAAACCCATCGATCCACCTGAGAAGCTCCTCAATCCTTTACCCAAGCCCAAAAACATCACTTTATAAGGTTGAAACTCTCAAAAATTCATTCTGAAGCTTAGTTTTAATTAATACCCATTCATTAAATGAAAAAGGTCAAAATACCTTGGACTTTTGTCCAGTTAAAAAGAACGAAACTCTACTATAGTCAAACACTCATCCACAATATGATAATCATGTACACCAATTTCAATGTATTAAACTTACACTCCAACTATAAAGAATGAACTATCATGATAATAAACTAATAAACCCACATTGAAACAAAATTTAGTGGTCCCATAGAGATATATATTCACCCACATGCAAATCATGTTTTACTGTTTCATATAATTTAATTTCTTAGTACGAACTTCCTAACTCAAGTGAGGTAAAACTAAACCACCAAGAATCACAACCTAAACCAATAAAATCATGATGAGTCCCTAAAATTATCCATAAAATTAAAACATTTGGGTTTACATCAATAGAAAAATGATACATTTAGGAATTAGAGCATTTAGTGTATGGAAACCTTAGATATACCTAAAGGAACCAATCATATAGACTATACCATGAAATTAATATTAAATTAGACTAGGAGATTAAAAATAATTAATAGAAATTACATATGGATTAAAAAAATTAAGGTGTCTAAAGAGATGATATGGATGGAAAAAGAGGGGTTCTAGGTGAAGTAATGTTTTAATACTCCACAAAAAACCTTCTCAAAGGCCATTCATGGTGTGGAACCAAGATTTACACTGTGAACCATGGCCTGTAGTATCCATATAAACCTAGGTAGATAGTTTTATAGTGTGAAACAAGTTTTCATGCCCAAAAAACATTCCTTATAAAATATTTAAGGTGCGTTCTAGCCTATTTCCCAAAAACTCATCTTAAAGCCACTTCTAAATCATAATGAAACTAAAACATAATTGAATACACAAAATGAGTGACATTTTTATCATTTGATACACCTAAAATGAAAACTCATATCATGTTATTATAAAAATGAGGAACATAAACATGGGAAAATGGTTTACATTAAATTATATCATAATATCATGGCATCATAAATATGTGTCATTAACACAAAACACAATATCATAAGTGTAATTCAAGTCCCACTACTATGAAATAATAATATAGTTTATTATGATAATTTCTATTACAAAATACATGAAATTTATGGGAATAAAAAAATTAACCAGTTCATTTTTGGGATATATAATTTTGGTCCGAACAAAAAAATCCTAATTTTTACATGAATATGTAGGAAAGATAAGGAAACAAATCATAAAGAATGCATAATCATAAGAAACCCCATGAGAATGAATTGGGTCAAAAAACATTGTATCAAAGCATAACCATATGGAATATCCAAAATATTCCTAATAAAATAAGTAATTAATGATTTTTGGACGTTTATAATTTATTAATAAATCATATTTCAATAATATAGAGTTCATTTGAATAAATAATCCTAAAAAGGAATGGAGAAGTAGTCATATAAATGAACCTCTTATATAATGTTTTAAAAAATGAGTATAGAACCTTTAATGAATGAGAGTACATAGTGTGTCAATAAAAAAACACACTATATTATTTTTATATAATTTTTTTACAACTCAAAAATGTGGAATTATTTTAAATGAGTAACACATGAAAAGGAGTACATAATATAAAAAATCCCCTTAATCAGGATTACATTGATGAAAATATTGTGAAGGGAACTAGAATATATATATATTTATATATCCCATGAAAATAAATAGAAAATAAAGTATGTATATATAGGGGAAAAATAGAAATAGAACAAAAAATAGGTAAAAATTAAGTTGAGAGAAAAAGATTGGTATAGAGAGAGAAAACATATCCTTAATGAAGAGCTGGTAGTTTGGAAGTTTGTGCACCCTGTGTACTAGCTAGGTTTAGGTGACCATCTAACATCCTAAATGATTTTATTGAATAGGATATTTTAATACTATTGAACATTATTAATTTTTATTTTACATATTAAAACCAAGTTATTATCATATTTTATTTGGTTTTTGTATTTTTTTCTGCTCACATCGACTACTTGAGGCTGCTCAGTCATCTTCTCCAAAAAAATTCAATTTTTAGATAATGAGAAATGAAGTTGAAAAATAGTTTCATTACCTATATAATTATATATATACATTATCTAACAATCTAACATCAAAGAATATATGTAATTCAATATAAGGTCCATAATATTTCCAAATTTTGAGATGTCTCATATAACACTCATTTTAGACTATTAAAATGAAAATGATCTTTTTTTCAATATCATTGATATGTTTTTCAATTTATCATTAAAATTATTAATTCTATCATAAATTTTATATCCATTAATTAAATAAATTTTTAAATCCATCCATGTTTGATAGAAATTGATGTTTTATAATCCTCTATATTTGTGGTTAAAATAATCTGTGATGGGATGATTGTCCTAAATAAATTTAAAAATGGATTATATAAATTCCAAAACAATGATCTGGATCCTTAAAACTACACATTAATCCTTCATAGTCTAGAATTTTGGGGAGGCAAAAGAATATATGACATGTTCGAGATAGTTAATGAGGTATTTGGAAGTGTTTGGGAAGGTAAATCATTTTTAATTATGAGAGTAATGACTGGAAGAGGGTGCTATTACTAAGGGGTGATAGGGGAGTTTTAAAATAAGATATTAAAATAATTTGTTATATCTTCAAATAGTTATCATTTATGTGATTCAATAGTAAGGTCATTTTGATTTAATAGTAATTTTGATAATAAAAAAAATCTAAATTATTTAAAAATACAGAATTAATTAATATACATGATTACAAAAAAATGGTACTTGTATGTTATTTTACAATGAAACTCACTATTTTATTATTCATAAAATGTATAAAAACAATACCCTAACCAATTTTCTATGTGATTATTCCAAAAAAATCCATTTTATGAAAATAATTTTTAAAATATCTAAATTTTTATTTGTCAATAAAAATATTTTTGATTGAAAACTACTAATTTTTATAAAAAGATGAAATTTATAACCCATGGAAAATTTAATTTTTTTCTCAAAAAATATTATTATAATTTATATAATTAATATTTTTTTATAATTACATTATATGAAAATAAAAGTTGATATCAATTTTTTAATTTTTCAATAAATTTATCTTCACAAAAATAATAAAAATATTTTTTCCTAAAACTACTTATATACTTTCATTATTTAAAAATGTTATTTTTTCATATTTAAAGCATATATTTAATTTCCTTATGAAAAAAAAATCATATATTTTTATTTCATTAGGCACCCAAGTATTATTTTAATATTATAATGGTTAGGTTACTATTTGAATAATCATATTACCATTAAAAATCCTATAACTAGATGTTATATTCATTAATTATCCTTTAATACATTTCGTCTTAAGGTTATATATTATCCATTTTAATATTTTTTAAATTATGTAACTTGTTTTTTCATCTTTTTTAAAAACAGTTATTGGTATGATAACACAAGGATCCTAGAATTATCAAAATAATCCTATTATTGTTCTTTTATTTTTTTATGTTTATTATACCACTGAACTATTTTCAGTTTATGTAGTATATTTATTCACTAAAATTATTGTAAAACATTATTATTTTTTTATCTTTTTCAAGTGTTTTATAATATGAAATATTTATATATATGAAACATGTTTATTCCGAATGAAAAATTATATATATTAAATTCTAGGTTATTACAGGTCATTGCTAGATAGAAATTATATCAATTAATATTGTACACTTATCATTTTCATCAATTAGAGGAATCATAGTTCAGATACCCTTAAATGGATGTATGTTGAGATTTAATTTTCTAGAAGGATATATTATAAGGGTAGACATAGATTATTAAAAAAATTAGATATGTTTTATGTTTCATTTGTTATTATAGAGGATTTGTTACATAAGTTTCATATCTCTCCCATAGTTTTACATCCATAAATTTTAAAAATGTATTAATCTTTTATGGATTATTTATTTGGGTAGGTCATGTAGAATTTGGTAATTGAATATTAAAATAAATATCTTTTTCATCCACTAGTAGAGATTGATCATTGTGTTCTAGATTATGTATTACAACCGATAAATGTTCATTAGTTTAAATGGAATGATATATATATATATATGTATTTTAATGGGATTTCTATTATTTAACGAAGGATAAAACTATATTTTGGTAGTTTAATACTAGATGGTTAAGGTGACTAACTTATTGGAAATCATGTGGTCGAGTGTAGATGACTATTTCCCAATATACACATAAATGATTTCTCAAGGCCTCATAGAGTTCATAGAATGATTAGTTCTGATCAAGATAATCAATTTACCTGTAATATTTTATAGTGTTTTTAGAATTTATTGAGAACACAATTGTTCCTTAATATATATTTTCCTCCTAAAAAATAAAATAAGATAAAGTGAGAGATCTTTTTTCTAGATGAAAAGTTTTATTCTTGTATTTTTTATTTTAGAGTCATTCAATTAAATACTTCCCATTAGATTAGGATAATTATAATAAAATATATCATTTAAATATTTAAATGACATTGTCCAATGGGTTGTTTTTTAATCCATATGGATGCCTATTTGGAAGGAATAGGATGGATTGTATGTAATAATTTGGTAGGATTTCAGGGAGTATACAATAAGTTATGTTCTAGTGATTTTTTTTTATAAGTTTGATACTCCAGATAGTAAAATTTATTATAATAAATTGAGGAGGTGAACCTTAGAGTTTGAGGCCAGTGATCACTTATTATTGATGGTTTATCCTTTTTGATGATAGTATAGTTTTGGTAGAGGCATAAATCTTTCTTTATGGTTAACTTTGTTATTCAAGCCATTAGACTGAGTTAGTGAGTTGGATTATAGATTATCAATTCTACTTCCTATGGATTATAATCCTTATGTCATCTGTGTGTAACAATATTAGAGATACATTTATAATGATTCCCATATATTTGATTTGGGTATGTTGGCTATTAAAGATGATACGATATTCATGGGGTAGACTATAGATATTAAACACCCTAAGATGAAAACAATGTAAAAATGTGTCATTCTATTAGTGCGAGCCATGTACAGAAATAAAGTATTGTGGTAAAATATGTTAGACATAGACTGGTGATATAGGATTTGTATCCATTTTTTAAAAACATTCTCTTTTAATAATGTCTAGAATAGTTTTTTCGGTTTATAAATGAAATATTCTTATTTGAGAGGAATATAATGGTGCCTTTATGTTATTGAGTTATTTTTTATATAATTTTTTTGTATAGGATGATATTTATATAAGGGGTAAATAATTTAGATGATTTTATTTTCATATTCCTATATTTTTTATTTTTAATGCATTGATGTTATAAAAATGGAGTTAATAGGTTAATGATGTTTGATGTGATATGTTTATAAACATGGGAAGAATTTAATTCAATGAAAATTTCCAAAAAAATAGTATTTTATTATATTAACCATAGTTTTGGATTTATTAGGGGGTAATGGTTATAGTTCTATAATATAATTATGTGAATCTAGTTCTATTGTTCTTCACCCAAGCATTCAAACCCTTATTTTTATTAGTGTAAAAACCAAATTAGAAAGCTATGAAGTGATTTAAATTAACTATTCATGACTTAAATTTCATCTCATTGTCAATATGATTATTGGAAATATCATCTCATATAGGGTCTTATTTAAAATCCCAATTATCTCTTATACATTTGATATGTATTCTATAAATCCTTCAATGTATCAATACTAATTACTCATTTCATTAAATTGATTGATTGGATCAACAAATTGATGTGAATATATATATATATATAATTTACTCATCTACCCCTTCATTGGATAGTTTCAATGTATTTCAAATATAAATTTCTTGGTTCCCTATATTTTATCACCATATCGAGAGGTGTTAGGTGTATTGGGGTTGGGATCTCTCACCTGAGAAGGGTTACATTAAAATCCCTATAAAGTTAATTAGAAACCATGTAGTTTGGTTCCATTCAATGTGGAACATAAAACCTTTTTATATTCCATGATAAAGACCATTGTAATTAAATTTAAAGTAGTGCAACCATGACCAATTAATGTTCTTTAATGGTAATTCATTTAGGACCATATTGGTTCCTTTTTTGTTCATGTGTTCAAAATAATAAGTTCATATAGTTTATGTTAGTATGAATAAGACCTGTTAAATTTAGTTTATATTCATTTAATATGGGTTTCTAGGATAAATCTAAATAGAAATGGTTTATTTGGGACATATATATGCCTATCCCTTTATGGTTGTCTCGTCTCCATTGATAACTAGACACATAGGGATAAATAAACTCATGGGTGATGTGATATAGTGAATAAAAGTTCGTAATTTTATTAAATTTGTATCACCATATTGTATCTCACTCATTAATTTAAAAAAATTAGTCTTACATTATGATTCAATGTTATGAGGATTGAACTAGACCATCCATGATGAGTATCTTTGGCAAAGAGAGGTTCCAATAATTTTTTACTAATAAGGATTCTCATTTTCAAGGTAATACCTAAATGATTTTGTTCCAAATACTTTTCCATTTTGGGAGGAAAATAAACTGAAATAAATTATAAGATACATGTTTCTATTATTAATGGAATAAATGATAAAAGGGAATCACATATATATTCATGATGACCAATTCAAGTAACCATGGTGGCTTTCTAAGATTCCTTGACAAAGTAGGATTTTCATGGATTCAACCATGGTGAAAGGAAATAATTTGGTTATTTTACTTATTATAATGGATTGAATAACCATAAAAGGAATATTTCATATAATTTATTACCTTTGTTTATGTTTTTTGTGGTTATTTTTCATTTGAGTCTATCATGGGCCAAAAAATCAAACAATATTTTGATTATAACACATTACTTGATAATGATTGATATGACTATTTCCCAATTTTTAAGAGATATTAATCAATTATCAAACACATATTTATTTTTTATGTTTTTATTATTAAGTAAACAAGGTCAATGAGGGGATTGTTGTGTGTGAATTCATAAAATATAAATGAAAACAACTAAATAAAGGTATATAGGGAAATATAATGATGACACTAAAGCTGAGGTATCCTTAACTATTATTTTAATTGAATAAAGTGTTCCATTAATTAACTAATTCAATATATTTAATTGACTATCATCCCTTACATATTTTATCGGTACTCAATGAGCTACATATTTTGTTAAAACCTTGATTTCCCCAACTCTTACATATTGTATAAGAGAATCTAAATCAATTATGTGGTATTATTATAGAATCACCTCAATTATATTTTATTATTCTCATAACCCACCCAAAACCAACATATTATGGATGGTAAAACATAGGTAGGGGAAACCTTTTGATTGGGGAAGAATTGGAATGATGGTGTATGGTTATTTGGAATAGATTTCCAACCCTATCCCAAAATCATTCTCCATCTACCATGATGTTTATCTAAGAAGTTTTGAAATTAAGAGATGAAATTTGGAGGACCATAACCCCCGTGGATTAAATCTCATGGATAATACTCCTCTAAAAAGGAGTAACAAAATCTCATAGTAGAGGAGAACATTGAAACATAGAGAAGAAGAGTATAACTCAATTAAAATTCCATAAATATAATTATAATAGAAAACCAAATATACTAAAAGTATGTACATGGAATATATTTCCAACCCTTAATAATATAGTGAGGTATTTATATATGTAATGGTGTTCTCTACACTACTCACAGATAGGAACATCATAAAATCCATGAAATATGAAGATTTTATATACAACAATTTTAGATTCCACTCATGTTAATTATTTTCTACTCTAATCCCATATCTATTTATTCTGATGGATAAAGGTTACATGGATATCTCCTAGGTTGGTTACCCAATTTCTACAATTTTTATGATTTAGAATATATTTTTTAGGGTTTCATTCATAAAAACCACAAATAGGTTGGATCATTCTCGTAACCTCTTTTCTTCTTCTTATGGGTTCTTCAAGGCTCCTTAAATGATCTATTGATTGGGTTTTACATATTATATAGGGGTCCAAGCTAATTTAGGAAGTATCACTATATATATTAGAATCATAAATATTGATTTTTGGAATTGTAGCTAGTGACATGAAGGATAATGACATGAGGATGGAATGTGTCATGCCAATGACTCCCCCACATAGGATATTTATACATAGGGACTAATTAATTTAGTTTATTCATATTTAGATTTTTGATATCCTATGTTAATCACAAAAAGTTACTTGGACTGTAGAGTTAGTCTAGAAAGAGATCTAGTTATGGTTCTATTCATTCACAACTTCATAGTCATGAATTCAAACTGAGTTGTGGTTGATGTCACAGTGGTTAATCTAACATGAGGTGATCTAGATATATGATTACTATGATGTGTAAATATTTATTCCTTAAAATATTACAAGATATGTTATTATTTTATGTTATTACTTATTTATATAATGCAATTAATCCTCTATAAGTTATTCCTATATATCTCTCCACTCGTATATTTTTTTTAATAAAAATCACCCCAAGTTAATTACTCCTACACATTTATCATTTCTTCAATTTAACTACATTAATATTTTTTTCACCCTAAATATTCTAAAAAATCCATGAAAAATAAATAAAAAATCAGTATTATAATAATTCCTTTTCTAGTAAAATATAGACTAATAATAAAATCACTAAAAACACAATTTTTGGACAATTTCATATTAAAAACATTATTATCGATAAAATTAAAATATTAAATAATTTAAATTCATCAGATATATAATTAATATAAAATATATTAAAAATATATACTAAAATAGTAAAAAAATATATAGTCTAATTTCTCCCCATACTTTAATTATTTCTTTTTCTCAAGGAATGACACTCAACAATTGTATTAACTTTTAATCAATTTTTCCATATTCTATAATTTTTCTATGAATATTAACTGATAAAGATTTATGTAAATATTAGTTTCAACTGGCAATACCCTTTTAAATTCCTTCGTATTAAATTCCTTTGTTTTATTCCCAATATTTTACTAGAATATGGGATAATTTTAGTGATAGTAATTTGATTCTCATAAAATATAGGTCCATTTTATCCCCTTTAAATCATTCACTCTCTATATTATCTTAGTATACCCATTAAATTATGATTTAGTGGGATTAAAAAATAATTTACATACAATGATTCCATATCAAGGAAATAAATTCATAATCTATCGATATTTGATAATTAATTTTTATGATAGAGTATCTGATATGGATGTTTCAATGATATTTGAATTTGACAGAGTATATAGAGAATATGTAGTGGAGTTTAATTAATGAGTGATATTTAATTGTTTATTAAATTAAACATACACTATCTTTAAATAAATAATGAAGGAAACATTTGATTCCCTAAGATCAATATTTTTCCTTAATATCCTTTTATTAGTTGGGTTCATTTATATTCTTTGCATTTACAAAAAAACACCTCATTTACCTTGTTTTTATAATAATAAAAACACTAGAAATTAATAAGTGTTATGAAATTGAGTATCCATGTGTAGATTAATATAAATAAACTATCGACTTACATTATTCAATAATATGATATAATTAATATTTTTATTTATTCTTCCACCCACGACATCTTCAAATTATTAGGCATTATTACACTAATGTTTTTTATTGTTGTTATCTTTTCCCCCATATTGTAAATACAATATTTTTTAAAAATATTAAATAAAAATTATCAAAAAAAGTAATTTATTACAAAGTTAATGGTCCTCTTTGAAATATTATATATGTTTTTAAAATTTTAGTAATTTTGGGAGGGTATAAAATTATTACTATGAGGAAGGTATATTCATGAATCTCATTAATTTCCTTTGGGAAAAACATAAAGGCTCGTGGATAATAGAACTATTTGAGGATCATACTATTTTTTTAGATAATTTTAATAATTTTATTGTTATAGTTGTACTAAAATATGGGGTTTAACAATAAGAAGAAATTAACATCCTTATATTTGAATATGATTTTCAATATGTTATGGATCACTTTGACACATATAATATATCAAAAATATATTTTATGTTTTAAAAGGATTTTTATATGTAGAATGAACTATAATATCAATCCATTTAGTGTAATTCCTTATCCTTGAACTCAATTATTTATAATTATATTGAAACTAAATTATCATTTTATAATCCAACTTATTTCATTAAAAAATTAACACATGTTCTTACTAAATAAAATTGTAATACAAATAAATAGTTCTTGGAGCTCATTGTGACATGGTTACATACTCAATATAATATAAAAGATCACATGGGATATAGAACCACTATAAATAATAGTAATCACAAATACATTCTCTTTAATTCCACCTTTCATTGCCTATTTTCATATCATATTATAGGGTTGTGTATGTTTTCACTTTTTATTGATTTTCCATTGATTACTGACTAATAAAATACATCAATAGAAATAAATTGTTTTGGATCATATCACATAAGACCCACCCACCTGCGGATCATTTTTTATAAATACAAATGCATGATTAACTAAATTTAAAATTAAATACCAAAATAGGTTTAAAACCATGTATTCTTTACTTTTAATTTTTTTTTACTTTCTTTTAATAAATATTCTCATGTTCATATGGGGTTTTTATGATATAGGAAAATAATAGATAAAATATTAACTCAATTAACTAAAAACAGAATAAAAAAGTTGGGTATATCTTCCCTAATTTTTTCCCATTTCCCCTATATTTTATATTTTTTATTTTAAATAGGGGTTATGAATTTCATGTTTTGGGTATGTGAACCATAATATCACTATAATGAACTAACAAAAAAACATGGATTTGGGTATGTTTTTCACTAAAAGAAATTAAAACCTGAAACATAAACCTTAGAAAAAAAATCTATGGGTCACTCAAATATATATTAAAATAGGAAAATGTGGTCAAAACCAAAGTTCCACGAGATTTATATGAAAAACAATGTGTGTCTGTGTCAAAAAATAGATCCATAAATAATATTTCGAGAAAATTGTTTGGATGTTTTCCATACACCACATTCATACCTTAATAATCAGAAACAGCCTCAGTGGACTCATACTATTCTAAATTACCTGTTTTGTATTATCCCTACGCATATAAAAAATTATATGCACAATTCATTCTAGATAAGAAAATAAATGAGCATAAGTGCATTTTTTATAAATATATGATACGTTGATTACTTTATATTAATAATGAATGATAAATGTAATACAAAATTTCTATTTATGATTTTTCATGGAAATCTAAAATCTGGATGTTAATGAGGAACATAAATAAATATGAATTAAAAATTTTATAGTTAGTTAACATTGAAATATTTTTAGTTTCATATCAGTTAACATTCATTTAACATGGATTGATCCCTAAAAAATTGATTCAATCTGAATAAAATTATTGAGAGAGTTTCTATGAGGTTAAGGAATAATTCAAGTGTGGTGACTGATAAAAAAATTATTATTATTGTTATATTTTTTTAGTATACATTATATAAAAATTATTTTTTAATGTCGTAAATTAGTAAATTATATTATTATAGGGTAAATAATTAGCTAATTATTAAAATTGATAAAAAAATTCTACTAATTTTATTATTCTTATTTATTTTTTGAAAAATTATGATATTTT
Source organism: Viscum album (assembly GCA_963277665.1). Classification (NCBI taxonomy): domain Eukaryota; kingdom Viridiplantae; phylum Streptophyta; class Magnoliopsida; order Santalales; family Viscaceae; genus Viscum; species Viscum album. Next base: position 520,452,951 of record OY728161.1, on the reverse strand, counting down.
TTAATTAGGTTATTGTTTATTTCTACAGTCTATAAGAGAATAATTAGGATAGAATAATTTTAATGTGATTGAATTTATTAAATTCAAAAAAAAATTGGAGTAGTTGTCATGGGGGAGGCTATACTAGAGTAATTCATGTAGAGGAATTCTATGTAGAAATAAAAATATTCAAAATGAATCTTGTGAGTTGAGAAATAACTTACATAAGACTAATCCCATAACTAGTGACCTATTGAATAATAAAAACCTATGTTGTGTGTGAATCATCTTGATGGATCACCTCAAATAAAAAGAAATAGTGTTACATTAAACAAGTGTAAGATTAAACACAAAACCTAGGTTTTATGTAATAATAGAACTATGTTGAGCTCCAATGTTATATTAACTCCATTTTATGAGTCACGGTATTTGATTAACTCAGGATTTTGGAACATTTTGTATGAATAAAATAAATGAATATTCCTCTGGGTATGAATAAAATCTATGTTAATGTCATTATCATTGATCATGTCATCCCAATCTCTTCATCCACCATATCACATCCTATGATTCACAAATTAATTTTATGGGACTCTAAATCAAGTATTTATACGTCATAACCTAGATTTATCCATCCAAATTAGTTGTCAAATACAATATTTGGATCACTTTATGAGTTTTGAAGAACATATGAGAAAATTAATTGAGGGTGTGGGATCAATCCAATGTACATGTGGAATCCATGCATGAAAACCTCAGGGAAAAAAATATATTCTCAGTAATACTAAATTGGAAAATAATGTTTGCAATCTATGAGTTCTCCACAAGCCCTTCATCCAAAAAAAATTACACTCATATGGTATCGGGGGAGAAAATAATGAACTAGAGAAGAATCTAGATGCATTGTTCATGGAATCATTGTCTATTATTTATTTACATGTATCACCTCATTATAAACAGTGAGGATCACACCATTACCTATATTAATGGAAGAATCAATTTGTAAGTACAATAAAATTAGTTTATGTACATGGTTCTCATACCATATGATTTATACTGTAATTATCTTTTCTATATTTTTAATATAATTATTTTCTTAATATATTTATTTCATTATTCTCCCCCACCATGAGCTTATACAATTACTCAATGGAGGAATAAAAATATTAGGATTTTATCCCCATGGAAGTGATAGTTCTCCTAAGTTACTATATAAATTTCACAATGTATTAGTTCAATTTCGTTTTGGGGAAATAAATAAGTATGAGATAAGTTTGGAAATCACCCCCATCTTCTTATACACTCCTATTCAATTTCTTACCATTATAAAAATTAACTCCTATAATTCTCTTAGACCATCAAGCATAAGATATAGTCATGTGGTTTAGGAGAATAAATGGTATATGATTGATCTGTGACCATAATAAAATAAAATACACAATCTAGATGTGATTGATATTCTCTACTATGGAGGAGCTAGGGGCTTGAAGGTTTCAATGAATTTGAATTCCACTAATTTATATTAGAATATGCGGTGAGGTTAACCCATAAATGATATTGTATAAGTTAATGAATTTAATATACAATATGTTTAAAATAATAGTTAATTAAACCTTAGCTTCCCTAGTATAATTTCAATTACCCGTTATCTATTGTATATTTTTTTCATTTAATTTATATATTTGTTTACAATACACACCTTCCATTTCCATTTTTTCATAATAATAATAATAATAATAATTAATAATGGTTAATAAGGTGATTAATCATGCATAGATCATTTGAAATTAATGTTCCCAAATGTAGAGGTTATATATGTGTTCAATAATGATGTGAATATAAAATAAATGGGTATTGAGGAAAACGAGTTAGATACTTCCACTATTTACAAAAAATAATGATTAATGAATATGGTCCTTCCATTAAAGAACATGTTTAAAAAATAAGTAAGGGATCCATTTACATGTGATGATTGTTGGTTTGATGATCATCAAGGATAATGAGAAGTTATTATTCAAATAAATTGTATAAAATAGTTGGAAAATGTTTAGACAGACCTAGGTAATAACTATTGTTAATTTTTTTAAAAAAATATTCAATATTTTAAATAAAACATGTGTGGATATTTCCAAGGATTATTGATAATATTTTCCACAAAATTCCAAGTATATATACTATTGGATGAACAAAATATAATATTATAGATTCCATGGAATCAATTTTTCAGTTTTTAGTTTAATTTTAGTAAATTTAGAATTATTAGGGATGGAGTAAAATATTTGACAATAGGAATTATATACTAAACCAGAAACAAGAAATGTTCATTTATTATGGTGTTCTAGAAAATAGAAAATAATGATATCTATAAAAATAAATTCATTATTTCTATTCATTACATGGATCTATATAACTATAATTTTTACTCAATGAAAAAATAAATTCACTCTACGTAAGAATGAATCTACTAATATGTAAGGTTGGTTTTTCATGTGTGAAAACTTGTTTCCAATATTCATAAACATCATTGAATGCACTATAATAATTAATATCATCTTTTAAATGTTATGGGATACAATATAAGTGTTATTAAAGGATTATTTTTAGATTAATACTTTGAGAAAAAATTATAAATATTTAGAATAAATATATGAGTTTCACAAAAGTTCAAATTAAAATTATTTATGAAATAAAATAAGATAACATAAATAAGATATTATTTAATTATATTAACATCATGAACAAAACATTTAATTTTTTTCCTATATTTCAATCAAATGGAAGATAACTTTAGAAAGAGTTTAAAGGTTTTAATCATTGTAAGGTTGAATCTATGATTAGTTTCACACTACAAGCTGAGAATTCATATCATGAAGAATATTCATTAAGAAGGTTAATTATCCTGGTTTGGAAAAATAAGAGGATATTTCATTGTGAAGTTGATTTCAAAGAACATGTTGGATGATAAGAGAGATTATAGGTGTGATTTACAATATTAATAGAGGATCAACATCATGAGCTTGTGTATATGCACATCATGGATTCCAATATGGGAAAATTTAAAAGTTTTTAATATTGTTAGATAGATGAGTACACAACAAATTAAACAACTCATTGATGGTAAATCCTATGTATATAGGTGATTTAAAAGAATATTATAACCTTTATTTAATGAATATTCAAACTATATATTTATATTAGTTTAAATGATAGAAATTTGAACAACAAATATTCATGGAATTTACATGACTGGTTAAGGAAATAATTTTCAAATAATATTATGAATATATAATATATTCATTCTTAATTAAATAAAATTAAATACAATTCAATTATATAATGATTTTGGAGAGAGGAATTCAATAGTGTAATCACACTAAATAATGTCATCATGTTGAAAAAGGTGAACCAAATCACATTCATGAGTTGTTGTGCATTGAAAAAGAATAAAGGATAATATTACTGTAACTATAAAAATTGTTTTCCAGTGAGAAGGTACTATATATTGATGAAATAGGAATTCAAATATTTGTGTGAACTTGAAGAATGAAAATGATGTCATGATTTTGCATAATAGGGTAGCATGGTAAATATATAGTTTGAAGAAAGTTCTATGAAGGAGATATGTCACCAATTGTATGAGGAAATAAACATCCATTCAATAGGGATGAGTTATGTGTTATAGTTAGGGCATTTAGTGGAAGGAGGGTAACTATGTTTTTTATTATAAAGATCATTATAAAAAAATGTTGAAGCCCATGATAGGAAAACATGTAAGTATATTTTGAGACTATGACATTACAAAAAATTACATTAATGGTATAAGAATAATTTGTTAGGTTGAACAACCAATTGAATCAAGGTGTATGATCACATTGAGACCAAATATTTTAATCCCATATGTGTACTACCATTGGTTATTAAAATATTTTAGTATAGATATGAGAAAATTTATTGAGTGGATAAATAATTCATCCAAAAATATAGGATGAGTTAAAATAAAAAATTCATAAAAAGAAAATGGATCACTGATTCACCCATCATCCTTTTAGTGATCTCCACCAACCTGGTCTATACAAGTTATATCATATAATAACTTGGTATCCTTTTAGATATTTAATCTTTTTTAATGGAAAATATAGAGGATATAAAATCAATCAATATTTTTGGAGTACCCATTTTATGGTAATATTTTTTATAAATGGGAGAACATGATTCCTCTCTATTTACTATCACATGATCTTAATGTAATTGATGCTATTAATGTTTGAATTAATGAACTTGGAATAGATTTTACTTTAAAATATGTATAAAAGATATTGAAGTTGATGGAAAAGAATGGAATTTATTTATTTCATCTCTATCTAATAAATTCTACATCATGGTTAATGGACATAAAACATCCAAGGAGATACGGTGAAATCATAGAAATATTATTGAAGGATATTTAAAGTTAAATGAAGTAATTATTTAGATTTTTAGAGCCATTGTTTATGAAATTTTAATGGAATATAATGTAAAAACTATTGAATAATTCATTTGGTTTATTGAGATAGTGAGTAATATTTTGGGTATTGATGACTGTTTATAAGATGAAAATATTCAAAAAAATAGTAATGAATAATATTTTTGATATATTGTAACCAAAAATAACTTCCTTAGTAGATATTATAGATATATATCTTTATTATCTACATAAGACCCTTCTCAACAATGAGATGATAAATGATTTGGTGTTCAATAAAAAGTTCAAATAAAAAATTCATTTAAAGAAATGAGAAAATAGAAAATGAATGTTGACTAAGAATAGATATTCAATGATATAAAAGATATGATGAATATATAAGTTTTATTAATGTTATAATTTTTATATTAGAAACTGTAAAAAAGGAAAAATAAAAGAATAAAATAAAACATCCTATTAAGTGTTACAACTATACAATCACAAGTAACTTTTTTGATAATTTACCATATAGTTAGAACATCAAATATGACTTATAATAACAATGATCTAGAATATATATTAGTTAATACATTTCAAAAATAAGATCTAGGAAGATGATGAAAATTTAACTAAAAATAATATGATGACATAAAGATGAAATATGAATAATATATTGAGTATAGAGGAATATGGAGACTCGTTATCATGACTGAGTTATATAATGATAGAGACTCTCAAATACAATAAATATACATTGCTCATTTAAGAATACATAAAGAAATGTTCAGTAGTGATGGTGGAGGTAAGGAAACTTATAATAATTACATTCAAAGATAATAACTGGATGATTTCTAAGACTAGAATACCAAACTCAAGAAAAGAGTCATAACATTTTAGAAATATAGAATAATGGTGGATGAGTTTGAGAATTATATCACTAATAAAATATGGAAATAACATAAAACCATTATAGAATATAAGAAAATAATTATGTTTTAAAATGTTGATATGTATACAAGGGAACTAGATATTTTGAAAGAAAACCCTCAATGATTTAATGGTATAAAAATTTTGAAGAGGAATTTGGGAAACTGTAAAAAAATATTATAGATTTAGGATGAATCATACGTGGTTGATAATAATGGAAAAAAATAGAAATTTACATGAAATTAATATTCTTCCATTGATACTATTTTTATTTTATCTAACAATTTTAATTCTGTATGTAAAATTAGATGTGTTTGGGTCATATAAATTTGAAAATTCTTAGTCCAACACTAAAGAAAATGGATTTAAGGAATATAATAAATACTCCATAGAAAGAATGATAAATAGAGGATTTATTATTTCTAGAAAAAAAATAAATAACATGACAAAACATATCAACATGTTAAAGGCTCATGTTTTAGGGATTATTATTGGTGTTGTGGAGTTTTTCAGCATAAACTGTGAAATTTCTGGTCCACTATGTCATTACCCTAGATTCGGCATGAAGAAAGGGGTAGCTTCCTAGTGAATAGAAGAATATTTTCAATGATAATTAAAAATAATTTTAAATTTCATAAATATAAAACAAATAAATTATCAAGTATTACTCAACAAACTACTAATATTGATATGGGTCAAAGAATAAGTCTTCAAACTTATGAAAATGGAACAAAATAATGTACGGAGTTGATGAAATCATAGAAATGCTTTCATTAATTTAATTTCCAACAATTTTAGACATATATGATTTTTTTAGAATGTACAGTTAATAAGGACATAAATCTATTATCTATATTATTATCCTTCATGTATATAAGAATATTATAAAGTAAAATATGAAACAGTAATTTGCACATGAGCCACAGACCAGTTGGTGAGGACTCCTTAAGTGCATCTAGGAGACCCGGGATCAAATCCAAGCAGGGGATAATTTCCAGTTTTGTAGCAGTACTATAGCAGTACTATAGCAGGCACTGTAGCCGGAACTGTACTGGGAATTGTAGCAGGCACTGTTTGGCACAGTAGAAAATGGGAATATTCCCCCGTTTGGGCCTTTGGGCCACCGATTTCATCCTCGAGTCCTATAAGGCCTTCGGGCCACCTAGGTCATCGGGTCAGTAAGGCCTTCGGGCCACCTCAAGGCCTTCGGGCCACCTTAAGTGCAAATTAAAACCAAACAACCTATAAGGAAAAAAGCTTCATAAGGAGGAGGAGCAAGGAGATTTCACCATAGCTGAAGCTAGACAGATTGCAAGAATGAGAGGGTATGGTACCTTCCATCGGGACAAGTCTGTGCATACATGGTAAAGACTAGCCTAATAGACATGAAAAGGTGGAGATCTGATTCCACGATGAAGATGCTGGGGAGGAGCAGTTCCATGTAGTTAGTCTGGGTTGTGTGTAATGTTTGAATCCTATGGGCAATGAATTCCTCTAAGGCATGTGTTCCATTTAATACTTATGCCTACGGTCCTTGTAAGGGTTCCACCTCACCCCTTGAAAGGTGGATTATCAAAATCAATAAAAATGGAGGCCTTTCAGCCATTGGAGGGGAAGTGATAGATCCTTTTTCTATAATTATTTCATCATTTAAAGAAGAAAATATTCACAAAATATTAGACCTCCAATAAAAATAAACAATGGGTTGAGATAAAAATATAATCCTTGATACTATTACTAAAATTCATTAGTATCTCACTCCTTATTCCCTTTTAACTATTTATATAGTAACATAAAATGAATTTAAGGAATTAAAATATGCAGGACTTGGTTGATTCTATCACTAATAAAATAAAAATTTATTTCTCTTCAAAGTATGTTCTAATTACCAGTAAGAATATAAATTTACTGCACCCCATGAGAGGGATTAATCATGAGGGAAATAAATAAATATTACATTATGTTATGGATCTATAATTTATAGATATCTCTATAAAATTTAATATTGAGGAATTATAATCACAATTTTCTACCCTTTCCTTGATTATAATAAATATGATTAGAAAGGTGAGTATTGGATGATGTGTTTTTAAAAGGAAGGATAATTTTTTTTATTTAATTGAATTAATTTGTTTTTTTGAGTTTATTAAATGTTTTTTATTTCATTAAAAATAAATATATACGACCACATGTTTAAGAAATTTTTAACGGACATGTGAGTGGTTTTATGTAAAACATTTATGCCTTAGTGATGTATATGATTTTTTCTACAATGTTATATCCTCTAAATATTTATAGTATAGTAACTAAAGGCTCATTTATATGAGAAAAATGTGGTATCATCCTTCCCTCATTAGAAAATCACACTAAAATTCAGAATTTAAAATTGTGAGAATTATTTTTTAAAACATAATTATGTACCCATTTATTATGTTTAATAAGAATAATTTTAGAGTTTATAAACACATTTTTTACATTTAAATTTATTTCCAATATGTTGTGGAATAATTCTATAGGAAAATACATTTGACTTTAAAATCCCAAGAGGAAAAAAGTGGTATTGGAAGGAATTCTAAAGGGGAAGATTAAAGTTCCCAAATGAAATTTTTTTTCTTATTAATAATTTTTTGATGAAGTAATGGGATGTGGTGTTATGGATGATGAGTTAGTTATCTCTATTTCCAATGGTAATTATATATTAATGAAAATGGATATTCCCTTAGAGATCATCTTTAGTTAATTTTTCAACGAAGACCATTACATGTGAGGATTTTTGGTGAGTTTATATTTAGTAAAATAGAAATGTTATGATAAACACACACTATTTATTATTTTTATAAATATGTGTAGAATTATTTGGCCACTAAATTTGGATAAATCAATTTAAATAATTTCAATGTTTTGTGATAATCTTGCGTATAGATTTAGGAGAAAACATCTAATAATTATTAATCACGTATGATTTTTATTCAATGGATAAATACTCTTGAATGAAGTGTTTAAATGATTATATATTCGATGGAAAAAATTTAATAGGATCTAGTTTTATTTAAAGAAATCAATATTTTGTTTTTGGTCGAAACTGGATACTTTAAAAGTCCTTAAATAGTAATCTTATACTGTGTAATGATCATTCAATAAAAAAATTTCCAAAAATTGAAATGGTTAATCTGTATAATCATCAATTGATTTTTTCTAGGCCACATATTGATCTCTATAAAAATCATTTTGAATCTTCGTAAACATAAATTCTCCCATTTAATAATTAATCTTCCTCATCAAAAAGATGATTTATCCTTTGTATAAACTAGATGAAAATCTATCTAACCATCATTTGATTATTCTTTAAAATGAATTTAATATTCATAAAAAAATATTATCGATAATGTAAGGATCAATTATTTTCTTCCAAAAGATCAATACTAGGTGAAAATTTGATAATTATATAAACTAATTATATGAGTTTCTGGGAATTACAAATTATATAAAATAGAGAATAAAAATAATTTGAATTTCTTTAAAGACAAAAATATTATGATTAATGTACCTAATTATGATTCATGTTGATATCCAAATGAAGAAACATTCATAGAGAATATCATGTTATAAATCTATGTAAGGGTGATTCTAAGATGAGTTCCACACCATAAGATGAGAATATTTATCCTGAAGTGTATAAGTGGAGAAAGGCCATCTTTTCTAGTTCTATAAATTTAGAGGTACAATAATCATGAAGTTGTTTCAATATTGAATTTATGGATAGGAGAGATATTTCATGTGTGGTTTTCCCAATGAATAAATAAGAAACATCACGACCCTTGGTATTTACACATCTGGTATTCTAGTGAGGAAATATTTAAAATATGTTAGAATTGTGTGATATATGAGATCTTAATTATTTAAAAAAGTAGTGGGAGATAAATCTTCAGCCTATATATATTCATAGAAATATTATAACTGGGATTTAAATTATATTTAATCTATATATTTATATTATCTTGAATGATATCAATTCTCAATACCACTATTTATGGAATTACCATGACCTACTATGGAAATAATGTTCATAATATATTTTAAATATACAATATATAGAATATGAATAAAATACTGTGAGATACCCATTAATTCTAAATAAATTGTGAAGAGAACTAAATCATAGTATAATCAAGATAAAAAATACCATCTATTCAAAGATGTAAAACCCGGTTATATTTAGGAGTTCTTATGAATCAAAAAAGAAAATAGGGTAAGATAAATAACACTATATAATTTTTCTGGTGTTTAAAATGAAAAAAAAATTAAAAGAAATAAAAATAAGGCAGGACCTATTGACATGAAGAATCAAAATCCCAAAATGTTATTTCATTAGAAGTTAGAAAAATTTTAAGACCATTTATAATGAGGTTCATTGAAGGTGTTATTTGATAAGCTCAGTGAAGCAGTCAACCAGGAAGGTTGTGTAATGTGAGATAAAATAGAGAAATCATGGGTAGTTGGTAGTTTCATGATCTATTATAAATAACCATGGGTGGGATTTTAAATAAAATAAAGATATTTCATTTAATAATGGGGTTTCATTAAATAATTATGATCTCTTATGATAATAATATAATGAAATGTGATTTTTGTGAAAACCCAATCCCAATAAGGACATGTATCAATTTGGTACCAAACCTTGTAAATCACTATATAATGTTACATTAGTTATTGTAATATTCAAATACGACTGATAAATTACAAGATGAGTAAATAATGGATTTCACTAGATATATAGGTTGTGTTAAAATATTAAATTAATAAAAATGAAAGGTATCACAGATTCACCCAATCCCCTTCTCAGTGATCATCAACAATCTATGATCTTTAAAAATTACCATGATTATACAATCTGATGTACTAGTATTTATGTATAATTATATTGATTTTAAGTACCATGAGAGCCTTAAATCACATGAACTACTCAGAAAGTATCCCCAATAATGGAATTTTTTTATTCAAGTCCATCATGGGTCTCAAAATGATTAAATTTTTAAAGATATAATAATTCATCATAGTGGATGGAAATTGTCATTTCCCAAGGTACTAAATTCATTTACTCACAATTCTAACACATATTATTTATTTGGGCCATTTTTATTATGTAAACAAGTTAAATAGAGATTTTTTATCTGTGAATGAATATAAAGTAAAAGAAAAAACTAAATAATGTCTATAATGGAAATGTAATGATCCTAGGGATGATAAGGTTTCCATTAATATTGTGTTAATGATATCATATGTTCATTTCATTAAAAAAATACAAAAATACTAACTTATTAACCTATACATCCTATGTTTTGAGTACATAGTGTAATTAACATATAATTGAAACCATTATGTACTAAACTTTTTCATGGTTCAATATAAAAATAAAATCTCAACCATTTATGTCTTGTTATACAAAATTTTTCTCCATTATATGTTATTTTATATCCTAAAAAACCTAAATCCATTGTATTATGGATGGGATATAATAAATGGGAGAGTAAATTTTTAACAGGTGAATAAATGGTATGATATTATATAGGAATAATGAAACTATCACCAATAATATCATATACTTTATTGACTCCCATCATGAATTTGAACTATGACCTTGAGAAATTAACATTGGGACTCAAGATAACCATCACTTCCTCTGGGATAAAAAACCATAGTTAGTACTCCTCCATCAAGGATTTGAAAAATTCCATGGTGGGGGAGAATAATGAAATAAATATATGAAAAATAGAATACTAATACAAATTTCAATAAAAATAATTATAGTATAAATCATAGAATACTAGACTCATGGATTTAGGCTTTGTTTCCATTCCTTCATAACAAAGTGATCATTTCAATAGGAACTGGTGTTCTCCTTGTAGTTCATGTGTGGGAAACACATAGTATCCAAGCCGAGTGTATGATTTCTCAATATAAACATCATTATTCCTCCCCATTTATTTATTTTCTCCCTCAATAGATTGTAAACATATTTTCATGGATTAAGGGAATATGGAAAAAACCTATGGTGATAACCTTATTTATTAATGAAATACGATTGAGAATATTCTTTTTATCTAGGTGTTTCTTATATGGCATCAATGTATAACATTGATCAATCGATCGACCACAATTAATATTAATAATGATCCTTTTAAAATCATAGATGTACCCTATTAATGGGATAACAACTTGTTATACAAATCTTGATAAAAATTATAATGTAGTTTTGTCTGTGTTAGAGTCTTTGATGATGGAATTTTGAATCCTAGGTAGTGACATGTTGTAAAATGAGATCGGGATGGACTGAATGGAAGAATAAACTTTCCCTCAAGGATTTTTCCAAAACAAGGACTTATTAATATAGTTTATTCCCACACAATGTTAATAAATTATTTTTTAATCGAATGTAAAAATATAGATAGTGGATATAATATAACATGAGAGAAAATAATGGTTCTATTTTAATGTAATGTATTTTCATTGTGTTTAATTTGACATGAGATTAACATTAAACTATATATTTTAATGGACGGTGATCCAAATATATGATTTTTTTGTACCATTGGTGTTTATTATTTAATATTTAGCTGGTCATTGTATTAATTTTATGTGAGTCCCTTTTAATCTCATGTAATTCATCCTCTGTGAAGTTATTCATAGGTCAATCCCCTCCTTTGTAAATTATTAAAATGTGTCCCCCGCCCAAATTACATATAAATATTTGTAATTTAATCAATTTAATAATGATAATTTGATACCGAAAATTATTATCGTCAATATCACATTACTATTTTCCTATGATATACAAAACCATTAACAAATAATATTGATGTGCAGCCACATGCGATCGTCGCATCAACACAACAAAAAAATAATGAAAATTAGAATGTGGAATGGATGAGGGTTCTTCCACACTCAAATAAATTAATCTCCAGATTCTAAAATCATTGGAAGAATAATGTAGTTTTATCACTTCTATAATTTATGATATTTGTTTAAAATATATTTAATTCCATCAATAACTTGTGTCACACACAACACTGAGTCTAAACGAACTGTGATATACTATGAAACTGTTATGTGACCATTATACCAAAGCTAATAAAATTTTGAGGGTATTAATGGGATAAATAAATTATGAAAACTTTATGCCTTATAATGAATTCATTGGTTATCAATTGATAATAAATTAAAATAAAAATCATTTCAAATTAAATTAAATTTCTTTTATAAAAACCATTTGTATGTACACAATGGATTTTTATAATAATAAATTAAATATATCACTATAGGTGAATTATTTTAATTGAATTTGTATATATAATATTAAATAAAATTTTTTATCATTTATATAATATTGTACTCTAATGAGATAAGACATTTTATCCAGTTTTATGCTAAAAAATTATTTTTTTCTAAAAAGTGGTTTTCATCATGGTTAATACACTTATTTTAAAATTAATTTATACCACTTAAGTAAATTTAATTATGAATTATTTATAAATAATTTGGACTTATTTGGTCTATGTTTTTTTGAAAATTTCACTTTTATTTTTTGGCATTATGAATAGTAAATGTGGTAAAAATTATCACCTCAGTCAATGGTAAAACAAGTTAACCTAGGTTAAATATATTTGTTAAGGTAATCATCATTAATATTAAATCTTGTTGGATGAAGTAAATTTTACACTTATTACTATATGGAAAAAATTAAATTGTCTAAGAGACACTTTCTAGTTTAAATTTCTTATTTAATATTTAAAGATATGAAAAATACCAAAATTTAACTCTCTTAATATTAAAAATAAATTAAGTGATCGGAGATTGAAAAATAATGTATTGAATATAAATTAATTTTTATTTTTATAACTAGGAAACTATTTTAATTATGGTATGTTATTTTTAATATTTAGTGATTGTATAATTAACATAGATTCTTAAAAAACATCAACATAATATTTATTCAATTAATAGATAAAAATAAAATAATTTTTAGAATTTTAAAAGTGATATAATATGAGTGATTTATAGTGTTACATTAAATTTATAGATCAATATAACATATTAGTGATCCTTTAATGTAATATATTAAACTTTAATATTTGTCTTGATGTTTTTAAAATAAAATTAAATTAATTGTATTGAAAATAAAATTAATGATATCTTGTGGAAGTAATACATTATTAAAATATTAAAATATCATATAAATATTTAAACAGAAATATGGGGATAAGAAACTGTAATATATTTCATTCCTTTTATATTTTTTGGAAAATTTTACCTTATAAGTAAAATTATAACACTTCAAAAGTGAAAAATCCATCACCGCAGTCAAGGATAAAATGTGTTAACTATGGTGTTAAACCAAAATATATAGTTTACAATACCACTTAAACCTATTAAATTTTTTTATTTTGATGATATTTCAACCATAAAATACATTATCTTAAAATATATTTCCATATAGAATAATTTTGATTGAGAATTTCTCTATTAAAATTTAATATTTTATGAACATCCAAGTGTATCATTTCCCTCCCTTAAAAATGTACACCCCTTCCCACTATTAATTACACCACATTGAGAATACTAGATCTACCATGACCTACCCATTTCACTTCCCAGTATAACTATCCACATTATAGATGTTTTTTCTTCCTAAAAGTTCATCCTTGGGGTATTTAATTAGAGATCTGAAAGAGTTATTTCAAATTATAGGTAATGTCCTTAACTGATCACATCCTTTTTTACATAATTTTTTTCCTCATCTAGATATTGGGTATTTATAATGAAATAATAACATCATTATCATAAATAGTATGAAATATTTTTATTATTATAATACCAATATTATCAATCATCTTTCCTTCAAATTAATAATGATAACACTGCTCGTGCGTGCATATGAACTCCCACCTCAATGAAACGATGTCATTCATTTTCATTTACACACTAAATGGATGGAAATAAGGTTATATATTAAAAATATATTTTATATATTGGATATAAAAATGATTAATAAATTTGAATCATTATTTACCTTTCTTTAATTACATATGTTGAAATGTGAAAACAATGTTCATGAATACATACAACCTTTTGTCTTAGTGAATAGTGTAATTAAGTTTTTCTATTTATAAATTTTTTAGATTACACAAAATATATATATATATATATATATATTATATATATCTATTATCATTATAGATACTATGTATCCATGATTAATTTACATTGACCACAACTACATAACAAAAACCAACATGAAAAAAATCCATTACCTGAAACTATGAATTTAATTGTGGATTGTTAATAAATGCAAGAGAGTTGATTTTAAGTAAATCATATATGGTATGATATTTATGATTATTTTTTTGGAATATATTTATAGTGAATAAAAATTTATTATGTAGAAGTTTTGAACACATATGAAGGAATTTGAACATAAGGTAGGGGTCCATTTCACAATCTTTTTATTATTCATGATTGTTCATGTTTAAGTCTCCACCATGGTACTTGTTTTATATTTCTTTATTATACCGCATATATTTTATTCTCCTATGTTTATTTCTATAAATTTATTTTTTCCATTCATTTTTTCTTCTTTATGTACTCATGATACTAAAATTATATATTTTTTTTAATATAGACCTTGTATTTATACTCGATTAGGAATATTTCTATTACATTTATATAAATTTTATAAAATTCTTAAAATAATATTTTAATATAAAAAATAAATTATTAAAGAAATTTTTAACCATGTTTTACTATTTAAAAAATATTTTAAAATGAATTTTATTTTTATTTTCTTAATAAGTTATTTTTTTATCTTTTAATAAAAGTGTAAAAGTTGTATTTTCAAAATTATATGACACAAACAAAATTTCTTACCATCTCAACCACTCATTTATTGTGAGATTCATTAACAATTTTAAAATTATTGTTTGAAATAATATTTTTCTCTTAATATTTTTTATATTACAAGATTTTAAATAATAAATTTCAATGTGAAAAAGATATTTTCCTCATAAAACATTCGGATGACCATTATAATGCATTTTGATATATTTAAACTCGATTTGATTAATCTTATAATTTATTGAAGATATAATATAACGATACAATCTATCCTATATATCTTGATAGTTTATTATAATTTTGACTATATAATGTATTAATATTATGTATGATAATTCTTCCAATACAGATAATTATTTATTTTTAGGGCATGATGACCACGTTCTGTTGTTTATTAAAATTATAAATACATGATACCTCTTAAGTTCATAGTGGGCATAGAAATTATATAGCCTTTCAATACATTGGTAAGACTCAGGAGATAATATATGTATTTTTGGCTGAGGCATCACTCATTTATATAGTTTCCTTGGAACAAGGCCATGATGAGTTTTTAGAGGTATTGTCATATTGGATATATTTCTTACTTTAGATGTATGACATTAAACATTCAATAATTATAAAATTATTTTTTATTGAACATGGGATTGTTTGAATAGTTATGATATTCATGGTTTTGTTTCTATCTCATTTTATTATTTTATTATCAGTTTTTTTCAACAATATTATTCATTCCTTATTAGATTCTGTTATATGCATACCCTTACATGGAATTTGAGATCACCCATTTCATGTGTTACCATTACCCTTTTTTTTAAAGGTTGGGGCTGAAGCCTCATTTTTATTATTAAAGCAAAACAAAGACCTCTTTTAACTGGGTAGAGGGAGACCCATTACATAGCCCGAAGGCCCAGTGGGCATGTATCCCATTACATAGCCTGTAGGCCCAAATTTTTGGCCAAAGGCCCATTCTGTGAAAAGTAACCCGGCTGCTATAGTACCCTCCGCTGCTACAGTACCCACCGATGAACAGTACCACCACTACTACAGTGCCGCTACAATAACCTGCACCCAATGGGTTTTGAAACCCCATTTTTCATGTAGGATTATGGGGTGTTTACCACTAAGCCAAACCCCAACTACATGTGTTACCATTGCCCATGTTTATAGGAAGTGTATTATTATTGATATTAATGGATATTCTAAATGGAATAATAGTGTTCTCAATGTAAATATTATGTTTAATTTTATTTATTCTTATATAATGTGAGATTATAAAATACATCTAATTCTCTATGAATACTAAACTATTCAGCTAATTAGGATATGGTCACTTTTATATAGTTCCAATATAATAAAGTAACAACATAATCTAAGCTAATAGGGTTTAGGTATATATAGTTGGTATTAAAGAATGTTATTAGAAACCATGGTAACTAGATTCAAGAAAACATAGTTTAGGGAATATGAACCTACGAATGAAATAGAGGATAAGTGATTGTATAAGATAACATTCTAATGTTTTGGTAAGGTATTGATTATGTGGTTTTCTAAGAAATCAATCCATGTATGGATACAGAATTTGGATTTGGTTTTTGAAAAGATTCATCCAGGGATAATAACCCTGAAAGGGATTCGAGAAGTATATATCCTCTATCATTATGTTTTATGGTGATTGTTCCCTTAATAAAAATATAGCTTGACATTCTTGGGGGTTATGCATGAATTAACTCAATTTTTATTTATAAACCATTTTAAAATATGTGAAATTATTTTAATGATTTTAGAATAATCTCAAAGAATCTATATTTAAGATTCTGAGATTATTTTTTCATATATTTTCATTTTATGATATATGTTTCACTAGTTTCAAATTTATAATTTATGTTTCATAATGTTATGATGTAATCTAATTTGATCCATTTTTTATAAAATAAGACAGAGATGAATTAATGGGAACTATATCAACTCACTTAAACCATATTGGAATTATCTTCCTAGGTAATATAATGATATTAAATCTAGAGATACAACATGATCATATATAATTATAACTATAATGGGGAATATTAATTAGTATTTGACTAGATAATATGCCCAAATTAATCAACCTACTAATTGACAACATGGTGTAATAATGTTACACCGCTTTATGGATCATCAACATCTGTCATACAATGGGAGTAAAAATCCATCTATATCTAAAAAATGGATAATTTATTTAGAGAAGTTATTTCTCACCATTAGTCATAGAAAATGTTAGAAGGTTGTAATGGAAATTTATCATCTCCCTGTGGATTCAAATCAATGGTGGTCATTGATTCAAAACACCATGGAAGAGGAGGAAATATCGATCAATGAATGGAATGATTTTAAAGAACATTTCATGGAAAATTGTTTCTCATCAACAATGAGCTGATATGGAAAGAAAATTCATGAGTCTGAGACAAATGGAAGAGGAAAATTATACTATTTATAAAGGTATCATGAAATGTATATCATTGATTTCTATGGACTGCACGCATAATAAATATATTAATATTTATTGTATCTTTTATGGATTAATGCCAATACTTTTTTGGGAACTAGTCTCCCAATCATTATCATCATATGAGGATAATTTATCAAATGATATCATGAAAGAGAATTAACTCTCTGTGTCATATGGATTCGAAGTAAATTAAGAGATGAAGCGAATGTAAGAGAAAAAAATAGATATTGGGAAAATGAAAAGGATGAATTTTATAACTTCTGATACTTTTGGAAGGAAACACCATGGTATATTCATAAAAGTAAATGGAGTAAGCATCTAGTGTTGATAAAAATTCCATCATTCTTGTGAATGGATTTCTAAGGGAGAATTCCCCGAAGAACAATTCTTTAACAATATGGGGATGAGTAACTATTCAATGTAATTCACTAAACATGAAGGGAATATAACTTAAATGAATACAAAGGGAGAATTTCAAGATTATTAAATTATAAAAGTGAATGTGGATGTTCCTAGGGATATCTTTAAAGTTACATTAATCATACACTCTAGGATTGGATTTTTTTTATTTGATTCTTATTCTACTCTCTCTATGATATCTTATGAATGTTATAATTTTATCACATCACCACCTAAATGATATTATATTTATTTAGTGGTGAAAATTTATAATTTTAGGACAAATACAACTTACATCTATAACTCCTCCTTGATATATGTTTCTGGGAATTTTCATCCTATGAGTCTTGTTATTAAACCTATAGTTGAATTTGATGGAATTTTGGATATATACATGATCTCTCCATACAAAGACCATATCAACTATCAAGGGAGGGAGGCTAAATTAAATATTCTTAATCAATATTCTATCAACATTTATTGTGAGGATAAACCTAAACACTAAATGGAAAATACTTACATCATATGTATTTTCATACTTCCTCCTGAGTGATGTTTATCTCAAATGGTTGTAGAGAAACTCAACAAAAAAATGTGACTATTTATTGGGAATAATATATCATAATTAATAATTCATTTCTTAGTCTTCACCTGATTTATGAATATGAGTTTCCAATATAGAAAATAATAGGTGATGCACCTATTTCAAAAATTCTATATATAATGAACCCTATTTATTCGTATGAATTAAAGAATAAACTCCATGAAAATATAGATAATTGATTCATTAGACATATTTATTCTCCATGGGATGTACCTGTTCATTTTTTTAAAGAATAAATATAGTCAATGCATCTCTAAACTTATTATAAGGAAAATAACAAGATCAATTTTAAGAATGAGTATCCTCTACTTCATATTGATGATTCGTATGATCAATTATGTGGAGATAAATATGTTTCCATGAGTGGTCTTCAATATAGAAATAATCAACTAAGGATCAATAAGGAGGATTTACCCATGAAAAACATACATTAAGAATACATTTGTTATGAATCTATAGTAATTCCATGGGGATGTACCAATTATCTTGACATCTATATGGATTTAATGAGTAGAGTCTTAATATATTACATTGATCAGTTTTTGTTAGACCATATAGAAGATATTGAAATATATTAAAATATGAAGGAAGATAATGATGTATAATTAAGAATTATTCTAATGAAACATAGTAAGTATGTGTTTAATTATAAATTTACCAGGAGTAAATTTTTCATTTACAATGTTCCTTTCAAGGGTTACATAATCTCACGTGAGGGTATATCAGTAGATCCTTCAAAGAAGGATATTATTTATAATTATCCTATACCAACCACTACAATTGAATTATATTTTATTTATTGGTTTTATAGATCCCAATAATTCTTTGTGAAGTATTTATCTAGACCATCTAAGAAACACACCATTTTGACTTAGAAGGAGGTATTGTTCTTATGGATATATGAATGTGAAGAATGTTTCAATGAGTTATACAGAATGTTGGTTAGAATTCCTATTATTAAAAAATATTATAGTGGAGAAGCATTCATGATAAATAGTGATTCATTAATGAAGGGAGTTAGATGTTTCCTCGTGTAGAATTATATGGTGATAGATTATGACTCACAAGAATTTATGGTTCATGAAAAAATAATCCAACTCATGGTTTGAAGTTTTCTATAGTATATTTTTCAATAAAAATATAGTGGAATTGTCATTATTCATAATGATATTATATATATAATAATTATAGTAGTTTATAGTATTTATTCTCTCAAGAATAACTGAATTTTCTCTAGAGAAGATGGTTAGGGGTTATTAAAGATTATGAATACCCAATACATTACATCCATGGGAAAGTGAACAAGGTTAAAGATGAAAGGAATTGAAATATTCATGTTAACTAATATGTGATAAGGACAATAAAATATCCAATATTTATAGATTCTCAAAGGATTCACCTATAATTCTTCAAAGAAGTGGAGAAATATTGTATCACGAACCAACCCAGGTACCCTGGTAACCTGATAATTGAGCCGGTCCTGATATAACCTGAAGTTCGTTCCCGATCCCAATGGGTCAGCAACTAGCACCTGGAATCGTATAACATACATGTGGGAATGATTTTGCCACAAGAATGTGGAAGCAAGAGTAAAATAAAACAGTATGCAAAATAAAAGAAAACTCCACTGGGAGTAATGTACCAGAAAACAAAGAGGCACAATAGGCCAAAGTACTACAACCAAGGTACCATAAAGGGAAAATAGTCCCAAGTTCCCTAAGGACACAACTCACCAAGTCTAAATATCGGCTGCTAGAACCACCTCCAAGAGGTCCCTTCCCTTTTCTCGATCCTGGAAGACGAAATTCTATAATCACCCAAAGGAAAAAGTAGGGTGTGAGCCTAATCCTAGCAGGTTACCACCAAATATTCCATAACAGATGTCAAATATAGAATATCTAAAGAAAAATTTTCAATTTTCAAATAAACAGGTTGGGAAATTCTAAAGCATGTTTAAACAAAACATGCTATACATTTTCAAATGATGGAAATAAACATTTTAAGAAATACTTTAACAAATGATGGAATATTTCTAAAACAATGGATTAAGTAAAACATTTATATAAAACAGTTTATATAAGTTCAACAGGCATGTAAAATAGTTCAAAAGCATTGGCATACATTTATATCACAAATATAAATATTCAGGCACGCAACATGGTCTTCTGCCAAAAGATACGATAGTATTAACTCGTTATAGGATTCTGCACTCTCTATGTGAACTCAGAAAGATGTGTATACACACGTCCCTATGACACTGGCCAAAGGAGACTCGTCACTAACCCATCAGGGATGTGACCCACCGCATGTATGTTTTAGAACGTTGTTGTATCGTAGAGTGTATCCAAATAACTCACTAACTATCTAAGGCTTGCATGCGCTCTTATATGATGGGAGAACTATTTTAAGAATGCTTAAAATACGATCAATCCCATTCTTCCATTTCAAAATTGTCAATCTCATTCCATTTAAAACCAAACAAGTTTCATTCAAAAACATGCCTTTTCACAAGATAAAACCAATGGTTTTCTATCGCATCATTTTAATCCATTTTCACCAGTTTGAAATCCATTCAAAATAAATTCCATCATCATAAAATTTATTTCCACAATTAAATTCAATCAATTTAATTGAAACCATTTACATAAACACACCCAGTTCAATGGAATTGGGGTTTTCCAAATTTTCATGCCAAAACCATTACAAATATCTCGATTCAATGGAATCGATTTTTTATCAATTTAAATGAAAGAATATTAAAGTAATTGAATTTAAATAAAAAATTGAAATAAATCAATCTATAAAAATATAAATAATTTGGAAAGTTGGGACAGAACCACCTACCTCGATTTATTAATGGGAGTTATCCCAACGAAAGAAAATCCCAAAAACCGAGCGGCACAACGACGTCGATCAAAAAACCAGATTTAAAACCCTAAACCCAAAATTAAGATCAAAGGAATCAAGATCATGCAAAACTAGATCTAGATTCACAACCCTAGATCTATACCTCAACTCATAGGTTTAGATCCGTGGAAACAAAGGAAATCTCCCATGAAAAGATCAAGGGAAGATAGAGGAA
This sequence comes from Viscum album, assembly GCA_963277665.1. Taxonomy (NCBI): domain Eukaryota; kingdom Viridiplantae; phylum Streptophyta; class Magnoliopsida; order Santalales; family Viscaceae; genus Viscum; species Viscum album. Next base: position 520,431,140 of record OY728161.1, on the reverse strand, counting down.
TAAACGAGAAACACAACTGGATGAAATCCACTTACCGGGAGGAGAGCGGATCTTCAATCTGAGCCTTCAATATTGAAGTAAGATGTTCGGATCACCTTTTAATCTCTCTATTATGCTTTGTAATGACTTAAAATGAGTCAAGCCTAATCCAAATTCAAACATATAGGAATCCCGGGGGTTCGGGTGGTTTTTAAAGGAATTTTCAGAATTAAAAATTGCACGCACGATTTACCTGGGCAGAGGTGAATGGTTTGTCAAACTGTGTGCACATCGTGCGGCCCCCACTGTCCAGAGATTCTTGGTCTACATGGTTTGGTCACACTGTTTTTCCAACCATTCGTACACCGTGCATATCTCTATGTCCAGTGCTGCTTGGTTGGCACGGTTTGTCCGCACGGTTTATCAAACCGTGAGCAGACCGTGCACAAGCCATTTCCCTTTTGTTTTACTATAAATTTCACCCAAACACACCCCCCCAGTCACTAATTCAAATCAGAGGTACTTAGAAATGTCAAAAAGTACCTGAAAATGTAACCTGATGTTACAACCTCCCAACCATAAGACCTTTCTGTCCCCAGAAAGCCTATGAAGAAACCTTCGCGTCAAAAAGATGAGGCCAATCCTCTCTCATTAGTGCCTCCCTTTCCCACATCTCATGAGAATATAAAACATTATGCAAAATTATATGGACCAGAGGTATCATTCTCCCATGAAGTACCTTGGTCTCAAAATCAACAACCCTGACTGGTCGTTCAATCACAGATAAATCTGGTTTAATCTCTAGATCACTCCAGCTAACAACATGAGATGGATCAGAGAGATACTTTCGCAGTTTTGATACATGGAACACATTATGTATCGATGTTAGCTATGGTGGTAGAGCTATATGGTAAGAAACTTTCCCCATGAGACCAACAACCTCGAAAGGTCCCACAAAACAAGGGGCAAGCTTCCCTTGCCTCCCAAGCTGTTGATGACCTAATAAGGGTTAAACTTTCAAGAACACCGGGTCACCAACTGAGAACTCTAAAGGTCTACACTGATGATCAGCATAAGACTTGTACCGAATCTATGGAGTCAACATTCTCTGACGAATCAACTGGATCTTAGTCGTCATCTCTTGGACCAAAATCGGTCCTATCAAGGAACTCTCACTAATCTCCAACCAACAAAAAGGAGATTTACAAGGACGTCCATACAATGACTCAAAAAACACCATTTTGATCACAAAATGATAACTTTTGTTATAAGAAAACTCAACTAGCCCCAGATGATCATCCCAAGACCCACCAAAGTCGAGAATACATGCACGGAGCATGTCCTCAAGGATCTGAATAGCTCTCTTTGTCTGTCCATCTCACTATGGATGGTAGGTCGTGCTCAAACAGACCTAAGATCCCAGTGCCTCCTGAAGGCCTCTCCAAAAGCGAGAAGTAAACCAAGGATCCCTATCAGTGACTATAGCAGATGGAACTCTGTGAAAACGTACAACTTCATTCACATAGATATTTCCCAACTCCTCAACTTTGTTTGTATCTCTAATAGATATAAAGTGAGCTGACTTGGTCAGTCTGTCAATCACAACCCAAATCGCATTCTTCTTCCTTTGGGTTAGAGGTAACCCAACCACAAAGTTTATAGAGATTTCATCCCACTTCCATGTAGGGACTGGAAGTGGTTAAAGCAAACCCGAAGGTTTCTAGTGCTCGGCTTTCACCCGCTGGCATCTATAGCAACGAGATAAAAACTCAGCAAAGTCTCATCTCATATCTGGCCACCAGAATTATCACTGCATATCATAGAACATCTTCTTGGTTCCTGAGTGGACCACCCACTGAGAGTTATCGCAATCCTCCATCACATCCTTCCTTGCCGCTAACGGTACAACATAACAGTTTCAATAACATAGAACACCCTCATTGGAGAACGACCATAGGGTATTGGTCTCCCCATCCTAAAAAGAGTCCCTAAAGCTCTAGAATTCAACATCCAGTTGTTTTTCCTGAAGAATCAACTCGAGAAGAGAAGATGTCAAAAGAAAACTGGCTAAAGAAACTTTATTCCCCTTCCACTGAACTCCAATATGAAACTGATCAAAAAGAGCCATCAAAATCCACTCTTCTGAAGATTCTTTCACATCCTATGATGGAAGTTTCCTGCTTAACACAGCTGCAACTATATTCCCTTTCCCTAGGGTATAGGAAAATTCAAAGTCGAAAGATTGCAGGTACTCCACCCAACGCCTTTGGTGGAGATTTAAATCTTTTTGAGAGAAGATATAACTCAAGCTCTTGTGGCCTGAATACATAGTAAACCTTTCTCTATAAAGGTAATGTCTCCAACACTTAAGTGCATGCATTACAGCTGAAAGTTCAGGGTCATGGGTAGGATAATTCTTCTCATGAGGCTTAAGATGATGAGATCCATAGGCAACAACATGATCACCTTGCATATGGACACATCCCAAACCTGAACCCGATGCATCACAGAAGACCATGTAACCTATCCCAACCTTAGGAAGAGTTAACACCAGTGCAATAGTTAAAAGACGCTTTAACTCAAAAAAAGAACTTTGACAATTATCATCCCTGGAAAACTTCACTCCCTTTCGAGTCAGAATAGTAATTGGAGAAGCTAACTTTGAGAAGTCTTTATCAAATTGGCGATAATATCCTACTAAGCCCAAGAAAATACGAATCTCAAAAACATTTTGTGGTTGTTCCCAAGTCATAATAGCCTTCACCTTCTCAGGATCAACTGATATTCCTTGTTCTGAAATGACATGTCCCAAGAATTTCACTTCCCGAATCCATAAATCACACTTTGAAAGCTTTCCATAAAGTCGGTGATTCCTTAGAGGACCCAGAACTGTTCTCAGATGATGTACATGATCCTCCTCAGACTTGGAGTATACAAGAATGTCATCCACAAAGACTATAACAAAATTATCCAGATACTCATGGAAAACTCTGTTCATCAAAGCCATAAAAAGTCCATGAGCATTTTTTAGGACGAAGGGCATAACAAGGTACTCATAATGGTCATACCTACTTCGAAAATCGGTCTTATGAATGTAAGATTCTTTTATCCTCAACTGATGGTAGCCAGATCGAATATCAATTTTTTAAAACCACTTTTCCCCTTTTAATTGCTCAAACAAATCATCAATTCATGGTAATGGTTATTTGTTCTTTATCTTAACTTGATTGAGATTTCAATAATCAACAGATAAGCGAAGAGAACCATCAGCCTTTTTGGCGAAGAGAACTGGCGCTGCCCAAGGTGACACACTTGGGCGTATAAATCCTTTCTCAAGAAGATCTTCTAAATGAGACTTCAGTTCTTTTAGTTATACTAGATCCATTCGGTAAGAGGGAATATAAATTGTTTGAGTACAAGGCCTTAGGTTAATAGAAAATTCAATCTCCCTTATTGGTGGCAAACCAGAGAAGTCAGAAGGAAACACGTCATGAAATTCAGCGATGGTTGGAGGAAGATCACCACACATTGAATCTTTTTCTAGATCAAAATAAAACACTAATATAACTTTCCCAAACTATGGATAAGAGGGTCCAGCTCTGCTTGACCTTGGGTCCCATTCTCCTTAAAAAACAAGAGGCACACCACTTCATGTAGTTAGGTAGATCCGTCGAAGGTAACAATCGATGTGGGATTTATTGGCAATGAGCCAATCCATCACAAAAATGACGTCAAAACACTTCATGTCGAGAACCAAGAAACTAAAAGCATGATCAACATTTGATAGAGAGAAGACACAAGCAGAACTATGGAGACCCTTCGCTCTCATTATACCAAGGGGTGTAGAAATATCCATCGCACAAGATTAAAGCTCCATAGGTATATTAGAAAGATTAACAATATGGGTTGAAATAAAGGAGTGAGATGCACCATTATCAAAAAGAGAGTTCATTAAAGATGAATCTATAGTGATGGTACCTCTCACAGTTGTGGGACCTGTATCAGCTACCTCCGGCAACTAATCCACTACGTGAAGAAGCTTTGTTCCGGTTTCCTGCAGATGGAAACCTTTTGCATGTGAATAATTTTATTGTCCTATAATATTTGGAGGTGATGATGATCATGTTCCACCACGTGGAGTAGATAAGTCATGGCAGAATCTCTGTAAGTTCCCTAAACGTCCGCAGGAGTTACAGTTCTTGGGTGCCTCAGTGCAAACCCTCTTAGAATTTCCTAGCTTTCTACACTGATAGAAAGTCAGTGAAGCCCCTCCTGGTGCTACTGGTGGTCTGGAATGACTCTGTTTTCAAAAACCAACCATGAGGAACGTCACGCTTCCACTTTCCTTTAAAGGAACAAACACTTCCACTAGAAAGAAAAGGAACTTCCTTCAACCCTGAATTTCCTACCAGATCTATCTCAACCATCATTTACCTATCCAACACATTAGCATAAGTGGGAAGCTTCAATAAGAAAACCTATGAATGGATATCTGATCGAATCCCCACCTTAAATCGTCGAGCCTTCATCCTCTCATTAGATACAATTTCAGGAGCAAATTGTACCAACTCAGCAAAGTGATTTGAGTAATCCATCATGATTTTGTTGGCCTGATCAAGCTTGAAAAACTCCACAACCTTAGCGAACACCATAGATTCTGTATAGAACTGGTCAGTGAAAAGAACCATAAAGTCATTCCATTTTAGAACCTCATGTTTCCCATCTGTCACCATCATGTCCCACCATCTTTTACTTGGTCCCTCTAGTACGAAGGTGGCACACTTCACCTTGATCGCATCAGGTGTCTCCAAGAAACCAAACAAACGTTCAATATTACTCAACCATTCCTCATCATGTTCAGGATCAGTGGATCCTTTGAAAATTGGTGGCATCTAGCGTAGGAACTCTTGAGAATGTCCTCGGAGAATATCATTATGAGGATCTATAGCTGGAGCCTGAACCGGAACTAGAGGTGGTGTCTATCCCAGAGCATGGACAGTGTGAACAATCACCTCAACCAGACTCGGATCCACAACAGGACTTGCTTGCTGAGGTTCAGCAGCAGCCTCTTTTTGGATCTGATTTCCACTTCTTCTCAGAGGCATGATGCTACACAACATCAGCAGACAAAAAGAAGACATTAGATTAACACTCAACCTGAGTAACAAGAAAAACTACTCTTAATATAAGGGATAAGAATATTTGTATTCCACTCTATCCAAATAAAAATACGGAAAAGACTAGAACTAATCCACAAGTCTCCTTTCCCTAACCACCCCTGGGGACTTAAGGTTCATTGCAGTTAGAGATGGCCAGGCACTCAATCACAACTACCTCCTAAGTCCCGACAAGAATACTCAAATGCATACTTTCATCAAGGCATGATGTTTAAAACCTCCCTCTGATACCAATTTGTCACGAACCAACCCGGGTACCCTAGAAACCCGATAACCAAGCCGGTCCTGAAATAACCCAAAGGGAGTTCCTGATCCCCACAGGTCATCAACTAGCACCTGGCATCATAAAACATACAAGTGGGAATGATTTTTCCACAAGAATGCAGAATCAAGATTAAAACAAAATAGTATGCATAACAAAATAAAACTCCACTAGGAGTAATGTACTAGAAAACAGAGGAAAAATATGCCAAAGTACTACAACCCAAGTACCATAAAGGGAACATAGTCCCAAGGTCCCTAAGGACACAACTCACCAAGTCCAAAGAACAGCTGCTAGAACCACCTCCAAGAGGTCCCTTCCCTTTGCCCGATCCTGGTAGAAGAAATTATACCAACACCCAAAGGAAAAAAGTAGGGTGTGAGCCTAAGCTCAGTAGATTACCACCAATGATTCCATAATAGATTCCAAATATAGATTATCCAAAGAAAAACTTTCAATTTTCAAATAAACAGGTTTGGTAATTCAAAAGCATATTTAAACAAAACATGCTATATATTTTCAAATGATGGAAATAAACATTTTAAGAAATGCTTTAACAAATGATGATATATTTCTAAAAAAATTTCTTAAGTAAAACATTTATATAAAAGAGTTTATATAAGTTTAGAAGGCATGTAAAACAGTTCAAAAGAATTGGCATACATTTATATCACAAATATAAATATTCAGGTGAGCAATATGGTCATCTGCCGAAAGATACGATAGTATTAACCAGTTATAGGATTCTGCACTATATATGTGAACTCAGCAAGATGTGTATACATATGTCCCTATGACACTAGCCAAAGGAGACTCATCACCAACCCATCGGGAATGTGACCCACTGCATGTATGTTTTAGAACGTTATCGTATCGTAGAGTGTATCCAAATAACTCACTAACTATCCAAGGATTACATGTGCTCTTACATGATGGGCGAACTATTTTAAGAATGCTTAAAATACGATCAATCCCATTCTTCCATTTCAAAAGTTCCAATCTCATTCAATTTAAAACCAAATAGTTTTCATACAAAAACATGCCTTTTCACAAGATAAAACCAATGGTTTTCTATCGTATCATTTTAAGCCATTTTCACCAGTTTGAAATCCATTAAAAATCAATTACATCATCACAAAATGTATTTCCACAATTAAATTCAATCAATTTAACTGAAACCATTTCCATAAACACACCCAATTCAATGGAATTGGGGTTCTCCAAATTTCCATTCCAAAACCATAATAAATATCTCGATTCAATGGAATCGAGTTTTTATCAATTTAATCAAAATCATATTGAAGCAATTGAATTTAAACAAACAATTGAAATAAATCAATCAATACAAAGATAAACAATTTGGAAAGTTGGGACGGAACCACCTACCTCAATTTATTGATAGGATTTAGCCCAATGAAAAAACCCCAAAACCGAGTGGCACAATGACGTCAATCAAAAATCGGATTTAAAACCCTAAAACCAAAATTAAGATCAAAGGAATCAAGATATTGAAAAACTAGATCTAGATTCACAATGCTAGATATATAACTCAACTCATAGGTTTAGATCCATGTAAAAAAGGAAATCTTTCATGAAAATATCAAGGGAAGATAGAGGAATAAACGAGAAACACAACAGGATGAAATCCACTTACCAGGAGGAGATCGGATCTTCAATCCGAGCCTTCAATCTCAAAGAAAGATGTTCGGATCGCCTTGGAATCTCTCAAGGAAGCTTTGGAAAGCCCTAAAATGAGTCAAGCCTGAGCCAAGGTCAACCATATGGGAGTCCCGGGGGTTCAGGTGGTTTTAAAAGGAATTTTTTGTATTAAAAACTATGCGCACAATTTACCTGGGTAGAGGCGCACAGTTTGCCAAACCATGTGCACATAATTCAGCCCTCACTATCCAGAGATGCTCGGTCTTCACGGTTTGGTCGCACAGTTTGTCAAAATAGTGCGCACACTGTGTGTACCTCTCTGTCCAGTGCTGCTTGGTTGGCACGGTTTGGTCGCACGATTTTTCAAACCATGCACAAGCCATTTTCCTTTTGTTTTACTAAAAATATCACCCAAACACACCCCCAAGTCACTAATCCAAATCAAAGGTACTTAGAAACGTCAAAAAGTACCTGAAAATGTAACGTGATGTAACATATTGTCTGACACAAATGAGTTTTACCCATCTATCCATGTGAGGATTAAAGAGGTTCATAAGGAAGATTTCTAGTTCCATAAGAATAAAATAAATGTTCTTGAGGTTAATGTTTATTTTTATGGAATGATACATTTTAAGAACCATGTATGAATTTCATCAATATCATATTTTAATATGGATTTATTATATTAGTCTCATAGTTCATCATTCCTTATTCATCTTTGATTTAAAAATATGTATAATGATTTGAATGAGTATTTCTAGTGGGATAGAATGAGGAGAGATAATTATGAGTATATACCAAAATACTTTCTATGTTTTCAATTTAAGTCTATGAAACTGAAATTTACAGTGATTTTATAACCATTTCAATTAAAATAATGAAAATGGGAAAACAAAACTACGAGTTTTTTTGTATGACTTCCCAAAAATTCAAAAGGTCATATTTCTATTTGAGTTGTAATTGATCAACTTACAATGTTAGAAAATTTAATTTCTATAATAGACTATTTCCATCTGGAGTAGAGTTTTAGAGTATACATAAAAGATGAGAACATTTTTTCAGGAGTAAAACTCTCTATTATAACTGATCTGGATTAGAGGTATACCTTGATGTTTGGGAAAATTAATTTGTGATCTTATGATATATATTTAAGTATCTTTAATGTCCTTGACCAATCCTGTCCATTCCTTTGTGAAAATATAGTGTTTGAGGTGTTTTGGGAGGTCACGATAGCTCATTTCAATAGTTTTTTTGTTTTCCAATTTTCCAACATAGAGTCTTGATTGGTAGGATGCTGATGGTGAGTCTGGACCGGTGACTCACAATAGTGGGTTGCACTGGTGATTCATGGAATAATATCTCACTGAATGGTGACTCACCGAATTGTAGGTCATCGAATGGTAACTCACTGAAAGGTAGGTCACTAAATGGTGACTCACTGAATAGTATGTCATCGAATGATGACTCACTAAATGGTAGTTCAATGAATAGTGAATAACCAGGTAGTAACTCACTAAACGGTAGGTCACCAAACATTATGTTACTGAATGGTGACTCACAATAGGTAGCTCACACTGTTGACTCCCCCAATGGTGAGTCAATTCCTATATTTTGTCAAAATTCTAGTTTTCCCCAATTTTTCCAGGTTCACCCCTTGAACATTTTATTTGATGTAAAATGATTGTAAACCCATATTTAATTTTTTTTTTAACTATTTAAAAAAATATAAATTATATATTTACATTAAAAATTCTCAAAATGATTTTAGATTGTCAAAGTGTGTGATCTTGATCATGATTCGAATTTAATGGAATTTGAAACTATTTCTTATGTTGATATAGGATATGGCCTTGCTAAATCCAAGACCATTTCTTCTTTGTATGTTTTCATTTACCCTTTCTATGGATCATCCACATAAAAATTATTCCTCTAGAGATCATGAGTTGTGATGTAGCCTTCTGAATGTGTTTCCCTGGGGGATTTTTCCTGCTACATGTGCACCCCCTAATTTGGGTGTAGGGAGGATTTACTGATCATATGTTCTATAAGGTAGGTATCCCTTGGTCTATCTTTTATGTTTTTATCATTCGGGGTGGGTGTATAGATGTCTTCTTGGGAATATAGTTGATTCCAAATTTAATGAAGATAAATGAGGGGCATGGAAGATGATGGTGATGAAGATAATCGAACCTATTAAGAAGTAATAAAAGAGGGGTTGGGAGGATGAAAATGATTATTATATTGTTTTATCAGTTATTTTTTATCCATGTTATGAATTTTATGGGCTTTATTCCAACTAAAAAGCATGGTTGTTGGTGGTATTTATTTGCACACCTGTGATGGCTTGTGAATACTTGTTGATGGCCTTCTGTTGAACGGATATAAATATGAAAATATGATTAACCAAATATACCTGATTAAATAAATGTATGTATGAGGATCTAAATTGATCTGTTATAGCCCCTAAATTATCAAAGGGTAATTAAGGAACAGGTGTTTTCTAAATATGAATAGACCTTGCTTTGATTAGTGTGGTTATGTGTTATGTGTGGTTTTGTTTTAGCTTGTGCCTTGTGCGGGCTATGAGGTGATATGGTTGGTAGCATGTTTGTGTGTGTGGGTGGTTTGGGTGGTTTAATGGGATCTAATATTGAGAGATAATTTGATTTTGGAATAGATGAGTGGTGTTGTGTTGTGGGACTGCAACCGGATTTTGTTTTGTTTGTGTTTCTGAGTATGGTGTGTTTATAAAGTACGGCTAATGATGGTTGTAATGAGAGGTGTTTATTTGTGTGGCTATGAGAAGTCGGTTTTTTGGTTTTAGAGGATGGTTTTAGATGAATTAATTAAAATAATTATGATTTCAGTGTTTGGTGTGCGTGTTAAATAGAGTGGAAATATAAAGTGAGTTTCTTTACTATGGGTCATTATCCTCTATGTGGTTTATGCAGTGTGACTTGTTGCATGTTGTGGATGGTAGCTACTCGGGTAGGGGTGGAATGAATAAATGGTTTTCTTAATAAACAATAATAACTAGTTATATGATATGGATGGGGTTATGAATTGAATTGTGGATTTTTGTGTAGTTGTGAATAAAGAGTTAGAAACAAAGGTAGTTTTTTGGGATGGTTTTTTGTTTCAGAAAAAATCCATAGGTTGGGCTGAGTGTTTTATAACAATATATATATATATATATATATACTTTAACTTCATTTTCATTTCTATATGCACCCCACCTGAGTTGAGAACTATGTGTTGAACACCCCCATTTTCATAGGGGAGGGTGTATTTTCCCAACATTCCAGTGGGATGATGGAAGGATGATTATTGTCCCTTCCATACTACCACTTCTAGGCATTGGTATCCCAAGACTCATTGAGTAGGTTGTGGTGAGGTTGTGAGGCCTAGGTGTCTGCAGGTGAGGTGTGATTTCCCAAGTGTCTACGAGATGATATATGGTTTTCTTTCCTATGTGTCTTCAGGATGAGGTATGGTTGTGTCCCAGGTGTCTACATGTGTGATGTTGGTATGGTTGTGTACCAGATGTCTGCGGGCAGAGTGTGGTGAGATTTTTTTTTCCCAAGTTGTGGGACTAGATCTAAGGCCTAGGTTTGTGTGGGATGGTTGTGACATGGGTCTTGTGGAAGAGTGTGGAAGTTCCATGTCGTTTTTCATTAGGGTATGAGCAGTTAACTAGTGGGAAGTGGTGTGGGGTTCCCCAATATTGATGTTCTTATTATTATATTACTTTACTTGACTTGTGTTATTCGGTGAGCATTCATTGGAAAGGTTGGTATGGTTAGTATTCCTTGTTTGGGGCTTCTGGTTTCTACTAGTTTCCCACATGGTAATTTATATTCTTCTCTCACTTGTGCAAGAGATTAATTGTTTTTTTGACTAATTATATGTGTATGCTCACCCTATATATATAAAATTTTCTTCAAGTTTCTTGGAGGATTACATGGATCATTCAGGGCCTTACTAGATCGGATGTTGGGATAGTTTTTGTGTCACTTATTAGATTTGTTCTTTTGGTAATTACGTTGGAGTTTTATTTTATTCTAGTAGTTTTATTTGAAAACATACATGTGGGATGGATTTTGGTTTAATTTATATATAGTGCTTGGAGTTGTTTTGGGATGGACCATCTTATCTCCTGATCTTATGTTCTTTAAAAAGGGTAATTCCTCCCATTTTGTGAGAATATATACCCACCCTTGGTGCTAGTCTCCACAGCAGGGCCTACAGGAGCTGGGAATCAGGGGTTCATTATCTCTCTTTCATCTTGAAGAAGGATATTCATGTCACATTTCCACCCTTTCTCTATCTTGTAGAAGGAGGGTTATGAAAGAATGGTATCAGAGATGATGGTTGGGATATAGGATGGATTTTGGAGTTAGTAATAGTGGGGATTTCATGGGATAGTAGGGTAAAAATAGGAGGTGATATTGGTGAGTGACATAGGATAGGGAATAATGACTAGGAAATGGGATTTTAGGGCCCCCTGTGATCTGACGCAAGGAATATGAATCTACCAAATGACCAAGTGAGGCTACACCATTTTTAGGGTAGAGACCATAAGAAATGTATATTCATTATAATGACTTTTTCCTTTGTTTGAATTAGGTGTTTCAATTAATTTATATAAATAATTAGTTAAAATGAATCTTAAATAAAATTAAATACTACTTGGGATTAGGAGTTCCTTTTTTACCATTTTCAGATATGGAACTTAGTCGTCCTATGCATGTATTGCAGGCAGTGGAAACTCAATAGGCTGACCTAGTCGATTGATGCAGGTTTGATCGAGTAGAGTGGGATGATTACTAGTATAATATGATACATGATTTCCAATGGCAGAATCTGGTATATTATGAGGGTAGCATTGTAGACATTGTGACAGAGAGTTAGCTCAAGGAGCTTGTGATCCCCTTAAGCTTGATCTGGGATCCAATGGAGTACTAGGTTCCTTTGGTAGTGATCCAGATATGGGAAGCCACATGTTAGTGGTGGATTCTATACATATGAGAGGGGAAGTTTACTAACATTCTATGGTTCAATTTCGAGAATGAGGTCTGAGAAAAATTCATTAAGGTTGAGAAGAGGCAAGTGTTACTCTCTCCCTAGTGAGGGATTATGTCGATACAGGATTTGGGGATAAATTTCTAGTATCTTCTCCATTTTTCTCCAAATCAATTTCAATATGAAGAGTCTCGTGAAATATTCAAAGAGGAGGCACTTTTTATTTCTCTCTATTATGTGGTTACTTGCTTCACCTTGTTGACGTACTTGGAAATATAGTAGAAGGTGGAGATAGTTAAGAGGATTCACTCATGTGGAGGTCTAACATGATAGTGGAGCTAGCAGGGTTCCTATAAGGAAAAGGCTACCAGTAGAAGGTCTCAGGAACTTGGGCCTTTATGGTTTTAGACAACAGGGATTCAACCTCAGTAGTTCCCGTTTCAGCCTTCAGGTGCATATGATTTTTTCCATGAACTTGGGAATGAGGTCGTTATCTTATTGAGCCCATGTACATATTCAGATTCATTTCCCAATGGTCATTCAAGATTAGTATGGTGGAGGTGGGTAGTTTTAGCACCTGCCTCAGTAGCAGTTTCTACCAAAGTTGTTTCACCAGTAGGGACAACATGCTCTTACTCCAACAAGGATAGAGAGATCAGGTAGAGGCCAACCTCAAGGTGTTCCTCAGGGACCTCGACCCGGGTGTGGTCAGGGAGGAGATCATCAATAGAGAGGTAGAGGAGATATGCATGTTCATATTTATACCGCAGAGTTCATAGTTCTAGCAAGGACATAGGTCATTAAAGGTATGATTAGTTTTTTCAGTACTCTTGTTTATGATTTATTTGTTTTAGGAGCTTCGCAGTCCTTTTTTCACTTTCCCTATCCCATTATTTGGGAGTAGTAATAGATAGGGTTCACATCCCCCTAGGGTTGAGTACACCAGTAGGATGCCAGACCATATTGTTTGATGTATTATGTGGATGTGGACTGATGATGGGGCCACATCAGTCCCGAAGGGATCTTACCTTTCTATATATGTAGCCACATGATATCATTATTGACATCAACTAGTTATATTTTGTTCTTTTTGTTATCAACTTATTGTGGAGGAGATTTTTGTTTTCATACATTGATTACCAATGTCTGGATTTCATTGGCGAGTGGAGATGTCATATTGGAAGTCGGCATGTGGATCCTCTTCTTTCTTTTTTGGTCGATGTGTCAGTGGAATCAGTGGATTCTGAGATGGTAGAGGTTCCTAGTGTTTTTGGGGAGGTCATGGATGTCTTCCCCAAGGATTTTGTGACTATACCCCCTTGATTTTATGTTGAGATCGGGATATACAAATAGCCTGGTGCTTGTCCGATTTGGATGGCACCTAATTGGATGGTACCTTTTGAGTTGTGGGAGATATAGATTCAGATTGATTACCTGGTGAAGAAGGTATTTATCAGGGCTATTGCGACATCATGGAGTGATCCAGTCTTATTTTCAAAGAAGTAATATGTTTGTATGAGGTTGTTCATAGACTACCATAGGTTGATTTAGGTTAAGAACAAGAACCGTTACCCCCTCTCGAGGATAGAATAACTTTTAAATCATCTGAAGGGAGCCTGTTGGTTTTATAAGATTGATCTATAGTCTGGGTATCACCAGTTGAGGTTAAGGGTGGGTGACATCCTAATGACTATTTTTAGGTGTAGGTATGGGAACTTCGAGTTCGTGGATATGTTTCTCAGTGTTATAAACTCACCAACCATGTTCATGGGGCTCATGAACTCCATTATTCATGAGTTCCAGGACTGGTCCATCATCATATTCATCAATAAAATCTTGATATACTCATACTCATAGAAGGAGTAGATTGAGGATCTGAGTACTTCCATGGAGTTTCTTCTACTCTATAAGATCTATGGGATGTTTTCTAAGTGTAAGTTATGGATATGAGGGGTAGACTTCCTAGGACATGTGGTGTCCCAAAAGGGTATAACAGTGGACCTTTCAAAGGTTGATAGAGTTGTTTCATGGTAATCACACAATAATGTGGTGGGTGTTCCTAGTTTTTGCAGTCTGATAGGCTATTACTATATATTCATACCCAATTTCTATTGAGTTGCAGCTCTATTGACACCTCTGACCATAAAGGATTAGGATTTTGTATGGAGTGAGCAGTTCCTGGAAGCATTTGACTATATGAAGGGGAAGTTGGTTGGTGTTCTAGTGCTATTTTTTTCATAGGAAGGAGTGATGTTTGAGTTGTTTTGTGATTATTCCCATGGGATGTGTGTGGATGAGACAACATTGAGTGATATATTATGGGTCTAGGTAGTTACGTCCCCATGAGCATAACTTTTCCACCCCATGAACTAGATCTAGTCACATTCATGTTCAAACTGAAGTTTTGGTGGCATTACCTCATTAGGGAGCACTTTTTGGTCTTCATGGATCACAAGATATTGAGGCATATATTTTCCCAATGAGATCTGAACTTCTATCATCAGAGTTGGATGGATTGTTTCCACGATTATGACTTTGAGATCTCTTTTACCTCAAGAAAGGGGAACTTTGTGGCTGGTTCTTTATGTAGGAAGTTGCATAGGGAGGTATTTCAGGATTATACGGACACTTGGACGGTGATAGAGGAGTTGGAAACCTTTCACCTAGATACAAGAATGGATTGTGAAATAGTCTATCTCTTTTTTATTATAGTTCATTCATCTCTAATTCAATTGGTGTAAGAGTCTTTGTGTGGAGACTTCGAGGCATAGGTGATACATGATCACGATTACTAGGGTCATGCTCTGTAGGGATGGTCATAGCATTTTTAGAATATGATGTTTTTCTATGGGAGGATATTTTTTCCATTGGTGATTCATAAGGTATTCCTTCATTATTTTCATTTCTCACCCTTAGTGGTGCACCCATGAGTTTCCAAGATTTACCGTAGCTTGAGGATGTGGTTTTGGTGGCCTGAGATGAAGCGAGAAGTGGTGGACTTGGTGGCAAGGTTCCTAGTGTGCAAGAATGTGAATTCTAATAATCGTGTTATGAGTGGGTTGTTATAATCCTTATATATCCCCGAGTGTAAGTGGGGTTATATCTAGATGGTTTTCCCCATAGGGTTACCTAGGGATTAAGGAGGATGCAATGTTGTCTGGGTAGTAGTTGATTGGATGATGAAATCAACCAAATTCTTAGCGATTAAGGAGTTTGGTGTAGTGGATACCTTGGCCAAGTTGTATGTGGATGAGGTTTTGAGGATGCATGGAGTTTTGATATCCATATTTTCATATCGGGATACACATTTCACTTTAAAATTATAGAGGGGTTTATATCATGCTTTTGGAACTCAATTACACTTTAGCACTACTTTCCTCCCTCATATAGATGGACAGACAGAGAGGACCATCCAGACATTGGAGGATACATTGAGGGAATGTGTCATGTACTTCAAAAGGAATTTTTTTGTGACACTTGACCTTGGTAGAGTTTTCTTACAACAATATGTATCACTCTTCCATTTTCATGTCTCCATCTGAAACTTTATACAGAAGACTGGGTAATTCTCCTTTGTGCTAGAAAGAGGTTGAGGAGGTAGTTATTCTTGGTCATGAGGTGGTGTGGAGCATGAAAAATAAGGTTTAACTTTTTCATGAGAAGATTAAATCCATATAGTACCGGCAGAATATATATGTAGATTTTAGGAGGAGGACCATGGAGTTCGAGGTTGGTTACCACGTGTTCTTGAGGTATTCCGCTCGGCATGGGTAGCATAGTTTTGATAGTGGGAATATTATTTATCCCAATTTCATCTGACCTTTCAAGGTATTGGGGCGAGTCAGTAGAGTGGCATACCATCTGGAATTTCCACCACTATTCGATAGGATCCACAAAATCTTCCACGTCTCCTAGCTTCGTCGGTATCTTAATGATGACTCTCATGTCATTGACTGGGGAGAGTTGGATATCGAGGATGATGAAACATTCATGGAGTGGCTAGTAGAGATCCAGGATCTTCAAGAGAAGGTGCTGTGAAGATGGACCATTCCCTTGGTTCGGGTGTTATGGAGGTATGGAAGCCTGGGGGAGAGTACTTGGGAAAGGGAGACATAGATGCATACCCAATACCCAGATTTATTTTTAGTTTCATTTTCCTCTATTTCATCTTGTGATGAAATTTTTAAACCTTGTTTTATATGATGGGTTTTTCTTCTTACTTTGTGTTGTGTGAGGTGGAATGTAAAGTTATGTGCTGACGTGTAGAAATGGGAGTACATGATTCATAATTGAGATGAATTAGTTGATATGCAATTAAAATCATACGGGAGAGTCAGTGTCACCCATAGAATATAATATATTCTCATTGAGGATGGAATTCCATAATTCATATGTATTTATAGTGTGGAATTTGGTTCTTGTGTGGTGTGTCTTATGGTCAGTTGGGGTAGTCTATGTTAGAGGAGGTATTATCGAATGTTGATGTTTCACTCCATCTTACGAACAACACTGGGTGGTTTATCATTACACCTTGGTGTGTACAAATCATAACAATGTTTCAAGTATAGTAGGGTCCTTAAGGGGTACCTTACAGGGTGGTTGTTCGGACCCCCTTTCTTCTAGACTTGGTATTGAATTATCTAGGAAGAGAATAGTTTGAGAGGTATCTGCAATAAAGGCATGGACCTATCCAGTCCATTACATCATGAAAATACATTGTTTGAGGTGTTATGGGAGGTCATAGTAGCAAATTTCAAGAGTTTTCTAGTTTTCCATTTTTACATTGATGAGTCAAGAAAGGTAGTTCACTGATAATGAGTCAGGACTGGTGACTCACAATAGTGGGTCGCACCAGTGATTCATCAAACTGTGAGTGATCCAACAGTTTCTCACTGAATAGTGATGCACCAAACTATAGGTCACCGAACAATGACTCACCAAATGGTAGGTGACCAAATGGTGACCCACTGAATATTCGGTCACCAAACGGTGACTCGCTACAAATACCTTGAACTGGTGACTCACCCAATAGTGAGTCAATTTCGATAGTTTGTCAAAATTCTAGTTTTTTCAGTTTTTCTAGGTTCTACCCATGAACATTTAATTTGACGTATAATGAGTTTAAAACCATATTTAAGTGTTTTAAAGTTTTATCAATGGATTTATGATATATCATTAATTTTATAATTTTCAGAAAGATTTTAGATAGTTAAAACACATGATCTTGATCATGATCTGACATTAATGGATTTTTAAACTATTTATTCTATTGATATAGGATATGGCCTTTCTAAAGCTGATACCCTTTCTTCCATGTAATTTTCCCTTTATTCTTTCTATAGAGCATCCCTATAACCTTTCTTCCCTAAGTGATCATACATTGTGTTGTGTCCTTCATATTACGTTTCCTTAGATGCTTTTTCCTTCTATATGTGCACCCCCTATTTTGAGTGAAATGAGGAATTATTTATCAAATTTTCTTCAAGGGGGGACCAATTTGTCTCCCTTTTATTTGTGTATCGTGTGAGGTGTGTGTATGGATGTCTCCTTTTGAATATGATTGATTAAAAATTTAACTAAATTAAATTAGGGGTGGGGAAGATGATGATGATGAAGATAATTGAACCTGTTAAGAAGTAATAAATCATGGTATGTGAAGATGAGGATGGTGATCGTATTATTTTATTGGTTATTTTTTATCCATGTTGTTAATTGTATGGGATTAATGCCTATTAAAAATCATTGTCATTGATGGTATTTATTTGTGCACTAGGGATGTCTTGTGAATGCTTATTGATGGCCTTGAGTTAAATGACTCTAAATATGAAAATCTGATTAAAAACTTATACCTATTTAAATAAATTGATTTCGCATGATCAAACTTTATCTATGATAACCCTTGAATTATCAAATTTTAATTAAAGAACTGTTGTTTAATAAATATAAATACACTTTTCTTTGATTGGTGTGGTTGTGTGTTGTGTATGGTTTTGTTTTATCTTGTGCCTTGTGCAGGTTGTGTGGTTATTTGGTTGGGACTACTTCTATGTGTGTGGGGTGGTTTGGGTGGTGTAATGGGATATCATATTGAGAAATTTGTTGATTGTGGAATAGACGAGCTATGTTTTATAGTGGTACTACAACTTATTTGTGTTTTTTTTACGTGTGGTGTGTTTATGTCGTGGAATTGTCGATGGTTGTGATGAGAGATGTTGATGGGTGTGGCTATAAGATAGCAGTTGTTGTGTTTTGGATGATGGTTTGGGAGGGATTAATTTGAATAACGATGATGGTAGTGGTAGTTATGGGTGTTAAATAGAGTGGAAATATGAAGTGAGTTTCTTTACTATGGTTCTTTCTCCTATGTGTAGATTATATAGTGTGGATTCTTGCATGATATGGTTGGTAGCTATCTAGGTATGTATGGAATGAATAAATGGTTTTCTTAATAAAGAATTATTCATGTTTAACCATGATTTATGGGGTTATGAATTGAATTATGTCTTGTTATCTAGTTGTGCATTTAGAGGTAGCAACAAAGGCGATTTTGTGGGCTAGTTTTTTGTTTCATAAAAACCCATAGGTTTTCTTGAGTGTTTGATACCAATATATAAATATATATATATATATATATATAATTTTACTTTATTGTGATTTCTATATGCACCTCACCCGAGTTGATCACTATGTTCCGAACAACCCCATTGTCATGGGGGGTGCCTTTTCCCAAAATCCCAGTTGGAGGATGGATGGATTATTATTGTCTCTTCCCTGCACCCACTTCTAGGCATTGGTATCCTAATACTCTTTGGGTAGGTTGTGGTGAGGTTGTGAGGCCTAGGTGATTGTGGGTGAGGTGTTCTTTTCCAGGTGTCTATGGGATGATATATAGTGTGCTTTCCCAAATGCTTTCGAGATGAGTTATGGTTATGGACTGGGTGTCTTTGGGAGGGATGTGGTATGGTTTTTTCCAAGGTTTTTGTGTGCGGGATTTAGTGAGCGTCATTTTCCTAGGTTGTGGGACTAGCTTTTAGGATCAGGTGTGTGATGGTGGGTTGTGACATGAGGCTTGTGGAAGAGTTTGAAAGAGCTTGGATGTTTTTCGTTAGGTTATGAGAAGTTAACTAGTGGGAAGTGGTGTGGGGTACCCAAATATCATTGTGCTTATTATTATATTACATTACATGGAATGCATTATTTGGGGAACATGCCTTGTTTATGTTGGTATGGTTAGTATTCCTTGTTAGGTGTTGTTGGTTTTTACTATTTTCTCAAAGGGGGGTTATTATTTTTCTCCCACTTGTGAATGAGATACTTAGATATTCCTACTTAGTACACTTGTATTCTCACCCAACATATATAAAAATGTCTTCTGGTTCCTAGGAGGATTATAAGGACCATGTAAGACATTACTAGTTCAGATGTTAGGACAGTTTCTGTGTTACTGCATAGTTTTGTTCTTTTGGTACTTACATTGGAGTTTTATTATATTCTATAATTTTTATTTGAAAATATGCATGTGCGATAGATTTTTGTTTTACATTATATATAGTGCTTGTGGTTGTTTTGGGATGGATTGTCTTATCTCCTGATCTTATTTTCATTAAAAAAGGTAATGCCTTCCATTTTGTGAGAATATATACCTACCCTTCATGGTAGTCTCCACTAAGGGGACTACTAGATATGGGACTCAGGGTTCATTATCTCTATTTAATCTTAATGAATAAGTTTGTGTCAGTTTGCCTCCCTTTATCCATCTTGAAGATAGAGGGTTGTGATAATTTTAGTGTATCCTTTCATACTCACACAGATAGTCATTCTAAGAGAAAAATTGAAACACTAGAGTATATTATGGGATCTTATTGGATGTATTTTAATCATAGTTGGGATCAAAACCATCATCTATTTGAGTTTTCTTACAAAAATAGCTTTCATTAAAACATTAAAATGACTCCTTATGAATCCATAAACTTAAAAAAGTGTCAAACTCCATCTCATCATGATGAAGTAGGAGAATAAAAACTATAGGGACCAATGATAGCTATGAAATTGGCTGAGAAATTTAGATCCATTAAACAACACATTAATGAAGCTCCAAGTTGATATAAATCTGATGCTGATAATAATAATTGAAATCTAGAATTAGAGGTTGGTGAGAAGGTGTTTATATGAATTAATCTATGAAAATTTGTAATGAGATTCTAAAATAATGGATATTTTATTCCTAGATATATCGTACCCTTAGATAATCTTGATTGAGTGGAGATGGTAGTATATCAATTGACGATTCTGTTGAGCCTCCATCAAACACATGATGTGTTCTATGTGTCTCTATTGAAGAATTACATACCTAATACATCAAGTGTACTGAACTAAATGGTTATGCAACTATTGGATGATATTTCTTATGAAGAAAAACCACTAGAAACAATATATCATGGAGATAAATTAGTATCGAACAGGACTACTCATCTGGTTAAGGTACTCTAGAGGAATCAAAATTTTAAATTTATTATATGGAAACCAATGGATGTGATGACACAAAGATATACTTTTTTTTATATCAGAGTTTTATAATTTTGAGGGAAAAACTAATTTTAGGGAGGTGTATAATGTATCATCATATGAATTTATGATATATTACTTCTTAAATATATTTAATTTTATCAATATCATATTTTACAAGCAACAACGAGTTTAAATGAACTGTGATATACTACTAAAATATTTTAAGATCATTATAACCAAACCATTAAAATTGATAGGTATTAATATGAGTAAATAAATTGTGAAATGTTCATTGTTTATAATGAATTATTTTGTTATCAATTTATTATAAATTAAAATAAAAATCATTTGAATGTAAAAGAAATTTTTTCTTAAAAACTATTTTTATGCATGAATTGCGTTATTGTATTAGTAAATTAAATTAATCACTATTGGTGAGTTATTTTAATGAAATTTAAATATTTTATTTTCAATAAATCATTTTAAAATTACTCTATCTTTTTTTCTAGGAATTAGATATGAATGTAAATCTTGTTCTTTTCTTAAAAATTGTACTTTTCTTAAATGAAATTTCCATCAAATTTTTCACACTTATTTTAAATTTAATTTATTCAACTTATAGATATTTATTTGTGAAAAATGGGTTCCATTGATTCAAAAAGGAGGTCTAAATTTGGTAAATGAGTGCCTTTTATTTTTAGGCATTATTACTTTTAACCATGGTAAATTTTATCACACTAGTAAAAGGTAAATCTAGTTGACCTTGGATAAAACTAATTTTGAAGGTCTCCGTTTTTCATATAAATTGATATTGAATAAATGTAAATCAACCCTCAACATCTTAGTTTATATCCTTAATTTTTTAGGGATACCATTCAATGAAAAGTCCCTATATAATATATAAATTAACGATAACTATAAAATGTCACTCTCTTACTTTAAAATATCTCTTAAGTGGTCACAAATGAAAAAAAAACAAGTTGTGTATGAATATATTTTTTAGTTTTCAAAATAATTAAATATTTTTATTGATGGAAATTTTTTTTATCATTTTTAGTGATTATATAATTATACTATACTATTACACAACATTGAAATAATAATTCTTAATTTAAAATAAAAATAAAATAAATGATTTTAAAAATATTAAATGTAATTTTATTTCGATGAGTTATTATGTCCCATTAATTTTATATATTAATTTACCTTATTATTAATTTTTTTAAGGATTATATTCTCATTCAAATTTTTTCATTCTATTTTTAAAGTAAAATCAAGAGAAGAGTTTCAAAAAAGTATAATAATGATATTTTATGAAAATAATATTTTTTTAAAGTATATAAAAATAATGAAAATATTAAAAGATGATAGGGGATAATATATGTCCTAAAATGTAATCCATTAACCATTTATAGATAATTTTTACCTTATAAGTAATATTAAAACCTTTACTGTGAAAACGTTATCACCACAATTAATGTTGAAATAGGTTAAATATGGGGTTAAACATATAGATAATTCTTAAAATACCTTATATAAATACAAATATGTTACATGTTGATAATATTTCACCATATAATACCTATATTATAATTTATTTCATATTTGAAACATTTTTATTAAGAATTAATTCATAATATTTTAATATTTTATGAAATTACAAGTAAACCCTTTACCTCACATAAAAAAAGAACACCACATCCCTTTTGGCATTAAAATACTTTGAGAAACCATGCTCAAATAATACCTACCCATTTATCTTAAAAAACTTAATTTGAATAGTTTTGTGGTTTTTTATTTAGAATAATAGTCACATGGTCCTTGAGAGGAGATATGATTGAGTTATTTCGAAGGGGAGGCAATCTACTTAACTAATCACTTCATTTAGTTACTTCTAGGTATTTATAAAAAACATTATATCTTCAGTATTATAAATATACTAAAATTTTATTATGTTAATTAAACCACAATTATGAACCCACATTCAATGAAATGAAAATGATGATGTCATTCTTTCATATGTTTGGACTTCCACCTCCATGAAGTGATGTGATTCATTTATGATAATTATTTATGTTTATGGTAATACTATTAGATATACTGAATATATATGATATGTAAGAGATAATAATTGTTATAGAAAGGTGAATAATTATTTCCTTTATTTATTTCAATCCATTGAAAATTGAAAACAATATTTAGCCATACATAGGGCCCACCATCTCCATGTATGATGTAATTCATTTTTTTCTATCTCAAACATTTTTGGATTACTCTTAATTAATTTATATTGGATAGATTTGATATTTTTATCATTATTATTACACGGGATATTATTTTAACATGATAAATGTTCTTGGACCAAAACTATCGAACCAAAACATACATGTAAAGTGATGCAGTTATGACTCGGAACATTAATTTTAAAAAAGAACTGTCAAAAAACATGTAATAAAAGATTATAAGTAAATAATTAATGGTATGATGTATATAAGTAGTGTTATAGTATATATGTATAAAATATACATATAATATACTAGAGTAACGAACACATATTAAGAAATTCATACATAATATAAGAATTAATTTAACAATTTCATCATTCTTTGGTATTTTGTTTTTTTTAGTCCCCACTAGGGGAGTTATTTTATCTTAATATCTTAAAACCAATATATTTTATTTTCCTATATTTAACTCTTGAAATTACATTATTTCCCTTAATTTTCCTCTCTTCAAGTACCCTTGATAATAAAATATTTTTTTAATGAAAACCAAACCATTATCTAGTTGTTCATGAATCCTCATATACAATATCAATATTTTCCATAAAATAAAAAAAATGTTATTTTAAATATTACCCAATGTTTTATTAAATAAATTTCTAATATTTTTTTACTTTTAGAAAATGTTTTAATATAATTATTCTATTTTCTACTAATTATGTGTTTTTCGACCTTTTTAAAAAAAATTAATGGAATGTTTTTAACCTATACAGCATGACTAGAATTTCCAACCATTATGACCACAAATTAATTTGACTCATTCATTAAATTTATATATATGGATTTTTTCAAGAAAAATTTCCTTAATATTTTTGAAATTTTATGAATTCAAATTGTAAATTTCAAAGTTAAATGGGTATTTTTCTAAATGAAATTTTCCACATATCATTTAAAGTAGTTTCATTTATCACAATATTGTTTATTAAATCTTATGATTTATTTGGTATATACTTTAATAAGAACAAAATATATAATTATATTCATGGTTTTTGATAAAATTGTTTAGAAAATATATTTATATTCTATATTATAGTTCTTATAATATAGGCAGTTATTGATTTTTAATTCATGTTGATTATGTTGTGTTGTTTATTCATATGATGAATGTGTTGGACTTATTATGTGATGGATGAGGCCCAAAATTATATACCTCATCGATTAATATTTTTTCATAATAATAAAATATATATTAGGTTGTTGGATTTGGATTTACCCATATATATAGATGTCTTGGTGAAATACAGTGATGTTGTTTTTAGTTGTCTGTGCATTAGGCCTCGATGTTATGTTTCAGATGTCTATAAATATGTAGTACATCATTGTGAAATTTGGAATGTATGACCATATGATTAAATATAATAGTTATGATATCCATGGATATTTTTTTATTTCATGTAATTATTTGGTTTTCATTTATTTCCTATATTATTATTCATTCCTTATTAGCTTCAACTATACACATATTCATACAAATCATTTGAGATAACCAAATTATTGTGTTTAGTTTCCCTAATATTCTTGGATAAGTGTTATAATTGATATGTAGGGACATTATAAAGTTAATATTGGCTTTTTGAACGAATGACTATGTCATATTTTAGTTTTTCAAATGTAATGAGACATTCATGTATATATGTAGTCTTCTAGGAATGCTGAACTATTTGATCGATTATGATGTAATTTTTTATATAATATAAATTCAATAAACTAAATAAAAACTTTGGAATAGTTTAATTGAGTTCATTATATAAATGAAACCCACTGATCATAAAGTACATATACCCCTATATAATTCCTTTATGGTATGGATGATTTTTTCATGATGAACTATCAAATTTGTTCAAAAGTGAATATTTTTATGTGGTGTCGTTTAATCATTAAGTCAATGTTTTTATGAAATATTAAGGAACCAATGAATTTAACCACTCTTAATTGTATCCAATCAAATAAATAAGAATAAATTATGATGAAAACATGATCTTCTTCATAACATTTCATTGGTCCACATAATTAGGGAGTTTTAATTCAACCTTGCCAATATATTTCAAATGATAAGGCCCTTTTTACTACTTTAATATTAGAAAAGGGTTATTGAGTTCTCTACATTATATAATGATATATCATCTGGTTTCACCACAAAAAAATGCATTATAAAATCAATTCCAAAAACCACAAGATAACCACATAAAAACATACATGACACTACATAATTTATGAATTATTTATATTGTTCTATATAGAGCATATGTGGTGTACAATGTTTATATGTTTTCTATGGTTTTATACCAATTGGAGAAATTTATAAATCACAAAAATCTAAAAAATGTATATAAAAAAATGCATTCTAATTTAGATCAAATATCTGATTCAATGAATACAGAGAAATGAAGGATTCCATTGCTGGAAATATTAGTGTAAAACCACAACCCCAATTTTTATATTAAAAAATCTCATGAAATTAATCTCAATTTAGAGTCCCAAGATTACCTATTATCCATTACTACACCTTTATATAACTTCATACTTCACAATGATATTTATATTATAAAATCTATCCATGAAGTACCAACAACATGGTTTGCATATTCTTTTGAAAACATTTATATAAACAATTTTGTTGAGTCAATATCATAAATAAAGTATATCATAGAAGTTGTTGAATCCTAAATAATTAACCATTGTCTCAATATTAATGAAATGAGATTCACAAACCAATAGAAGTTTATTACTCATCTATTCGAACCACTTCATTGAATGATTATAATGAAGGATAAACCTCACAATAGGATTTGTATAACAGAAGAAATTTTTTGGATGAATTGGATTAGAAATTATGTGTTAATAAAGTAATTATAGATTTAATTGAGACATTGTGGGATATCCACCTATAACTGGTATAATATATGTTATAATTCACAATGTATTAAAAAATAGATCTCATTTTAAAGTTAGTCATCTGTTGGAGTGTAGTTACCAACACCATTTATTTTTGACAAAATGATGTTCAAATATTCTTATGGAACAATAAATAATTAGCTGACATACCAATTATTACTGGGATGTACGAAAAATTTATCCCTATCTGTAAAACATGGGACGTTTTGGGGCACACAAATTCCTTGAAAGTGGATTTTTTGTAAGATTTTGATTGAATGTTGGAGAAATTACTCCAATGTTGCACAATAATTCCGTATAGTGAATGGGTAGATATTTTCTAAAATTAAAATTTGGTGTGTCTAAATGAAGGTTATATAAAGAGAATCCTTTTCTGTATTACTCATTATTTTGATGTTTCATATTTTTATATCGTAGATATGGTATAATACACCACATTGTGGTATGAAATAAAACTAGGAGTGTCCCCATACATACTTCTATTGGGATTCATTGAAATGTTTTTATGTTGATGGAACTTCCCTTTAGGTTATACCCATTCAAATGTCAAGGTTTTCCTATTAGTAATGGTAGAATTAATTGGAAAAGGTTAATTAATTAATCAGTATATATATTTTCATTCCAAGATCAACAATTTTTTGGGTAATGTACAACATATAGTTACCCCATATCATATTATCATCTCAATATAGTTCATACATTGTTGGGTAATAGAGTATTTTAGGTGTTATGAGTTTCAAAATTCTGTGGAAATTCCTTATTTTTTATATTATCCTAGATTACTAAACATTGTTGGATTCTATATAATACATCTAAACATATTTTAAGTCACTGATGTATTAATGAATCACTTAAATCTTACTATTGTTTCTTAAAATGTTCCCCTGATGATAGTTTTTTGATAATTCAGATGGTACTCATAATAAGTTATCCTTCATTATCTCCTTTTATGATGGATTCCATTCCACCTGAGTTGATGAGTAAATTTTCACCAAACCCTACAATACATATAGGTTTTGATAGTAGTTTAGAGTACTAGAAGAGTTTTTTCATTTACTTGCAATATAGTTTGGAATGAATGACTCCCCACCATCAGTTAATAGTTTTTTATGATACTTTGACCTTAGGATAAAAATATTTGAATCACTCTACATATTGATGTATTTATGATGAACATGTCTTTGGATTATTCCCTAGAATGAAAAAATTACTAAAAAAATAGAATTTTGTGGGGTTAGTTGGATGGGTTCTTTATACACACATATATCAACTCTAATGACCCATGATTATTGGGGAACAAATTTGAGAAATATAATATCACATGTACAAGAATCCTAAAAATAAATGGGAATCATATAATTTGAAACGTTATTAGGTCATAAAAATGTCAACCCAATTTCAAAAACCAAAATAGCTATCCATATCTCCAGTAATAATTATGAAATACCAAATGTGAGTGTCCCATTAGAGAATAATTATTCTATTTATTCAATCAATAAATATGGTCACACTGTAATAATAATTTATCATTCACCATCCACCTCAAAAGATAGCCTAAAAATCTATGGAAAACATGTTTCTTGGAAACATTCATATAGTAAAGTTTGATTCTTCTCAAATTCTATGGTTTTTGTAAAAAAATTATTCTACATGGAATTTTACTTTTATCCAAGACCATACTGTTATTACTGAGATGTGTATGTATGAAATTAATGATAAGGATAAAAAAATTAATTATATTTTTCATGGATTAATAATAGGTGGTATCTATCATTGGGGGTTATATTCTCTTATCAATAAAACTGTAGTTTTTCAAGACTGACTAGTATCTCAAGAAGTTAAAGTTCATGCATCAAAAGTCACAATCCCCAACATATACTTAGTAGAGTGTAATAATAAATATATGAATAAATTAAGGGTAAATGAATCATTACTACAAGATTGGATAAATTCTTAGATGGTTAATTTAGAGATAAATGATTCTCATATAGTGGCTCTGAAAATCCAACTGGTGGAAATAATAGTCATAACTGAAACTGTTAAGATGAAATATTAGGCACTGGATGAAAAAAAATTCAAATTGTTTTCATTAAGAAAATAAAATAATTCTAAACAATTAGGTCTCCAATGATCAATCAAGTCTTCCTATAAAATGTTAGTTGATTTACATCATTAAGATAAATAGATCATGTCATAGTTTTAGTAAGTATTTTATATTAATTTTATATCACTCTTTCATGTGATGGTTCTGTCTCTTGGATGCTCCCCCATATTCTTTTGAATAAATTTATAAGTTTGATTTCTCAACACTACTGTAAATTTAACTATTTCATATCTCAACTATAAATCAATGATACTCACTAAAAATATCAAGGAGTAATAATATAATAATTAAATCCACCTAAAAATATATTGATAAGGTTTTATTAATTCATAAACTCATATACATGAGTCAAATGATGAGAAGGGGATGAATCTGTTATTTACAAGTCATGTTCTCCTTGATAGATATTGGGGAGATGTATAAATAACATATACCATTAGTCAAGGTAAATGTTTCGGATAATATATTTCAATGTTCAATTTATTTGAAAACTTCTACTCTTGGATAGATCTAGATTGGTTAGATACGTAGAACATTTACAATCACTATAGGCCAAGGTAAGTCCTTTTAAATGAAATGGTTGAATAATTCAGTATAATTGATATCATAAATGGTTTTTTCATGAATGAGTTAATTCTCAAGAGGATTCAAATACAATAAAATTATATCTTCATGTTTCTAAAAAAATAATATGAACTTTTATATATTTGATTAATAAGATGATGCATTAACGCATTCATATTTTCATACTCCTCGTGAGAATATATTTACTTTTTGTAAGGTCAGATGGTGATACCTACAAGATTTTTTGTCTATTTCTATTATGCCCTAACTTTTTCATAAACCAAATAAGGGGAACTATTATTGGGAAGAAAGATGTATTTTTCTTATCCCACCCTCTTATGGGGTTTTAAACACATAATATTTAATCCTTTTTCTCTTTGAAAAGATTTAAATATTTTTAAGGTTTATACATGGTGCATTCCTAGTATACTAAGACTCAATATTTTCCAAAGCTACCCTTTTCATGTTTTCAACCTGATGAGTACTATGTTAATTTTTATTTGTAAATTTGAGGTCTTTAAAAATTATCATATGAGGCCGATGTCTAAGGTTGAACACATTTTACCAAAATAAGACTAAATTTTCTAGTTATAATACTTAGACAAAATGATGAGGTAGTCCATACAATAATGTGTGTGAATAAAACCCAACATGATTAGAGATCCCAATAAAAGTATAGTAAATATAAGAGGGAGGTGCACACCATTTATCTTATTCATGATTTGATAAATGGTATGTGTGATCTCCTAAATAGTGGATTTGATATCTTAAATCATTTAAAAAACTTTTTATAGTAGATAATAATGTAATTTAATTCCTAATTTTAGTTTTTTTAAATCAAGAAATAATGGAATTAAAATGGGTACACGAAGATTACTATTGATGATGTTTGAACAATGGGATAGTTATAGGATCATTGAACATGCAAAAAAAGATGAACATTAAACCAATTTGAATAATTGTTTCATAGAAAAAACAATTGGTTTTATAGAGTTATTGAATAATTTACTAAAGGCTGGAATAGGTCACCAGTTTTTGTATAGGCAAGCCAAATATGCAATGCATTTGACATCAGCAATTTGTGGGGTACTTCGGGATTTGATATACTAATTTTTAGTAGACATGGGGGATTTAAATTGTTTTATTTATAAAATGTGAAATGTATAGTGTATGGGATATTAATAATGTAATCAGAATAATTCCCTTGAGGAAAAAACAATGTTATGGAATTTTAGAATCATAAAGAAGAGTGAAATTTGATAAGGATTTATTAATGGGTAAAGTACATATGGTTTAAAAATCACTAAATATCATGAAATTAGAGGAATAAATTCACAAATATCTATTATAAGAAAATATATTATCCCAAAATAGATTCAAATATATTAATAAATTATGTGAATAAAGATCATATACAATAGGTGGTAGTCTAATGGTGGTGGAATTTTCATATGGGCTAAGGTAGGTGACATATATTTCAATACATACCATAAAATAATAGGAATCAAGGAACACATTGTTATAGGAAATTTTATGAAAAATCATATTCTAGAAAATCAATAATAATGGAAACCCATACATGATTTGGTAATCTCGTGTGTTGGTATAGTAGGAGAGAGTGGGAAGAAAATGTAATTAATGGATGGTTCCATGATAGGTGATCTAGATGTCACTATAAATCCAAATATTATATGAATCAAGTAACATATAGTTTTCAAAAATGGTTTTTTGTATAGATTTGGATTATACACATAGGTGAATAAAATATTTTTTTCCTAACATAAATCAATGTATAGGAAACTCCATATAAACCAAGGCTAAGAACATGGATGACATGAAGGATAAATATGATAAAATTTTTTTATTGGTTTCATGTCTGGTTATCTAGAAATCACTATAAATATTATAAACTAATGAGAAAAAAACTATAGGGTGGAATGGGGAATTAAATTGAAAGTTAAAGTTATGGCCATATCTATGATAGGATATCTAGATGTCACTACACATCCTACAAAAATTGGAATCAAGCCACACATATTTATATAATAAGGACTCTTCCCCAATTTGTATCAGACATTGGAGGATGTTGAAATGCTACCATTGTATTATCAATTTATTAAAAAATCGTAAAGAATTGATAGTTTATAAAATATAAGGATTGAATAAAATTAATGAAGTTTAATATTTTGATAGGGTTCATAATAGGTTGTCTAGACCTCACTATGTATTATATGTGAATTGGAATCAAGCCCCACTCAGTTCATTAATATGGAATAATTTTGAGCCTAGAATAGTCTTATTGGAGGGGGTAATCATGAATTAGGATTATTACATGAATCAAAATCACATCTAATGAAATTAATTTATATGAAAATGATAACTGCAAGTAGTTTAAAGGTTATACAGGGTGGACCCGGTGTAGTGTAGTCTACTGCTATATGAAATTGATGATATTATATTTAGTTTGAAGTCATAACATTTGGGCATAGGATCCATTCATATTTGGGTCATACAACAAGGACCTTTGGGTATTTTATTTTTAGGTCATATGGATAAGAATATATTTATTCCATTTAATTTCATCTATATCAACCAAGGAACCCAATATGAATCTATGAAAAGTATATCTTGATAAATTTTTCATTGATAGTGGTCATGATAGGATTTAGATAAATTTTAGTTATTGAATAATCTCTATTAGAATAGAAAATGTGTATAAAAAGGCCCTTACCATTTCTATTTAAATTTCAAGAGATTATTTCCATGTATCATTGGAATTCTCAATGAAAATAGAAATTCTACTTTATTGAGTTGATAGAGGTGGAAATTATTATTAAATGATAACATGAACTAATTAATAAGAACCATAATAATATATGACTTGGTTATATATTTCATGACTATTTATTCGATCTCATAAAGGAAAATATGAGAATTTTCATCTTTAGAAAATTTATGACAAATGGAAATACAATATGAGGGAAATTTTATCCTCGATGGTAAGGAAAACTTTTTACACATATACTAGAGAGTATAATTTTATATGTGTGGAATTGTATATAATAGTGGAATAGGATTAAAAATAATAAAGGGGTTTATCAATCCAAGAAATCCTATATTTTTTCACTATGTTTAGAAGAACATTGGTTTGAATTTATTTTCTGGAAAGTGTATTCCTTTTTATCACTATAAGAGAAAAAGATGACTGATTAGACTATATATCATACTCCTAGTATAGTTTCATTAGTTCATAGACCTATATTTTAATTCCATTTTCCATTAAGATTGTATGAGAGACTTTAAATCTAATAATGAGATTGGATTTCATGAAGATGCGGTTATCCTTTGTTTTATCCTACATTAATGGGATAGATTTGTCATGTTTATAGAAGAATTCAGTAGAAATAAGGATGAACCTAAACATCCAGACTATGGTCAGATGGTATAAACACATGACATATTTCACCTATATAAAAAATGATCATGATTATTTGTTTGTGTGAAATTGTTCATGGGGTTGATGAATAAAATTTATATGAATCTAGAATTCATGGAACATATTAGTAAATTCTATACAATCCAATATCATTGATGGATAGAAATATCTATTTCTTATAAACAATTTGAAGATTTTATCCCTTAAATGATGAAGGCAATAGGCACAGACATGTAATTCCTAGATAATTACAATTATCAGTCCCTAATCAATGCATATGCAATGGAAATCAAATAAGCTTCATTTATAATGGGATTTATGATAATTCATTCCATCATAAAGGATTTAATTATTTTCCAACTGATGTATTTTCATCTTCATAGATCAATATTGTGGGAGGGTCATACTTTTGATATAATAAATTATTGGATACATCAATCCAACCATGTTTTATTTCAATGATGTTGAGGACTCACTTTGATCATTGGTTTCATAGAATTCATTAATTTCCTCTATATCATTATTGATGATATATATAAAATACAACATGTGGTCTATAATGAAAAATCTCATTAATATTAAAATCAAGGTCTACAAAGGAAGTAGTTGTGTTTTATAATAAATTATTGTAATAATTTTTTAAGAAAGGATACATGAATAGAACCAAATATTGATAAAATAGTCACATAAATTCCCAAACATATTCTAGTTTGGTATCATTCTTTTTTCTTGATGGAATAGTCCTCATTCATTTTCCTCATTACTAACTTTAAACTTCAATTGACATTCAAACAAGTAATTGATAGTTATAGATATTATTTCAAACCTATAATGAGATAATGGTATTTTGTCTATCTTTTTTAATATCCTTCTAATAAGAGGAAAGAATATGTTATAACTCCATTTGTAGGGGAAATTAATACAATTACAAAGACATCCTAATTTATTATTATTTATTCCATCCTTAACCTTGTTAGATTTCAAGAATCAACATAAAAGTACATTTTCCAAGTTAAGTAAGTCTTATTAATAGAGATAAAATATAGTTCCTAGTTCAATGGTACTACCTTCAAGGTACAGTACATTACAATGAAACATTCATGTTTTTTCCATTAATTTTATTCAATGACTGGAAGTGGATATCAAAATATTTCAAGATGATATTCCTTTAGGCTAATCATCATGTAAATATGGGGAAACCAAATTCATAATTATGTGGGTCCAAACATATTATCAAGAATACCTCATGATGATATAGATAATTTCAAAACTTTATAAAACTAATATTAGTTCAATGAAATTATTCCCAATATTTTTTTATCTATTATCAAAATATAAATTTGGTATACTAAGATGGTAACGTTTGTTTTCCTTACCTACATAATTTTTATAAGAAATGTGGTCACTATGTGACCCCTTTATGATTGATATATATATATAATGATGGATTTACTCCCAATATATGATATCAACACTAGAAATGTAGAATATACTTATTGAAGTTATTGAAGTCCTTATTTCATTCATCATTAAATTAATAAGTTTTCCATTTCTATATTATTTTTGTAATGGTTAATTACTTAACAGTGAGAATTACAATGTTGTTATTAATATAGTAAATTCAATAATAGATTCATCATAAATCCAAATGGTTTTGATGAGGGGTCATATCAAGTATCACCCTTTTTCATGGTTTCAACTACTATTTCATAATGTAATACCATGATGTAATGAGTTTCCCTGATTTCACCCTCAATGAATGTTTAGATGTGTTCATTTTTAAGTTATTTTTTCATAATTTTTGAATAATGCCTCAAGGTTATTAATTTGATCATGAAATTGATGGTCTTTATATCCATATCGACCATAAAATATTTGACCATTTTATTCTCAAACGACATGAATATATGTTTCATAGAATGTTGGTATGTGGTAAAATTTATATTACATAAATGATTAAATATATCACCAGTGATGGGAAATCTATCTTTTTACATTTAATATTCAAATCCCATTAGTCAATGTTGACCTTTATTTTTCTATTTTAATTATTTATATTGAAAATTTGGGTTTTTAGATAGGGTTTTATATTACTATGTGAAATTTAATAAGATCTTATTATCAACATTAGAATCAACCTTGGTGGCTTGGGTCAACATCATCCTCCATTTTATAGGTTTGTAACTCCAATGGTTTTTTGGAAAACCAGAGGGATGATTAGTAATATGGGTATCTTACTGAGGAATATTTATGTAATTTTTTCAGAATAAATCTTTATTTTTTTAACATATGCATATTTTACATAAATATTACATAATTCTAGATGAATACTCAATACCTTACATATTATTCAACACCCATAGACCATAAAGGTTTAGTTTCATTGGTGACTAGATAGATAATCAACATATTCCATAAAAGATCTTCAACATCACCCAAAATATTACTCTAATATAAACCTTATTATAAATTTCTTACTTAATACCCATCTTTATAACCTAGATAAAAAAGGAAACATAAGAAATAGTGATCTTAGATGCACAATTAGGGTAAACACATGAGATATCAATACATTATTATATGTGACAATTCGAAAAAGGTTATGAGAATGTGATCATAAAATAATAACATAATATTCAATTAGTAAACTATATTTAAATATGAATCATGGAATAATATTTTCTCATAACAAAACATATACATAATATATTTATGAAACCATTATTAATCAGTCATGATTCATGGGAACATATCATATAACTAAGACATATGTTTTTGGAACACTCATAAACATAGAAAATAATTTCCTTAGTAAATTATCACTACCATGAATAACATTGTGTATTGAGTTCATTTATTATTCCCCTATTTCTATAATCGTGGTTTAATACTAAGACTATAATAGGGGAGTAGATTCACTTAGTGGATTTGGTTCCCTCACCATTCAAATCCTTATTGTCACATGATAAAACATTATTTAGAAAAATTATTGGAGGAATATATAATCCATGTACCATATATCACATAATAAATACCTTAAATATGTACTAAAAATCATCATAATACATTCATAATTTCATCATAGAATAAACTATGGAAAATAAATTGGTACTATAAACTTTTCATAATAACATAATCATAATGGA
Source organism: Viscum album (assembly GCA_963277665.1). NCBI lineage: Eukaryota > Viridiplantae > Streptophyta > Magnoliopsida > Santalales > Viscaceae > Viscum > Viscum album. The sequence goes on along the minus strand of OY728161.1, from coordinate 520,396,106 downwards.
TGGTTTTAAAAGAACAGTCATTATGTAATCAAAGCATGATTAACATATGGGAAAGAAGTGGGTTTCATATAATCATTAAAATATAATAATAATAATAAGTCATCACGAAATGTGGATGTAATTAGAATATCATATCCCCAATGAAATAAAAATATCATTAATAGATGAGGAAATGGATGAAAAATACCTTTAAAATATAATCCATACCATTCATTAGTAACACGATTAAAATACCTATTTCTATAAAAAATCTATCATAAATTTTTTAGAATATTGATATAATGAGTTTCTTTTAAAATAACCATCTAAGAATCTTTAAATTACTAAGGGTTAATGATGTATGTAAAATCAATTTATATTGTATATATTAAAAGATAAATTTCTTTTCATAGTTTTGTAAAAAGTTAAAATGACTTGATTTAAAAATGTTTTATTAAAACATAACATTTAAAATATTTTAAATAAAGTAAATGTAAATGAAAAATAACTTTTTAAATAGTTATACTATAGGAAAACATACCCATAAAACAATTTTATGGTCAAGAACATGGAAGAAAATTTTCACTGACCAAAGAAGAAATAATTTCTATTTTTCTATAATATTTTCATTTTAAGTACCAAAGAGGGGGAAATGTTAATAATGAATAAAAATTAAATGAATAACTGTATAAAATGAATATGTTTTTGGTATAAATGATAAGATCCATATAATTAATCTTAATATAAATTTTTCATACACATCCCCGAAATGAAATGTCACTATAATATAAATTTCTTACCTAAAGTCATGTATTTATTTGTAGGTATTAAATCCTCTAATGTATAAAATATTTATTTATTATAAATATATTATAGAACCATATTCACACATTTCATACTATATAACATTTATTTATAATTTCTTATTATCCTTTTGATAAAAATTTCTTTATTTAAATAAACATTATGGTAAAAATTAATTTGTTTTCCATGCATGTTTCGGCTCTATGGATCTAGTTCAGGATCCTTGGTCGTGGTTTCATCATCTATAGAAAAAAATACTGATATAAGAATTAAATTTATTCATTATATACACTTTTATAACAATTCATGTAAATCAGTGATGAAAAATTAACTACATCACTTTATAGATATGGTAGTCCATACGTACGCTCATGTGATGTTTTCGTGTTTATATAGATGGAAAGAAATAAAGGTTAATAATAATAATATTTAAAAACTATTTAATCATAATTTTACCAAAAATATCTTATATAAACATAAAATCCTTAATAATTAACAACAATGGGTGATGGTGATGGAAAATGAATCATATTGCAATATGAAGGTGGTAGTCCATGTTTACACACATGAAATACATTAATTTCCCCTTTAATGAAAATGGGGAGTAAAATGGTTTTCCAATAATCATAATAATATCTTTGTATATTGATTATTTTCATCCCAATATGAGCTAATATAGTTTTTTTTAAGTGATTTTCATGAATTTTTGAAGAGGATAAGAATGAGTGTGTCGGATTTTGTTATAAATAAGAAAATAATATTCTAATTTAAATCAGATGTTTCCATGAAAGATATTATTCGATTAAATTTATACCATTATTGTATTATAAATAATATTGCCTTTTATTAATTCTTAAGTAACCTATATGGATAAATGAACGTTATTAATGTGAGTAAGGTACTCATATAACATAATGACCAAGCTAGGGAAGCCACTCCCATGTTAGAGGGCGTCTTAATGTGATTTATTTACTAAATGGGAAACACCACACCAATTTTTGGTAGTTATTATAGATTTAGTATATTTTTGGTATTTCATTATGAAATAAACAAGGAAAAAATAATAATGGTGTTCATCATGGTAATCTTCCAGTATGCATATAAGAAACGGTGAAGGAAAAAAATTAATATGGTGGACCCTATGTGTTTTGGTGAGTCTTTCTATAAAAAACATTATAAGATAGGTAACCGACTTCATGGTATATTTGGTTATGGTCAATAAGAATGGTATAATATCACAATTTATTGAATAAATGGACAATTCCCATGGTTCTTAATGTTTTTAACAAAAAATTGAAAATCATTAGACACCTTGCCATGGAGAAACATGTGTTTGGGGTTTTGATGATGTTATGAGAAGTTTTTTTTGATGTATATTTTTGTATATTATAATGCCTCTATAAAAATATCTATAAGTTCATTTATTAAATCATTAATTACGTATACAATGTATAAAAATATCCAATGGCTCAAGATGTAGTGTGGGTATTTGACCTAATGGGAGGAAGTTACTGGTTTTAATTTGGAGTTGAATAACTCAAATTGGATTTTGTACTTCTCTATTATTGCGGTAATAAATCAAGGGATGTGTGTAAGAAGAAAAAATAAATATAAAATAAATATATTAATATGAAGATAATTGGAAGAAAAATTTTATGTGTAAATTTTCACAAGAGTTAAGAGATCATACTTATATTTCTATAGGTTGAAGAAGAGGAGTAATAATATCACTGCATCAAAAAATGAATAGTATATATGGAAATACATATTCTTACTGATATCTAGTTCTATATCATTGTAATAATGTATGAATAAGTATCATAGTTTGGATACCTGTTGAAATTTTGTATGAGGGTAAACCATTCAAAATTGTATTCACAGCTGGATACTTATGGATGATATGATCTTAGTAGAATTTGGATCATACCAAGGACTATGATTCTTTCTTGGAGAGGTAAACTATGTAAATATTCCTTAACCTTCATGAGTTTCTATTATATAGTGATAAATATTCACTATAAGTAGTGATGATTGTTGATTTATTATGGAAAATAAAAATAAATTGAATCACAAATTCACCCCTAGTGATCTGAGGTTCCACTCATTGGCATTTTTTGTTTGATGTTTGATAATGTGTTTCTATATATTCCAAGTATTTTTCACTCAATTTATTTTGTAAAACACAGATAACCATAATATATTGAATATAAATTGGATTCCAAAATTTTATGAGAAAATATATCACATATGGAAGGAAATTATTAATATATATATGTTATCAATAAATAATGATTCACTGTAAGTCATAACATATGTGTTTGTTCCCTTGGATGAAGGTGTTTCTATAAAAGTATTAGATAAGTGAAATTCGTAGAATGATGGTAATGAAAAAATGATAATCTTTTACCCCTCTCATAAGGTAAATTTTTTAATGTCAAATGAATCAAGACCCATATAATCATCTATGATAAACATCATAATATATATGAAATAAATACCAATTTTAAGTGAGTTAATTTTAAGTATTATAGATGTAAGATCGAAGATATTAGGATGCATGATGATGAAATTTTTGATTGTTTCTTAACAATAGTGAATTAATTGGTGATTATAATTATATACTTTCTTTATACATTTGATTATTATGGTCTTATTGTAAATTTTTAGTTTATCATACTAGATATGTATGATTCTAAGGTATCTACAATGGAATAAAAATATCTAATTTATATTTCACCTTTATATTTAAAAAATTTTCTAATATATTATGAAATGAGGAATGGAAGTGGTATGAACAAAAAAGTTAATGAGGAAAAATAAATTTATTTTCAATCTAGAATTTCATAATAGTTTAATAAGAAGGTTTTAGTTGAATGTAAACATTATTCTTCATATTCTGATTTTGATTTAGAAAAGAATTTTGAAAAAATGTTGTCTGAAATATCTAGAAATTTTATTAGAGTAAAGGATAGGTTTAAATGTCATATACCAATAGTATTATTTATGTGTGGATAAGATTGAATTTTATTTCAAATTTTCCCATGATAAATGAATATGGAGTTAGTGATAAAGGAGAATAATAATCAAGGTAATTATATAAGAAGTGGTCATCAAATTCTAAAATTTTAGAATAAATTTCTCAAATTTCAGAAAGGGAATTTTTTTATAGAACTATAAATGTTGTGATAGTACTGATGAATAAGAGTAAATTAATATTCCTAGAGTTTTTGATGAACAATCATATCACTGCTAATGCGAGCGAAGAATAATTAACTAATGAATCATTTAGTGAAGTTGAGGAAAATGATAAAACTATAGTGGAATTATTTATGATATAGGAAGTCAATTAGTTTCTCTCAAGTATCTCTATATTTTAAAAGGAGATTAAAATATGATGATTTAAAATCATTCTTCCTAAAAAAATTACTTAGTTCATTTTGAATAAAAATAAATATTGTAGAAAGAAGCTGGTGAAGCTAATAAACCGGTTATTGAATAGAAGAATTCATAAATCAACTGGGAATGATTTAAATGAAAATATAATGTGTTTCAGTATTTATAACAAAAAAATAGTATGGAAGAATAATATGAAAAATATAATTTGAATTTGTTTAAATATATTCATGAATTTGGGGGAAAATCAGGTAATTTTGAGGCTCAGGGGTATCAAAAAAATATAACCCAGAAATGATGTGAAAAAAATGACAGCTCTTGTGTTGGTTCTATAAAGAAGATTTGTATTGATAAGACGATGTATATATAAAAATCAAGTGTTTTTCCATATTTTGTAAATTATGAGTACATACAAATTAATGATGAATATAATAAAAATTGTTGAAGAAAAAAAGGCTAAAATAAGTTATATTTGGATAAGAAAAATTTAGGAGTGCACTTAAATATTTGTTAGCCAAGAGAATAAATGATTAATAGTGGGATGAAGGTTAAAATAAAGGTTAATAGTTATGGAAACCATAATCTTTCAAAATAAAAATAAGTTTTAAGGGTTATTTTTGGTACTACAGATGTTTTGAGAAAATAGAAAGGACTAGTAGCTTTAATTATCAATATAATAATGTGTTTTTATTTTTTGGATGATAGAAATTTTGGTGGAGTCACATAATTCAAAGGTCGTCAATAGAGTGATAACTTTATAATTATGAATTGAAAATAAAAAATTGATTTCAACAATTGGATGACAATTATGAATGATGAAAGTGGAATGGTAATCTTGAAAATGGGTGTCTGATGATGCTATAATCCAAAATATTCTCAAGATAATGTTCTGGTATTTCATGGAAAATGATGGAAATATTCTATGAAAAAGACATGGTTTGTGATGTTTCCAACAATGTAACCAAAGGATAATGTACATGGATTCTGTAAAATATTTTATCTTCTCATAGGAAACTATAACTAATTATCCTCAAGGATGATGAAATTTTTAAAGTAAGATCATTAGTCTTTAGAAATTATGGGAAACACAAAATAATTATTTTTAGATCAGTATTAACATAAAAAGATTGATTTAAATCACATAGTGAATTATATTCTAAAGGAGTTAAAAACAATATACTTAATGTTTCGTAGTTATGTGATAAATGAAATTAAGTCATATTTTATGAATATATGTTTTTTTAAGAGATTGAAATATGGGTGTATCATGACATAAAGGAAATAAAAAGGTAGGATTTTTTTCATATTGGCGATGATCTAAAATTCATATTATTTTATAATGAATGAATAAAATGGAATCTGGCATCGAATACATGGTCACTATTTCTAAATTAATATGTGTCAGATTATTAGTGTATGAACTTTTCAAAATGTTCCCATGTTGAATAAAAACATTAATTGTATGTGTTCGACTTGTTAAAAGGGAAATATTATAAATAATTCACACAATAGGGTAAAAATAAAATCTCCTCATTGTTTGAAGATAATTCAGTTCAAAATTTGATGACAAATAAGGATTCCATAAAAAAATGCATTTAAGTATTTTATTATGTTTGTTTAATAATTTAATCATGCTTCTTGTATTATGATTATGAGTCATAAATGAGACACTCTAAAAAGGTTTAAGAGGTTTGGGAGAAGTACTGAGAAAGTGTGTTGTTAGTTGTTGAATAAGATATGAACAAAAAATGGAATTGATTTTAGTAGTATAATATTTTTTCCTATATTTAAAAACATGGTATCCTTTATAAACTCAAGGAATCATACACACCTCATTTTTCTGAACAAAACAATATATGTATTTTGGAGATTGTTCAAACTATACTATTAGAGAATAGTACATCTCATTATATTTGGGGACAAGTTATTGGAATAGTGTTTCAAATTTAAAATCATTATATTTGTAATCCAAATTACAATATTCCATAATATGATATGTATTACAATTAATATCCATGTTTATTTTATTTAAGATTTTTTAGAATCCCTTGAATTATCATGGAAAAAAAGTAAAAATCTTGGAAACATTGAAAGAAGAGGTGATGATGGAATCTTCTTAGGTTATATACTAAATAAAAGAGTACATCATTTTTATAACTATAAGATAGGAAATAATTTTTATTCTATTTAATTAAAAGTGATGTACCACACAAATAATGTAAAATAATATAAATAATCATTCTTCATTATTGATTGTGATGAATATATTGTCGTGAGTAAAAGGTGAAGTTATGTAAAATTGTAATAATTATATTGAAGAAAATTTGAAGAAGTTGATTCATATTATTAAATTGTTGAAAAATATTCTTGTTCACATCATGTATGATTTAGAATAAAAGTTCATGTTTAAAATATAATTGTAATTCGTGGACTATAAATTCAATCTTGAATAATATTGAAAACAACCTATAATATCACATTGTTCACTCAAGTTAAACTTATAGATGTGCAAGAATAAATGAAACATTTTGATAGGATTGATTCCATTAATTATGAGTTGGATTATATAGAAATGAACGACACGTTGAAGTTAGCACCCAAGCCCAAATTGAATAATATTATCAAAAAAAAGTGGTTTATTCAAAATGAAATGAATAAAAAATGTGAATTTGTGTGATATAAAGAAATATTGGTTTGTAAATACTCTTCACGAGAAGAAGTATTATACTTTTTTGATATATTTTTACAAGTTTCATGTATTGAAACTATATGATTTTTTATTTCATTGTATCACAATGAAAACACATGATCATTAAAATAAAATTCAATTCATCCTTCCTCAATGGTGAATTGGAAGAATAAGTGTATATTAAAAAACCTTGTGGATTCTATCATGGTGAAGATAAAAATTGAGTTTGATAGTGAAATAAGGCATTATATAGTGTAAATAAATCCCAAAGATATTATATTATATATTTTATACCTACTAAAATAAATTTAATTTTAGAAAAAATAACTAAAAACAATGTCTACATAATGATTGATAGGTAGTTAATTCTCAAGAGTATCATTTGTGTTTTTTTAATTATTATTATTTGAAATGATGAAGAATATTTTAAAGATTTTTCTAAATAAATAAAGAGTTTTTTCGATATGTCTACGCTAGGTGAGATGATGTAATTTTTTGGAATAAAAAATTATCAAGAAAAGGAATATATTTTTATTTCTCAGGAGAGGTATGATAATGAAATTTTGATGAAGTTAGGAATTAGTATTTCTAAAGATGAATAATGAAAGTATGTGGATCCAATGGAATTTCATAAGCTTATTAGTAATATAATATACATCATGGATTCATAAATAGATATTATGTCTATTGTTACAATTTTTGACTGGTATCATCGTGTATGGAAAGTGTCACATTTAATGGATTGAATGAAAACCATTAGATACACCAAAGGCACAACAAACAATTTATTGAAAATTTATGGAAAATGGAATCTTGTTATAGTTCATTATTCGTATTCATATTGGTAAATATGTGTTGAAAATATAATGATCATATATGGTGGATCATTCATTTTTAGATGAAGATGTGTTTTTTTTAATTCAAATAAGTAGAATTCAGTTACCTTGAGAACTTCTGATGATGAATATTTGACTACACGTGACCCCACAAAACAAATGTTGATTAAAAGATAGTAATATGATATAAATTTTGAAGTGATATCATAAATTCATTTTAGATTATATAATTAAAGGGATATTAATCATTCAATGGATCTTTTTCAGCATTCATGATCAGGGTACATTGATATTATGTATCAATTGAAAAAATAACTTATGGAGAATAATTATTTAAAATTGTAATGTGTATCTACAAGGGAGAATATTATAGATTTGTTTACTAATCCATTATCAATTGAAGTATTTTTGAATCCAAGGTCGACTTTAGAATTCCATTTCAAACATAATAGGGATACATTATAGTGTTTTCATCACTCTCTCATATTGTTATTGTATATTAATGTTATAGGGGGAGAAATTTTGATAAAATAAATCCTTTCATTATGTTTATCTTTATATATTTTACAAAAAAAATGGGAGTGTACAATGAATTAGGGGTATCCATTTATATGTGTTTCCTTTTGGGGAATTACTTCTTGGAAGGAAGGAAATATTAAAAGAGTTATTAAAAGGGGTAAGATGTAATTTCAGCATGTGATAAAAAAATTAATTGTTATTTAAATGTAGTGGATGAACTTTTTAGGTTAATGTTATTGATGTTCTGTTTTATGGTTTTGAAGCTCATTATAAGTAATATGCATACATATCACTATCATATGGAAAACATGGTATTATTTATTCAATTATATCAATTACTACACTGATTTTTCCTATGTAGGCTTAAAACTATTGGATGTGGATCCATTTCTAAGCTTTGATGTAATGATTTATTTTCAGTGGTTGGAAACAAAAACCAATTGGGGTTATTTTTATGCCTGTGAGGTTCTAAGATAGTTTTTTTGATATGTGGGGATGTATAATTGGTGAATAGGATATGATTGAGTGTGATCGATTATGATTTCAATACATAAATAACATTTTATAATAAATAAGAAAATTCCATGTAAGTTTTTCTTCATTAATATATATATATATCATAATTGGTATATCATTATTTTGGACATTTATGAATATGGAAAGAAACTATATATTCAAAATAAGGTTCCTGAAGTAAGGAAGAACCTTAAAGAAAAGGAGGACCAAGCTTGGAAGGCCACCCCCTGGTTGAAGTATGTGTGGATGTGATGTGGGGAAAATAGGAAAGGCCATTACCATGGTTGGATGTGTTGATTGTTAGAGTTTATTGATGGTGTCTTTTTGTGAATAAACCATGGATAAAATGGTTTCGATGGTTCCTATGATTATCTTTCAATGTGGTTGTTCAAAATAGACAAGTCCAAAATGGATGTGGTTGAAACCATTGTATTTGTTAATAACTACTATAAAAAATGGGCTAAGGTATTTGACCACACCAATGGTTTATCTGACAAGGGTTAACTAGAATAGTAGAAAACCAAAATAGCCATATGTTTAATGACCACACCTGTGATGCACAACATTTTAAAGATAAAATGGATAAAAATAATACACTAGGCTATGGATAATGATGTTTCTAGGGGTTTGAGGTAGATATTAGTATTTTTTTAATTCATATTTTTGGGAAATGTAATGTCTCTCTAACTCAGTATATAATTTCATTTTTGGAATAATAAACATTATCTAAAAGATACAGCAAGATCCAATAAATCAAAATGAAATATGATTTTTTATAATGGTTGAAGGATGTTATTGGATTTTATTCAAATTTAAAAACATAAAATTTTCATTTAATATTTTTTATTTCTATTTTGAATATAATTGGATGCATGTTAGAAGGGTGGAGAAAAAAATAAAAAAAAAGAAGATAAGTGGAAGAATAAGTGGTTGTGAAAAGATGGAAAACAGTGTAGCGATCATAACTGAAATTCAACATATTGAATAACAAGGTAAATAGAAGAACTATATCAATAAATAAATACTTTTTTTGGAAAGAATTCATTTTTTTAAACAAGTTCTGCATCATTGTAATAGTATATGAAGCACTATCATAGTCGGGAGACATGATATAACATTGATAAATTGATAAACCATATCCAATTATATTCACATGATGATACAATTGTATTTATGATCCTCACATAATCCTGATCATAGTAAGAGCTATAAAAAAGATTTAGAGGTGATCATTGTAAATCTAATCTTCCCTTCATGTGTGTCTATCGAACAGTGACCATGATTCACTTTAACTAGTGATGAGGGTTATTTCATTAAGGAAAATTATATCCCAATGGTGTATTTTCAAATGATATAAGGTTTTTAATTTTCTAATATATACAATATATTTATAAAATATTTGTGAAGAAATAATATTTATAAGAGTCAGGTTTGAGGAATAACTCATCTTTTCAAGACCACCTTTGACTTATATAATAAGAAATATTAAGAATATATTAGGTGAAGTTAATAATATCTATATTTAAGGGGAGGAATATAGTATTTTATTATGGTAGGTATTTTCCAAGGTAGAGTGATCAACCATTTTTAATAAAGGAGAATAAAAGGTTCCCTTTTATAAGTGAGGGAATGGACACCCTTGGAATTACATATAAGGATTTAAATACAATATATATCATAATTATGTTAGGTGTAACATAGGAACTCCAAATTATAATATAATATGTGATAGGGTCTAAATAAACTCATCATATCATATTTAGATATGTTATGGAGTATTTTATTAAGCCTTATCACCAGTTTAAACAATTATAAATTAATTTTATCATTTATTGTGATAACTTAGCTTTTTACCATTATACCATAATTATATGAACAAAAAAAGGGGGCATTCTTAAAAACATTTGACATGATGATTACAAATTTGGACTATATTTTATTATATTCAATTTATATAGGTCATATAAATTAAAAATAAAATAACAACACCAAACACAAAAAAAAATAGTTTTTGGGAAAATACCATATTTAATCATAAAAATAAGTTTATATTGAAATTAACTAGAAACAATTTAAATGATTATATTCTTTATTAAATAAAAAATGTAGGGGTTTTCACTATTGGATCAATCCAAAGCTAAATGTCTACTTTAAACCATACCATTAACTGCAAAGACCTAAAAAAGAATAAATTTTTAATAAAATATAAATCATGTTCACAAAACTAAAGATTGGGATCCAAAATTTAAAATAATTTTTCAAATGAACTATTTCAATACAAAAAATAACTTTTTAAAATGAAATTTTTTTTAAAAATTAGGTCATGGTTACATAATAATAATGTTAGAAAAGATATAATACTTGAAAAAATAATATTTTACATTATTCACTTAAAAAGAAAATATTTTAGAAAATTAAACAAATGTAATAATAGGAATACTATGAAATTTTGATTTAAAAAATGTTACAAATTCATTAAAATACAATTAATAAGTTTTAATAAATTAATTATAAAATTTTCTCATAAAAAAAATAAAACATATTTTGAATAATATGTATTCTTGAATACTAAAATTACTTTATACTCTTTAATTGGATAACAACCATAGTAAAATAAATATTAATATATTAGTTTGAATTTTTTATTTTAAAAATATCATAAAATTTATTCATCAAGAATTATTAATTTAATTTATTAGGTTATGGACACATTGCATGCATAAAAAAAATTTTTTAGAAAAACAACACTTTTAACCTTCAAATTATTTTAATATATTTTATATCCAATTTATATCAAATTATTTCAATTTCTACATGTGTAAAAAATATTTCATCATCACTTAGTTGGCCCTATTAACACCCACTAATCCAATTTAACCATGATTATTGACACATTAATTAATAATAATAAGTAGTGAATTATGGTTTATTTAATCTCAGTGTTGTGTATAAAGAAATATATCAATTAAAATAAATTTATTTAAAGTTAAATATGTCATTAAATATTGATTTGTTACATTTTAACCCATTATAGTAATTTTTCCTTTGAAAGTTCATCTCTTTGATATAAAAAACTTTGGATACTTCTAGTAAATCACGTCCTAGAGCTCTCATATAGTTTTATCAAAATTATAGCATCACCAAACAACACTGACCATGTGATTTTTCTTGATTCAAATAGAGTTATATCTTTGATATATAATCTCCACCGGTTTTCCCTTTTAGATTGATATTTCACAAGTGGTATAACATATATTTTTGGTACATGTAAATGTTTATGTATTTACTTCCTCAAGAGAGATACATAGAGCACATCATGAACATGAGAAAGAATTAGTGGAAGCACTAAGCGATAAGAAAATATCCATATATGATCATGAATTTTAAAGGGCCCAAAATACCATGGTCTCATCTTTATTTATTTTAAAATATCATAACTTTATTCAAAATAGATATTCATAGAAATATCTTATCACCAAATTTGATCTCTAGATATCGTCAAAGATTTATAGTAAAACATTTTCATCAACTATGAGTTTCCATGATATGATATTGAATATATTTGACCTTCTATTCCATTTCTTTAGCTAGTTTAGTCCACAATTGTTGGGCAAAAATCCCTCAAGGTATCATTGAAGCCTTTTTGAGGTGATTGTGTTTGTTGACAAAGTGGACATCTACGTTGTGATTGTTGACAAAGAGGATTTCATGGTTGAATGTCGAGTTCAAGAGCTGAGTTCAACGATCCATGTTTGATTCAAGAACGTCGATAAAAGGAATGGATGATCTGGAGGCGGTACAAAAGAACAGATACAAGGTGGCGCCGTTTTCCAGTGTTTGCCAAATTTTTGGGCCTGAAAATCGGCAAATGAAGAAAAGTGTTTTTGGCAAAGGGACTTGCGCGCCGTGGACTTGGAGTATAGGAAACTTGCGCGCCACATGTTTTTCAAGATCAGAAGATCAAAATATGGCTAAGGAAATAGGATCGCGCAAGTTTGGGAGTTGGTCGTGCAAGTGTCTAAAGGAGAGGAGACTTGCGCGCCGAAATTGGGTCGCGCAGGTGACTTGCGCGCCGTCGCGCAGGGTGGTCAGATTGCCTATAAATACCGGACCACCCCTCCTCATTTCTCACCGGAGTTCAAGACGAGAGCTCCCGTCGCGCAGGTGTGGTGGTCGCGCAAGTGGTGTGTGTGGTCGCGCAGGTGGGACTTGCGCGCCAGTGGTTGAAGTTGTGCGCCGGTGTTAGAAGTTGCGCGCCGGTTTGCAGTTGCGTGCCAATAGTGGTTTGGGCGTAAAGGGAAGAGAGTCGCGCAAGTTTGGAGTTGAGGAAGCTTGTGTCGCGCAAGTGTCAGAGGAGGACTTGCGCGCCCGTTGTGACTTGCGCGCCGATACTTGCACGCCGAGGTTGTCTTGCGCTCCAAGTAAGGTTTTGTTCCCGCAGTGATTTTCAGACTGTGCGGAAGCTGGAAGTTTGCCCGATACCTTCGGTGCAAAGATTTATTCATCTACGGGTGAAATTTGTACTTCACCAGAGCATCTACATACAAGAGGAGATGCATTCATTCATGCGAATGAAGAGACCTACAGGTCTATAAACTGTGAGTGGATTCCCTTCTGGAGCAGTGAGCTTAGGAAGAGGAAGAAGGTGATCCTCTCCACCGGCAGTGAGCCAGAGAGAGAGAAACAGGGAGTGACCCTTGGGAAAGCAGTGAGCTGACCCTAAACATTGTAAAGGCAGTGAGCCTGGGCATAGAAGTGATCTAGCCCGAACATTGTAAACCACAGCTAGTGAAGTTAGTGGATCTTGGTACGAACCGGCAACTTGTCGGCGTATGCTCCTTGGACGTAGCCCTTAGTGGTGAACCAAGTAAAAATCGTTGTGTCTGCCTGGTCGCTTCTCTGCATTGCACTCAAAGCATTATCATCAGATAAACTTGAAAAGAACTGAGTATAGTATACACACAAGAGCAAACAAATTGACCCTGGTAACAAAGAGGTCAAGATCCAGTGGGGCAGGAAGTATTTTGAAAAGAATATCCATACCCTGATTCACCCCCCCTCTCAGGGTACATAGGCCCCTATTGGCCATAACAACAATATATATTTTTATCATACAATATCCTAGAACATTGATGTTATGAACATCCTTCGACAGTGGGAATCATAAGGATCCACCTAAATTTTTTATTGAATTATATTTTTGTATGAATACTCAAATAGAAAAATTTATTTACCCTAAACACATATAAAACCCATAGAAAAGTCTTTCAAATTACCATTTAGGGTTTTAATGTCTTCTTCAAATAGAACACCTATTCGAGGATGGTAAGTAGTGAAATAGTTCAACTCTATATTCAAATAATAAAAAAGGATTATCCAAAACATCAAGGTAAACCACAAATACTGATTATATATAGTATAATTTGGTATTGTAGGAAAAATGGCCACTTCTTTAAATTATTCCATGAAACCTCATCAAGAGAAAATCTTCTATGATGGAAATAAAAATAATTGATTTCATAGGGAGATATACTATGGCCCAAATAACATTATTCTCAATATATTTTTAGGGAGATCGATGGGTAAATCCTTGGAAATGATTTACCATTTCAATTCTGGTATGCATAATGGTTGTCAAATCCACATAAGCTTTTGTCTCCTCACCATATCATGCTAACATATTAGGAATCGTGATCCAGACTCTACAATATAACATTACATTTTATATGACAAAAAATAATCTTTTATATCTTTATAAAACATTTTTACTTTGGGGGTGAATGATGTTTGATGAACTATGATATTATTCAAACATATCGTTTTTATGTATAGTATTAAAAATACCCATAATAAATTCTTTAAACTTATCATTCCCTCAAATTAATGGTTGAACTAATGACCATTTCTCCAATTCTTTTATAGTTACACATCCTTATTTTGTACCTCTTCAATCCACACATTGATTTATTGTTTAACATTCATCTAAGAAATATATAATAATTCCCCTTATCTTTATGATTTTATGATATATCATTTTTATATCAATAAATATTGTATCTCTTTTAATCTTCATTTTAAACTAACTGGAATTCTTTTTCCGATGTAGATAATCATCCACCTTCTTTGCCTTACCAATGTGGTAGTGCATTGAGAAGTGATAATTATTAATAATATCCAACCATCTCATTTATCTCATATTTAAATCTTTATATATGAATATATAAATCATGATTTCAGGATAAATATATATAACACACCATTCACTACAAACACAACACTTCTATATCATCATTTGAATAACTGACACTACCAATTCCAAATCATCAGTTGGGTAACTTTTTTTTGAAATTTCAAATAGAGAGAGGTATATACAATCACTGTATAATTAAAAAAGAGAAAAAATGGAAATCCATTATTTTATTAATCATTATACATATAAAAAACCTTATCCATTTCATGGTAGTTTGATTACTAATGCACTGAACAGACAACATTTTATTTCCTTGAATTTTTCCTCACATTAATCTATCCAAATGAACATATATCCATTCCATGACAACACAGTTTGTTGATTTGATATCCATTAGAAATTTATCACAATGTATAAGTTGTATCTATCCATTTAAAAAAAACTAAAGTTCAAATTTTCCATTTTTTTTCTAGGATTTTGGTGAATAACATACATAATTGAAGGGTCCACAGATATACCCTCACAAAAGATTATTTGTCCCAAGAATGAAAACAAATTTAGACTAAATTCACAATTACATTATTTAGTAGATAAATTTTCCTTCCTTGGGATATTAATCATAGTCATAAAATGTTCTTCAAACTATTCATTTCTATTCAAATATATAAGAACAAAATATTTAAAGACTATTATAAAACAATCAAGATAATTTCTAAATAGTCTATTTATTAAATCCATGAAGATATAATGGGAATGGTTATATCCTAATTTTGTTACTATAAATTCCTAATGACCATACCTCATATTAATGGTTTTCTTAGTTATATCCTCTTTCTTGAACCATATCTAATCTAATCCAAATTGAAGACCAATCATTTAAAAATATTTAGTTACTAATAATTGATAAAAGTGATCTTCGATATCAAGTAAAGGATACTTATTATTAATATTAATTTGGTTATGATCCAAGTAGTCATTAAAAATATGAATTGTACCATATTTTGTCTTATAGAAAACAATAGGTGAACCCAATGCTGAAGAACAAGGATGAATGAATGAGTTATCCAGATTATCCTGGAGTGGAAACAATAATTCCTATAACTCAATCACAGTCATTCTATATGGAGTCTTTTAAATCGGTGTGGTACCAGGTATGATTTATTTTTAAATCTCAACACCACAATTCGAGGGAGGATTGGGTGATTCAACAAGGAATACATAATAATATTCTCCGAACATATAAAAAAAATAAAGGTTGAGATTTTTTCCAACCATTGGTGATAAATAACCCTCATTAATAGGTAGTATACCTATATAATGGATCTAATTTCAAATACAATATCATATTCATCCTTATAATTAATTTCAATCATAGGGTGATTCAAAATATCATATGTGACTTGCATTCCTTTTTACTTAACATGGGATCTATATAAATAAATCCAATCCTTGGCCAGTATAACATAAAATTAAACAAGAGGGAGAATCTTGATATTTTTAGGAATAACATTCCGAAAAATGTCTATCATACTATTAGTTTAAAACATTAATATTTATTTTAAAATATAATATTATTTTTAAAATCACTTTTATATTATCCTACATTATGACAGTTTTCATTCAATATAGGCACCTTAGGAATAAATATAGACTTCCATGGTCGTCATATAATCAAATCATTCATGATGGTTTATAAAGATAATTTAAATTAACCTATAAATATCCCATGGGAGTTTCAAGACTGGTTTGTAGTCAATGGAACACTCACCATGCACCGGTGATGATCGAGTTAATAATCATTTTACCCCATTTACAGTTGTTACACATAGGTTTATCTATGTAAAAACCATATCAACTTTCCAATATTACTAGATGAAAGTACTTGATAGAAAAATCATATAATCAACACTTTACCAAAATTTTAGAATATTATCCAATACATATACTTATCCCTATGGTTTCCAAAAATGTTATATAATATTAATCTCCAAAAATAATTAAACCCTTATTTTATAATAACTATAGAGGCCAAATAATAACATACATAAATATTACAAGATTTTAAATAAATATTCAATACATTTCATAATAATAAACACCTAAGGACCATATAGGTTTAGGGTCCTTGGAGAAAAGATACATAATAAGCAATTTTCATATATAATATTCAACATATGAAAGAAGGTTTTTCTATTATAGTAACCTTATTAAGAATTTATTACATAATAACGTTCATCATAACCTGGGGAAAATGGAATCATAAGTAATGATGAGATCAGATTCACATTATGGGTAAACATAGGTGATATCAATCAATGATTATATGTGAGCATAAGAATAAGGTTATAATAACAAGTTCATAATATAAATAAGTCATACACAATTATTCCAAGATATTTAATTAGGAATCGTAAATTAATTTTTTTTATAACAAAATACGTAATTCCTAAATGTGTGAAACTATCAATAATGAATTATAAAAAATGAGAACATATCCTAATGATATGTCATAAGATTCTTTCATACACATAATCACATAAAATAATTTCCTTAGTCAAGTATCACTACAATGTCTATCATTGTGGATTGGGTTCACTCCCAATTCCATCATATCATTAGTCAAGGATCACTCATAATAATATTATAGTGCACAAAATCCCTTAATAAACTAGATTCACTCCCCATTATAGTCCTTATTATCTCATGAGAAAACAATATTTACCCAATTCATTGGAGGGGTATATATTTGTAGTTCCACTTCTTATAAAATGATAACAACATATATGTGTACCAAAAGAAAAAATATTATCCATTGTATCATCATAGAATAAACACTAATAAATAAATAAGTTGGGTAAACATATCATCATCATAAAATCATTATTAATCTAGATACAGTAAGTGGATGGTATCATAAGAAAATTCATTATCTCATTATAAATTTACTAACCTATCTTCTAGAAATTAGTATTGTGTAATCATCATAAAATCATCATCATGATAATTAATATATAAAATTTTAAGGCATTATAATATCGTATCCTTAGGGAAACAAAAAAATCCTTCAATAATGTTGATATAGATGAAAAATAATATTAAAATAACATTAAAAATATTCTATAAAACATTAGAAAAATATCATTTTCTATTGATAATAATATAAAAAAATTCCCAAGATATTGAGAAAATTATTTTCATTGAAAATATCCATGTAATAATCTTTTATGAAAGTAACAGTCATGGTGGTGGAAAAATCCCTTCATACCATAGATATTAAAAGAGAAAATTTATTTCATGATTTATTATATAGTCAAAAATGACTTGAATATTTTTTTAAAAATAAACATTTTAAATTTATTTTCTATAAGGAAAATGTTAATGAAAATTAATATTTTAAAGAATTTCATGTATATATAGAAACTTACAAAAATCATTTTTTATGAGTGTGGGCATGGAGTAAGAATTCATCCTATAATGTAAAAAATATGTCTCCATTTTATTAAAAACATTTCCATGATAATTTTATGATTCAAAGAGAGGAAAATTTTCATAATACAAAAAAATTCCTTGAATTTCTGGAGGAATAGAATATACATGGTGTGTAATGTAAAATAACCATATAATTTTTCTCAATATAAATTTAGCAAAGAAAATCATGAAAAGAAGTCTAATTATGACATAAATCACTTACTTCAAGTCCCATATTTCTTCTTACATCTTCAATCCACATATATAATAAATATTAATTTACTATAAATATATCACAGAACCATATTAATACATAATATAATATTTATCATTACTTTATAATTTTTTATTATCCTTTTAAACATTTTCATCATTAAAATGAACATTCAGGAGAATATAAGTCTGTTTTCCATACAAATTTCGATTTGATGGTTCGGAAACATTCACCAATGTCATGGTTTCACCATCTACAGAATATTAATATTGAAATAAGTATAATATTTATTAAATATTTATACTTTTATAACCATTCATATATAGAGGTGATGAAAACTAAATTACATCACTTTGTGGAGATGGTGGATCCTACATATGCACATGTGATGTTTTCACTTTTTGATTGAGAGAATTAAATAAAGTTAAATTATATTTCCAAATTATTATATTATAATTATATCATAAATATGATGCATAAAACCTTAATACATAATAATAACTAACCATGAAATATAATGATGGAAAATATATCATATCACTATGTGGAGGGATTATTTTGTATGTACACACAAGAGATACATTCACATCTGATTTGATGAAAACGAGGTGAAAAAAATGGTTGTACAATAATCATAATATCACCACTTTAAATTTATGATACTATATTAATCATGTTAGGATGGATATAATAGATTTCTATGAAGTAGAATACGAAATAAACCATACAAGATTCAGGTTAGACGATTACCAATTCTTAGAGAGTCCTCCATTGTATTACACATTAATTATTCTTAAGATGCTATTAGGGGAAAAATATATTATCTAGGAAGAAGGGGATGAATATAATAAAATATTTGGGATTGTAGTTTCTATAATAGATTTCTCAAATCATTAGAATCAATGAGAAGAAGAGTTTCCCTTCAATATATGTGGGAATGGAAAAAGTAGGAATTACTTAAAGGATTTAAATATAACATATAACATAATTAATTCATGTTACACCAAGGAACCAAAAATCAAATAATAACATGTGAAATAGTTTAAATAAGTTCAAAAAATAATATTTATTTAATATTTGTATACATTTAGATAATCGTCTCTATGTTGAACCAATTTTAACCAATTTTAACCATAATCGTGATAACATAACTTTTTCACGCGATAAATTAATTATATGACCAATTTAAAAAGGGGTTTCTAACAAAATTTTAACGTTATAATAAAAAAATATGTACTAATTTTATTAGATTAAATATAGATATGTGGAAGAAGTTAAATTTAAAATATGAACATAAAACACAGGAAAAATAGTTCTTAGGAAAATACATTATTTAAGCATAAAAAACATTTTAAATTTAATAAAATATTAAAATATGGTTTTAATGAATATTGTTTGGTTATTTAAAAATAATGTAAGGGTTTTAGAATTTTTTATCATTAAAAAAATTAATAGAACCTTTCAACCATAACATTAAGTGAAAATACCATAGAATATTTTTTAAATATGAATAAAATATAAATAATGTTAACAAACGTTCTGCGCAAGGTCTCATCTATTTTAAAAAAAAAATATGTTCACAAATGTCAAGCTGGGGTTTTCAAATTTCAATATAATGTTTTAAAAGCATTAATTTAATCGAAAAATATATATTTTATATTCTAAAAGGATTTAAAATGTATTGATTCATTATTAAATCATAATAAAATCATAAAATTTAATGTATTTGAAAAATCATTATTTTTCACTATTAACTCAAAAATCATTGTTTTAAAAAATTCTGAAAAATTAATATTAAGAATAATTTGAAAATATTTTTTAGAAAATTTAAAAAATAATAAAATTAAATTTATAAAATTGGAATATTTATTAATATTATTAGTGAAAATAGTGAATCAAAAAGCATTATGATTAAAAAATATTTTTTAAAGAATAAAATTATATTATTCTTAGTATATTCCTCATAATAATAATTAAATGGATATTAATAAATTTTGTTGAATATTTTATATAAAAATGTCACTAAAACAATTCATCTATATTGATTAATTTAATTTTTTTCAGATAATGACTGATTATATAAATAAACACATTTTTCATAAAAACATCTATTTTAACCTACAAATGCTTTTATATTATTTTTTTACTAATTTATTACTGATGATTTAATTTTATAAATTTCTAAAAAAAATTAAAAATTATTTGGTCCTATTAATACCCTCCAATCCAATGGAATATAGATAAAAGTCACAGTCAATAATAAATAGTCAATAATATATCCCGGTTCGTTTAATCTTAGTGTTCCAGGTAAAAAATGGTATCAAATAAAATATATATGTATTTAAAGATAATTATATCATAATATCATGGGGTGTTACATATATGTTAATTAAGGAAATAAATTTATTCTTTTTGGTCATTAGAGATCAGGGAAATAATAATTAGTGTTGGTCATGGGAATTCTATGGATCCCAAGATCACATGTCATGGTTCATCAACCATGGTCAGGATACATTCTTCAAACACCATTGGAGAATCATTTATCTCTTCCAATTTTTCATTATAAGGAGTAGAATATTGTCTAATATCTTTAGATGTGATATATAAAAAATTTAATTTTTTAATTTAAATTAAGATCACACAAATCTGATGAGTGTGACAGTTCATCATGAATGACTAACACCATATGACGAGAGGAAAAGGATTATAAACACCATGTTCTCTTATAGGGGTTCATATGTATATTGTAGAATGGAATTGTATGTGTTAATAAAATATTAATAAATCCCATATTCACAAAGGGATTCTCAGGATCATGATTCATTTTAATGGATTACAGGAGAAACTCTGCCTCTATTAATTATAGCTGTCAAGTGGGATCATCTCCTTTACCATCATAGGAGGGGATTTGATCACAAGATAGTACATCCCACTGTTCTTGAGCGATATTTTTTTGATAATGAGTGTTATATTTTTTAATAGGTAATGTTGTTTTTTTACATAATGAAAATGGGTTGTGATGTAGCATCTAAGACACTATAGTTGATATATTTTTGTGCTTGTGGAAGATAAATTATTAAGAATAATGATATTTGTGACATTTTTATTAAAGATTCATGTGTTTGTAAATGAAGTAAGATATTTCATGAATGTATTTTGAAATTTTATGTGTAATATCATTAAATGGAATACATATCATGTTGTGGGGAATACAATGTAATTGTGAGGGAGGTTCACCAAGAATTAACAATGGAATGAATCACCCTTTGTACATAAGGTATTTACCTCATATGTAATGTATTTAAATCCTATAAATAATGGAAAACTCTCAAATCTTTGAATTTTATATGTAATATATTTGGGATTCATATGTAAGATACTTTTAGAAGTTGTGATAGATTACTGGATGATTTGGATTTAGAATACATTTAGTGGAACCTCAAAATGATATGAAAGTCTTTCATGCTAGTAGAATAAGTGACACCACATGAAGAAAATATGTGGAAGTATTTTATTCCATGGTAATGATAGTAATTTCATGAATTCATGGAATATTATTATCTCTAATATATAAATAAGGATTTATATTTTTTCCCTTGGAGATGTATTAGACTTATCATGTCGTGACCCAATACCTCTAACCACCATCTATCAAGAGAAAAAATATAACCACCACTTGATATATTATCAATTGTGTTATGATTTCTAGGTTAATTTTAGTGGTTATTATTATTTTTATATTTTTGTGTGGTTTAATTATATTAATCCATTTAAAATTTCGAGTTTAAAAATGAGTAGATATTCCAACATTATTATTCATGAATCACATCCTGATCTATTTAATGAAAAGGATATGTTTCTCCATGATGGGTTCCATGTGAATATAAGGATACTTTTTATTTAGAATTATATTGTATATCCAAAAAATTAATAATAAGAGTATTGTATGATATGATTAAATATTCTGAAGAAATAGGAAATCACATTGTAATCTTGGCATAGTTTTCAAATGAGATATTCATCCCGATGTTATGGATATAGTAGTTGACTGGTAATCATTGAACGAATGAGTATAACATACAATGATTACACTAGAGGTTAGGAATGTCACACAATAATAATAAAAATCAAAATGTGAATTAGTTAATTATATATTATCTATATGATTTTGTAAATGTATAAAATGGGGAGAGGTGGTGATATTTTTACAATTTAACTTGGATTTCTTCTTTTATAATGATCACATTAATTTTTTAAAAAAAAATAGAATAACCATAGTGGATTGGGAGAATAAGAATTCATACTAACCATTATACAAAGGTTTTTATGTTTATGTGGATAAAAAATATATTTATAGCAGTTCTAGGAAATGTAGTGGATAACAATATTAACTATTTAGCATACATAATAAGAGAGGAATTAGAACAGAATTGAATGTTAGGTTTTATTTTGGGAGAAAAAGATGGTAGGGGGAGAGAGGTAATTGATTTTTATTAATCATATCTAGTTTGGATCAAGTAATAATGAATAAAGAGATCAATATTTACACAGTTAAATTTTCATATGAAATCTGGAGAAAAACAAGACATCTATTTGTGGAATTATATTTATCTAGGGGATCATATTGTATAGTTAGGATTATATGGATTAAAAATATTAAAACAACAATAAAATTTATTATTATCATCTATATTTGAAATTGAAGAGTACATCAACTATTGAAGTAAATAGGTCATCATTTGATCATGAAGATGCGCTTGATAATCCATTTTTTTCAGATCCTGAAGATACCCCCATGTATATAAAATGATTATGAATTCCATAAAGTATTTCATGGTGGTATATGAGAGTAATATTCCCTTGGATCTACATTCTATATTTATATAACTTTTTAATGGTTTTGCACCTTCGCACGGAGTGACCACGAACAAAAATCATACTTCAATCGAAAGTAATTTTTGTGGATTCTGGTACATAGACATACTATCATCTCTATAATAATTGGATTAGAACATAGTTTTGAACTGTGTAAAATATAAGTTTACTTTTCATTATTTAATTTCTATATTCATAATTTTTTTATCCGTTCAAGAGAAAGATAGAAATTTAATGTTTTCATTCTAATAAGGGAACATGAATTTTATGACATATATGACCAAAATTAGACATAATGATTTATTATGTGTGAGCCTTAATCTCCTCCAAAAGGGTTATGAATTAATTTTATTATTAGTATGTGGTATTTGATCCAAAAGGTTCTGATTTGAGGTTCAATCTCTAAGACTATATTTTTTAGATTTTTTGTGAACATTAATTAAATGATAAATTCATCATTTTTCAATGGAATTAAATTTTATGATTTATAAGAGTAGATAATTTTGTTTTTATTATATTTTTTAAGTTAAATGATGTATTATATGTTTTGAAATTCTTATTTGACTACAAACTATGAAATATTCATTGATGATAAGATAAAGAAGGTCTTTTATAGTTTAATATCCAATAATCTTTAGAATATAAATACTCACTATGATATTATATTCCAGATGTGGAAAACATAAGAAGTTGGTTATCAAAATTATTTAAAAATGTTGATGAAGTATAAAATTTGATAAAAAAATGAAGGAGGGTAATAATAAAATGAATAATCATATGATGTCAGACTCTCCAATACAGGTGATCGATTCTGATTCTTTTGTTAAAATTGACTCTAACAATGTATTGAAGGATACATGGAAATCTAAATATTAAAATTTGATTTATATATTTATAAAAAATTAGATTAAAATGATGATATGGAAACTAAATCCAATAATTATAGAAATTAACGTTCAAAAAATAATCATGATAAGATCCAGTCCATGAATAAGAATGTGGATAAACAAGAATTAATTAATCAATGGGAACATGCATTAATTGAATATGTGTCTATAGAGAATAAAATATTTAAGATAGTGTGGGTGGCCTTGATTTTATATATAAATTTTATGATTGAAAATATGAATGATAAATGTTTTTACTAAAATAAAATTCAAAATAAGTTGGAAAAAGGGAAATAATGGTTTTAAAATAGAGTATTAACCCTCCCAGAATATAACATGAAGAGATGATTAAATTTTAAAAGTATGTTGGATCATCATTTTAAAACATTGATAAACAATTGATAGGGTATTATTAGAAAACAAATTAGAAAGGGATAGGATAAAAAAACAATTAAAAGAAGAACATATATTTTATGGATGCATTAACAAGTTGACAATATAGATAACCATTTCCAGATTTATTAAATAAGAAGAATATTCTAGAAAATTCTATAATATTTTATTCTAAAAATAAGGTATCTATGGAATTATACTATTGTTGATTAGTGGAAAACACCATAATTTTCTACCATGAATATAAAGGGATAAAAATATTAAGGATTTCTTCTACACCAACATCTCAACTAAGTTATGAATACATGTGTAATGTTTTTAATGAGAGATGTTTTACTTAATCAAACCATTATTATATGTATAGAAATTTTGTTAACAGAGTAGTGCATGGTTTCATAAGTAATTTATACAATATTATTAAACTATTAAAATTATATTCTAGTAAAATAAAATCAATTATTCATGAGAAACTAATTTCAACTTTCTAGGAAATTGATTAATCTTAATGATGGATTAACCAATTTTAATTAATGGAATAATAAAAGTATCCTAGAAATAATGAATTAAATAATTCTTGGATGCAATTAAAGAGTCTTATATGATAACTTGGAATATGGATGTGCACATAAAAAGTTTTTTTAAGGATAAAAGATTTTGAGTTTACTCTAATGGATATTGAAGTAGAGAATCATGAAGAATTTCATAGTTTTTCATAAATAATAGAACAATGTATGAAGTAAAGGATATATGATTGTCTATATAATGGTGTAGGGATCATGAATAATTATCCATTAATAATGAATCAAAATAAAAAACATAAAAAAAGGGATTACTACCAAAATAGAGGTAATAAACACATCAATAAAGGATGATACAAGGATAAAAATATGTAATGATGTCACTAAAATTTGTATCAATTCATATTAGTCCACTAAAAAGTCATAGTAATACGTTGAAAACAAAATCCTAACTAACATTGACTAACATAATTCGTTAGCATGAGGATATTTAGTAAAAACACCACCACATAAGTATTTATATGATTTTAAATAATGATTATTATTATTAATATATAACGGTGAGATACAATCCATAGAGGTTTGAATGATATAAATGTGGATGTGAAATTACTAAGTATATAAATATAAAAAATAGATTCATAATGATTTCATTCTCCAATTACACTCAATCCTCAATAAGTATATCAAATGATAATAATTACATATATGGATCAATAAGTGGTGTTAGGAAACAACTTTTGATTTATAAGATTAATATGGAGCTTCCTATTATAATAACATATTTCAATTTATGTAGAGCCTAATATAAAGTCAAAATGGTTTATATTCAATATACGAAATATATAGTAGTTTCAAGATGAAACAGATGATTAGAAAATAATATGAGGCTATATGTCAAGTGGTATTAGACCACTAATAAAAAATGTACAACTCAATGTAATATGTAACAAATTTTATAGAATTCATATTAATTTATTCTTCGGCTAACATTATTCTATCACCATATTTTTTGTTTATATCATGCTACAATGATTAAAGTATAATAATCAAAAGGTAGTTTTTATATGATTGATATTATCTAATTACCATGTTTAAGGAATCACAAGTAATTTAGTGGAGTTAGTGATGAGATCTCAATGCTTGGTTATCCTAATTTGGTTAATCATTTGGTTTTATTCACACACTTTGTATATTTTTATTTATTTTTTGATGGATTGGTACAATTTTTATTGATGTCAAATTATTTTTTAAAGATTGTCAAATGATCAGGAAACACATATTTATGAATGTAAGTTATTTTTGTGGATATATTTGATGATATTTACATTGACTATTGTCAAATATTCATATATTTGAATAAAAAAGATAAAATAATTTTGTAATTGATAACTTCGAAGAGATAAATTCACTCTCTAACAATCTATTATTAAAATGTATCTTGAAAGTGAAAGTATTTAAGAGTTTGAAAATGAAAAATATTTAATTATTGTATTTACCATGTGTTGTTAACATTGAATGTAAAAATATATGGTTACTATAGTGACATAGTATTTTCATATATAAATATTCCATCCTATAAGATGAATATTCATTAAATTAAAGAAATGAATGTCTGATGAAAATAATAGTTTAGTGTATTTGGAGACTAGAAACACAATATTCTTATTTATTGTATGCTCACCAATATCTCCCACAATGATCTTTCAACATAATACTTCTCTTAGATTTAACATTAATAAACCTTTATTCACAAACTAGGGAAGGAATCATAATAAAGGGTATGTTAAGATTCAAAGTAATGGTAAATATAAGAGATATAACACTATGATCAAATGAAATAATATGATACTCATAAGGGTATAGTATTGTGAACATAACTTAAAATTTTCAGACGAAACATTTCATATATGATAAACAAGATTCATGGAATAAAATTTATTATATAAGGAAACATGAATAAGAATAGTTATAAATCATCATAAATAAATCATGAAATATAATTTCATTTCATAAATTTGTATCACCCTTGGAAATATTGAATATCATTTTTTATTTCATAGTTAACTAACAAGACTAAAAACATAGTGGATCTGGAATCATCACCTATTTCCCTTTGTAGATAAGAACTCATCATATATTTCTCATATTGGATAATTCCCATATACTTTTTTCACATTATTATATCATGATATATAAATATTTACTTAATATATTGGTGGAAGATATAGTTCCCAAACATCACATAATGAAAACCATATTTATGTGTTCCAAAAGATAAAAAAACATTCGTTGTATTTTTATAACATAACCTATGTATAAAATATATATTTCATAAACATTTCATTAATTCACCATAGAATAAAATATGAAAAATAAATGCAGTTCATAAAAATTTCAGGAATAAAAAAATTAACCATCCATAGAAATAATAAGGATGGTATAATTAAATCTTATATATGGTAAACCGTATAAAGCCCCAAGGTTTTTTTTCATTGATGATTATAAATGTGATAAAATATTATAAATGAAAATAACGTTTCAACTTTAAAATAACATTAAAAAATATAAAAATATCCAAAATAATATGGAAAAATATTTGTTTCTAAAAAAAATAAAACATATAAAAGAAACATAAAAACAATAATTGTTCATGTTATTTTAAAATTCCACTCATATCGTAAAAGATAAAACATTTATTCCTTTCATATATTTTGAAAATGAAAAAATGTTCATGTTTATAAAATAAAGAGAATATACCTTTTAGTACATTTGCAAAAAAAATCAAAAAAGGGTAAAAATTTATGTAAACAATCATTGCAGAATTATTTAAAAAATATTTAATTTCTTCTTAGATAATATGGATATCGAAGAAAAAACATATTCTACTAAAGAGAGAAATAAGATCAAACTTTCCATAAAAACATATTTTCGATCTCATGAGTACATACAGAGAATAAAATTAAAGGAAATTATGAATTCTTAATGTATAAAAATTGGAAAATAAAAATCATGAGTCTATTGAGAGGTAGATCATAAAATTTAATCATTATAATCTTAATCATGGAAAATATAAATAAATAATGATATTGTAACATAAAACCCATACCACTTTCATAAATTTTTAATCATAATCCCCACTAATGAGAGATTTTAAAATGGATATATAATTCCCCATAATTTACATGATAATCATCTTAAAATTAATTCTTGGGATATATATAAACCACAAAATAGAACACGTGGTGAATATGTCTTGTACCTCTCAAATGTAAAATATGTGATGAAAATTCCTTAACTCAATTATGTATTGAATTGAATGAAATATATTATGCTTAATAATAAATATAAATTTATTATAAATATATTCCCAAATCATGGAAATGTTTATAATATCATATATTTCCCCCTGTAATGTTTCAACACCCTTTTATTAATAATTACCAATTAAAATCATTATTTCTAGGTGTTAACTTTTTTTCATGAGAGCTTTGGTTTTGTTGTTCAAGTATATTTAATTTTATCATTTTTACATCATCTCTATAATTTAAATCATGTTATAAATATCATATATATTCATTTTGTACATATTAGTGTCATAAAAATGTATGAGACAACAAAATCAAATTCATTGTTCATCGAGACGGTAGACCATACATACACATGAATGATATTTTCATTTATTAATGGATGTAATAAAATAAAGTTAAATAATAACTCACTATTCCATAATAATTATTATTTTACATATATCACATATTTTAATTAACAAAATAATTATTACCTTCTATGTAAACCGTATGTGAAAAACGAATCACATCGGTTTACGAGGCGGTAGTCCATCATACACACGACCGACATTATAGTATCTCCCACAGAATATAAAGTAATAAGTTATATGTGAAATAATATAAAAATC
This sequence comes from Viscum album, assembly GCA_963277665.1. Lineage (NCBI taxonomy): Eukaryota > Viridiplantae > Streptophyta > Magnoliopsida > Santalales > Viscaceae > Viscum > Viscum album. Next base: position 520,366,906 of record OY728161.1, on the reverse strand, counting down.
AGAATAATTATGATATAACTATAATATATATATATATATATATCCATTTTCATACACAACTATGAGATATATTGATGGGAAGTGAGTTACATCGATTAATGGGAAGATAGTTCGTCCTACACATGGGCGACACTATCATTTCACATTTGAGGGAAGAGGAGATGGATATATGTCACTACCATAAAATAGTAAAATATAATTTCATATAAAATACTAAATTTATTATATTATTATGTTCTAACAATATTTGAAGGAAGTGGATGAAGAAATAAAATAAGAACACTCATTTAAGAACATTAATTCTTTTTCATATAATGTCAATAGGTTTGCACCATAAACATTCCAATGATGGATCTATGATCCAAAAAATTACACTAAGATATTTTTAGGGATGTATTTAATGTATTTGATAGGTATTTAATGAAGTAATGGGTATAGGAAAGGTGAATTGGAGATGAGAGGGGTGGCCTTTTAAAAGTGGGAGAGAGGACACACATCAAAATTTTGAAAAAAACTTTAACTATTTTTATATAATTCTAAAATTATCAAAAATTAAAATTCATGATACAAAATTATAAAAGGTTTAAATATGTCTATAAAATATTTTTTACAAGTGATAATTAATTATTTAACTTTATATTTTTTTAAACCATAGGGAAACTCGTTTTTACATTAACAGTGATAGTTAAAATTTACTTAATTTAATATTCATTATAGTCAAAAATAGTTTTGATAAAATTAGATAATATTAATTATTATGATTCTAAATATGGAATATATTTTCATATTTTCAATTAACAAAATAAGAATAAGTTAAATTAATCTTAAACTCACAAACATGAAGAAATAATGGGTTTTAATGAAAAAAATTCATAAGTACCAAAAAAATTTATAACAAAATTATATATGAAATTGATTCCTATGAAATAAATTGGATTAATAAATTTATAATTGAACTAATATTACATTTATTTTTTTTTTATTTTTTTTAATTCCCTACAATAAAATAAAATTATTAAATAAAAGTAATTATTATATAATATTCATCAGAAAAATTATATTTTCAGAAGATTATCAAACATTCACTCAAGGATAAATACAACATGCTTATTTGGAAATTGAATATTATATTATAAAATTAATTTTTAAAATTTCAAAAAAAAAAATTAAATAAATTTACAAAATGTAACGATACTAATTTTTTCAAAAAATATTTTGGTGAGAAAAGATTTCTTTTATTTTAAAAAGGTTTTTATTTTTATTTATAATATATTTCTAAAAGTGAATAATTTATTAATATCAAAACAAAATATTTTAAAAATTATTAAATTATATGCATACCCCCAACTCCAATGTCTAGGTGATAACTATAGTAATTAATAATAATATTTTAATTTCATATCACGGTATATTAGAACATAGTGTTACATTTAACGAAAGATATCCAAGAAATTAAATTTATATTAAGAAAAATCATATAATCTATGGGTGTTACATTATACCCCCATAAAATTTATTCATCCCTTGAAATTATATCCCTCCACTATAATCAATTAAGGATACAACTCACCCATTACATACTTAGGTTCCAATGTAACTTCCTCAAATTACTTATTCCTCCACAAGAACATTGACCAGGTGAGTGGTATTGTTTCAAAAAAAAATTCATGTATAATCTATAATCTCTACCATTTGTTTCTCATAATGAAATAATCTCTCAAATGGTATGGCTTATAGGTTTTTTACATGTTATGTATTAAGTATGTATATCCATATGAGATATATATAAAACAAATCATGGAATTGAGAAAGGTTTGGTGGCTATTCAAAATGATAACCCACATTCCCAATGTGATCAAGAATCTAAAAAGGATTGATGTATCTAGGATTTAATATTACCTTCCTTAAAAACCTCATAACCTAATTATATATAGATATTCATAGGAATATAATGTCACCGAATTTAAATTTTTTATCATGCTGGGGATTTAATTCATATCCTTTCATCTGAATCTGAGCATCCTTGATGTATTTCTCAATATAGCTAACATTATATGCCATTTCATTATCTTTTTCAAGTCCCAATAAATTTATTTAATTAAATTCATTCTAGAAAATTGGATTTCAATACATCATTCCATATAGTCCTCAAAAGGAGTCATTTGAATGATCAAGTGAAATCTATTATTGTATGAGAACTCAATTGGAGGAAGGTGTTGATCCCAAACACAAATTAAATCCATAAAAAATATTTCACTATATCCTCTAGTGAATCTATTGTTCTCTCAAACTGAATTTATATCTGATGATGATAGGAGTGTTGAAACATAAATTTGTATCTAGAGCCTATTTAAGCCTTCACTATAACATCAATGTAACCATCGTATACATATCTAATACAATAGAATATGGTACTCCATGAAATCTTAACAATCCTTAATTTATGTTCTATAATGATTAAAAATAAGGAAGTCTTATATAATGGTGATAAAGTGTGATAACATTGTAAGTTTATCGACTACAATGTAAATAGAGTTATTCCCTTCATATTTTTTGGGGAGCTTGACAAAAAAATATGTGTTGATGTTTTCCCATTTCCATTTTTTTGGGTTATAAATGTAACATACCATTAGTATTTTGTCTCTCATCCATAACTGTTTAACATACCAATTACTAATATAAAAATTCTATAATATCTCTTTTCATGACATCATAGTATAAATAATATTTCAAATCAAATATACATGTTTGTACTTTGAGGATGAATAGAGAATGAAGAAATGTGAGATTCCTCTACTTTATCCTTCTTCAAATATGATATATTTGGAACACATACAATTTTATTGAACCATGAAATTCCCTAAAAATCAATTTTAAACATAGGATCATTCATCTATGTCTTTTATATCTCAATATCTTCCTTCTATGACTCTTTGAACCTTGCATGGATTAATGTTTGAACACTCAATTGAGAAAGATAAACTATTTATCCTTTCTTCAAAATCTCCATGTGAATCCTTTTCAAATCCATAAATATTGGATCCATGATTATCCAAATCATGTATAACCTATCATGACCCTTTATACCCAAATAATTGGCCACCTTGGTCACCTTCCCTATGTGGTAATCTATTGAGAAGTCATAATCATTAATCATATCCAACAATCTTATCTGACACATATTCAACTCTTTCTGAGTGAATATATAATTGAAACTTTTATATTCAGTATATATTTAAAACCATTATCCATAAATATAATGAATACATATTCTTATTTAAACAATTACCATAGATAACTCAAAATAATGATTTGTGTCATTTTTCTCATTTGCGTCCAATTAGCATGTGGCATAGGCAATGATGATATCATTCTGTACAAGAGCACATACAAATCTATTTATGGATGAATCAATGAATATTTAAAATCCTTCTCCCCAACATGGTTGTGTGAGGATAGTTTCAATGACCAATCTTATCATTAGATCCTTGAAATTATCCTCACATTTATGAATCTAATTGAAGTGGAATCCTATCCGAGTTAATTTCGTTAGTGGGTTAGAAAACTATGAATAATTATCCATAATGAATTGATAATATCCATCCAATCCATGAAACATATGGATCTTATTCACTATGGTTGGTCTGGTCAATATTATATAACTACAAACTTTTATGGATCCACTGTTTAAGCCAAAATTTACACTTTGTAAACTATTCATACAACTACTCTTACCTTAGGAAACATATAAAAATCCCCAAATAATCTTTATATTATTCCTTCATCTTTTAGTATATATTAATATCATATAAAAATATAACAACAAACATATAATTGAAATCTCTAATGATAGTATTTGTTATATCCTTAAAGATAAGAGGCTAATTTGTAAGTACAAATTGTATCACCGTAAATTCATAGTGTAGATACCTAATATTGAAGGTTGTTTTTGTGTATGTATTCGTTTTTTAATCATTGATTATAGTACACAGATCAAAGGTAAACATTGAAAAAGTATTGAGCTCTGATGAATGACTGTCATAGGGTGTGGCAAAAGAAAATTATTTTCCTAATGCAGCATAGAGGTTGTCCAGCATCGTCTCACTTGAGGAGATTTCTCATTTGTTCACTCAATTAATCTAATTCACCTAAATTGGTTTTTTTATTTTATATAATATAATAAGGAAATGTAATTTAAATGATATAAATGATAAAAGTAACATGAAAAGTCAAAACTAATTTAGGAAAGTTGCCTTTATGGGTTGGTTTGTGGGGTCTATCATTCTCCATATTGGTGTTTAAATTGTGTTTAAAAATTCAATTCCGGGATCTCATTCATGAATTACTATTCTTTTATTTAGTGGTTTGAAATCTCAAATGCATTTAGGAATCTTAAATCCACCTCCTCCTATAATCAAGTTTAATGTTACACCTTGATCGATAGTGTGACATCTTGAAAGACCTGGCTGCATCATATGCAATTTCATCTACTAAATAGTTAAAATCCATCGTATAAAGACCTTTTATTCAATATAAGTGAGGTAAAGGATTTAATAAATTAATAGAAATGAGTTTGAAATTAGTGGCATGTTGGAAGATCACCACACCCATTCACAACACTCTTTCTCATCACGAACTTAATAAAACATCAGAATTTAAGCGTAGAATAAATGAAATTACCACATATCTATCACGGGCCAAGACTTGTTATATCCCCATATATTTTAGGGTATGATGTAATATTGGAATAAAAAAGAAATAGGAATCATATTATTGTTTGAAGATAAGTAGATATATAATAATAAATAGAAATACATTAATTAAAAAGTTACATGTGTTATATGGGAAAAGAAAACTAAAGTAGAAAATGAAATGAATGAAAAATCCTAAATAATGGGTGTCATACAACCTTCCCTATATAGTTTATATTATTCAAATTCACCATTTTAATCTTATTTATAGTCATTTAAGTGGCTTTGGGGTGTCATAACGGACCATTAATGACTTAGTAGTCATAATAGGTCTTCAACGGTTGAAATTTTAGTTATAGAATATGTCATTACAAATTTTTTTCATGGAACCACCATAAATTGGTTATATTTTGTACAAGTAAAATAATGATAGTTGTTTAAAAATTTATCTTGAATTCGACTTCAAAATTGAATCATCATTGGCCACTGGAAGTAGTATTTATGGAATAAATACTAAGATTTACATTTTATTTTTGAGAATTCTAGAAATAATCCTCCAATGTATAACATCCAATGTACCACATAATGAGAAAAACCCCTATATAATATTATTTCCATAAGCTCTTCTTTTTGTCCTAATTAATATTAAATTGGACTAACCCCAGTTTTAGGTGTGTATCCATACTAATTCTTCTACTAAAAAGGTAGGGTCTACATTGTCAGACTGAACAATTGTTCAGCATGATTTATTTTTTCATGCCCCAACTTTTTAGAATAATCTCTTGTTTTGAATAAAAAGTGGAAGAAATTAAATCATTGAATCATAGAAAAAAGTTTTAGGAAAAGTGGATTAATATTTTAAATGTTATACCCATAACACCCTTCTAATAAAAATATGTCAAAATTCTAGAATTAACCAATTTTTACATTTTATCCCAAACCACAGCACAAATCCAAAAATGTTATAAATAAGATCAAATTGATAAATAGGGAGGATATAAATAATATAAAAACATATAAAATAGAGTAAAATATTATCTCTATCAAAACCCACATGCTTAAACCATGCTTATCCTCAAGAAAAAAATCTCAACATGGAATTTAGAGGAAACCAATGTTATAAATATTCAAATTTCAAAGTAATAAATTCAAATAACTTTTAATGTCAAATAAAATTTTCAAATTCCACATAGAATTTAAATTTAATTTCCAATTTTTCAATGAAACAATAAAATCATGAATTTTACATTTCTACTTTTGAAAAATGATGGTCCATCACTTTCAATTCATTTAAGTTCCATAATTCATTATTATTAGACATGCTATGTAATGATTTACCTCACATAGATCTTTTCTCTCATCTCTCATGATATAATTCAAGTTTAGTTAACATCATATCAAGAGAACATTATATTTAAAATTATACATGTAAACTAAATACTTTCTCTAATATGAAAAGTCCAAAGGCACCTAAAATCTTGAGAACTTGCAATAAATGTTAAAATGACTCTAAGTTTCATGGTTGGTAGGATTTGATGCTTTAAAAATTATGTATCAAGGAGAAGGTTTATCTTTTAAGTAAAATGAATGATATCAAAAATAAATGTATAATGAAATTCTCCCATTTAATGTATATATTCCCACATCCCCTAAACTCAAACTATGTTCATGATCAAATTATGCATAATTAGTCATTTATATACCTCAAGAATTTTTTTCCCAAATATGTTTTTTCATTTTTTTTTATTTTTTAGAAATTTAGGCTTGAAAAAACATCACATCCATCACCTAAACATATATAATAAAAATTATCAGTCTAATAATTGTGATTTTCTATTTTCCCAAATCAAAACCCATTTTTATTTTCATTTTTTTGTTTTTTTAATTTTCTATTATTTATTCAAGAGGGGAAAACAATAATGAGTACAATGAATAAATCAATTGAACATTATCATTACACAAAATATAACCCCCTCACTTCTTCCTTATAATTTATATCATCCCTTATATCATGATTCCATTTACCCACACACATCAACATTAAAATATCATTCAAATACCAAGAGTAGGGTAGGAATGGATAAAAATGGCTTGAAACATGGTTTATCCCTATAAAATTCATTCATGGTCTCTATGGTCTAAAGAAGGATTGATGTAATGCTGGTATTTTATGTATATTTAGTTTTTAATAATATTTATCAATCATTTTAAATGTGTTTTTTATAGTCAAAGCTTTCAAAAATTCCAATGTATGTTCTGGTAGGTGACATGTCCCAATATCACTCAAGAAATATTATCAAGAAAAAATATGAAGTAATTTGTCTAGAAATCCTATTAGTATTGTGGAATAGGATATTGGACAATCACTCAAGGCCTGATTAATAATAAAAAATAATATAACTTGAATTTCATAAATTCAAAGCATGAAAAATTATTGGGAAATTTTATTTACATTAATCAAATTATTCCAACAAATCATGGGCCCTCATTTCAATATTCATACTTCATTTTAATCATTCAGTTCTCAATTTTACTTATAAAATTTCATTATCATTGAAATATAAAACATGGAATAATGTGATTCATAAGAAACACATTTCTTCTAGATAAGTTAATTAAATCATAATTCAAGTGTGGGCTTGCAATTTCTAGTTAAACGATAAAATTAGAATCTATGAAAAATATATAAGGAGTTTAAAAGATAAAAATGAAAAGTAAACTCCATTTTTAAATGAAGTTTATTACTATTTCCTCATTTTATATTTAGTAATTTCCTTATTCCATTATGAACCTACAAAAATAAAATTACATAATTAAGAATAAGGATCATTTCATTTAAGCTCAAAAACAAAATAGGGAGTGGGATGAATGATGAACTAATCCAAAAAATGAAATTGATATCTAAATTTATAGAAATAATGTAATGATAAATCTTGGTATAATCCCATAAGTGAGACCTAGATTTATTTACTACCTCCAGAATATAGTACAATCTTTTATCCATAATATTTCAGTGGGTGTATTTTTATGGATTTGAACCACCAGATGTGGTTCCTTCCCATATTGAATTCTTCTTCTCTATTGAGGAGGACTCTATGGAGATAGTACACAAGATCCTCCCCATTCTCAATGTGGTACAACTTGAATGTAAGGGGTAAGATGTAGAATGAAATTTCCTCCTCTTTGGTTGCTACTTGTGAAACCTTATCTTAACTATCAAGTGGTTTCTCCAGATGCACTTCATTAAAAGAATAATTAATTGGATATTCAATATATAAATTTGAAGTATGAATTTCAAAATAATCCCTTTTAATGTAGGCAAATTTTTTCTCTTATTCTTTAGAAAAATCCACATAGATCTATTCTTGTACTCCCTCTATTAAATATTCAATTTCTTCGGGGAGCTCTATGTGTTCCTTAATAGGTGAAATTTATTTTTCAACTTCATCCTCCATGGAATAATAAGATTCATCCGATTTTGAATAGTCCAAATAGTTGGGAGTAATACTCAAAATAGTTTCAATAAAATTAATTGATTTTGAGTTCAAGAATGTATCATCTCCCAGAGGTGGTTCGGAATAAATATCTTATTCGATGGGAAGTGCCTCTTGGAGTTGATTATCACTGGATGGAGCTAGTTAGTTGGGATCCTCCACCTTGAGCTTTCCCTCAAATTCTTGGATGTCTTTAGTGAAATCAGGAAAGAGTAGTGGAACATCCTTCTTGTCCATTAACGGTTGCAAGTCAATTTGGAGTTGATTGATCATTATCATCAAATTTTGAGACTATATCCATATCTCTTAGCCTCATTGCGTCTATTTGAAAATTATCATTATAGAATCATCCCTTTATTTAAGTGCTTAATCAATTTAGTATGTTCCTTGTTCCTACATCTATGAGTAATTGTTCCATGTATTGTAGGAATGGTTGCTTGAAAACATCTTTGAAGAAGAAAATGTTTTAATGTTTTTTTAAAAGTAATGAAAATATATATACAATATGAAAATAGAAAAGGAAAATAAAATACTAATTATCTCCCTAACAAAGAATCCATTTTTTATGCATGTCAATTTTAGGGTGTGGAAAAAGAGGATTATTTTGCTAATGCAGCATAGAGGCTGAGCAGGGTCATCTTATTTGGGAATATTTTCGAGTTGTTCACTCACATAACCTAATTCAACAAAAACTCTTTTTTTATAATATAAAAAGGTAATTAAATTTAAATAATATAAAATATAAATCTGACATGCAATGATAAAATTTAATTAGTGAAGAAATAATTTCTCCTTTATGGGTTTTTTTCGGTTTCATCATTTTCTTTGTTGGAGTTTAAATTAAGTTTGATAATTCAATTCTGAGATCTCATTCATGAATTTTTATTATTTTATTTAGTGGTGTGAAATATTGAATACATTTATCAATCACAATTTTACCTCCTCATATAATCAAGGTTAACGTTACACCTCGATTGAGAGTGTGATATCTTCCAAGACATCACTCAATCGTAAGACATTTCATCTAGTGAATAGATTAAATAAAGCATAATAATTTAAGCGCATAATAAATGAAACTTCCACATACCTCCCCCAAACCAAGCATTGTTTTAGCACAAAAATTTTTATGGTGTGAGGTCACAATGGAATGAGAATGAAATAAAAATATATATTATGGTTTTAAGATATGGAGATAAATAATATTAAATGGAATCACTTTAATTAAAAATACGCATGTGTTAAATAAGGAAAGAAAAGTAATGTAAAAAATAAAGGAATGAAGAATCCAAAAGCATGGGAGTCATTAAAAATTATCTATCTAATCAATAATCATTTAAATCCACCATTGGAATATTATTTATATTCATGGTTGTGGATTTGGGGTGTTATAACGGATCATTAATGACTTATGAGTCATAATGGGCCCACGGCGATTGAAATTTCAGTTATAAAAAATATGTATTTGCAATTATTGCATGTGGAACCCCCATAAAATGGTTTAATTTGAGATAGGTGTCTTCCTGAATGTTTTTACATAATTTCTGGTTCATTAACCCTCAAAATTTCAACATCACTGTCCACCATAAGAAGGATTTATGGAATTTATACTCAGATGACTTTTTATGGAAAATAATTCCAAAAATTATCAACTAATGTATAACATCCAATGGACCTATAATTAGTGAAAACCTCCATAAAATTAATTTCAAAATATATTCCATGTGTCCTATTTCACATAAATTTAGAATGACCTCAATTGGAGGTGTGTATCCAGACTTATGCTTCCGTTACAGAGGTGGGATCCACGCTGTCTGCACGAAAATTTGTCCAAATTTATTGATTTTTAGGTCTATTTTTATTCTAATTAGCTCTTGGTACTATAGAAAAAGTTGAATAAAATAACTCCAGGAATCATAAAAAATGAATATCTAAAATTGGAGTAATGTTTTAACTTTTATTCCAAAAATACCTTTATGATAAAAATCTATCAAAATTCCAGTATTAACCAATTTTCACATTCTATCCCAAAACACACCATAAATCCAAAACTGGTGTAAATACGTTAAAATTGATAAATTTGGAGTATTTAAATAATTTAAATATAAATAAATAATGAGTAAAATATTATCTCTATCAATTCCCCCATAGTTAAACCATGCTTTTCCTCAAGCATAAAATATCAACATAGAATTTAGAGGACACAAATGTTAACAATATTCATACTTAAAAGAAATAAAATCAATCAGTTTTTAATGTCAAATCAAATTTTTATATTACACATAGAATATCAATTTAATTTCCCATTTTTCAATGAAATAATCAAATCGTTCGTTTTACTTTTCCACTTTTGAAAAATTATAGTACTTATCTTTTCATTCATTAAATTTCCATAATTAATTATTATGAGACATGCTAAGTAATGATTTACCTCGTTTGGATATTTTCTATCATATCTCACGATAAAATTCAAGTGTAGTTATGGTAATATCATGAGAACATTCTCTATTTCCCTTAACATGTAAATGAACTACTTTATCTACTTTGTAAAGTCAAAAGCCACATAAAATCATAAGGACTTGTAATGGTTCAAATGAATCTGAGGCTTATGGTTGGTACAATTTGCTAATTTAAAAATTAAGACTCAAGTGGGAGGTTTATCTCTTAAGTACAATGCATGATATCAAAAATAAAACTTTCATGGAATTCTCCCCTTTAATGTAGAAACTCCCACTTCCTCCAAACTCATAATAAGGTCATGATCAAATAATTCATAATGAGTTATTTGTGCACCCTCTTGAATTTTTTTCCAATTATTTTTTCTATTTTTTAAAAGTTAAGATTTAAAAAAAACTTACATCCATCACCTCACCAAATATGATAAAAACCATCATTATAGTAATGTAAATTTTTGGTTTTACCAAATTACAACCCTTTTTTCTTTTTTTCTTTTTTTGTTTTTTTATTTTCTATTTTTTATTCAAGAGGGGGAAAATAATGAGTACAATCGATGAATATAATGAACTTTTTCATTACCCAAAATAGCACCCCCACACTTCCTCCATACAATTTATAGCATCCCTTACACCATCTGTAATGCCCTGACCCTAGTTACCTAGAGTCGGTGAATTATTACATAACATTGGCATGATCGCAAGGAAATCATGTCTCAAAAAAACGATCAGTTTAGTATTATTAGAAACAAGATTCATACATAAGTTCAACTTTACAACTTGAAAATAAATACAACATGAATATATTCCATTAGAAAAATCCAAGCCTCCTAAATTATGCCTTCAAGTCACCCATAACTAACTTCTTCATATCCTGGGAAAATGAAACATAAGAAAGGGGTGAGCTCAAACGCTCAGTAAGGGTAAGCAATACAGCGGAAGATAACATAAATATTAAGAATGGTGAATAATTGAAACCACGTGCCTTTACCAATAATAAACATGAATACTTTTATGGAAGTAATATGAGCTGAGTAAATAATGCCATAATAAAACATAATAATGCGTATTCTACTAGTAGAATGACCACATGAACCATCAATATTATTTTCATAATGAGGGAATGTATAATGCCAGACATTCTGAAATATTTTGTCAAGGCCTCAGCCAAGACGTCTAAAAATGATTAAGGCCTTGGCCAAAACCATATATCAAATTGGGAAAGTCCACAGCAAATTCCACATTTAGTTGTCTCATGAGACCAACCAATGCATCGAGGAGCTATAGCAGGCTCCACCTGTCACCTACTAAGTCCAATTCATTCCTCATATGAAAATTATGAAATATAACATAAACATTCGTATTAAAACTAGCATAAGAAATGACAATACTATAACCATAAACCATGAATGGTATAAAAATACCACATCCACAGTCAAACATATCACAAAACCTTCAATACAATATGGAAGTTTTGTATCATAATAAATCAACTTCAAATAAACTTTAAATCCATCAAAGGATGTTGACATAGATGTAATCAAAACCTTTTTTAGAGAAATATATCTTTCTATTTTGAAATAATTTAAGAGTCACCTAATTATAAAGAAAACATTTATTATTAAAATACTCTTATAGCCTTTTAAGGTATGCTTTGATGATGTTATAACAGTGAAAAATAGATGCACCCACAGTATAAGTTAAAAAAACATTCTTATCTTAATTTGGTCGAAAATGTCATAAAGTACCATGTTTGGAAAAGGAAGGAAATATTTTTTTCAAAACATATATGGTTAAATAAGGTTATAAATTACTTTAACCCTTTATCTAGTAAAAAAATGTTTTGAAATACATTTTTAAGAAACATGGATGTGGATGATAAAGAGGTCCCAGTAGATACTTACGTAAAAACAACCTCGAATAATAAAGAGATTGTAGAATTAACTCTTACCTTGTAATTTTCCTTGGTTGAGGGTAGGTTAACCTCCTGTATAATGGTGAACTAATTGTTATTAAATTATACAAGAATCAGATACAATAATATGATATCATATATGGTCTTTTAATATTGCTTTGTTAATAATATCTTAGTATTATCGTCGATTCGGGTGTTAATTGATTCATTTTCCTTTATATGATTTGTTATGTAGGTAATTTTTGTTATGGATAGGATGTATCGTATTCATATTCAGAATTATATTAAGTCTTTAAACATTATTTTTAATCATCTAATGAAAATTAGTCTTGAATGGATACGATGGGGAACGAATCTCATCGTGTTCGTGGAGACGGTAATCTGTACGTACGCATGAGCGACAATATCATTCTTTTGATATTAAAATAATATATAATAGGATGGTATATCATATATATATATAGAATCATTATAATGTTATATTTATTATTTATATCAATTACACATCGTTATTATACCCATCCATATAATAATGTATTGAATAACAATTACACCACGATGTGGAGATGGTAAGCCGTACGTACGCATGTATGGTGACATGTCATTCAAAGGATGGATAAAATAATGAATATGGTTGTACCATATTTATAATAAAATCACAGTATATATAAGATACTGGAGTTATTATTTTATAATGGAAACAACAAATAAATATGAAGTGGAAGAAGAAAGGAACTTGAAAGAGGTGATGAAATATTTACCTCTTCTTCGGGTTCTTCCTTTTGATTTGATCAAACGGGGTCCTTAGGTTGGCTTTATAACTAAAGTAATGCCTCTAAGATGAAGGGAGGACAGTTTAGAGGGTATTTTTGTAGGTCTTGGCTGAGCCAAAAGTATTTTAAGATGTGAATTTTAGGGAAGGGGGAGTGCCCTTTTATAAGAGGTGTGAGGGGCACCTTAGGAAAAGCTAGAAATATTATTTATATTAAAATCATTTTCGGTTTTTAAGGGATCCAAAATCTATTATTTAAAGGATAATGTGGGGATGGGTCTAAAACCACTCAACCAATAGGTTTTAGACAGATTGGGTCACTATATTAACTCTACCTTTTAGATTTAACTCTTAGTTAAATAGTTTGACATTTATCATGTCTCTTTGTATTTTTATATTATATGGGTAATAAACTTACTATAAACTGCTAATTGAACCCCAAGTGGTTCATTAATGATATAACTATCATTATATAAGTCATTTGGCCGAACCATAGATTTTTAGGAATATTATATCAATTAACAATATAATATTTTTTTTAAAAAAACTACTTTATATCAATTTTGACACTATTTAATAATTGATTTTTTGTTAAAGTCTTAACAACTTTATTAATTAAAACTAAGTTCAGTTAATCAATCCTAACATGTAATATTAACCTATAAAATTATTTTATGGCACCAAAATTTTCAAATTAAATTTATTTTAAAATTTATAATACCATTTATTTTATTCTTTCATTAATAAGGAAAATAATGCATCATCATTGTGTCATAAATAAATTTAATTATTAAATGTCTAAAAGATATATGCTTATGTCATTTTTGTATTTACTTTAACTTAATTAATATAAAGTGTCATTATCACTTACAATTGGCTCCATGGGATCCCAATATCAACCCAAGGATGCATATGGTCGTAAATTTATCAGCCAATAGGGTTAGAACACATTTTAGGTCAATTTAATATTATTATAATATTATTTTGTTTACCCTTATTTACAGGATTTACTCTTTAACCATTGTAAATAAAATATTTACCGAAGTAATTATTCAAAATTTCTAAAAATAAAAGTTACCTATTTACACAATTTGGACCTCCTGATTCTAAATAAGGAATCCATTTTTCTAAATTCAAAACATAGAAGTGGAAAAAATTAATTTAAAATCAATTCCTGTTGTCAAAACAAAAAGTGTGTTTTTCAGAAATAATAACTATCAAAAGATTGATACTTGCTTATGTTCAGTTTAAATGTGAAATTACGTCCAATGACCAACATTGGATTAAATGGAAAAAACATAATCTAATTAAACTTAAATACCACTCAATAGTATAATTTATCACTATAAATTATTTTGATTAAAAAAGTTTCTTTTAATTAAAATTTAGTATTTTTCACTACTCATCAAAAATTGAAAGTTTTTAGAAAAAATACCAAAAATTCACCCTAATCTAATTTCGACATTCCGAATCCAAAAATGAAGACCATTTTGAAATTTATAAAATTTCTAAAAGTGGGTACTACTATTCATAACAGCTAGTTTGATTTGTTGTGGTGTATTAGAACTCAATGTTATGTACAACACACGCTATTGTATTATTCAAAGAGAAATGTGTCGTAGATGCTTGGCATGTTACATTCTCCCATCTTTCAAATAATTTCATCCTTGAAATTTCTAAAATATTACAGCATAAAAAGAATCGGGTGGTTCTTTATCATAAGTTCCTCGAGTTCCCACATTGCCTCTTCCATCTTATGGTTTCTCCATAGAACTTTTACCAGACGAGTTGTCCGGTTTCTCAGCACTTGTTCTCTTGTATCAAGAACCTTGAAAATCTCTTCGCAATAAGACAAATCGGGTTCCAGCTCTAATTCCTCATATGTGAGTACATGGATTGGTTCAGGCATGTTTTTTCTCAATAGTGATATGTGAATACATTGTGAACTTTGGAGAGACTTCGCGGCATTTCCAAACGGTAAGCTACATCCCCAATTCATTCTATAATTTCGAAAGTTCTGATGTACTTGGGACTCAATTTACCCTTCTTACCAAAATGTATAACACCCTTCTATGGAGAAACCATCAAGAAAAAATGATCTCCTACCTAAAATTCCAAATATTTCTTTTGGTTATCAACATTGCTCTTCTGCCTACTTTGAGCTGCTTTGATATGGGTTTGGATTACCTTCACCTTTTGAATAGTTTCCTCAACAAGTTTTTGGCCTATGTTTTTTCTTTCACCAACATCATCCCAATAGGTTGGTGTGTGAAATCTCTTTCCATATAACTCTTCATATGGTGCCATATGAATACTTTAATGGAATCTATTATTATAGGAAAATTCTACCAGAGGTAAATATTGATCCCACATACCTTGAAAGTTAAGTGATCATGATCTCAACATGCCTTCTAAGGTTTTACTAGTCTGTTCTGATTGTCCATCAGTTTGGGGGTGGTAGGTAGTTCTCAAATAAAGTTTGGTATCCAGGGATTTCTGAATAATTTTCCTGAATATTGATGTAAAATGAGGATCACGATCAAAAACAATAAATAGTGGTACTCCATGAAGTCTTACAACTTCATTAATATATAGTATTTCTAATAATTCAAGTGGTAAATCTTCTCTTATAGCAAGAAAATGTGCTGACTTGGTAATACGATCAACAATGAACCATATTTCATTGTTCCTTCTAGGAGTCTTTGGTAGTCCCATGAAAAATTACATTGTAATATTATCCCATTTCCACTCAGGTATGGGAAGAAGTTGCAAGACTCCTCTAGGTTGTTTCCTTCCAACTTTCAGTTGTTGACAAACTATACATCTTCACACAAAATTAGTAATCTCCCTATTCATGTTGTCCCAAAAAAATTTCCTTTAAATCTCTATAAATTTTGGTGCTCCCATGGTGTATAGAGAAATTTGAGCTATGAGTATCATCCAACAATTCTCTTTTTAGATCAGGTATATCGGGAACACAAAGACTCTTCCCAAATTTCAAAATTCTATCTTCATACACAAATTCACTCAATATCCCATCATTCACAGCTTTAATCTTCTTTTGAAACTCTTCATCGTTATTCTGAGAACTCTTTATCCTTTCTAGTAAATATGGTTAGGAAACTATTTGAAAAAGTATTGATGTTTCACCTTCCATGGTGATTCCCATATCCATCTTTACTAGATCCATGTATATAGGACCCTTTTCAACTCTCATCTTGTTCAAAACTCCATGATCCTTTCTAATCAAAGCATTTTCCACCTTATTTTCCTTCCCTGGGTGGTAGTGTATAGTGAAATTATAATATTTGAGTAGTTAAATCCATCTCCTTTGCCTCATGTTGAGTTCTTTCTGTGAGAAAATATACTTCAAACTCTTGTGATCAGTATATATCTCACATTTTTTCACCAGAGAGATAGTGTCTCCAAATCTTCAAAGCAAAGATTACAGCTTCTAACTTAAGATAATGAGTATGATAGTTTTGCTCATGAATTTTTAGCTATCGAGATTCATAGTCAATAACCATATCATTCTGCATAAGGACAAAACCAAGTCCTTTCTTTGAAGCATCACTTTAAATAAAAAAACTCATTATTCCACGATGGTAGAGTCAATATAAGAGCATTGACTAATATTCTCTTCAGTTCTTCAAAAAATTCTTCACACTCTTTTTTCCAAACAAATTTAACCCCTATTCATGTGATCTTTGTTAATGGGTTAGCCAACCGGGCAAAATTCTGGACGAAACGTCGATAATAACCTGTTAAACCAATAAAACTATGTACCTCGGTTATACTCGTTGGTGCTGGTCATTATTAGATTTCCATGGTATTAGAAGGATCAAAAGACATTCCATCCTTACAGACAATATGGCCAAGAAAATAAATTTCCTAAATCCAGAATTCACACTTGCTAAACTTCCCATATAATTCATGTCTTCTAAGAATCTTCAGGATAATGTGCAAGTTATTTTCATGATCTTCGTATATTTTGGTGTATACCAAGATATCATCAATAAATACCACTACAAAGACATTAGGATATTCCTTGAAATCACTATTCATTAGATCCATGAAGATAGGGTGTGAATTAGTCAATCCAAAAGGCATTACTGTAAACTCCTAATGCCCATACCTGGTTTAAAATAATATTTTCAGAATGCCTTCCTTATTCACACACAACTGGTGATATCCAGATCGAAGTTCAATCTTTGAAAAGTATTGAGCTCCATGAATTTGGTCGAATAAATCATCATTGTGATGTAGGGGATACTTTTTATTTATTTTTATAGCATTGATCTCCCTGTATTCAATGCACAACCTCATAGATCTGTCTTTCTTCTTAACAAAAAGGATATGGGATCCCCATGGAGAAAAACTAGGGAGAATAAATCCCTTATTACTCAATTACTCTAGTTGTTTCTTTAGTTCCACTAATTCCATAGTGTCCATTCTATAAGGTGACTTCTACATGGGCCTTGAACTAGGAATTAAATCAATAGAAAACTCAATTTCTCATTCTGGAGAATGTCCAGGTAAATCCTTTGGAAATATATCAATATACGCGTTCACAATAGGTACATCCTCTATTTGAACATTCTTTTCCTCAACCACAGTTTTTTCATTATCTTCCTCCCCAATAATTGAATTTAGTTGAGCTACTGGGGGTGGATCTAGATAAGAATTAGGTGGTGACTATTCTGCTCTAAAGATAATGTGTTTTTTATCATTATCATCAAAAATAGTAACCTCATTCTTCTTACAAAAAAAAATTTACATCATGGTCTGAAATCCAATCCATACCGAGGATTATATTAAATTCAATCATGGGGATGACGATGAGATCAGAAGATAAAGAACATTTATATTCCATAATGGGAACTGATTCCCAAAACTTTGTAGCAATGATACTTCCCATAGGAGTTTTGACTTACAACCCCTTGTTAAATAAAATTGGAAATATCTAATTTTCTTAGAAAAGTGGGAAGATATGAAACAATTTGATGATTCATAATCAAATAAATCATTGGTTAAACTTGAGGAAACCATTAAATTACCTGCCACCACATCTTTCGGGGCTTCAACCTTAGCAGTAGTGATCGCATAAGCTTGGTCTTGATCCCTTGCTATTTTTTGAGGTAACTTTCCCTGGCGCTTAGGAAATTCATTTTCATAATGTCCCATATCTCTGAAATTGTATCATTGAACATTAGTAGCATATTTATTTCCCTTACAATCACCACCAAGATGGCCTTTCTATCCACATTTATAGTATACTCCATTTCCTTTTAGACAGGAACCAGGGTGCTTCCTTCCACAATTATCATAGGGTGGAAATTCAATTCTTCCCTTCTTCCTGGTTTCCTTATTTCCATTCCCATAGTGTTCGTCATATCTCTTCTTATCTTGCTTTTCTTTAAGTTCATATGACTTAGAGAATTCCTTTTCTATCTTGATAGCATAGGATACAATATCTTTGTATGATGAGAAGGATTTTGATACTAACGCTCGATGGAGAAATGGTTTTAACCCATAAAAGAAATGGTAAATCTTACTTCTTGGGTTACATATATAATCTGCAGCATGCCTCACTAACCTTGTAAAGTTAGCTTCATACTTTGCGACATTATCATCCTCCTTGTTCCTCAGACTCAGAAATTGTCTTTCCATATCTGCTCAATGGTAAGGGGGGAAGTATTTTTCTAAGAAAATTTCTTTAAACTCCCTCCATTAAATATTTAATACTTAATCATCTTCCTTTGTGTTTTGAATCAATGACCACCATTGATCAGCATCTCCAGGGAGGCAGTAAACTTCCATGAAAACATTTTCCCTTTCACTGCTCCCTAAAGCGTGGAATATTTTTTCTAAGGAATTTATCCATTTCTTAGCTACTAATGGATGTATACCCTCATTGAATGTTGGTTGTTGTTGCCTAATGATGCGGTCTAACATTGATCTTCTGCGTTGTGGATCAGGGTTCTCCATACGGGTAAGGTTATTATTCATAACCTATGTGATTTGTCCTAGTATGGTGATAAGTTGATCAGAACCAGTTGTACTACCAGCTCCACTATAATTATCTTGAGCAGGAGGGAAATCCCTGGATGGAGTTCGTTCAATGATATAGTTTCCATTCCTTCCACTAGGCACCATTTCTAAACAATTACATACATTAGATTAGTTTATGAATCGCAATACATAAATCCAAACTTGTAAAACACTTACCATAAATTGAATAGTTTGTGGATATAATCCATAATCATAAAAATGTTTTCTTTGAGGAAGTATATACTCATAAACCCTTTATAATGGTTTGTAAATAAAATAAGAATTATCCTAAGCATATCCCCCAGGAGTGTCGTAACCAAGAGTGCATAAACGCCCATTGTTGTGCACCAGTTCCCATTTGAGTCTAGCTCAAAGTGGTGTTTTCAGGTTTTACCCCTAGGTACATCTGTGCCAGAGCCACCTCTACCTGCTCGTATCTAGATAGGGATGTATTGTTTTGAAAACTCACAAAATCTATACATTACCAAAATTCTAGGAATTTCTTCTATACTAATCCTCAAAGTCAATCTTAGGGTAATGTGCTCTAATCAGAGTTTATCTAAATATAGTTTTCAAGGTTTGTACTAAACTTCCTCTGATACCAACTGTAATGCCCCAACCCTAGTTACCCAGAGTCAGTGCATTATTACATAACACTGGCATGATCACAAGTAAATCATGTCTCAAAATAATGATCAATTTAGTATTATTGGAAACAAGATTCATATATAAGTTCAACATTACAACTTGAAAATAAATACAACAAGAAATTATTCCATTAGAAACATCTGATCCTCGTTGATTATGCATGAAATTCACTCATAACTAACTTCTTCATATCCTAGGAAAATGAAACATAAGAAATGGGTGATCTCAAACGCTCAGTAGGGGTAATCAAATACAGCGAAAGATAACATAAATATTAAGCAAGGTGAATAATTGAAACCACATGACTTTACCAATAATAAACATAAATACTTTTATGGCAGGAATATGAGATGAATAAATAATGCTATAATAAAACATAATCATGGTTATTCTACTAGTCGAATGACCACATGAACCATCAATATTATTTTCATAATAAGGGAATGTATAATGTCGGACATTATGAAACATTTTGTCAAGGCCTCAGCCAAGACGTCTAAAAATGATTAAGGACTCGTCCAAAACCATATATCAAATTGGAAAAGGCCTCATCCAATTCCATGTCTAGTTGTCTCATGGGACCTACCGATGCATCGTGGAGCTATAGCGGGCTCCACCCGTCACTTACTAAGTCCAATACATTCCTCATATGAAAAGGTTGAAATATAACATAAACATTCGTATTAAAACTACCATATGAAATGTCAATACTTTAACCATAAATCATGAATGGTATAAAAATAGCACATCTATATTCAAACATATCACAAAACCTTCAATACAATATGGATGTTTTGTATCCTAATAAATCAACTTCAAATAAACATAAAATCCATCAAAGGATGTTGACACAGATGTAATCAAAACATTTTTTAGAGAAATATCTCTTTCTATTTTGAAATCATTTAAGAGTCACATAATTGTAATGAAAACATTTATTTTGAAATTATTATTATAATCTTGTAAGGGAATCTTGGACGATGTTATAACGGCGGAAAATAGTTGCACCTACCATATAAGTTAAAAAAACATTCTTATCTTAATTTTGTCAAAAAGGTCATAAAGTACCTTGTTTGGAAAATGAAGAAATGATTCATTTCAAAACATATAAGGTTAAATAAGGTTATACTTTACATTACCCCTTTATCTAGTAAAAAATGTTTTAAAATACATTTTTAATAAACATGGTTGTGGATGATAAAGAGGTCCCATTAGATACTTACGTAAAAACAACCTCGGATAATAAAGAAATTGTAGAATTAACCCTTACCTTTTACTTTCCCTTGGTTGAGGGTAGTTTAAACTCCTATATAATGGTGAAATAATTATTATTAAATTATAAAATAATCATATACATTAATATGATATCATATATGATCTTTTAATATTGCTTTGTTAATAATATCTTAGTATTATTGTCCTTTTGGGTGTTAACTGATTTGTTTTCCTTTAAATTATTTGTTACATAATTAATGTTTTTAATGTATAGGATGTATCTTATTCAAATTCAGAATGATATTGAGTCTTTAAAAATTATTTTTAATAATCTAATGAAAATTAGTCTTGAATGGATACGATGGGGAACGAATCTCATCGCGTTCGTGGAGACGGTAATTTGTACGTACGCACGAGCGACAATATCATTATTTTGATATTAAAACAATATATAATTGGATTTTATATCATATATACAGAATCATTATCATGTTATATTTATTATTTAGATCAATTACACATCATTATTATACCCATCCAAATAATAATGTATTGAATAACAATTACACCACGACATGGAGAAGGTAAGTCGTACGTACGCACGTGTGATGGCATGTCATTCAAAAGATGGATTGAATAATGAATATGGTTGTACCATATTTATAATAACATCAATGTATATATAAGATACTGGAGTTATTATTTTATAATGGAAACAAAAAAGAAAGAGGAAGTGGAAGAAGAAAGAAACTTGAAATAGGTGATGAAATATTTACCTCTTCTTCGGGTTCTTCCTTTTGATTTGATAAAAAGGGGTCCTTAGGTTGACTTTATGACTAAATTAATTCCTTTATTATGAATGGAGGACAGTTGAGATGGTATTTGGGCAGGGTTTGGCCGATCCAAAAGGCTTTAAAGGTGTTAATTTGAGGGAAGGGGAGTGCGGTTTTATAAGAGGGGTGAGGGGCACCTTAGGAAAAGCTAGAAATGTTATTTATAATAAAATAATTTTCAGTTTATAATGGCTCCAAAATAGATTATTTAAAGTATAAGGTGGGTATGGCTCTAAAAACACTCAACCAATAGGTTTTAGACATGTTTGGGTCACTATATTAACTTTATCTTTTAGATTTAACTCTTAGTTAAATAGTTTGACATTTACCATGTCTCTTTGTATTTTTATATTATATGGTTAATAAACTTATGATAAACTGCCAAGTAAAACCCAAGTAATTAATTAATGATATACCTATCATTATATATGTAATTTTTCCAAACATTAGATTTTTAAGAATATTAAATCAATTAATAATATAATATTTGTTTTAAAAATCTACTTTATGTCAATTTTAACACTGTTTAATAATTGATTATTTGTTAAATTCCTAACAACTTTATTAATTCATAATAAATTTATTTCATCAATCCTAACATGTAATATTAACCTAGAAAATTCTTTTATGGCATTAAAACTTTCAAATTATATTTATTTTAACATTTATAATACCATTTATTTGATTCTTTCATTAATAAGGAAAATGTTGCATCATCATTGTGTCATAAATGAATTTAATAATTAAATGTATAAAAATTATAAATAAAATACCATTATGTATGAAATATTTTTATCTTTATAATTAATATTTATAGTAGAAGAGATAACATACATAACCCTATGTAAAAAAATTTTACTAAAAGATATATGCTTATGTCATTTTTGAATTTACTTTAACTTAATTAATATAAAGTGTCATTATCACTTACAAGTGGCTGCATGGGGACCCAAAATTGACCCAAGGATGCCCATTGTCGGACATGTATCATCCAATATGGTTAAAACATGTGTTAGGGTAATTTAATATTATTATATTATTATTATTATTACCCTTATTTATCGGATTTACCCTTTAACCATGGTAAATAAAATATTTATCGAAGTAATTATTCAAAATGTATAAAAATAAAACTTAACTATTTACACAATTTGTACCTCCTGATTCTAAGTATGGAATCCATTTTTCTAAATTCAAAACATAGAAGTGGAAGAAATTAATTTAAAATTTATTCCCGTTGTCAAAACAAAAAGAATGTTTTTAAGAAAAATAACTATCAAAAGATTGATACTAGCTTATGTCCAATTTAAATGTGCAATTACATCCAATGACCAACATTGGATTAAATGGTAAAAATATAATCTAATTATACTTAAAAACCACTAATATTATAATTTATCACTATAAATTCTTTTGATTAATAAATTTGTTTTTAATTAAAATTTAGTATTTTGAATATTCATCAAAAATTGAAAGTGTTCAGAAATCCAAAAATGAAGTCCATTTTAAAAGATAAAATTTATAAAATTTCCAAAAGTGGGTATTACTATTCATAAAGTCTAGTTTGATTGGTTGTGGTGTGTTAGAACTCGAATTTGGGTACAACACACGCTATTGTATTATTCAAAGAGAAGCGTACCATGGAAGCTTAGGGTGTTACACCATCATTCCCTTCACCCCCACACTTAAACTTTAAAATATCATAAAAATGAAATTGTGGTAGTAATGTATAAAAATGGATTAAAATATGACTCATCCCTATAAATGTAATCCATGGTCTCTATGGGCTAAAGAATTATTTATGATAAGGTGGCCTTTTAAGTATAATTGATTTTTCAAAAGATTTATCAATAATTTTTACTGTGTTTTATCACATCCATAGCTTTGATATGTTCTAATTCATGTTTTTATAGGTGACATTACCCAATATCAATCAATAAATATTATCAAGAAAAAATAGGAATACATTGTGTAGAAATCCTCTCGATGATGAGAACTATGATATTGGACAATCAATTAAGGCATGATTTATAATAAAAAATCAATTCCCATAAATTTTAGAAATTCAAAACCTGAAAATTTATTTGGAAATTTCATTACATGAATCAAAATATTCAAACACATCATGAGTCCTCATTTCAATATTCATGCTTCATTTTCATTATCTAATTATCAATTGTAATCACTCATTTTCATAAATATTGAAATCTAAAACATGGAATCATGAGATTCCTATAAAGATCATGTCTCATAGATAATTAAAGTAAAGCAGAATTAAAGTGTGGGAATGAAATTTCCAATTTAATGCTCAATTTAGAATCTCAGACAACAATGTGAGGAGTTTAAAAGATAAAAATTAAAAGTGAACTCTCTTTTGAAATAAATCTTAGTACTATTTTCTCCTTCACTTTTTTGGAATTTCCTTGTTCCATCATGAACCTAAACAAATAAAATTACACAACTAAGAACAAGGATAATTTCATTTAAGATCAAAAATATAAGAGGGAGTGGGACACATTTTGGACTAATCCTAAAAATGAAAATTAAATCAAAATTCCTATAATGAATATAAAGATAAATCTTAGTATGATCCCCCACGTGGGCCCAAGCCTCTTTTACTACCTCCAAAGGGCAGTACCGTCTTTTATCCATAATCTATCTGTGGGTGGATTTTCTAGGATTTTAACCACCAAATGTTGTTCCTTCCATATTGGACTTCATCTTCTCTATTGGGAAGGACTCCATGGATAGAGTACACCAGATTTTTTCCTTCTACAATGTTGTACAACTTTCATGGTAGGGGTAGGATGTATAATGGAACCACCTCCTCTTTGGTTGCTACTTATTGAACCTTATATTTACTATCCATGGGTTATCAAGATGTTGTAAATTAAAATAATAATCAATGGGAAATTAAAAATTTAAATTTTATGTATTAATTTCAAAATCATCCATTTTAATTTAGGAAACATGTGTCTCTTGTCCTTTAGGAAAATCCACATGGATCTCTTCTTGTACACCCTCTAGTAAATATTCAATTTCTTTATGGTGCTCTAGGTCTTTCTAAATAGGTGCTATTTATTCATCCTCTTTATCCTCCAATTAATAATAAGAGTTATCCCATTATGAATAATCAAAATAGTTAGGCGTAATACTCAAATTAGATTCAAAAAAAATAAGTGATTTTGAGTTTAAGAATGTATCATCTCGCTGAGGTGGTTTGGATTAAATCTCTTTATCATTGGAAAGTGACTCTTATAGGTGACTATCACTGGATGGACGTAAGTAGTCAGGATCCTCTACCTCAAGCTTGGCCTCAACTTCTTGGATTTCATCAGTGAAATCAGAAAAGGCCAGTGGCACTTCCTTCTTAGACTTGAATTTTTTCAAGTTAATTCTTAGTTGATCAATCAATCTCATCAAATCATGAAGTGAGATCCATGTATCTTTTCCTCTTTGGATATATTTGAAAATTATAATTAGAACAAAAACCATTCATTAGAGGGGCTCCTCAATGTAGTTTTTTATTCTTCCTCCACCTGTGAGTCATTGTTCCATGTATAGCAGGAATGATCACTTGAAAACATCACAGAAGAATAAATTTTTTAATGGGTTTTTTTAAGTAATTAAAATATGTATAAAATGTAAAAATAGAAAAATAAAATAAAATAATGATTATATCCCTAGAAACGTTTCCAGTTTTGGCACATTCCTATCGTAGGGCGTGGCACATTCTTGATTGGGGTTATCTCACTCACTTAATCTAATTCACCAAAAATATTTCATTTTGTTTATTTTTATATTATATAATAAGGTAATATAATTTAAATAAGATAAAATAGAAAACTAACCTACAAATAAAAACATATAATTAGTGTAAAAAGAGATTGGCCATTATGGATTAGTTTCTGGGTTCCATCATTCTCCTTGACGGTGTTTAAATTAAGTATGATAATTAAATTATAAGATATTATTCATGAATTACTATTATTTTATTTAGTGTTGTGAAATCTCCAATTTTTTTATCATTCTTAATTTCACTTCCTAATATAATCTAGTTTAATTTTACACCTCGATTAGGAATGTGACATCTTTCATGACCTGGCTCCATCGTATGCCATTTCATCTACTGAATATATCAACTCTATCATATAAAGAGTTTGTATCTAAAATATAGGAGGGAAATATTTAATAAAATTATATAAATGATTTTGAGATTATTTTCATGGTGGATTATCACAACTCTCATGAAAATCACTCTTTATTATCACAAAAATAATAAAACATATGAATTTAAGCGCATAATAAATGAAATTGCCACATACCTCACTAATGCCAAGCCTCAGGTTAGAACAACATTTTTAGGTAATGAGGTCACAATGGAATGATAAATAAATATACAATGATATTAGGGTTGTAATAGAAGGAGATATGGAATAAGAAAGGAGAAAACATTAATTAAAAAGATGCATGTGTTACATGAGAAGATAAAACTAAATTGGAAAAAAATATTGACAAATCCTAAAGCTTGGGTGTTATCCAGGATTCCCTCTCTAACCGTTATTCTTTTAATTCCACCATTGGATTCTTATTTATAGTCATTAAATTTTCTTTGGCATGTCATAATAGTCAATTAATGACTTAGTAGTCATAATGGGTCTTCAACAGTTGAAATTTCTGTTACAGAATCTATCTTTATAATGTTTGTACGTGTAACACCCATAACATGGTCAAATTTGGGATATTTTTCTTTAATATTTTTGTTCAATAATGTATCATGTGTTCATCCTCACAATTTTATAATCATTTTCCATCGTACAAAGGATATATGAAATAAATACTGAGATTTAATTTTTCTGGCCAATAATTCAAGAAATCATTATCAAATGTATAACATATAATGGCCCTCTTAATGAGTGAAAAACTCCATAAAAATAATTTTATAAGCACTTATTTGTGTCATATTTCACATACATTTGGAATAAACTCAATTATAGTGTTTATCTTGACTTATTCTTTTGTTATAGAGGTGGGGTCCATGCTATCTTCCCGAACAATTTTCCAAATTGGTTTATTTTTTAGGACCTCATATTTTTTTAATCCTCTATTGGTCCTCAAGAAAATGTTGAAGAAAATAAATCAAGGAATCATAATAAAATAATTCAAATTGGATTAATATTTTAAATGTTATGGAGAAAATGAACTTTTGATAAAAATTATTGAACATTCTAGAATTATCCAATTTTTACATTTTAACCCAAAACACACCATAAATTCAAAAAACATAATCACAAATTGATAAATTAGGAGGATTAAAATGATTTAAATACTTATAAAAATAAGGAAAATATTAGTTATATCAAAATTATTGTAGTTGATCAGAAAAATATATGATTTGCGTTAGAGGATGCCATTTCCTGATAGTGATCTCAATAAGATCTCGACAATTAATGTAATGATGCATTGAAACATAATTATTCTTCATAAAGAGAATAGGTTCACCCCATTTTGAATCACTAGGGACTATAAATCCATTATCAAGATCCTCCAAGAGTCTCATATTAACTCATAAAACTCAATTAGGAAAATTCAATATGGAATCCCAAAAGTAGTTGGATCACCATCTATGAGTAATATTGAGTACTCAACTTCCCATCATACAAAAATAATACATAATTACACAATAAATATATCAAAAACTCATGAAAAATAGTATTTAATTCAATTTTTCGGTTTCTCCCTATCTATTAAAGACTAATAGCCTTCATGGATGGGAATTTAAACCCACATTGTATAATTAATATCCACTGTATGGTTTTTCCCATCCTCACACTCAAAAATGTGAATGGGTTCATTTAGAAAATGAAACATGAATTACCTTGTAAACTAATTTTGGATCCATTTAAATAAATCCATTCCATTCCTAGAATCACATAAAATTCAAATAATTTAAGAATCAAAATATTTACAAGAAGTAAATTCCCACAAACATCAATTAGATAGGAACTATGAACCTTTGATGTCACCATCACACCATTATGAGTTTTTATATATAATTCAATATTTAATAATTGACATTAAAATTCAATTCTCTTTGAAAATTCCTTAATATAAATAACTATTTTTTGAGACAAAATAAAATTATATATTATCTATTATAGAGTGGATGATATGTTTACTTTTAATGATTTCATTATTTTGAACCACATGGGTGTCAAGATCACATGATATTTCCCTTTGTCTTTGGGGTTAAGAGGATAATTACATTGATCATTAAAAAACAACACATTCTTGAATTTTTTGGAATAATTCATATACTTATTTCAAATGGGTCGTTCATAAGTTGACATTCTCTTCTCCTATATTGCATTAACTAGAACATTAATAACATTTCAAAATTAATGGGCTTTATGAACTGCCATTTCACATTGAAATCACATCCCAAATATATTTAGGAAATTCTTATGATGATTCTTCTGACATTTCTAACATGAAAATTGATGGATTATCATTCCACCACGTGATATATTCAATTTTTTATGATACTTGATATTTTGTTTATTTTTAAAACTATCATAACTATGGGACTAACTAATTTTAATTTCTACTTTGAGTGCTGGTAAAAACAATTATTAATAGCTAGAAAAGACTCTTATAGCCCATGTTATTTGAATAATTGGTTTTATGAAGAAAAAAAATTGATTAATTTCACATTAAGGATTTATTATTAATGAATTAGTGTACCTTGTAATCCTTGTGTAATTATATTTATAGCTACCAATAGATTAATCATATTTATTCTTGATAGAAATAAATTCATTCTCCATAAATGTATGTTGAATATGAGGGAAGTACATACTAATAATATCCTCATATATTCATCTTATTACATGGGGTTAATTTATTCCTCATGACTCATATTCTTAATAAGGTTCCACTATTAATATGATTCTCCCTCAAAATGATAAATACCCAGGACACACATTTCTTTTTTTGAGCACTATAGAATAGAAAATATCATCTCAATGGTGTTATTCCATTACTCAACTACTAGTGGATCATATAACCCACTAATAGACGATGGATGTTACATCATGAAGGATTTATCATATTTCTATTCCCTCTATTGATCATTTGAAATATCATCATGGTTTATGGATTGATAAATTTCTGTGAGAATAAAAATAAGGTTATATATCCTACTTCCCAAAACATTTGGTTTCTTATGTGGATATTCATTTAAGTTTCCATCACATTAAGAATTAATAGAGTTCCTTTAGTTTCCATCAATTTACTAAAACCAAGATTCATTATGTGAGAAATATTAATAATTGTGGGAAACCATATAATCACAGAAAAAAATTATATGATGTTTAGATCGTGAAAAATTATATTCAATATATGAAACCATAGGTTTATCCTAGGTTGAATGTGATCATCATCTATTGAAATACCATGAAATGGTTCATAAAGAAAAAGTTGGTTTACCAAAGCATATCCCAAGAGTGTGTCACTCTAGGTGTGTAGTAGTTCCCACTATACTATACAAGGTAATGATCATTTCAAGAAATATACACCTCTTTCACAGTTATTAACCCTAGTAAAATCTATACCATAACCACATCTTAATTTTTTATACAGAAAGGTATTTATTTATAGTTAAACCACATAATATCGTCCATTAAAAAGAATTATAATGATATCCTATACATAGGATTTTCCAAATGGTTATCTCAAAATATTATAATCCTAATCTCTAAGGATTGAATAACCATTCAATTGATACTAACTATAGAGACCCAGGATTTTCAAACATAAATATTACATCTTATATTTTGAATATTTATTACATTACACAAATGCATGTTTGAGTACCATAGTAGTTTAGTTTATCTGCAGGCTTGAAAAATAGTCATATTACTTCATTAATGATCTTCAACATCTCCCACAAATATTATCCCACATATTACTCCGATTAGTCATACCCTCCATTAACCTTTTTCATAACATGGGGAAGGAAGCGTAAGAAAGGGTGATCTCAAATACTAAGTAATGGTAAACTTAACAGTTATAAATCTATGATCATATGATAGAATAGTATAAAAATAAGGGAATGTAATTATGAATATAAAATACAAGGTTCATACCCAACATTTCATAGATCATAAATATGATTCATCGAATAAAAAAATATCATTTCAGAAAACATGGTCTGTAAGAGTGGAAAATCATCATAAATAAATCATGAATCGTAATATCAGTTTTTTAAAATGGTGATGCCTTGGTCAAAGGACCATTGAATTAAAATATATAAAGATAAAAAAAATACAAAAAACTGAAGGAAAGGTATTTATTAAAATCTTTTTATGTAATGGCATGAGATCAGTTGGAAGGATCTCCATCCACTTATTTTTGTTTTAAACTCCTTTATTGGAAAGACCATGTGACACCTAGTTCACCTCTCCATAAGCATGATTGATTATATGATTATTCTCTGAATGCTTTTGTAGGCAGATGATCCATCTAGTAGTACGGGTCCACATTAGGTGAACCACTCCATGTCGAAGGGCCTGCACGATGGTAGTTGATTCTCTTTCAATCCAAACATTATTCCATCATTTTTTCTTGATGATACCAATTAAAATAGTGTTTCAACAACAAAAATATAGAATCTATTTCATCTATTAACATTATGACATATTTTTAATATGAATAAAATTACAAAAATGTAACGGAGTCCTAAAATAATGTATTTGAAGAGCATATCCTCTCAAAAAAATTCACACATTCTGGGGGAAGTGACCCAGTGGGGTTAATTATGGTACATGAGTTTCCAAGGGTGTCTCAGGAGGCAAGGAAGTCCATTACCATATTAGCCTCTTTCCATGTGTGGGTAATATCCATGTGACTGGATAGTATATTTCTACATATACATATAATATTGGTGATATCCCAAGGTGTTGAGATATCCTCTGTGACGAACCCATTAAGAATAGAGGAATTTATTTCCACTCCAACTAGAAAGATATCGAGAGAGAGGCACAACTCTAGTACCAGGTTCATGGGTAAAGAATCATCAATTAGGGAATCACCATGTCCAATAGAAGCACCAAATTCAAATATGATAGATTCATCCAAGTTTCTAAACCCCCCCCCCCCCATCATGTTACAGTTGATATAGGACCCGTCAATATTTATTTTGAGAACACAAACAGGAAGAATATATTGAACCAATTTTCCTTGTGATGGAGATATATGAGTCTTGTTTCATGAAACCTTATGATGAATGAGCTGATTAAGGGAAGTGGAAGACACCCATTAGTTAATTAGAGGGGCCAATTCAACTACCATGGATCTGGCTCAAACACAAACTACCAGATTCAAACTTCGAGTCCCCTTATGTTGACTCTTTTAGTGAGCATTATAGATTATCTAGAATATAGTATCCATAAACATCACCCTCTCCCTAATCCCTTGGGTATTTTCATACATATTGTGAAACCATGTATATAGAAAATTTCTTCTAGAAAGCTCATGTTCGGATAGTCCACAAAAACTCCAAGACCGGGCCTCATAGTATATGTTGATTCCCATAGTGGACTAATCCCATATACATGTTTCCTTTCATAATATCATGAGATATAAATCATAAAATAATTAATTAGTGGTAGAAAATGTACCCACCCTTCACCCATTGAAACCCAAACTTATGAGTTCTATAATATCATAAAACATTCATAATATCTTCAAATCAAAACCCATATAATGAAAGAAAGATTCATAATAATTTCATCAATTCACTATAACATATACCATAAAAAATAAATGGGTTTAAAAATACTTGATCATTATAAAGATTAACCATATAGAGAAATAATAAGCTCGGTGTCACTAAGTTTTATAATTAAAAAATCATACGCATCCCCAAAGGTTGTTTTCATTGATAAATATAAATACTATAAAATATTATTGATGAAAATAATCTCTCCATTTTACTATCACTTAAAAAAATAGATATTCCAAAAATAATACATAAATCATTTTATTTGAAAAAAACTAAAATATCTTTTAAATGATGCTTCAAAATAATGAATGTATATAACATCATAAAATTCTATTCATGTCGTTTTAGTTAAAACAATGATTCCTTTCATGTTTTGGGTAAAATTCAAAAGAGTATCATTCAGGAAATGAAAGTAAATTTACATTTAGATCAGTTTGTATAAAAATTGAAACATGGGTAAAAATTCCTTCAAGGACTCGATGATTAGTAGTATGAAATTTCCTTATCACATTTTTAGTTAACATAGATAAATAATAAAATATTATTCGATCGAATAGATAAATAAAATATATTTTTACATTAAAATGTATTTTTGATATCTTGAGATCATAAATATATGAAAATTAAAAAAATTATTTATTCTCAAGAAATAAAAAAATAAGTATAAAATTCATTAGTTTCTTAAGATGTAGATCATAAAATTTCATTATAATATTCATAATTGAGGATAATCCCAATAAAAATGAAACTATAAAAAAACCCTTACCCCTTTGATAATATTTGAATCATAAACCCCATGAAAGTAATATCCTAAAATGGATACATAAATCAATATAAATTCAATGATAATAATCACAATATTCATTCATGGTAAGTATACACACCACCTAAAAATAAAAATAGGGGAATAAGTTATGTATCTCGTAGATGTATAAAAAGTGAGATCAAAATACCTTAACTCAAGTTTGTATTACCTCGAATGCACTATATCCTCCTGCGTAATAAATATAAATTTATTATAAATAAATTAATGAATAATTAAAATAAATAACATATAATATATGATCCAATTTTAAATTTTCAATAGTATTTTAATATTTATTATTTATTAAAATCATTATTTATAGGTGTTAACTATTTTATTCTTCATTAGAACTTTTCTTTGGTAGTTCTGGTTATTATACATTGATCATAGTTACATCATCTCCAAAATTTTAATCTGGTTATTATTAGTATATATATATATTAATTATGTACTTATTTAGTGTCACTCATAAAATTTAAACTCAATATAATGAAATAGATGGTTCATGGAGATGTTTGATCATACATACACATGAACATTGTTTTCATTATACAATAGATGGAATGAATGAATGGTAAATAATAAATCATATCTCAAAAAAATATGATTTAATATATATCACATATGTTCATTACATAATCCTTATTGCCAACCACTTAAAATGTAAGTGAAAATAGAATCACATCACTTTGTGAGGTGGTAGTCTGCCCTAAACATGATCGACATTATCGTATCTCCCATAGAATGGAACATAAAAATGTATATGATATATTATAAACACATAAGTATAATTATTAAAAATTATTTTATATAAAATTATATCTTTTATCATACTCAACCGTGAGATTTATTTATGGAAAATGATATATATATTATTTGTGAGGCAGTAGTCTGCTATGCAGAGGAGCACTGTTATCATTTCACATTTAAGGGAAAGGGAGATAGATATATGTTATGATGTTAAAATAATAAAATATTAGTAAATTTAATATAATTATGTTATTATATTGGAATCGTTTCATAATATTTTATGGAGGTGCAAGAATAAATAAAATGGAAATTCATGTTAATGAATGTTGCCTCTTATCCAGGTAATCTCATTAGGTTAGCATGAAAAACCCATCCTAGGAGAAATTTATAATAAAAAAGGGCCTCTATGGTATTAGGAGGGTAGTATGGAATTGGATATTTCATTTCTTGTATGATCCAAATGGTTTTTATGTTTTAGGATGAGATGAGAGGGGGTTTCATTTTATTTTTGGGGAGAGTGGACATAAATGGAATTTATGAAAAGAAAAAGGTGTACGACTTATTTTCTCATGAAAAAAGGCTCCAAAATATATCATTATAGATCCTAGAAGATATAAGGTAAAATTAATGACAAAATAATAGGAATTGGAAAATATTAAAGAATTTTTTTTCCTTTTAATTTAATTTTAACCCCATAATAAACTTGTTTTTACCATAACCATGGTAATTATTTTACTTATTTTAAATATTCATTATGGTCAAAATTGAGATGACATTATTAGATAAATTTAATTATTAAGATTCCAAATATGTAATATTTTTTTCTAAATTCCATTTATATAAGTGGAAAATTTTAAATTAAAATTAAACTCACTAATGTGATGAAATCATAGTTTTCTAAAGAGACTTTTTTCATATGTATAATATATTTTAACATCAAAATTCAAGATAAAATTTATTCCAATTATATAAATTCAATTTTTAAATATATAATTGATTTTTATTTTACTTTTAGAACCATATTAAAACAATTTTTTCATTTTTAAATTCTATAAATGAAATGAAAATTCTCAATAAAAACAAGTTATTTTCATTATTTATTAAAAAATTTATATTTTTAGAAACTTCTCAAAAAATCACTCTATGATGAATTCCACGTGATTATTTAAAAAATAATTTTTAATTTTTAAAATTCATTTTTAAATGGTTATAAAAAAATAATTTATGTTTACAAAATATAAAGAAACACTTTTTTTAGAAAAATAACATTTTTCAAAAAAAATATATTTATTTTCAATTAGTTTCTAATATTATTTCTAATATGTCACTAACAAGCGATTTAATTTTATAAATTTATAAGACATAAATTTTCATAATTATGTTAAAACAACTCATAACCACTAATCTAATGGCTAGGTGATAATTGTAATATTAAAAATTATAAATTTAATAGTATATCATGGAAAGTTAAAAATCAGTGTTGTATAAAACATATGCTACCAAAGAAATTAAATTTATTTGAAAAAAATATATATTTCATAAAATTCAGGTGTGTCATAGTTCCATAAGTTTTATACATTTCATCGGGTTATTAAATAGTTTTTTGGAATATCCCAAAGTTTTTATAGTGGAAAATGGATCCCATATCACAAGAAAAAAACCATAGAAATAAGTAGTTAACATAGCCTATTGGTTTTGAAGGAATCTTTAAAATGTTTTAAAAATTCAAAATATTTTTTGTTAGTTACTCGTATTATGAATGTTTCATAGATGTTACAATTTTTGGATGGGGATGAATTATCCTTATACTAAATTTTATTGGTAATAATAAAATGATAAATGAGGAGAATAATCTCTCTAAATTGAAATTTTACAAGATGAAGTTGAACTAGCATTCCCCAAAATATCATTGTGTAGAACATGAAGCATATCCATATAAATATTTTTTTTTGAAAATTTGGGGTAGATATGAGAATTAAACCATATAGAATTATAATATAAATGGGAAGATAAATAAAAAACTAAATATGGATCAAAAAACATTTGTATTTTATTGAATGTTGGAGAGTGTCCATAATTCATTCTAAATCATTAAATTTTATTAAATAATTTTAAGTAAAATTATGTGTATGATTTATGGAAGTATTTTACAAAAAATTCCATTGGAGAAGGATATTGTAACTATGTGGTTATGTGTTTGATCTTTTGATAAAAAATATTTAATATATTTAAAGAAAATAATTTTTTATATTGGAATTAAAGATAATGGTTTGTAATGGAGTATTATGCCCACTATTGGGGCTATATTTGGGTATTTATTGAAGATCATGAAATAGAAGACATGATATTCAAAACATGATTTTTCACAATTCATGTGGTTATTAATGATGTAAATGTTTTTAGGAGTAGGAGAAGAATGTTTCACTATGAGAATGTGTGTTAGATATTTCGACAATAAGTATTAAAATAATTAATAGGAAATTATATTTTTTAATTAATTAGAATGGTTTTTTATTATGATTTTCAACCAATAAAGTGGCTATAATTTGTTTTTTGTAAATAAATATCAATGAACGATATTAAATGTGTACCATGATTATTCAGGCTTCATGTGATTGTTAATTAATTCTGAGCTTGTAGGATAGAAATTGGAAATTTCTAATAGAGGATCTGTTATAAAATAGAGTATCATGATATAGGTTATCTAATCACACAATAGAGGATGTACACTAAAAATTAACAAGGTCTTGATGCACTGTGTGTACGTAAGTTTTTAATTTGTTACATAATATATTTTAGTCTACAAAAATATTGTAAATATCTAGATCTTCCCATTTTATATTATCTATATTTATGTTTCTTCTCTAAGATATTTTTTTATTTTCATAAGTTATATAAATTATGATTTTTTTCAAAATTGTTGGAGTTACCTCCAAATGATTCCTAAGAGTCATTCACATCATAATATCTATTATTTCAACTTGAATGAAATATATAAGTTTATTTCAATCCATTAGAATTATAGTCATGTATTGAGTAAATGGTATGCTAGAGACTATGATAAATATGTAATGATTTATAATTTTTCTTAGGAGGAGGACAATAAATATTTCACTATGAAATGTATCTCTATGTTGTGATCTTTAAAAAGAAAAGGTGAAATATGTTTTGGTGTATGTTTTATGATAAAAAGATGCATATTTTAATCATAGTGGTACTACTAATTTGGAGGTGATAAAAATATGGAAGAGGCCCTCATAATAATTTATTTGGGGTTCAAAAATATTGGGGTATACCCATGCTGTGGCTCATAAAGCATTCCATGTTTTCCAAGAATCGTATCCCATGAATAATAGGTTCTACACTATTTATCTCTAAATTATGAGTTTATTCAATTATAGAGAAGTTCATGTAAGGGTTGGATTGAATAATAATACAAATTGGATATATACATTATGATATTTAGAGATTTTTTATAAGGGATATACTATTATATATTATTGATTATGGAGTTGACAATGCATAATTCTTGAATAGAGGATAACATTCCAGGATTAGGCTAGTGTCAAGCCATGTTTTACTACAACAATATGCATCATTCCATGACATAGTGAACTCATTGTTTTCTGTAATATTTTGTTCAAGTTAAAAATGTGGATTTGGAATGATATTTCAATAGGTTGACTCAATTTTATTTACACATAATAACTATATCAATGTCATTAGTTCACATGGAATGATCTTATTGGATTAGAAGATGATGAATAATTAATCCCGATAAGAAAGTCTAGGTTTTTATTTAAAGAAGAATGTATAATCTACTTATAGTAGTTCTGGAAAATGTAATGGATATAAATATTGAATACTTGGATTAAAAGGTAAGAGAGGTGATGGAAAATAATAGAATATTTTGTATTTAATTTGAGAAAAAGAATAAGCAATATGATATCTATAGAATATATATACTAATCATATTTGGTTTGGTTCAAGGAAGAAGTATCGAATAGTGAAATAATTACATTTCTATATTCAACTGTTGATGAAGTGAAACAAGATAACCTTAGTATAAAATTTTCTTCATCCAGAGGATGGAGTATCAATGTGGTAATTATGGGGAATAAAAAGAGTAAATCTTTTCCAAAATAAGAAAATATTATCTATCTTTGAAGGAGAAGACAAAATCAAATGTGGAATTCAGATGGGTATCTATCTGTACATGAAGATGAAAATTATCAATATTTATATAATGATCATAAAGGTACCCTCATATATATTTATTGATTAATCCTTCCATAAAAAAATTCATAAAGTAGAAGAAGAAGTATTGTTAGTTGGATTTATAATGTTTCTTTCTCTAATTGTTTAAGGTTGGTACACCTTAGAATGGATTTGATATTACCTAAATAACATCCACTAAAAGTGTTTATATTGGATTCTAGAACACTATTGCAATATCATGTGTATTATTTATAGATTATTCCTTATTGGTGAACTAATTAAAATCTATATGTTATGTTCATCCTTTAGTTATAAAATTCCTATTTATTATTTATTATGATCATTTAAATTTAAAGAGATGCATTAATATTATTCCTTATAACAAGGTAACACTATCAATGTGACCTGGATGATTAAAAAAATGTATTTAATCAGTGTGTGCCTTGTTTCACCACCACCAGCTCATAGTTTTTATTGTCATGTGGTCCTCAATAGATGGTTTGGGTCATTTTCCAATTGTACCTGATGAATTCCCAAATCAAGAAGTTTTAATTTGATTTAAATGATGTTTGATGGGAAACCCAAATTCATTATTTAGTATTCTACATGGATTAACATGATAAACATCAAATTTATTAGGAGAAATAATTGTGAGGAACCATTCATCAATGGATACTTCCCATCCATCTTGTATTATCTTTGATTTATTTATTGGGATTTTTCTCATTAATAAGGGAACTATCATCATTGATTAACTGATCCTTTAAGTAAATTTATTATTTTAGGCATTAAGGATATGAATAGGGAACTAATACATGTATATACGGTCATGGGATTCATATAATGGAATTGAAATCTATGACTTTGTACACTGATATGAATTTCGATTTATAAATGAGAACTCTAAATTTGTTCATTAAAATGATTCAACCCACAATACACTCTTCAATATAGTCATATTCTTGTATTGATTTGTATAGATAACATTTTACATCATTATTACCCAAATGATAAAGGATATATACCAAGATGATATTGTTCTAGAGACATTTTCAATTGAGGCTCACTGAATATTGACATTATCAGGCATTATATAAATATATGAGGGTCTAATGATCCCTTATATGATTTATTCTTTTTCTTGTTTGGTGAATCAAATGAACGTATCGCGCTCATTAGGACACATTCATTTATGATATATCATAGATAATGCCAAATTATTTATGAACATTAATGTTATTGAATGAGGTTGAATAAGATATTACTTGAGTTATTTACAGATTTGAATAGTTTATTGGAATTGAAATCCATATACGGATTATTGATAATTGATTTAACATGTATCTATTTTGAGAAATGGATATTTTCTTCCAACCATGAGGTTGTTTCTAAACATGGTGTTTATATGATTCAGTTTCTTATGACTATAATCTACTCCTCGAATCAACATTATATGGTTTCATTATCATTTGATAATTATGATGGGTTTTCCTTACCTCGTCTTGAGGATGGATTCTGGAATCTCTATCCAAAAAATGGTCCAGTAATATGATTAGATTAGAACAAGGAATATAAGAATTGACATTGGATTGATGTTCCTATTTGAATCATTAGACCACCTTTCTTTGAAGCTTGACCGCATGTGAGATCATACCGAGAATGAATCCCAAATTATGGGATCTATTATATCCTCTCAATCAGACAACTATATAGTCACATACATGATTATTTTTCATTAAATATTCATTATAATAAAATTAATCATAAGTGAAGTGGTCAATGAAATGGATGACATCAATATAACAGCATTGTGGATCCTTATCACATGAAAATTCAATTTTTTGGGTTTGTTCTCATCCTCCCAATGATGGGAGAAGGAAGTCTAGTAAGTTCTGGACCATCATGGTTTCCCTTAATAGATCTAATTCATGTGTTTTATTTCATTTACGTAGATTACATTGAAATTCAAAATAAAATAATGATAATGAAATAATCTCAAGTATTGAATGGAATTAGGGGTACTAATAGATGATTCATTCAAGACTTGACAATGGGAATGAATAACTGAGTCACCTAAGATAAGATGTTATCCAAATTTAATAATATAGTGTCTGTAACAT
The DNA here is from genome assembly GCA_963277665.1 of Viscum album. NCBI lineage: Eukaryota > Viridiplantae > Streptophyta > Magnoliopsida > Santalales > Viscaceae > Viscum > Viscum album. The sequence goes on along the minus strand of OY728161.1, from coordinate 520,327,160 downwards.
TATTTATTGTATCCTTAATGAAAAATATTCCATTTAATTTGTTCACTCAAATATGAAAATAATAGAAATAATTATGTTGGTCATTAAAACCAACCTCATTCTGTCTTTTGACTTATAGTATTGTAACCTAGATCTTTTCCAAAGAGGAATGAATACACTAGTAACTACTCATCCTAGAAAAAAATAATCTATATTCTTTATATTATCAAAATTCCATGAATTATGTTCTTTATTACCATCTAGATTCATTCATTATTTTTGTTTCCCATTAATAATTAGCGCATTATAGTTGGTTGTCGTGGGAATATGAGATGATACTAGTGTTAGTAAAAGTGTAACAGTTACAATTTATGTTGTAGTAAATTTGATTCATTGTGTTAATTAATTTCAATGGTATTTTTCTTTTTAATGTCAAAGGAATTATTTTAATCATTGGTTCACTATTGATAATGTTTGGAAGCTACCAGGAAACATTATTTGGATGAGAAATGTTTAAAATTAATCTCATATATTCATTGAAAAAATTTATACTATTTGTCTTACAAGATATCCAGGTTTATGGAATGAGAAAATACTACCATCGAGGGGTGAAATATGAAACCTTATCATCTTAATTCAAGTAATATTTTAAGAGGATAAGGAGACTCATAAAACACATCATTGAACTATACAAATAGAGTAACTAACACTAAATATATTAATAACTATAAATTAATTCAACTATAAGATAGTTGTATAAGAAAAATGTTGCCTCTTATAAATTATGGAAATAAAGTTAAATTTAATAGATCTATGATGCTCTATAATCTCCATCATATGTCAACATAATGAAATTAATTTCATAATATACTATTATGGATCTCCAATTCCATTAAATATAATGATGTTAAGATTCCCTATGATGGGTAAAGGAAGAATTGAAACAAACCCACTAAGGATATGAATTCCTCTCTAGTTTCACTAATTTTCTTCAAAAATCTACAATTTTCATTGTTACAACAAGATATTAAATAGATTCCATTATAAATTATGGTAGTTATAATATATTTATTCATTCACTTGGAATATTTTGTAATTCATGATATAGTAAGTCTATGTATACTTGTGGTTGATATCTATCTTGAGTTGTCATAGATTATCTTAATTGAACCAATCTTGGTTTTTCCAAAGTTCCAGAAACTCATGATTATTAGTTTTCAATGTATGATTGTTTGAATAATAAAAAGGTATGTGGATAGAACTATTTATGGAAATTTAGCTAAATGTTACAATTATTAATAATTAATTTACTGAAAAGATAATTAATTAAGGATAGTTCCTTTTATAGTAGTCCATATATAAATGGTATTTCTCTAATATCCACCCCTTTCAAACAAAAAGATAGGTGGAACCCCCTAAAAATGGAATAACTAAATTTTTATGGACTTTAAAAAAAATTAAAACTTATTTTTTAAACCATGTAGGAAAAATTCAAAGCTAAATTTTTGTAACTTGGTGCCACATCACAATTACCCTACATTTTTCACACTTGGGGAATAACCAAGAACATACCATTTGTATTTGGTAGTATGAACTAACACTTATTTTAGAGTTATTATAACATATACATGATTGAGAATATATAAGTTATAAAAAATTAAGAACCTAATAAACAAGATGGAAAAGAATTTCTCTTAGTATTGAGCAAGAAAATTTCTCCCTATATGTAATTGATCAAACAATTGAAGTTCATATGAGAGTGGTAATTATGAAAAGTTTTTATCAAATAGTATATTTAAATAATATTTTCTACCTAATTACATCACTAGTTTTATCAAATTAAATATATTGATTTCTTTCATATAGAGTAGGTTAAGAACATAATGCTTGATACATTTCATCCTTTGATAACTAACATATGATTTATTAGATGAAAGATTATGAAAACTATTACCACATGGTAAACATCGATACTATATTATATTAAAATATTCTATATAATGGAACATGTTATAATAATTAATATACCACTGTAATAAATTATTAAACTGAACTAAATTCCCATGGAACATTCTTATAAAGCACGTTGGGGTATCTACTGGAATTTCATACAATGTTTATTTAATGCTAATGTTTTTAAAGGAATATAATATTATTTATTATCCCATGTGATTAGAAGTTAATAATCTATATAATTCTTAAAAGTGAAATTCCATAACATGATATTAATAATTAATTAATTATTAAATGATTAGATCAATGAAAACGTGTGAAACAAATAAAGAAGAAAAAAATGTATAAAAAATAGGTTTAAAAATAGATCATCACAAAAAACACTCCCTTAAATTATGGGATATTGATATCACAGTAGTCCATTACTTATGGTAGGTCCATTATGAGGATAATTCACTCATTTTGGTATTTAATTACTTTCCATATGAGGTTGGCCAGCTTCAACTTATTGTAGATTGGTTTAAAAAACATAGATCTGATTGGAAAAGTACAGTTCATTCTATATCTTCATACTATCAATTCAAGACATTGAAATATTTACCATTTGGTCAATAAAAAATGATCATGTGGTTATTCAAGACTTGTGGTAACTTATAATATATTCATGTATGACAACCCTGCTTTTTATTACGACTTAAACATGATTTATTACATAAAACTTCACTTGATACAACAAAGAAGATCGAGAGTTTTTGTGTCTTTGGGGATTAGGATCATTACATAAAAACTTAAAACATGAAATAAAACATATTTATTGAAAACTTCCTTTACATGACCACTAAATTCCCTCATACTTAGCATTGCATGGGATAACCTGAGGACATGCATAAGAAAAGGGTGAGCTATAAAGCCCAGTAAGGGAGTACACATGGAATAACATGAGGAGTACAATACATGTTAGGAAATAGCCATGTCAATAGAGCATAAGAGAAACATGAACATAAAGGCATGATAAATCATGATAATCATAACATGGAAATGTGGAAGCAACACTTAACATTGAATTAGCATGAGCCAAGGCTCATTGCACATGGAGCATGAGTAAACCCTCATTGCACATGAAGCACGAGTAAACCCTCATTGCACTTGAATTAGCATGATTCAACACTCATTCCACATTACATATCATGATACTATACTTTACCCAATGCATTGGAGCGCTATAAGGGTGCACCCTTCTTAAACATTTCATTTCATGCATAAGTGTGCCACATGGATCATAAAACATGGATTCATAAAACATAATCATTTATTCCACGATAAAGGAATGTGGAATTAATACATGAAACTTTACAATCAATAAGTAAATGTGCATAAAGGTGAATACCCTTGATGGAGAAATGGGCATGGTATTCACTACACAATGACATTGGCTTATAAAATCGATGCGATTTCGGCAGCGTAACGGTGTGACATAAGAATTCATAAAAAAGGTTGATGAGAGAGAAAGGGGTTCCTCATAATATTTACATGTAATTTACAGTAATGATTTCATATATATACATGTCCCAACAATTCAAATTGAATTTAGATTCATGATACAAAAGTATTGCTTGAATGTAAAAGAAGAGAGAGAAGTTCCTTTCGGAATTTCGGCATAGTAACGGGTGTACATGGGAGGCATTTAATGAGAGATAAAGGGGTATCCCATCATTAAAAAAATAATAGGGCAGTATGGTGGAGGTTAGAAACCATACCCCAACATTAATAATTGAAATTAAATGGGCAATACAACTTAAAGAAAATTGAAAAAAATGAGAAAGGAAGAAAAAACCCTTACTTGGAAGTGTGCTTCCAAAGGCTAGAGAGAGGCTTGTGAGAGGCTTCTTGGGAGCTTGGGGCCCCTTGGGGGGATTCTAGAGAGAGTAGGGAAGAGGTTGGACGAAATCCAAGGGATTTTAGTGAGGAGGAAGTGGGATCTTGGGTGGGTTTATATAGAAAAAGTGAGGGAATTCTTTATTATTTAGGTTTGGATCCCCTTACATTAAATTAATCCAAACCACAAACCATACCATGGTTTTTGCCCATGGTTTTTGGCAAAGGGAATAGGAAAACAATATTTTATAAGGCCCAAGTCCGAACTTCTTAAAATAATAAGGTTTCTTATGTGGAGGTGAGTCACACTCCCATGGAAATTAATTTAAAAAGGCAAAGTGTTGAATATGTCTTGAGGGGTCCATTAATGCTTTGAAAAGTAAGTCAAACAAACCCAAATTCACATTATTTTAATGACAAAACATATATTGGACGAACATAAGGATTATGGTATTTTATTACATCACAATTGGGTCATTATGATGTCATAAAACACATTATATATTTAAACGGTATTTAATTTTTACCCAAAAATTTGACTGTCTCAGAAAATTATGAAAAATTCACCGTTGGATAATTTCGACATCCTGATTCCAGAAATGACATTTATTTTCTCCATAAAAATTTCAAAATATGTTAATTTTCACTTTTAAAATAAAAACCAACATTTATTGAAAATTCACGGGTTTTGACAGAAATGGCTTTCAACCCTTAATAAAAATTTTAATTGCATTCATAAAATTATAAGATCATTTATATTTAATAAAAAATAATTTAATAATAATATTATTATTTTATTAAAATATTATTTAATTCAAAAATCCCTTAATTTAATAAAATAGATTTCTTAATTAAATAATAACTAAAAACACCATTTGTACTTTAAAAACTAATTACAATGTATCAAAAATGACTAGAAATTATATTCATTATTATATAAAAAAATGTACATGAACATAGTACTACTTATTTGTTACATAACCCCTTAAAACAGTCGCATAAGACCTAAGGGTAAGGTGTGCGATGGTGACAGATTCTTGGGGTGGCTCGGATAACATCGCTCGAGTGGTAATCTCTATCAACTTCCACTTTTTCTGTAGATGGTCCCGTTCGAGCTTGACATGGTGAAGCTCATCTTGGGTTTGGTCAAGGGAAAATCCCAAGGATGCCACCTCTTTTCCGAGCTCTAACAAATGGGCTTTGTATGGGGCAATTCTACTGGATGAGGCCATCACTTCTTTTGTCTGAGTAAATTGGATTTGTTAAGGTCCTATATTTATACTAATCATGTTATCACTGTTCAACGGCTATATTAACAATGGTCAAAATTCTTAACATAAAACCAAAGAAGTTGACATCTTATAAAAACATTTTTCATAAAGAGACATTTAACTGGATCAAGAGGTATTTTCCATTAATGAAACTTTGGGTTGTTACAATCTTCCCCCCTTAAGAAATTTCGCCCTTGAAATTTTCCTTTTCCCACACTAAAACAAATGTGAGTAACTCAGCTTCATCATATCCTCTGACTCCCAAGTCACTTCTTCAAACTTGTAGTTTTTCCACAACACCTTGATGAGGGGCATTGTCTTATTTCATAGAAATTTTTCTCTACGATCTAAGATCTTCACTGGTTACTCCTCATAAGAAAGATCATATTCCAATTGTACCACCTCGGAACAGAGTACATGTGAAGGGTCCAGTATGTACTTCCTTAAGAGGGACACATGAAAGACATCATGTACTTTGGCCATAGTACGTGGAACTGCTAGTCGATAGGCCACATCCCCAACACGATCTAGAACCTCGAAGGGGCCGATGTACCTTGGACATAACTTCCCTTTCTTTCCAAACCTCATGACCTTTTTCCATGGAGATATGCGTAGAAACACCATGTCTCCAACTTTAAACTCAAGGTCTCGTTGATGATTATCTGCATAACTCTTCTGTTGACTTTGGGCTGCCTTGATATGTTGGTGAATGGTTTTCACCTTCTCTTCCATTTCTTCAACCATTTCTGGTCCAAGAAGCTTATGTTCACCGACCTCATCCCAACATGTCGTTGTTCTGCACCTTTTCCCATACAGGGCTTCATATGGTGCCATTTGGATGCTCGAGTGGAAACTGTTATTATAAGAGAACTCAACTGGAGGAAGATGTCGATCCCATCCTCCTTTAAAGTCCATTGAGCACGCTCTCAACATATCCTCAAGTGTTTGGATAGTCCGCTCTGATTGGCCATCAGTTTGAGGATGATAGGCCGTACTGAAGTTCAGTTCAGTATTCAGAGCATGTTGAAGACTCTTCCAAAACTTAGAGGTGAATCTTGGATCTCGGTCAGACACAATATATAATGGTACTCCATGAAACCTTACCACTTCTCTAATATATATTTGTGCCAGTTGATCCAATGAGAAATCCTCCAGAATAGCAATGAAGTGTGTAGTCTTTGTAAGATGATCCACAACAACCCAGATTGCATTATTGCCTTTGGATGTCCTTGGAAGTCCGGTGACAAAGTCCATGGTGATGTTTTCCCATTTCCATTCTGGTATGGGCAATGGTTGCATCATCCCCTTAGACTTATGCCTCTCTGCCTTCACTTGCTGACACACTAGGCACTTTGATGTATATTCGGCAATCTCCTTCTTCATATTATCCCACAAAAAGTTTTCTCGGATATCTCGATACATCTTTATGCTCCCTGGGTGAATAGAGAAATTTGAACTATGTGCATCATCAAAAAGTTCCTTCTTCAACTCTGAACTTTATGGAACACATAGTCTTTTCCCAAACTGCACAATTCCTTCTTCATTAACATTAAACTCTGAGGATTTCCCCTTTTTGATAGCTTCCACTTTTTCTTGAATTCCCACATCATCCTTTTGAGCATCCTTTAACCTTTCCAAAAGAGATGGTTGAGCAATCATTTGTGAAAGGATTGATGATGTTCCTTTCTTTATGATTCTCACGTCCATCTTCATCAAGTCTAAGAAGATTGGATCCTTCTCAATTCTCATCATTGATAGAATCGATGGATCCTTTCTACTTAGGGCATCTGCCACCTTGTTCGCTTTCCCAGGGTGGTAATGTATTGAACAGTCATAATCCTTTATGAGCTATATCCATCTTCTCTGGTGCATATTAAGCTCTTTCTGTGTGAATATATATTTAAAACTTGTGTGGTCAGTATATATCTCACATTTCTCTCCATAGAGATAATGCCGCCATATTTTCAAGGAAACGATCACAGCCGCCAACTCTAGATCATGCGTTGGATATTTTTACTCATAGATTTTCAACTGCCTTGAGGCATAGGATATCACTTTATCATTCTGCATCAGCACACATCCTAAGCCCTTCTTCGAAGCATCACTGAATACCATAAAAAATTCCCCACTTGTGGGTAAAGTGGGCATGGTTGTAGTGATAAGACTCTTTTTCAACTCCTTGAAGCTTTCTTCGTATTCGTCACTCCAAGAAAACTTTACTCCCTTTCGAGTTATCTTTGTAAGAGGGTTGGACAATCGTGAGAAATTTCTCACAAATCGTCGATAATATCCAGCTAACCCCAAGAAGCTATGGATATCTGTTACCGATGTTGGCCTCGGCCATCCCTCAATTGCATATTTTTTGGAGGGGTCCACAGATATCCCATTTCTTGTGATGATATGGCCCAAGAATGAGACCTCCTTCAACCAGAACTCACACTTGTTGTACTTTGCATAGAGCTTCTCCTTGCGCAAAGTCTCTAGTACAGTTCTTAAATGCTCCTCATGATCCTTCTTGGTTTTGGAGTATATTAGAATATCATCTATAGAGACTACCACAAATTTTTCAAGGTAATCTCTAAAGACTCTATTCATCATGTCCATGAATATTGCTGGAGCATTGGTGAGTTCGAAAGGCATTACTATGAATTCATAGTGCCCGTATCTTGTACAAAAGCAGTCTTGGGGACATCTTCCTTCTTCACCCTTACTTGATAATATCCCGACCGCAAGTCCACCTTGGAGAAGTATTGTTCTCAACGTAGCTGATCAAACAATTCATCGATTCTTGGGAGAGGATACTTGTTCTTTATCGTGATTTTGTTAAGTTCACGATAATCGATGCAGAGCCGCATTGACCCGTCCTTCTTCTTGACGAAGAGGACTAGTGCACCCCATGGTGAAGCACTTGGGCGTATAAACCCTTTATCCAGATTCTCCTGTAGTTGTTTCTTCAGCTCTTCAAGCTCAACAACATCCATTCTATATGGAGTCTTGGATATTGGTAATGCCCTAGGTATAAGTTCAATTGAGAACTCAACATCTCTTCTAGGAGGAAGACCAGGTAGTTCCTCGGGAAACACTTCCACGAATTCCCTCAAAATAGGCATTTCTTCAAGGATGGTTTCTTCTATGGACTCAATCATCTGAGCTAGATACGCATGCTCATAGGGTAGTAATATCCATGCTTGAGATGATGGAGCTAAAGGAGATTCATCTTCCTCCTGACACTTGTAAAGAATCGGGGGTCGATTCTCCAAATGGAGTGTGATTTCCCTCTCCTGACAATTTATGTTGGCTCTATATAATGAAAGCCAATCCATGCCAATAATTTCATCAAATTCCACCAAAGGGAGTATGAAGAGGTTCACCGGGAAATTAAATCCACAGATTATAACAGGGTAGGACTTATATTCATGGGATGCAAAGATTTCCCCATTTTCCGTACTCACCGACATCTTTACTTCCATGATTTGTGGTGGTGCAGGGATTGTTCTACTAAACTTTCAAGATATAAAATAATGTGTAGAACCTGAATCAAAAAGTATGTTTGCTATTCTTGAATGAATAACTAGCGTACCTGTCACCACTTCGTTTTTGGGGTTCACTTCGGCAGAAGTGATGGAAAAAGCTCTTTCTTGCTATCTTGGAGGTTGTTGGTTGCCTCCGATAACCCTTGGATTAGGGCACTGATTTGCAAAATGACCCGGTTGTTTGCATTTATAGCATTGAAAAATGCGTTGAGGTTCGAACGGAGCATTCCTCTCCTCTGTCGCAGCCGCGGGTCCTTCTTGCCGACAGTTAACAGCTAGTTGCCCTTCTCTTCCACACCTGAAGCATTTTCTCATCCCCTTAAGGCAATTTCCAGAGTGCTTCATTCCGCACTTTTGGAAAGTGGGGTGCTGGAACTTCTTAGCGCCGTTGGATTTATCCATCGGACCACCAGCATTGAATTCCACCTTACGCTTCTTGTCCCCATGATACCCCTGTGATTCTCCAATCTCCATTTCGACCTTGAGGGCACATCGGACAATTTCCTCATAGCTGTCAAAGTCACGAATCGCTAATGCTTTCCGCAAGCTAGGCTTCAGCCCACCAAAGAAGAGGTCAACCTTGCATTCGGGGGTAACGAAAAAGCAGGAAGCGTATCGTGCAAGCCTTGTGAAGTTTTCCTCGTACGCTCCAACGGATTCCTCATCTTTTTGCTTGAGGGAAAGGAAGTCCCTTTCCATCTTAAGCCGAAGGGTGCGCAGAAAATATTTATCGAAAAACATCTTCTGGAATTCCTTCCATTCCAAAGCCTCGATCTCCTCCTCAGGATTCGTATTTTTGATCAATGTCCACCATTGATCAGCTTCACCCTCCATACGATAAGCATCTAGGAGAACCTTCTCTTGTTCAGAACTTTGGAGGATGGAGAAGATCTTTTCAATGGAGTTGATCCATTGTTCAGCGATCATGGGATCGGATGATCCACTAAAAATAGGAGGCCTTTGTCTCATGAAGCTCTCGAAAGCAACTTGTTCTTTCTTAGGTGGGGGGTTGAATGTTCCTATTGACATGTGTTTCTATTCAAAACTTGAGTTAGCTGAGAGAGAAGCGTGACAAAGTTCGTGATTCCCAATCCCATTGGATTGGGCATCTCATTAGTACAATCGTCACACTGATCTTCACAACGGTTGTTAGCTCAAGTCCTCCTATTACCGGCCATTGGCTGGAATAAAAGGAAAGTTAGGGGTAACACATAAAGGGTAATCCAAAGACAAAAGTTTATGACTTATAAATAAACTTTATTTTCTTTAACTCATGAGTCTATAGGATTCAATCTAGGCTTTTCATGATCTAATTTCTAACATATATTCTTAGGGGAATTTTTCCCTTAATAAGGGTTCATACTAAGATTGTGAATTTATCAAAACATATCCCCTGGGAGTGTCATAACCAAGAGTGCAGCAAGTCCCTTTGTCGTGCACCAGTTCCCGTTCAAGTCTAGCTCAAAGCGGTGTTTTCGGGTTTTACCCCTAGGATACATCTGTGCTAGAGATTCCTCTACCTTCTCGTATCCAGACAGGGATGTATTTGTTTGATAAACCACTTACTTAGTATTTACCAAAACTTAGGGATGTTTTTATTATACTTAGTCTTGTATCTAAGGCTTTACTAGGGTTTCCTAATCCCAAAAATAACTAAACCTATCCTCTGATACCAACTATGACAACCCTGCTTTTTATTACGACTTAAACATGACTTATTACATAAAACTTCACTTGATAAAACAAAGAAGATCGAGAGGTTTAGTATCTTTGGGTCTTAGGATCATTACATAAAAACTTAAAACATGAAATACAATATCTTTATTGAAAACTTCCTTTACATGACCACTACATTCCCTCGTACTTAGCATTGCATGGGATAACCTGAGGACATGCCTAAGAAAAGGGTGAGCTATAAAGCCCAGTAAGGGAGTACACATGGAATAACATGAGTAGTAAAATACATGTTAGGCAATAGCCATGTCAATAGAGCATAATAGAAACATGAACATAAAGTCATGATAAAGCATGATAATCATAACATGGAAATGTGGCAACAACACTTAACATTGAATTAGATTGAGCCAAGGCTCATTGTACATGGAGCATGAGTAAACCCTAATTGCACATGAAGCATGAGTAAACCCTCATTTCACTTGAATTAGCATGAGTAAACACTCATTCCACATGACATATCATGATACTATACTTTACCCAATGCATTGGAGCGCTATAAGGGTGCACCCTTCTTAAACATTTCATTTCATGCATAAGTGTGCCACATGGATCATAAAACATGGATTCATAAAACATAATAATTTATTCCACGATAAAGGAATGTGTAATTCATACATGAAACTTTACAATAAATAAGTAAATGTGCATAAAGGTGAATACCCTTGATGGAGAAATGGGCATGGTATTCACTACACAATGACATTGGCTTAGAAAATCGTTGCGATTTCGGCAGCGTAACGGCGTGACATAAGAATTCATAAAAAAGGTTGATGAGAGATAAAGGGGTTCCTCATAATATTTACATGTAATGTAAAGTAAGTAGGTCATATAGATACATGTCCCAACAATTGAAATGGAATTTAGATTCATGATACAAAAGTATTTCTTGAATGTAAAAGAAGAGAGAGAAGTTCCTTTCGGAATTTCGGCATAGTAACGGGTGTACATGAGAAGCATTTAATGAGAGAGAAAGGGGTCTCCCATCATTCAAAAAATAAGAGGGAAGTATGGGGGAGGTGATAAACCATACCCCAACATTCATAATTGAAATTAAATGGGAAATACAACTTAAAGAAAATTGACAAAAATGAGAAAGGAAGAAAAAAACCCTTACTTGGAAGTGTGCTTCCAAAGGATAGAGAGAGGCTTGTGAGAGGATTCTTGAGAGCTTGGGGCACCTTGGGAGGATTCTAGAGAGAGTAGGGCAGAGGTTGGACGAACTCCAAGGGATTTTAGTGAGGAGGAAGTGGGAGCTTTGGTGGGTTTATATAGAAAAGGTGAGGGAATTCTTTATTATTTAGGTTTGGGTCCCCTTACATTAAATTAATCCAAACCACAAACCATCCCATGGTTTTTGCCCATGGTTTTTGGAAAAGGGAAGAGTAAAACAATATTTTATAAGGCCCAAGTCCTAAATTCTTAAAATAATAAGTTTGCTTATGTAGAGGTGATTCACACTCCCATGGAAATTAATTTAAAAAGGCAAAGTGTTGAATATGTCTTGAGGGGTCCATTAATGCTTTGAAAAGTAAGTCAAACAAACCCAAAATCACATTATTTTAATTAAAAAACATATATTGGCCGAAAATAAGGATTATGGTATTTTATTACATCACCATTGGGTCATTATGATGTCATAAAACACATTATATATTTAAATGGTATTTAATTTTTACCCAAAAATTTGACTGTCTTAGAAAATTATGAAAAATTCATTGTTGGATAATTTCGACATCCTGATTCCAGAAATGACATTTATTTTATCTAAAAAAATTTCTATATATGTTAATTTTTACTTTTAAAATAAAAACCAACATTTATCGAAAATTCACGGGTTTTGACAGAAATGGCTTTCAAACCTTAATAAAAAATTTAATTGCATTCATAAAATTATAAGATCATTTATATTTAATAAAAATTAATTTAATAATAATATTATTTTATTAAAATATTATTTAATTCAAAAATCCCTTAATTTAGTAAAATATATTTCTTAATTAAATAATAACTAAAAACACCATTTGTACTTTAAAAACTAATTACAATATATCAAAAATGACTAGAAATTATATTCATTATTATATAAAAAAATGTACATGAACATAGTACTACTTATTTGTTACATAGCCCCTTAAAATAGCCGCATAAGACCTAAGGGTAAGGTGTGCGATGGTGACAGACTCTTGGGGTGGCTCGGATAACATCGCTCGAGTGGTAATCTCTATCAACTTCCACTTTTCCCGTAGACAGTCCTGTTCGAGCTTGACATGGTGAAGCTCAGCTTGGGCTTGGTCAAGGGTGAATCCCAAGGATGCCACATCTTTTCCGAGCTCCGACAAATGGGCTTCGTATGGGGCAATTCTACTGGATGAGGAAATCACTTCTTTTGTCTGAGTAAATTGAATTTGTTAAGGTCCTATATTTATACTAATCATGTGATCACTGTTCAACGACTATATTAACAACGGTCAAAATTCTTAACATAAAACCAAAGAAGTTGACATCTTATAAAAACATTTTTCATAAAGAGACATTTAACTGGATAAAGAGGGATTTTCCATTAATGAAACTTTGGGTCCTTACATCATGTGGTCAACAGATAACACATGTGGTTTGTTTAACTATTAAAAATATTCCAACCACTTATCCTATGTTCACTCCATATTTTGGAAATTAGCCATGTTTCTTCAGTGGTTGGTTCAACAGTTAAACCAAATTACGAATTTTGTCCCTATAATCCATTTAATAAAGTCAATAAGGGTATATGGTGACTCAAGTATTGTGATCTCTTGGATTTCTTCATGATTTCATCCAAGACTCATCCATATTTTGATAAGTAGGCTATTTAGAATACTCACAATACATGGGATATTAACCCATATAATTATGGTTTTTTCTCCAAAAAAATTCATAAAATTATTTGAAATCATTAAAATCATAATAGTAATCAATTATAATATATTTAAGCATTAAATAATTTTCTAATCTCATGTTTGAGGTAATAAGGTAGTGTAATAAAAGATATAATAATTTAAATTATATATAATATAAGTAATGTAATTATAAAAACACAAAATAAAAGTTATTAAGAGCCACTTCAATATTCTAAGTATTTTTTATAATTACAAAAAAAAATATCCAAATTTTCCCCCATTTTGTAAATGATTGAAAATGATAAAGTAACAAATGTCTCCCCCTTTTAATCTATAAATATTTTAATGTGAACAAATTATCCATATATAATGGACACAAATTACTTAGAATGAAACCAACCCTAAAATTAAAATAAAAAATTTAAACTCCCCTTAAAGTAATTCGTTTTAGCTCATATATATTATTATAAACACTTTATGAAATGTTTTATCAAATCCTAAAGGTTTCATGAAAATATTTAATTATATTACTGAAATCATATGATATTCAATGAAGGAATATATGAATAGTTTTATTTTTTATAACTATAGTTTTATATTTATTCTACTTATTATATCAAATGCACATACCAGTACATTTACTGGTTATTCATGGGATGTCATTGGTACTTATCTACTGAGATATGTACTCACACCATTATTTAGTGGAAATTACACTTGGGTACCTGACCATCTCTAACTATTCATAAGTTCAGGTTGGGAGGTGGCCCTATATTGTTTTACTAATTAGGATAGATCGTCTTAGATAGGACACTGGTATTTGATGAGGCTTAGGGATGTAGTGGACCTCAATGAATTTTTTTTATTTGTTTTATTTGGTATTTGTGATAGGTAAGGTGGGCAGTTGGGTTTCTGTATGTCTATATTGAAGGATTTTATTTGTTTATTCCTTCCACTATATATATTGTTTATTCATTATTATTGAATATATTTCATGATATCAACTATTATTTATCTATTGAAATGAGTAAATAATCTCGACATGATCACACCTTAGGCCCTTTTTTCTAGTCAAAATCCTCTAGAATGCAGAAAGGTGCACTTGAGGTCACATAATGATTAGCTTCAGTTGTTGATCATATTGAAACAGGGTGGAGATATTACATAGTAATAATAGATAGATCATTTTCATATCATGCTATTTTCAGAGTTCGTATGCATGTGATGTTATAATCTATTAGAGAAAGTGATTAATATCATTATAGTGCACCACAAACACTTTTCCCCATAATAATATGGTTACAATGGGATTTAGATTGATGTTATTGATTTTGGGTGTAAAGGTTGACATATTTCACCACATACGACACATGTGATATTTAGAGTTATGATTTATTATGTATTTTTCACTCATAAACCATTTTAAGGAGGCCAATTACTGTACATTGACTCTTGAATGTTTGAAAGGGGTGTATCTTTCATATTTTAGGAATATAGGAATCACATGTCATAAGCCTCATGTTGATTATTACCACTGACGCACGCCTATCGTGGGGCGTGGAAAAACAATATTTTATTTACCTAAGTATAGTATAGCAGTTGATCCTAGGTAGTCTCCCGAAGAGGAGTGCACACAAAACAAGGTTGTCACTTTTTGTTGGTTTTCTTAAAAATATTGGTTTTAATTAATTTGAATGACTATGAGAGAAACAAACAACAGAAATTGATTGATTTTAACAAATTATAAAGATGGTGATCGGATTAGGTTCGGCTAGACTTAGTATTGTGCTATCATGGTTTCCAAATTTTATCTCTTCTTCTTCCTTAAACTGGTAAAATAGATGTGATGAGAATTTTCCTTTCTAAAACCTTAGATTGGTCTATCCTCCTTCCAATGTGTTTAGGGTTGTAGAAGGTCTCTTGATTAATTAGAGTAATCCCAGACCTGGAATTATTGTTCCCTAATAAACCAAGATTTCAACATACAATCCTACACACGTGCTTGACAACCGTCAAGCAATCACCACCCAACCCTAATCATGTTCCACCGTATACTGATTTGAATTGGGTGGAGGGAGATGTGATCATCGACCAAAGCAATTTATAATTTCAGAATAAAAACCTTAACACAACCGCATTCGGAATTTAATACTGAATTATGAATTGAAACCAGAAGAAGAAAGAAGAACAAATTTTATTCATTTCAAGCACAAAAACTCAAGCACAACACATATGTCCAGCCTCCCCTCTTTCCGATCACTCAAATGAAACTACCCCTCCATGGATGGGGTAAGCGAGATAATTCGGGAGAGGAGAGACATTTTAAAACAAAATAAATAAAAGAAAAATCTGAGAAGTTCTTCTCCTTGGTGCCCCAGAAGGAATGGGGTGGAGAATGGATGGATTGAGGGGGAGGAGCTCTCCTCCTTTTATAGCCAGAATTCGACCCCCGAAAGTTTGATCGTTTTAGACCCCATTAATGACCTCTTCACGCGTTCCACCCTTCATGAATGTTGTGCACAATTATCTTGGCCGTCTCTCCCCAAAATTTAAGCTCATTTGAAAACCGGATGAAGGAGTTATTATTTTTTCATTCTCAATTTCTGTTTCTGGACGAAGTTTCCAGGATGGTTCCTCCAAATGTATGTCGTTTAATGGACTTTTTAATGACTTCCAAACTTCCCCAAATTTCTTGTAGAGTCGGCCCTATATGTTCTCGTCATATCCCAGGTGGAAACATATCATTTAGATATTTTTAGGCCGAGTTTGATGTCCTTTATGTTGGGTGGGTCCATGCTGTCCGCACAGAAAAATCCCCAACTTCAATGAATTGTTAGACCCTTTAGATGGCCGAATCAGCTCCTGATCCAGAAGACAAAAATTAAGGAAATAAAATAAAGATTATAAAAAAATTTAATCAGAAAATTTGGAATTTTATTTTTCCAGAAATGACCGAAATACCCCTGACTTAAAAATCTGTCAAAAATCCAGAAATAGTCGTTTTTCACATTTGGGTTCAAAATAACATTAAAACCTAAAAACATGACAATTACCCATCCAATAACACTTTTTTGGGAGTATAAACAATGATATTCAATATAAATTAATTGAAAATATTTTCTCTATCAATTCCCCCATACTTAAACTATGCTTGTCCTCAAGCATAAAATCTCAACATGGAATTCAAAGGACACCAATGTCACCAATATTTAAATTTCAAATGGAATAAAATAAAATGATTATCAATGTCCAATTAAATTTTCCAGTTCCACAAAAATACCAATTTAATTTCCCATTTTTCAAAGAAACAATCAATTCATGCATTTTACTTTTCCCCTTTGAAAAATAATGAAGCTTCTCCTTTCATTCATTCAAGCTTCTCAATTTATTATTATTAAACATGCCAAATCATGACCTACCTCACTTTTGAATATTTTCTCTCATCACTCATGATACAATTAATAGTGGAGTTATGCTCATATCATGAGAACATGCTCCTTACCCATAGGGTTGTAAAGTAACTGCTTTCTCCACTTTGTAAAGACAAAACACACATAAAATCATGAGGACTTGCAATAAAGGTTCAAATGAATCTGTGGCTTAGGGTTGGTGGGTAAATGGTTGAAATAATTTAAGGCCAGAAGTAGGAGGTTTGACTCTTAAGTACAATTCATGATTAATCAAGTGAAAACACAAGATGAACCTCACTCAAATCCCCTTGAAATGTGAATCACAACACCACTCCCCTTTCAATGACATGGGTCATGAGTCAATAAATGATTACAAAGAATGATATCATCTAAGTTCTCCCTGTTTTTTGTAAATCTCCAGAAAGGCACAGCTTTATTTTCTTTTTTTTTGTAAAGCTCCAGAAAGGCACAGCTTTTTTTTCTTTTTTTTTTTCTGGAGAACCGGATGAAATGAAAGAATCATAATGAAATGATGACTCATGCCCAATTTTCTAATAATACATTGCCCAAAATGATGACGCACACATTACACCACCCAAAAATGATACATATCCCAAGGAACGCACACGAAAGGCCCTTTCTCCACACTCAAACTTGAATTACCATGCAAAAATACTAAAAGTGCAGGTAGGTAAGGAAAAATTGGATTGTAATGTGGCTTAAACCTATAAGGAAATTCATGGCATCTAAGGGCTTACGAAGGATAAATGCAAAGGTGGGTCTTAGGATAAAATGTGGCTAGCCAAAGAGATGCCTCAATCATTTTAAATGTGGTTTTGTACAGTCATAGATTTGACAAGTTTCAATACAAGTTCTAGCAGGTGGCACATCCCAAGATCACTCAAGAAATATGCTCAAGATAAAATAGGAAATATTTGGTCACGAAATCCTCTCAGGAATGAGAATATGATATTGGAAAATCACTTATGGCATGATTAATAATAACAAATTAATTCACATGAATTTCAGAAATTCAAAGAATGAAAAATGGAAGGGAAATTTCATTTACATGAATCAATTAATTCCCTTAAATCATGAGTCCTTATTTCAATATCCTTGCTTCACTTTAATCATCCAATTATCCATTTTAATCATTCAATCTCATTAACATTGAAATCTAAAACATGGCATCACAAGATTCCTAAGAAACTCATGTCTCCTAGATAAGTTGAGTAAAACATTAATTCAAGTGTGTGTATGCAATTCTTATCATTAAAGCTTAAAACAAGTTTTGGACAAAAAATTTAAGGAGTTTAAAATTTAAAATTTAAAAATGAACTCCCTTTTGAAATAAAGATTAAGTCCCCTTTAACAAATTTTTGGGGCTTCCTTCTGCCATCATGATCCTACAAAAGAAAATTTCAAAATTAAGAACAAGTATCATGTCATTAAAGCTCAAAATTATAAGGAGGAAAGGGATGAATGCTAAACTACTTCTAAGAAATGAAATTGAAATCTAAATTCCTATAAAGCAAGGGATAAGTCTTGGTATGATCCCCCAAGTGGGCCCTGAATTTTTACTGCCTCCAGTGGGCAGTACCAGCTGTTATCCAAAGTCTGATGGTGGATGTAGCTTCTTTGATTTGAACCACCACATGTGGCCTTTCCCAGCTTGTGCTTCATTGTCCTTGTTGAGGAGGATTCCATGTATAGAGTACACCAGATCCACCCCCTTCTCAATGTGGTATAGCTTGCATGGCGTTGGTAGGATGAAGTATGGAACCACCTCCTCTTCAGTTGCTACTTGTGCAATGTCTTCTTCAAAATATAGTGGTTTCTCCAGATGTGCTGCGTGACAAGAATAATCAAAGGGAGATTCAACATTTAAATTTGAAATATTAATTTCAAAATCTTCCCTTTTAAGGTAGGCAGCTTTTAGATTTGGTTATTCAGGCATAGCCACTTGTATCTCTTCATGGACTTCCTCAAGTAGATGATCAATATCTTCAGGGAGCTCCAGGTGTTCCCCAACAGGTGCATATTCTTTTTCATCTTCTTTTAAGGCAATGTAAGGATTGAACAAATCTGAAATTTCAAAGTCATAAGGAGTGATACTCAAATCAAATTGAATGAAATTAGAAAAATTAGAGTTCATGGAAGGATCATCTCCCTGAGTTGGTTTTAGTTCAATCACTTCTTTAGTTGAAAGTGCCTCTTGGAGTTGATTATCACTGGATGGAGGTAGGTAGTCGGACTCCTCCATCTTGACTTCAAATTCCACCAATTGGGTGGTGTCTTCCTTCCGTGGTGAAGGCTCTTCTTGTTTGCAAGTCTTTGGAAGATCAATAAGTTCCTCACATTCATTCCAAAATTCATCAAGTTCTTGTTGATCTCCCACATGTAGCTCAGTAGGGAAGTCATCTTCTTTTTCATCAATCTCAGGTAGAATTGGTTGAGTGATGATGAATGAGTCTTCAGGTACCTCAACATTTACCTCCTCTGGTTCTTCAATGATGAGTGGTGAAATTTCTTCCACCACTATCTCGGGTTCTTGCTCTGGCTCAGGGTCGGGTTCCTCCATCCTTTCACGAACATAGTCCAATGCCCATTCCATTTTCCTCCCCAAATCATCCAGATTATTACTAATCCTTTCAACTCGAACATTGAGATCACGATAATCAATTTCTGGTTCTTGATATTTCACCTGCGAGTAATCTTCCCATGCATAAAAATTTGAATTTGAATACATCATGGGAAAAAGAATTTTTTTTTTTTAAAAAAATATTTTTATATTTGAAAAAGTCAAATATTTACAAATAGGTTATGGAACTTCCTCCCCGGCAACGGCGCCATGTTTGACGCACGCCTGTCGTGGGGCGTGGCAAAACAATATTTTATTTACCTAAGTATAGTATAGCAGTTGATCCTAGGTAGTCTCCCGAAGAGGAGTGCACACAAAACAAGGTTGTCACTTTTTGTTGGTTTTCTTAAAAATATTGGTTTTAATTAATTTGAATGACTATGAGAGAAACAAACAACAGAAATTTATTGATTTTAACAAATTATAAAGATGGTGATCGGATTAGGTTCAGCTAGACTTAGTATTGTGCTATCATGGTTTCCAAATTTTATCTCTTCTTCTTCCTTAAACTGGTAAGATAGATGTGATGAGAATTTTCCTTTCTAAAACCTTAGATTGGTCTATCCTCCTTCCAATGTGTTTAGGGTTGTAGAATGTCTCTTGATTAATTAGAGTAATCCCAGACCTGGAATTATTGTTCCCTAATAAACCAAGATTTCAACATACAATCCTACACACGTGCTTGACAACCGTCAAGCAATCACCACCCAACCCTAATCATGTTCCACCGTATACAGATTAGAATTGGGTGGAGGGAGATGTGATCATCGACCAAAGCAATTTATAATTTCAGAATAAAAACCTTAACACAACCGCATTCGGAATTTAATATTGAATTATGAATTGAAACCAGAAGAAGAAAGAAGAACAAATTTTATTCATTTCAAACACAAAAACTCAAGCACAACACATATGTCCAGCCTCCCCTCTTTCCGATCACTCAAATGAAACTACCCCTCCATGGATGGGGTAAGCGAGATAATTCGGGAGAGGAGAGACATTTTAAAACAAAAGAAATAAAAGAAAAATCTGAGAAGTTCTTCTCCTTGGTGCCCCAGAAGGAATGGGGTGGAGAATGGATGGCTTGAGGGGGAGGAGCTCTCCTCCTTTTATAGGCAGAATTCGACCCCCGAAGGTTTGAGAGTTTTAGACCCCATTAATGACCTCTTCACGCGTTCCACCCTTCATGAATGTTGTGCACAATTATCTTGGCCGTCTCTCCTCAAAATTTCAGCTCATTTGAAAACCGGATGAAGGAGTTATTATTTTTGCATTCTCGATTTCTGTTTCTAGACGAAGTTTCCAGGATGGTTCCTCCAAATGTATGTCGTTTAATGGACTTCTTAATGACTTCCAAACTTCCCCAAATTTCTTTTATAGTCGGCCCTATATGTCCTCGTCATATCCCAGGTGGAAACACATCATTTAGATATTTGTAGGCCGAGTTTGATGTCCTTTATGTTGGGTGGGTCCATGCTGTCCGCCCAGAAAAATCCCCAACTTCAATGAATTTTTAGACCCTTTAGATGGCCGAATCAGCTCCTGGTCCAGAAGACAAAAATGAAGGAAATAAAATAAGGATTATAAAAAAAAATTAATCAGAAAATTTGGAATTTTATTTTTCCAGAAATGACCGAAATACCCCTGACTTAAAAATCTGTCAAAAATCCAGAAATAGTCGTTTTTCACATTTGGGTTCAAAATAACACTAAAACCTAAAAACCTGACAATTACCCATCCAATAACACTTTTTTGGGAGTATAAAAAATGATATTCAATATAAATTAATTGAAAATATTTTCTCTATCAACCACTAATACTTCTCCTCATGAATAGTCATATGGATTCTGTTGTGTGGTTATCATTTAAGATGAACATCCAATCCCCCGGAGTTTGAATCCATAAGACCCTATTTGGTAGGTAATAACATTTTAAGCCTTATTGATAGACCCCTTAAGTGTGGTTAATAAATATTTTATGTTACCTAAAGTGTCATTGAAGATATATATAGTGTGTTTATATATAATGTGTGGATAAAAATTTACTTATTTTAACTATGGGTTGTGCATTATTAATATTGATCATCTAGGGTTATTTGTTTATTTATATATATATACACATATAGATGAGGTCATAATCCTTGAGGGGGTTGACTTGTATATGGATTCCCAATGAGAATCAGTGTTTTTGGTAAGCTAAAGGATTGGTATTTGGAGGTTTATTTTTTTATGATACAGTAGGCCCAATAATAGGTATTTTGACTATTAATTTTAATGATATATTAAGTATGAGAACATATATGTGTTACCATTTATCTATTAAATACATGATATTTAACATATGGGTCATGAAAGAGGTTTGAATGGATTAATACTAGCTTAGGAAATTTGTGAGTTATAAGTTATTATTAAGAATCAGGGTTTTAAACACTGCAATTTTTGAGAAGTGATATGTGATGGAGACCTAAGAGAATGGTCAGAAATGGAATTTGAGTTTCTTAGAGGTTGGTGGAATATATAACATCCCCACTCGTGGTCCAATTAACCCATTCCCCCTGCCAGTGGGTCACATGTTCTCAAATGTGCCTCCTCATATGCCAGAGGCTTCCAACTATCAGTGAGTGTGTAATAGTGGTATAATATGGAGACTATACCATTATATTGCATCCACCTATATGAACCAAGTGTGTGATGATGCCTAGTTTTCATATACCTATAATACTAGTGTTGTCTAGATCGGTACATAATTTACATGAATTGATTAGAAGTCTATGAGCCTAAAATATCCAATGATATGATACATGACCTACATCCCTATAGATATGGGGATACCATAATCGTCACTTGGGATGGAATGTGTGCATACCATTGAATCACTCTATGATGAAACGTGGAATGTAAATCCCATCACCCATATATTAGAAGTTGTGTGAGATGAAATACTCAACACCCTATGTAAGGAAGTGTGATTAACCTCTTGGATCATCAGCCCATAACTTCATAAACAACATCTATAAAGATCTTTGATATGTATTACTATCATGGGGAATTGACTCCTATCCATTTCATTTCATATATCTCATATTATTATAAAGTGGTATATTCATTTATATCATACTACATAAGGTGTGAAATCTTATGAATTTGAATGTAAATGTTATCAAAGGCATGGTCACATATATAATTCATGTCATGAGGCAAGGACCTCTCATGAATGTCATTATCCATATTAAATTCCATTTAAAACACTTCAATTATCATAAATAATTTTATAAATAATAATAATAAGTCATGGTTTAATATCCTATATATGTCAAGACCATAAATTTCATTTAAAAAAACAACAATCCATCATGTGTGAGCCATTCTATTCAAATCAAACTCATTCAATTTTCCTAAGCATAGAAAATTCATTTATAAGGGATGAGGTTCAAAAGGAAAGTATCATATAAAAATGGAATATGCCTACTTGAGAAATTCATCTTATGATAATACCAAGTATATAAGGAGTTCCTTGGGTTCCATTAATTTTATGTGTATCAATAGAAATTTCTTTTAAAATACAAGATGAAAGTAAAGATGGAGTTTATGGAATTTTGGAATAATTGGAAAAAATGGTCAATTTCAATGGCACAACCATGGGGTGACCATATAAGGTAAGTGTGTCTCTAAAACACTAAAAAAGAACCAATTGGTAATAAATAAGGTGAATCAGTTAATTATACATGAAGTAATCAATATATTAGAGATCCTTGGTAATGAACAACATATGGAATGAAAAAATAATTATGAAAACACAGAAACTCGATAGGGAAAACAATGTGACCACCAACCTCAAGGTCATAGATGACTCCATGTCTGAAAATAGCATCTGATTCAAAGAAGTTTGGAAGAGATCTAATAAATATTCCAATTCTCTGAAAATATTTAATATGAGACTGTATCCATATAGCGCAATGGATGGGAAGAAAAAATTTGATAGGAGTTGAGAGACTAAGGGAGCATACATGAAGGGATCCAACACTTCGATAGATTGTAGATCAGATAGAATATAAAGAATCTAGTACAAATCTAAGATTAGGGAGCTTGGTTTCTAAAATGGATAATAAGAGGGGTTTTTAGCTGTTGGAGGAGCAAGGAAAAGGGCAATAATGATTCAACTTATGTTGCTGAAAAATTCTCATTTCTCCCCAAAATATCAAGGCACAATGTTTGGCCACATATTTGTCCAAATCATGCACAAACCATGCTTATTTTACTACATGTGTGGGGTACACCACATGGTTTGGCACATGGTTTGACAAACCATGCACAAATCGTGCTAGATGTCTCTTTCCCATATCTACAACATGCCACATGGATGTGCACCTGGGGTTGTACTATTGTAGAAAAACCATGTGGCCTTGTCTTTTCCCCTTTTTCGGTGCTCCAGGATTTGAAGGATCCTTGTACACATCAATGTGCTTCTTATAATGATTATAAATCACAATTTTATCATTTTATGATTTTAAATTGAAAAACTAATGATCTATAACTTTGCTGAAATAAAGGTTCATTATACCCCCCCCCCCCCCCACCCTCCTTAAAGAAACTCATCTCCGAGTTAGTCTTTTGAGGTTAAAGAGGTAATATCAGCAATGAGTTTCATTCACAGAGATCGTATATCATCTTCTTAGTCCACTGTCTCATCCTACACTCAATCATTCTACCATAGCACCCATACAAGCATAAAGAACATTTCTCAGACTATCTTCATGCTTCAATCAACTATACGAACTAGATACTCCCCAAAGGTACCATCCACATCCAATTCAACCCCATCTGGATGAAAGTTGTGTCATAGTTCTGGATAGTATTGGTGAAGATGAGATACATGAAAGACATCATGCATTGATTGGTATCTTTCAGGAAGTGAAAACTAGTAATCCACTAGTCTGATCCACTACACAACCTCTAATGGTCCAATGAACCTTGGTTAGAGCTTCCAAAACTTCTGAATATATCGATGCCCTAACCTGTGTGAGGCTCATAAGAAAATCCAGTCTCTAACCTCAAACATGAGAGGTCACCAATGCCTGTTAACATGCGATTTTTTTCTAGACTGAGTTTTCAACATGCACTACTGCAAATATGGCATTTATCAGCGCTAGAATAGGGTTTAACAGTGCTAGAAAAGCGTTATTAATAGAGTTGAAGATAAAGGGGGTGTCCCTTTTATCAGCGCTTTAAAAAACAGTGATAAAAATATTTTTTATCAGTACTTTTTTAGCGCTGATAAAGGACACCACTTATCAGTGTTTTTTTGTAACACCCCAAGCTTCCACGATACGCTTCTCTTTGAATAATACAATAGCATTTTTTGTACACAACTTAGAGTTCTAACACACCACAACTAATCAAACTATCTGTTATGAATAGTAATGCCCAATTTTTTAAATTTTTTAAATTTTATCTTTCAAAATGAACTTCATTTTTAGATTCGGAATGTCAAAATTAGCTTAGGATGAATTTTTTTAATTTTTCTTAAAACTTTCAATTCTTGATGAATAGTGAAACATACTGAGTTATAGTTTAAAACCGAATTTTTATTTAAATAATTATTTATTTTATTTAAATTTATTTTAGGTCAAAATAGATACATAATACCTATATAATTTCAATGTAATTCATTGGAGTAAGTTTATAATAATTTTAGATACATAAAAATTTTATTAAACTTTTTACCGTCTTCTACAGACCTACGAGCATTTGAAAATTTACATAAAACATAATTTTATCACTTATGTGAGTGTAATTTAAAAAATTCGAGAGACATGGTTAATATCATTAAGTAAAATGTGGTTCAATAAGATGAAAATAATTTTTGGTGAATAGTAACTTTTTACTTTTATTTACCATAGTTAAAAGTAAATAGGGTAATTAAGGGTAAAAATGATATTATTATTACCATAACACAGGTCCTAATTCTATTGGATAAGTATAATTAGACCAAAAAAACCTTAGGAATAAAATATGTTCCTTTTTGGTCCACTTGTATTAGATTAGGACATTTATTATTATTTAATTCAAAGAAGAGTTAAAAGAGTTAAAATCAAAGTTTAATAACAAAAACATTTTTAATATAGGGTTACACATAAGATAAATTCGACTATAAATATTCATTAGAAATATAAAAATATTTCCTATATAATGGTATTTTATTTATAGTTTTTAGACATTAAATAATTTAATTTATTTATGACACAATAATGATTCAATAATTACCTAATTAGTGAAATATTAAAATAATTTATATTATAAATATCCATATAAAATTAATTTGAGGATTTTTATTAATTACACTAATTTTCTAGGTTAATATGACATATTAGGGTTGGTTATATGAATTTTTTTCTATGTAATAATGATTTTATGAATTTATAAAAAACAAAATACCATATATGTAAAGACCCGTAAATTTCAAGGAAATTTTTTTTCTTAATTTTCTTTGGAATTTTACAAGAACGCAGTTTCTGACGGCGCCTGATTCCGAGGCCCGGTGTGCCCGGAATCATTTTCCGAAGTTTGGCTCGGGTACATTCAGTGAACGGACGAGCGGGTTTTTCTAACATTTAAACTGGTGCCCGGAATCGAATTCTGAGGGCACCGATGAAATCGCAGCGCCGGTATTCGCTTAGAAACGCCTCTTCCGGAGTTGCGTTTTCTCGGGTGTGGTTTTTAATTTTCGGGCTTAAAGTTAAGAAATAAAATAATTTTGCGACAACTTTATTTTATTTCACTTAAGCCACTTGGAAGCCACTTGAAGCCACTTAAAAGCGGCTTAAACTGAGTTGATCCGGATAGGATGCTATCCAGAAATATCCTACCCCCTTGGTAGGATATTTGGGAGGTGGGGCCCGCACGAGCCCCGCCGTTTCTTTCCGCTAAGTAACGCACCCACGAAAACCCGTCATTATGAAAGTCAACTGACGCGTTTTCTTAATTTCTTAACAGACCATTTAATTGAGCGGTTTATTTCGTAAATTAAATGAGTTGTTTCTTTCGTTGAATTAATTCAACGAATTGATGGGTCGTTTCTTACCCGTTTTCGTGTGTTTGCAAAATAATAAAATAAGACCAACCAAATTCTTTTGAGGGATTACTCGTTGAGACAGAATCCTTGTATCTTCTTCCTCCTTCGCGAAGAACGCGAAGAACGCCGAACCCGGAAATCGACGACGCGACGCCGTGATCCGCAACGCCGACAACGTTCTTCTGCGACGTCTCTTCCTCCGCGATGGATCTTCGATCGGCTGCTTGAGTTCGCTGACTCAACGCCGTGTTCCGCAAAGACGCGACGCCCTTCCGCGACGACGCGACGATCTCCACCTTCCGCGACGAGCAATTCCGCGAAGAACGCTCATGCGCGACGACCAAGGAGGTAGGGATTTATTTTGGGAATTACCCCCTTTTCTTTTTATATTCCCGTAATTGTTTCTTTAGAAAGTAAAGAACGGGCTTTGTGAACAATTTTAAAATTATTAAAATTGTTGTTTCCATTCAAATGAGGAACCCGTTTTTGAAACAATTTTATTTCATTAAAAAAAATTGTTTTGGATATGCGTTCATGTGTTGAACTTAAATTTCTCCCGTTTGTTTATCTCTAACGCGGAGGGTGCGGGCCAAACGAACACGGCCCGACGACCCTCCGCCGTTCTTCATTTTGTGCGGAATTGACGGGCGACGACGGAACGTGCCGCAACGGATGTTTGATGATTCCGCAGTGAAGGATGAGTCCCGGGAGGAGCAGCGGCGCAGGCGGGAACAAAATCGGACCACCGGAGGGATCCCGGTGGCCCGCGGAACTCGTCGGCGGCGCGGGTCGCCGGCGCGGCGGCGCCGGCAGCCGGGAGCGGCGGCGCCCCGGCGCGCCGCCGGACAGGCCACCGCTGCTGAAGCCGCGGTGGCGGCGGCCCCTGCGGACCCGCGGCCGCGCGGGTCCGGTGCACCCGGACGCAGCAAAGCCACGTCCTTGACTCAGCGCGGCCCCACGCGGGGGGCCGCGGAACCACTAGACCGCGGGGGCGGCGCCCCGCGGCGCCTTGGCCCTTCGGCCGCTCGGCCGAACCGGGCCAGGCCGGTCCGACCGGCCGGGCCGCGCCCTGGCCGGACGGGACCGGGTCAGACCGGGTCGGGCCGACCCGGTTCGGCCGACTCCCGGGGGGGTCGGCCCGGGTCGGCCCGGGCCCGGACCCCCGTCTTCGGACGATTTTCGTTCAAACGCTCGTAACTTGAGCTACGGGCCTCCGAACGACGCGTCGTCAGCGGCAACACGATCCTTAGATCGAGACGGTCGTTTCAGTATACTATACTCAAGGTGCACCTTCCTTTTCGGGAGCCTACGTGGTTAAAACTCTGTAGTTAAGTGTGCTTGGCCTAGAGCAGTGATCAGGATGGGTGACCTCCTGGGGAGTTTCCCAGGGTGGGTGTGAGACGGAAAGGCCAATAACTAACAGACCGGACGTCCGATTGACGCGCCGTCTGTTTAGTTGAATTCCTCTAAATGAGACAGATCTTTTGGCATACTCCGCCCGAGGTTTGGACACAGGTGGAGTACGTCGGGTTGGTTTTTCCTTAAAAACCAACTGGGCCCCTAGGACGAAAAAGCCAATAACTCCCAGATCGGGCGTCCGATTGTCGCACCATCTGCGACATTGAGTTCCTGTTGACAATATGGAACTTTTGGATACATCAACTTCGGACTTTGTGTCAGTTGATATATCAGCCTCTCGGCTCGTGGAGCGGACCCTCCCGAACGAGCTTGCTGTGTGCGGGAACCCTAGTGCTGGCTGCGACTGCTACTCCAACGACGACCGTGCAGAGATCCTCAGTGGACTGCGGCGACGACCGTGCAGAGACCCTCAGTGGACTGCGACGACGACTGTGCAGAGATCCTCAGTGGACTGCGACGACTACAGCACTCAGCGATCCTACGTGGATCAGTGCTACAGGTCCTGTGTGGGCCCGATCCTGTGTGGGTCCTAGCTGTGCTGGTCTTGTATCCTATGTGGGTCCCAGCTTGGATGATTCAATACTGGTCTTGTATCCTATGTGGGTCCCAGTATAGATGAATCAATGAAGACAGCTGGTCTTGTATCCTATGTGGGTCCTAGCTGTGCTGGTCTTGTATCCTATGTGGGTCCCAGCTTAGATGATTCAATGCTGGTCTTGTATCCTATGTGGGTCCCAGCTTGGATGATTCAATACTGGTCTTGTATCCTATGTGGGTCCCAGTATAGATGAATCAATGAAGACAGCTGGTCTTGTATCCTATGTGGGTCCTAGCTGTGCTGGTCTTGTATCCTATGTGGGTCCCAGCTTGGATGATTCAATACTGGTCTTGTATCCTATGTGGGTCCTAGTATAGATGAATCAATGCAAACATCTGGTCTTGTATCCTATGTGGGTCCTAGCGGTGCTGGTCTTGTATCCTATGTGGGTCCCAGCCATGCTGGTCTTGTATCCTATGTGGGTCCCAACGTAGATGATTCAGTATCCATACCTGATCATCCCTTTCACCTTTTCGACGAAGTATACCTGTGTGGGCTGAATCTTCTGTTCACTCTCCTTTGTGGATTGTGTTGAGCTATCTTGTGTGGATTTACTGTTTACTCTCCTTTGTGGATTGTGTTGAGCTATCCTGTGTGGATTTATTGTTTACTCTCCTTGTGGATTGTGTTGTGCTATCCTGTGTGGGTATACTTTTTGCTTTCCTGTGTGGACTGGGTTGTGCTTGGGCTCGGACGTTGGAGCCGAACGAGAATTGATGACTTGGGTATATGTATGGGCATATACCTAAGCCGTGTCAGATGTTACTTCGTGTTTGTATCTTTCCTTTGTGGATTTCGGGAGACCTTCGGGGGTCTAGGGGTCCCTACTGAGTAGCTTATACTCACCCCTACACGGGCTATGCCCGCACTTCGTGGTGTTGGTTGCAGACGACGGACAGCACTGACTGTGGTGGAGGCGTGCGGAGCAGGACGGTACCTGGAGGTGGACCACTGGGCGGGACGTACTCGGAGCGGACGGCTGGACCGAGGAGCTGTGGAGGCTATCTGTACCCACCCTTCAGGTGGGACCTTCAGATGAAGGCTCGACGCTGCGGCTTTTCTTTACAGTTGTTGTTTTTCCCCTTTCAGTTGTACTTTACAGTTGGGCTTGTATTTCCGGCCCCTTTTACTTCCAGCACATCTTGTTACAGTTTTACTTAGTGTTTACTTTTCCGCTTGCTTACTCTGTGGTGCTTGTTTACTTTTCAAAGGCAATGCCTTCCCTTTTTGTTGGGATTTACGCCTTGGTGTTAGTCGCCAGCCCCTGGCCTATGGGAGGCGGGCTTGGGGTAGTCACGGCATGGGCCCCGAGGACGGGTCGTGACAATATAGTGTCAAAATTGACATAAACAAGTTTTTAAAAACAAATATTATTTTATTATTCTATTCCTAAAAATATATGGTTCAGAAAAAAGACTTATATAATGATAGGTGTATCATTAATGAACCACTTCGGGTTCTCTTGGATGTATATAGTAAGTTTATTAACCATATAATATTCAAATACAAAGAAACATGGTAAATGTCAAACTATTTAACTAAGATTTAAATCTAAAATATAAAGTTAATATAGTGTCCCAAACCTGTCTAAAACATATTATTTGAGTGATTTTTGAACCATCCCCACCTTAGCCTTTAAATAATTCATTTTTGAGCCATTATAAACCGAAAAGTATTTTATAATAAAATAATATTTCTAGCTTTTCCTAAGGTGCCCCTCACCCCTCTTATAAAAGGTCACTTCACCTTCTCTCAAATTCACACCTTCAAAGAAATTTGGCTCGACCAACCCCTACCCAAATACCCTCTAAATTATCCTCCCTTAATCCTAGAGGCATTCCATTAATCATAAATCCAACCTACAGAACCATTTTGATCAAATCAAAGGAAAAACCCGAAGAAGAGGTAAATATTTCATCACCTCTTTCAAGTTCCTTTATTCTTCCACTTCCTCTTTATTTGTTGTTTCCATTATTAAATAATAACTATAGTAAATTATATATACTATGATGTTACTGTAAATATGGTACAACCATATTCATTATTCTGTCCATCCTTTGAATGACATGTCACCATACGTGTGTATGTACAACTTACTGTCTCCACGTCGTGGTGTAATTGTTATTCAATACATTATTATTTGTATGGGTATAATAATGATGTGTAATTGAGAAAAATAATAAATATAACATGATAATGATTCTTTATATATAATATAACATCAAATTATATTTTATTATAATATCAAAAGAATGATATTGTCGCTCATGAGTACGTGTAGATTACCGTCTCCCCGAACGCGATGAGATTCATTCCCCATCGTATCCATTCAAGACTAATTTCCAATAGATGATTAAAAATAATGTTTAAAGACTTAATATAATTCTGAATATGAATAAGATACATCATATCCACAACAAACATTACTTACGTAATTAATCATAAAAATGAAAATGAATCAGTTAACACCCGAAACGATGATACTACTAAAATATCATTAACAAAGCAATATTATAAGATCATATATTATATCATTTTAATGTATATTATTTTTTAATAATTTAATAACAATTATTTCACCATTATACAGGAATTTAACATACGCTCGACCAAGGAAAAGTATATGGTAAGGGTTAATTTTACAATCTCTTCATTAT
Source organism: Viscum album (assembly GCA_963277665.1). Classification (NCBI taxonomy): domain Eukaryota; kingdom Viridiplantae; phylum Streptophyta; class Magnoliopsida; order Santalales; family Viscaceae; genus Viscum; species Viscum album. The sequence goes on along the minus strand of OY728161.1, from coordinate 520,296,143 downwards.
CCGAGGTTTTTTATATGTAATTATTTACTTGGACCTCTTTATCATTCAAATCCGTGATTCTTAAAAATTTATTTCAAAACATTTTTACTATTTACTAGTCAATGGGTTAAATTCATTTATACACTTTTTTTACTTTTTATAAAATGTATTTAACGTAATATTTCCGTCGTTTTCCAAACTAGGTACTTTTTGACCATTTCGACAAATTTAAGGTAAGAATGTTTTTTAACTTATACAGCGGGTGCGGATATTTTTTGCCATTATAACATTGTCGAATCATCCCTTACAATATTATAAGAATATTTTCAGAATAAATTTTTTCTTAAATTATTTCAAAATATAAAGAGATGTTTCTCAAAAAAATGTTTTGATTTCATCTTTGTCAGCATCCTTTTATGGATTTTAAGTTTATTTGATGTTGATTTATTATGATACAAAACTTTCATTTTGTATTGAACATTTTGTGATATTTTTGACTGTGGATGTTCTATTTTTATACCATTCATGGTTTGTGGTTAAATTATTGACATTTTTATGCTATTTTTAATGAGAATGTTTATGTTATATTTCAGGCTTTTCATTTGAGGAATGTATTGGACTTAGTAAGTGACAGGTGGAGCCCACTATAGCTCATCGATGCATCGGTAGGTCTCATGAGACAGCTAGATGTGGAATTGTCTGAGGCCTTTCCCAATTTTATATATGGTTTTGGCCAAGGCCTTAATCATTTTTATACATCTTGGCTGAGGCCTTAACAAAATGTTTCAGAATGTCCAGCATTATACATTCCCCCATTAGGAAAATAATATTGATGGTTCATGTGGTCATTAGACTAGTAGAATACCCATGATTATGCTTTATTATATCATTATTTACTAATCTCATATTCCTTCCATAAAATTATTCATGTTTATTATTGGTAAAGTCATGTGGTTTCAATTATTCACCATGCTTAATATTTATGTTATCTTTCGCTGTATTTGCTTACCCTTACTGAGCATTTGAGCTCACCACTTTCTTATGTTTCATTTTCCCAAGATATGAAGAACTTAGTTATGAGTGAATTACATTCATAATCTACGAGGCTTGGATGTTTCTAATGGAATAAATGTTGGTTGTATTTATTTTCAAGTTGTAAAGTTGACCTTATGTGTAAATCTTGTTTCCAATAATACTAAACTGATCGGTCTTTCGAGACATGATTTCCTTGTGATCATGCCAATGTTATGTAATAATGAAAAAACTCTAGGTAACTAGGGTCGGGGTGTTATAGTTGGTATTATAGGAAGTTTAGTACAAACCTTGAAAACTAGATTTAGATAAACTCTGATTAGAGCACATTACCTTAAGATAGAATTTGAGTATTAGTATAGATGAACTTGCTAGAATTTTTGTAATGTAGAGATTTTATGATTTTTCTAAGAAATGCATCCCTATCTAGATACGAGCAGGTAGAGGCGGCTCTGGCACAGATTTACCTAGGGGTAAAACCCGAAAACACCACTTTGAGCTAGACTCGAACGGGAATTGGTGCACGACAACGGGATTTGTTGCACTCTTGGTTATGACACTCCTGGGGGATATGCTTAGGATAATTCTCATTTTCTTTACAAACCATTATGAAGGGTTTATTAGTATATACTTCCTCAAATAAATTTTTTTTATGATTATGGATTATATCTATAAACTGTTAAATTTATGTTAAGTGTTTTACAAGTTTGGAATTATGTATTTCGATTCATAAACTAATCTAGTTTATTCCATTGTATAGAAATGGCACCTAGTAGAAGGAATGGAAACCGTATCAATGCACACACTCCATGTAGGGATTTACCTCCTACTTAAGATAATTATAGTGAAGTTGGTGATGCAACTGGTGCTGATCAGCTAATCACCATACTGGGACAACTCACTTGAGTTATGAATAATAACCTTACCTGTATGGAGCACCCTGATCCACAACGCGGAGGATCAATGTTAGACCGCTTCATAAGGAAAAAACCACCAACATTAAATGGGGGTAAAAATTCATTAGTAGTTGAGAAATGGATAAATTCCTTAGAGGAAATATTCCACGCCTTAGGGAGTAGTGAAAGGGAAAAATTTGTCATGGCAGTTTACCGCCTCACTGGAGATGCTGGTCAATGGTGGTCATTGATTCAAAACACAAAGGAAGATGATGAAGTATCAAATATGGAATGGAGGTACTTTAAAGAAATTTTCTTAGAAAAATACTTTCCTCATTACCATCGAGCGGATATGGAAAGACAATTTATGAGTCTGTGGAAAACGGCGGATGAGAATGCTGCAAAGTATGAAGATAACTTTACAAGGTTAGCAAGGCATGTTATAGATTATATACGTAACCCAAGAAGTAAGATTGATCATTTCTTTGATGGGATAAAACCATTTCTCCATCTAGCATTAGTATCACAATCCTTCTCATCATATGAATATATTTTCTCATGTGCTATCAAGACAGAAAAGGACTTCTCTAAGTCTTATGACTTTAAAGAAAAGGAAGAGAATAAGAGATCTTCTGAACACTCTGGGAAAGTAAATAAGGAAACAGGGAAGAAGGGAAGAATTGAATTTCCACCCTGTGATAATTGTGGAAGGAATCACCCGGGTTCCTGTCTAAATGGAAAGGGAGTATGCTAAAAATGTGGACAGAAAGGCTATCTTGCTAGTGATTATAAGGGAAAGAAATATGCTACTAATGATCAATGCTATAATTGCAGTGAGATGGGACATTATTCAAATGAATGTCCTAAGCATCAGGGAAACTTACCTCAGAAAAGGCCAAGGGATCAAGGCCAAGCTTATGTGATCACTACTACTGAGTTTGAAGCCCCGAAAGATGTGGTAGCAGGTAATTTAATTGTTTCCTCTAGATTAGAAAATGTTTTATTTGATTCTGGATCATCACAATGTTTCATATCTTCCCATTTTTCTAAGAAAATTAGATATTTTCAATTTGATTTAACAAGGGAGTTGTCAGTCAAAACTCATAAGGGGATTATCATTGCTACAAGGTTTTGTGAATCAGTTCCCATTAGGGAATATAAACATTATTTATCTGCTAATCTCATCATCATACCCATGATTTAATTTGATATAATCTTTGGTATGGATTGGATTTTGAACCATGATGTGAAAATTTATTATAATAATAAGGAGGTTACAATTTTTGATGATGATATGGAGTACCTTATCTTTAGAGCAAAAACGTCACCACCTAATTCTTATCTAGATCCACCCCTATTATCTCAACTAAATTCAATTATTAGGGAGGAAGAGAATGAAATAATTATGGGAGAGGAAAGGAATGTTCAAATAGAGGATGTACCTATTGTGAAAGAATATGTTGATGTGTTTCCAGAAGATTTTCCTGGACATCCTCCATAATAAGAAATTGAGTTTTCCATTGATTTAATTCCTGGTTCAAGGCCCATATCGAAGACCCCTTATAGAATGGACATTGTGGAATTAGTGGAACTAAAGAAAAAATGATAGTAATTGAGTAATAAGGGATTTATTCACCCTAGTGTTTCTCCATGGGGATCCCCTGTCCTTTTTGTTAAGAAGAAAGATGGATATATGAGGTTATGCATTGACTACAGGGAGATCAATGCTATAACAATAAAGAACAAGTATCCCCTACCTTGTATTTATGATTTATTCGACCAAATTCATGGAACTCAATACTTTTCAAAGATTGACCTTCGATCTGGATATCATCAGTTGTGTGTGAAGAAGGAATAAATTCCGAAGACAGCATTTCAAACCAGGTACGGGCATTACAAGTTTACAGTAATGCCTTTTGGATTAACTAATGAACCCTCTATATTCATGGATCTAATTAATAGAGTTTTAAAGGAATATCTTGATGAATTTTTAGTGTGATTTATTGATGATATCTTGGTATACTCCAAAAGATACCAATATCATGAAAATCACTTGCGCATTATCCTGAAGACTCTTAGAAGACATGAATTATATGGGATGTTTAGCAAGTGTGAATTCTAGCTTCAAGAGATTTATTTTCTTGGCCATATTGTCTCTAAGTATGGAATCTATGTTGACCCTTCTAAGATCAAGGCAATCCAAGGATGTCCAGCACCAATGAGTATAATTGAGGTACGCAGTTTTATTGGTTTAGCAAGTTATTATCGACGTTTCATCCAGAATTTTTCCCAGTTGGATAACCCATTAACAAATCTCACACGAGAAGGAGTTAAATTTTTTTGGACAAAATAGTGTGAAGAATGTTTTGAAGAAATTAAGAGAATATTATTCAATTCTTATATATTGACTCTACCATCGGGGAATGATGGGTTTGTTATTTATAGTGATGCTTCAAAGAAAGGACTTGGTTTTTTTTATGTAGAATGATAGGGTTATTGCCTATGAGTCACGACAGTTAAAAATTCTAGAGCAAAACTATACTACTCATGATGTTTAGTTAGAAGATGTAATATTTACTTTGAATATTTAGAGACACTATCTCTCTCGTGAAAAATGTGAGATATATACCGATCACAAGAGTTTTAATTATATTTTCTGATAGAAAGATCTCAACATGAGGTAAAGGAGATGTCTTGAACTACTCAAGGATTATAATTTCACTATACACTACCACCCAGGGAAGGAAAATAAGGTGGAAGATGCTTTGAGTAGAAATGATCATGGATTTTTGAACAAGATGAGAGTTGGAAAGGATCCTATATACATGGATCTAGTAAAGATAGATATGGGAATCACCATGGAAGGTGAAACATCAATACTTTTTTAAATGTTTTCCAAACCATCTTTACTAGAAAGGATAAAGAGTTATTAGACCGATGATAAAAAGTTTCAAAAGAAGATTAAAGCTGTGAATGATGGGAGATTTAGTGACTTTGTGTATGAAGATGGAATTTTGAAATTTGGGAAGAGACTTCATGTTCCCGATATACCTAATCTAACAAGGGAATTGTTGGATGATGCTCATAGTTCCAATTTCTCTATACACCCTGGTAGCACTAAGATGTATAGAGATTTGAAGGAACATTTTTTGTGGGACAACATGAAGAGGGAGATTGTTGATTTTGTGTCGAGATGTATGGTTTTTCAAAAAGTGAAAGCTAGAAGGCAACAGCCTGGAGGAGTCATGCAACCTCTTCCCATACCTGAGTGGAAATGGGATGATATCATGATGGACTTTGTCATGGGACTACCAAAGTCTCCTAGAAGGAACGATGAAATATGGGTCATTGTTGATCGTCTTACCAAGTTAGCACATTTTCTTGCTATAAGAGAATATTTACCACTAGAATGTTTAGAAATACTGTATATTAATGAAATTTTAATACTTCATGGAGTACCCCAATATATTGATTCTGATCGTGATCCTTGTTTTACATCAAGATTCTGGAAAAGTATTCAGAAATCCCTAGATACTGAACTTCGTTTGAGCACTGCCTACCACCCCCAAACTGATGGACAATCATAAAGGAAAATTAAAACCTTAGAAGACATGTTGATATCATGATCACTTGACTTTCAAGGTATGTGGGATCAATATTTACCTCTGGTAGAATTTTCCTATAAAAATAGCTTCCATTCAAGTATCCAGATGGCACCATATGAAGCTTTATACGGAAAGAGATGTCGCACACCAACCTGTTGGGATGATGTTGGTGAAAGAAAACTCGTAGGCCCAGAACATGTGGAGGAAATGATGGAAAAGGTGAAGGTAATCCAAACCCACATCAATGAATTTCAAAGTAGGCTGAAGAGCTATGACGATAACTGAAGGAAGGATTTGGAATTTTAGGTAGGAGACCATGTTTTATTGAAAGTATCTTCATGAAAGGGTGTTATACATTTCGGTAAAAAGGGAAAATTAAGTCTCGGGTACATCAGACCTTTCAAAATTCTGGAACTAATTAGGACTATAGCTTACCGGTTGGCAATGCCTCCAAGTTTCTCCAAAGTTCACGATGTGTTCCACGTATCACTATTGAGAAAATACATGCCTGGCCCAACGCATGTAATCACCTATGAGGAATTGGAGCTGGAACCCAATCTGTCTTATTACAAAGAGGCTATCAAGGTTCTTGATACAAAATAAGAAGTGTTTAGAAACCGGACGACTCGCCTGGTAAAAGTTCTATGGAGAAACCATAAGATGGAAGAGGCAACGTGGGAACCCGAGTAACTTATGATGAAGAACCACCCAAGTCTTTTTACACAGTAATACCCTAGAAATTCTGAGGACAAAATTATTTGAATAAGGGGAGAATGTAACACCCCAAGCTTCTATGGTACGTTTCTCTTTGAATAATACAATAGCGTGTGTTGTACGCAACATCGAGTTCTAACACACCACAACCAATCCAATTAGTCGTTATGAATAGTAATACCCACTTTTTAAAATTTTATAAATTTTATCTTTCAAAATGGACTTCAGTTTTGGATTCGGAATGTTAAAATTAGATTATGGTGAATTTTTGATATTTTTCTGAAAACCTTCAATTCTTGATGAATAGTGAAAAACACTGAGTTATAGTTTAAAACCAAATTTTTATTTAAATAATTATTTATTTTATTTAAATTTATTTTAGGTAAAAATAGATACGTAATATCTATATAAGTTCAATTTAATTCATTAGAGTCAGTTTATAATAATTTTAGATATATAAAATTTTTATTGAACTTTTTACCGTCTTTTACCCACCTCTTAGGAGCATTTCCAAATTTACAAAAAACTTAATTTTACCACTTCTGTGAGTTGAATTTCAAAAATCCGAGAGACACAATTGATATCAGTAAGTAAAATTTGGTTCAATAAGATGAAAATAAGTTTTGTTGAATAGTAACTTTTTACTTTTATTTACCACGGTTAAAAGAAAATAGGGTAATTAAGGGTAAAAATGATATTATTATTACCCTAACACATGTCCTGATTCTATTGGATAAGTATAATTCGACCAAAAACCATAATATGAATAAAATATGAACCTCTTTGGTCCACTTGGATTAGATTAAGACATTTATTATTATTTAATTCAAAGAAGAGTTAAAAGAGTTAAAATCAATGTTTAATAACTAAAACATTTTTAATATAGGGTTAAAAATAAGATAAATTCGACTAAAAATATTTATTAGAAATATAAAAATATTTCCTACATAATGGTATTTTATTTATAGTTTTTAAACATTAAATAATTTAATTTATTTATGACACAATGATGATGCAGTAATTACCTAATTAGTGAAATATTAAAAAAATTAATATTATAAATATCCAAATAAATGTAATTTGAGACTCTTTATGAATTATACTAATTTTATAGGTTAATATGACATATTATTGTTTTTTAGATGAATTTTTTTTTATGTAATAATGCTGTTATGAATTTAAAAAAACAAAATACCAAATAGTGTCAAAATTGACATAAAAGAGTTTTTAAAAAATATACTATATTATTAATTGATATTCTATTCCTAAAAATATATGTTTAGGAAAAAAGGACTTATATAATGATATTTGTATCATTAATGAACCACTTGGGGTTCTCTTGGAAGTATATAGTATGTTTATTAACCATATAATATAAAAATACAAAGAGACATGGTAAATGTCAAATTATTTAACTAAGAGTCAAATCTAAAAGATAATGTTAATATAGTGACCCAAACCTGTATAAAACCTATTGGTTGAGTGGTTTTCGACCCATAACCACCTTATCCTTTAAATAATCTATTTTAGAGCCATTATAAACTGAAAAATATTTTATTATAAAATAATATTTCTAGCTTTTCCTAAGGTGCCCCTCACCCCTCTTAAAAAAGGTCACTCCCCCTTCTCTCTAATTCACACATTCAAAACCATTTTTCTCAGATAAACCCTACCCAAATACCCTCTCAACTGTCCTACCTTAATCCTAGAGTCCTTCCTTTAATCATAAAGATAACCTAAGGATCCCTTTTGATCAAATCAAAAGGAATAACCTAAAGAATAGATAAATATTTCATCACCTCTTTCAAGTTCCTTTCTTCTTCCACTTCCTCTTTCTTTGTTGTTTCCATTCTAAAATAATAACTATAGTATATTCTATATACAGTGATGTTATTATAAATATCGTACAACAATTTTCATTATTCTATCCATCCTTTGAATGACATGTCACCATACGTGTGTACGTACGGCTTACCGTCTCCACGTCGTGGTGTAATTGTTATTCAATACATTATTATTTGGATGGGTAAAATAATGATGTATAGTTGATGTCAATAATAAATATAACATGATAATTATTCTGTATATATGATATACCATCCAATTATATATTATTTTAATATCAAAATAATGATATTGTCGCTTGTGTGTACGTACGGATTACCATCTCAACGAACGCGGTGACATTCATCCCCCATCGTATCCATTCAAGACTAATTTTCATTTGATGATTAAAAAAAATGTTTAAAGACTTGATATCATTATTTATATGAATAATATACATTCCATCCATAATAAATATTACTCACATAACATAGAATATAAAGTAAAACGAATAAACACCCAAAACGATGATAATACTAAGATATTATTAACAAAGAAATGTTAAAAGATCATATATGATATCATATTAATGTATATGATTCTTGTATAACATAATAACAATTATTTCACCATTATAAAGGATTTTAACCTACCCTCAACCAAAAAAAAGTACAAGGTAAGGGTTAATTTCACAATCTCTTTATTATCTGAGGTTGTTTTTACGTAAGTATCTACTGGGACCTCTTTATCATCCACATCCATGTTTCTTAAAAATGTATTCCAAAACATTTTTACTATTTACTAGAATATGGTTTAAAGTCATTTATACACTTTTTTGAATTTTTATAAAATGTATTTAAAGGAATATTTTTGTCGTTTTCCAAACAATGTACTTTTTGACCTTTTCGACAAATTTAAGGTAAGAATGTTTTTTTAACTTCTATGGTGGGTGTAGTTATTTTCCAACGTTATAACATTGTCGAAGCTTCCCTTACAATATTATAAGAATATTTTCAAAATAAATGTTTTCTTAAATGATTAAAAAAATAAAGATATATTTCTCAAAAAAAATGTTTTGATTTCATCTTTGTCAACATCCTTTGATGAATTTTAAGTTTATTTGAAGTTGATTTATTATGATACAAAACTTCAATTTTGTATTGAAGTTTTTGTGATATGTTTGACTGTGGATGTGCTATTTTTATACCGTTCATGGTTTGTGGTTAAAGTATTGACATTTCGTATGCTTGTTTTAATGTGAATGTTCATGTTATATTTTAACCTTTTCATATGAGGAATGTATTGGACTTAGTAAGTGATGGTTGGAGCCCGCTATATCTCCTCAATGCATTGGTAGGTCTCAGGAGACAACTAGAAGTGGAATTGATCGAGCCCTTTCCCAATTTGATATATGTTTTTGGCCAAGGCCTTAATCATTTTTAGATGTCTTGGCCTAGGCCTTGACAAAATGTTTCAGAATGTCCGACATTATACATTACCTCATTATAAAAATAATATTGATGGTTCATGTGGTCATTCGACTAGTAGAATACCCATGATTATGTTTTATTACGGAATTATTTACTCAGATCATATTCCTTCCATAAAATTATTCATGTTTATTATTAGTAAAGGCATGTGGTTTCAATTATTCACCATGCTTAATATTTATGTGATCTTCCACTATATTTGCTTACCCTTACTAAGCATTTGAGCTCACCCCTTTCTTATGTTTCATTTTCCTAGGATATGAAGAAAGTTAGTTATGAGTGACTTGTATTCATAATCTAGGAGGCTTGGATGTTTCTAATGGAATAAATTCGTGTTGTATTTCTTTTCAAGTTGTAAAGTTAAACTTATGTATGAATCTTGTTTCCAATAATAATAAATTTATTGGTCTTTGGAGACATGATTTCCTTATGATCATGAGAATGTTATTTAATAAGGCACTAACTCTAGGTAGCTAGGGTCGAGGCGTTACATTTTTTAAGTGCTGATAAAAGTCAAAAAAAATTAAAAAAAATTAAAAAGAATATATAATGCAGGGGGGGCTTTTAACAGCACTTGACCCCCCCCCCCCCCCCATTAGTGCTAGGCGGAGCCCCCTCCCTCTCACTGCACGTTGCCTTTGTCGCCCAACCCCCTCCCACTTACGCCTGCGACCCTTGCTTCCACCAGAACTTGAACCTAAGACCTCCACCCTTGCGCGCATGCACCTTTACCACTAATCCATTTAGTTTTTTTCTCTATTTAATGATATATCTATTTATTTATATATATATAGTTATATTTATTCATATATTAATATAGATTCATATTAATATAAATATATTTAGTTATATTAATACATATATATTTATTCATATATTAATATATATATATATATATATTTATATTTATTCTTATATTAATATATATTTATATCTATTTATATATATATTTAGTTATAATTTTTTATTCATATATTTATTTTTATATTAATATATATCTATAAGATTAGTTTTAAATAAATTTATAAAATATGTTTTTTTATGTGCGTTTATAAATAAATAAATACATACATACATACATACATATATACAACACACACAGACACACACACACACACAGATATATATATATATATATATATGAATAAATACATTTATATGTGTCTCTGAAAAGCCATGGAATGTTAAAACGACCACAACATCTAATCCAGAAGTTTGTTTCAACTACACAACCAATAAAATTGAAGAAAATGAAACAATATTCGATATAATATGTGGCACAGGACTAGAGGACATCCAGATCAAAAGTTATACATGTTTGAATGTTAAAATATTGGGGTATCTCGACTAAAAACTCAGTTTTGGAGGCCTTATGGGCCTTTTGGACCTCAAAAAATGGGACAAAAGGTTTCCTTCAATAATTATCACATATACATCATCGTAAGATTCTATTTGATATGATGTATAGCTCAAATAGACACCTGGATCAAAATTTATGGTCCTTTGAAGTTTGAGTTACATTTTAAACTTATTTTAGATCTTTTATTAATTTTTTAAATTTTTTGTGTCTCCAAATTTTTATTAAATTATTATTAATCGAAGATAATTAGAAAATTATTAATTTATAATATTTTTTAAAATATTTTAAATCCATTTTCACTCAATTTCTTATGTATTAAATGTAATAGTCTATTTATACTTATCTAAAACATATTTAAAAAATACATATTATATTTATATAAATATAAATATACTTATATAACATTATATTATTTTTCATGGTTTTTTTTAAATTTATCAGTTCTAGGAAAAAGAGTTGATAAAGCCCCCCCTTTATCAGTGCTACTAAAAAATCACTGATAAAGGGGACCCCTTTAATAGTGCTAAAAAAAGTGTTGATAATGGGTGGCGATGGGGAAACCCAGTTTTGTGGTAGTGGTGTGTTTCATGATCAGCTGGAACTTCTCTGTGTTCTTCTAGATGTGATAGGACCAAGTATAGTTGCATCCCCTAACTCTATCTAGAAAAGAGGTTAACATCAGGTCCTACCATATAAGGTATCATACAGGGCCATAATGATGGTATCCTAAAATATTTTATTATAAGATAACACAACAAGAGGGATTTTTTTCTCGCATGAACCCAAATAGTCAAGGACACATGCACAAAGCATGTCCTCTAGAAATTTTCTTATGGGATCTATATATCCATCGGTCTACAGGTGATAGTTTTTTCTCGGAAGTACTATCATACCCAAATCCTTCTGCAACCCCTACTAGAACCATGACATGAAATGAGTGTCTCTTTAAGAACTGATAGAAGAAAAATAACCATTCAAATTTTCCACCTATCTGATGTATAACCTTCCCAACTCCTCTACTATGAAGGTCTCTTGAAAATATAAGAAGTGTCTAACCATTATCATCTTATCAATAAAAACCCATAGTGTGTTGTTGACTCATGGTGATCTAGGTAAACCAATCACAAAATCAATCAATAAATCATCCAATTTCTACTTAGGAATGGAAAATGGATGTAAATCCCTATCGGACACGGATTTTCTTTCTTAACCTGCTAATAGGTTGAACATTGAGTGATGAATCTATAATAACCATGCTTCATACCGGGACACTAATACTGGTGTCGAAGATCTCGATAAATTTTGGTGATACAGGGGTGAATCGCCCATGCTGAGGCATGAAATTACCACATCACCTTCTCTTTGTTGTCTTTTGATATCCATACACACCCAAATAAAAATATATTATCATGCCTATCAATGGTCTAACCTGAATATATATCATTATCTGAAACACATTCTCTTAGAAGAAGGCCTCAAAGATCTGATAATTCCATCAACCTCACTCATTCTAGAAAATTAGAATTAAATGCTAAGTCTAAGAGGATAATCTAACCATGATCCAACTGAACCATAATTTTCATCTCATAGAATATAGCCATTAGCTGACATTCGATATCGGATCCTTGACCTAGAAACATCTAAGTATTCCAGCTCAGAGTGTCGGCCACTACATTGGCTTTACCAGGTATGTAGGAAATCTCGAAATCTAATGACATGTAGGTACTCAACCCACATTCACTACATGATATTAATATCCTGATGTGTGAAGATGTATTTGAGGATTTTGTGAGAATTTAATACCACAAAATTATCTCCCATAACATAGTTTCTCCAACAACATAAATACTGAACCACATCAGAATGTTCAAGGTCATGCATCAGGTAATTCTGTTTGTTAGGCCTCAAATGAAAAGACTCGCACGTCATGACTCACTCATCCTGAATCAAAATAGCACCATCCTTGATAACTGATGTGTCACAAAATACGGTATAGCTCCTAACTAGTTTTGATAGAATCATTATCGGTGCTAATGTTAGTCTGCCCTTCAACTCCTGAATGGATACTTCACAAACTTATGACCATAATAATTCCACCCTCTTCTTTTTCATGCCAATAAGTAGTACTACAAGGCATGATAAATATTTAATGAAGTATATTTAGTATCTATCTATCCTTTAGAAACACTAAATTTCAATTATTTTATTTGGATGATCCTATAAAATTACATTTCTCCTATTCACTGGGCCTACTAAAACTCCTGACTCCAAGAAAATGTGGCCTAGGAAGTGGACACTGTCTATCCAAAAGTGGAATCTGGTAAGCATAGCATAGAGATGATTATCTCTCAATGTATTCAAAACATTCTCATTATGGATTTCATGGTCATGTCTAGAGTGTGAATATACCAATATATCTTCAACAAAAACAACCAAAAATGAATCCATATATGGGTGGAAGACCCAATTCATAAAATCTTTGAAGACAACATGTGAGTTTTTGAGTTTGAACAGTATAACCAGGTACTTGTATAGACCATGCCTGCTCTTGAATGTTGTGATAGGTACGCCTGAGGTCTTAAAATGCACTTGATGATAGCCCGAACATAGATCTGTCTTTGAAATCACCTTCACTCATCAGATGAGATCAAAGATGTCGTCTATTATTTGTAGTGGATTCTGGTTTTTAATAGTGATTTGATTCAAATAATGTTAATCCACATGAATCATAAGGGTACTATCTTCCAATTTGGATAAAAGGACCAATAAACCTGAAGGAAAATTGTTGTGGTGTATAAAGACTTTTTCCTAGAGATACTCCATATAATTCTTATGATTCATTAATTCCTTAGGTGCCATCAAAAATTGAGGTATTGTCACTAATGTTGCTCCTAAGAAAATCTCAATAGTAAACTCTATCTCTCACACCAGAGGTTGACTAGAGAAGTTGTTAGCAAATATGTATCTTAAATTCCCAACTATAGGAGTAAAGTTATCAGATTGTAACCCTTAATCATCTAATAATAGAATGTTGATCTAGGATGTTACACTACACATCATTTATTCTCGAATCCTGGCCATGTATCATGAACATACCATTCTCCCCTATAGAAGTTAGTAATTCCCTTTGGTGATGTATATGTCACCCACTTATGATAGAATTCAATATGAACTCTTTTGAAAACTAACCATCCCTTTTTGATGACTATGTAAAAAACCATCATGTCAAGGAAGTGCATATTTCACAAGAAAAGGTAGTCTCCTATATCATGGGGAAAATTATGGTAGCCACAAGAGCCCTTATATAGGATACCTAATTGTGTATCTAGCCTCACAATTCCATAATAGTTTTTGATATCAGGGTCCATACTCTTAGTGATTTTCTCATATTCAAATGAGTGAGACACACATGTACTAATGAAAGAAGACACTATTGTGGAGGCTACTATAATTTTACCTCATATGGTAGATGTTATGGAACTCTTATCCTCTTACATAGGATGGACTTCATGTAACTATCATGTAAAATGAACTAGAGTCACTGCTTGATTTCCCTGAGCAAGACCGCTCTACTGGTGCTGAGAATTTTTAGTCTGAATACCTCTTCCTTGATTACCACCTTGGATAGAATGATTGGTGGTATTCTAGTTGCATGCCTGTCATGATCATGTTGGCCCTTCCCTGTACCGAAGAGTAGGTGAATATCCACACTCCTCGGGAATTGTAGGTAAAGTTTTGCATAAACATTGAAGATGTACCATCCTACCACAAATTCTTCACTCAAATGGATCATGTGGGTACTATGGTTTACCATTCCATATCTTCTTGAACTGGTGAAAGATGAAAAATCTAGCTTCATGAGGAGCCCGACTACTTTTATCACTGTGAGAAACCTCAAAGTGCCTCTTTCACCTAGAAGAAAAATAATTGGGAGCTCTAGGTGGCGAACCACTATAATCTGCACCTTCAGCATCCCTCAAATTCCACTCTGTTATAGGATCCTATTTGATGATTTTAGAAATGGTTGTTAACCTGAACACATTATGTTGTGACCAAATAGCATAAAACAGACTATCCTTGAATATCATGGTGGTCATAAGATAATCAGTTCCTAGAGTAGGAGAGAAATACTACAGATTAGTTAAATAGGACATGTATTCCAAAACAAACATACTTCTCATATGTAGTTTCATCAATTATCTAGCTTTTTCATCCCTCAGAGTCTAGGGAATGAATTAATCATATAAGATGGTCTGAAAATCCTCCTAGACTATTACTCAATGTTGATTCCCCTAGGTGACAACATCCCACCACCGCTTGCATGAATCACGAGTCATATAAGTATCTATCCTGAACCTCAAATCTAGAGTAATATCTAGATTCTATAATATAGATAGGATATTTTTAATCCAATACTTGGTAGTGTGTGGACTTCCATTCCCCAAGAAGGTGGTTGGATGCTACTACTGAAACTCAAGTGTTGAACTCTACCTTACACAGGGTAGGTTTCAATAACTATTCCATAATTTGAAGAATACGTAGAAAACCATCTCTTAATAGGGAATTATTTCCCATATTAGGTATAGGAATTGGTTCCACAGGTGGAAGTATAGGAGGATTCATTGGCGGCTCACGGGCCACCACCTCAAGAGCATGGTTCTCACCACCATCCTAGTGTAATATAGGAGGACGTCATGGTGGAATGACACTAAAATACCCAAAAAAACACCTTATACAACATTTATTAATTTATATTATTGAATTTAAGAAAACTGGGACAGTTACTGAGGCCTTCCTATAAGAACAATCAAGCCTCGATGCTTGATTAAAAAACCATGACTAGATGGAAGAAAGAGACTATAGAAGGCCATTAGAACGTAAGAGAGATACCCAACTACCCACTACTAAGGTCGGGTTCAGGTCTACACCTCTATTTCATATTTTTATTAGATGGATTTATTCAATTTAAAAGTAATATAATTTATAAAATTGTGCTAATTTAAACATTTAAATCACTTAAAATGGTTGAATTTCTTGGTTTTCCATTTTATGATCCATAAGGTCCCATACACTTTATGAACTAAACCATTGAATCCATTCATCACACACCATAACATGGTCCAGCTCATTCGACTGATAGTCTATAGCTTAACCTTCCATAATTGACTGCTTAATGTGTCTACTTTAACCTATTCGAGAAAACAAAGTTAGGTTAAGGCCTAAACATTATGTTTCAATTATTATTCCTAATATCAGGAAGAAGTGTAAGAAAAATTCAATACAAATTAAAGACACAACCTATATGTAATAGGAAAATGCACTCTGAAAGAAAATGTGGAATGGAAAAATGCATGGACTATTAATCATATTGTTTTTATAATGATTCATGAACTAATATAGAGCCCTCATTTCATCGGGAGATTGTAAATAAATAATAAATTCAATAACACCAATATCAATAACATCTCAAGTCATGTGTTTCACTGAACAATGAATTTACCAACCATAAATAGTAGAAATAATAACATCAATTATAATTTAGGAAACATGACCTTTACCCTGAACATGGCTTCATGGTGCCCAAGAATGACTTATGACCAAGTTACAAGAACTCCTCATATTAAATCTATTTTCTTCAAATAGTATGACATGAATGAAACTAGATCTAATACCACATTGTAACATCCTAACCTGGGGTCCACCTAACATGTTCCCCATTTCGGTGGGTCGCATTTCCTAAAGAGTTCCCCCTCATACAACATAGGATACCGACTAGCAACAATGGTGTAAAGGTAGTACATTTGGAAGATTGTACCATCATATAAGAATGAAACATCATATAAAAATAATAATAAATAGTAGCTAGAGAATATATTAAAAGATGTATTCAATAGACCATGATAGATAAAGAAATAGATAGTAAAAACAAATAATAGTAGAATACTGAATGAAAAGTACAATTGATAATAATATCAAAAGCCTATAAGGGAGTGTCTGTAATGCCCCGACCCTAGTTACCCAGATTCAGTGCATTATTACATAACACTGTCATGATCACAAGAGATCAAGTCTTGAAAGACCGATTAGTTTAGTATCCTTATAAGAACTAGATATATACATATGTTTTACATTACATTATGAAATAAAAAACAACAACATTGTGTCCCATTTGAACACACTCATATCCCTTAGCCTATCCCTGATGGGAAATCATAATATACTTATTCACATCCTAGGAAAAAGAAAACATAAAAAAGGGGTGATCTCAGATGCTCAGTAAGGATAACAATATAGCAGAAACTTTCATAAATAAGCATAAAAATTTAAGTAAATGTATAAGACTAAAACACAAGCCTTTTAAACTTAAACATCAGTATAATAAGGAAAATATAAGTCAAATAATTTCATTTACTTATTAAAATGGATATTATACTAGTATAATAATCATATGTAATATCAATAACTAATTTTATAATGATGGAATGCATAATGACGGACATCATAACCACATAGTCAAGGCTTCATGCCAAGACTACAAAAAAGATTCTGTCAAGGCCTTGTACCAAGAAACCAGTTTGTCTCATGAGACCTACCGATGCATCGAAGAGCTATAGCGGTCTCCACCCGTCACTTACTAAGTCCAATGCATAGCTCATATGAAAAGGTTGAAACATAACATAAACATTCATATTAATACTAGTATACGAAATGTTAATACTTTACCCATAAACCATAAATGGTATAAATACAACACATCCACAGTCATACATATCACAAAACATTCAATACAATATAGATGATTGTATCAAAATAAATCAACTTAAAATAAATGTAAAATCCATCAAAGGATGTTGACATATATGAAATCAAAAACTATTTGAGAGAAATATATATTTCTATTTTGAAATCATTTAAAAGTCACATAATTATAAAAGAGAACATTTCTTTTGTAAATATTCTTATAAGCTTGTAAGGGAAGCTCCAAAGGTTTTATAATGGCATAAAATAGCGGCACTCTTCGTATAAGTTAAAGAAAACATTCTTACCTTAATTTTTCAAAAAGGTTATAAAGTACCTTGTTTGAAAAACGATGGAAGGATTCCTTTAAAAAAATTATAAAAAGTCAAAAAAAGGTATAAATGACTTTAACCCATATTTTATGAAATAGTAAAAATGTTTTGAAATACATTTTTAAGAAAAACATATGTGGATGATAAAGAAGTCCAAGTAGATACTTTCGTAAAAACAACCTCAGATAATAAAGAGATTGTAAAATTAACCCTTAAATTGTACTTTTCCTTGGTCACGGGTATGTTAACCTCATGTATAATAGTTAAATAATTGTTATTAAATTATATAAGAACCAAATACATAAATATGATATCATATATGATCTTTTAATATTTCTTTGTTAATAATATTTCAGCAGTTTCACTGTTTCGGGTGTTAACTGATTCGTTTTCATTTATATGTTTTGTTATGTAAGTCATGTTTGATATGGATATGATGTATTTGATTCATATCTATAATTATATTATTTTATTAAACATTATTTTTAAATCATAAAATGAAAATAATTCTTGAATGGTTATGATGGGAAATGAATCTTATCGCGTTCGTGGAGACGGTAATCTGTATGTACGCACGAGCGACAATATCATTCTATTGATGGTAAAATCGTATGTAATTGGATGGTATATCATATATTAATAATAATTAACATGTTATATTTATTATTTACATCAATTATACTCATTATTATACCCATACAAATAATAAAGTGTTTAATAACAAACTACACCATGACGTGGAGACGGTAAGCCGTACGTACGCACGTATGGTGACACTGTCAATCATAGGATAGATATAATAATTAATATGGTTGTACCATATTTATAATAAAATTATTGTATTTAGAAGGTACTTGAGTTATTATTTTGGTATGGAAATAACAAAGAAAGAGGAAGTCGAAGAAGAAAAGAACTTTGAAAGAGGTGATAAAATTATTACCTCTTCTTTGGGTGTTTCTTTTTGATTTGATCAAAATGGATTCTTAGGTTGGATTTTTTATAAATGTAATGTCTCTAGGTTGAATTGAGTGTAGTTGGAAAGATATTTGAGTAGGTTTTGGCTGAGCCAAAAGGATTTGGAGTTGTGAAATTAAGATAAGGGTAAGTACCCTTTTATAAGAGAGGTGAGGGTTACTTTAGGAAAATCTTGAAATATTATTTTGTTATAAAATAATTTTTGGTTTATAATGGATCCAAATGGATTTATTTAGAGGATATGGTTTGTTATGGGTCCAAAAAATGTCAACCAATAGGTTTTAGATAGGTTTAGGTCACCATATTAACCTTATCTTTTAGATTTAACTCTTAGTTAAATAGTTTAACTTTTACCATGTATTATTATATTATTATAATAAATAGTTAATAAACTTACTATAAAAAGCCAAGAGAACCCAAAGTGGTTCATTAATGACATATATATCATTTTATGAGTCCTTTGGATGAACCTTATGTTTTTAGGAATATTATATCATTTAATAATTTAGTATTTGTTTTAAAAACTCATTTATGTCAATTTTGACACTATTTATTATCTTGTTTTTGTGAAAGTCAAGAAAACTTGATTACTTAGAAAAAAATACATTAAAACAATACAAAAATTTCATATTAACCTAGAAAATTATTGGAGTGCATCAAAAGTCTCAATTTACATTTATTTGGATATTTACAATATTAGTTATTTTATTCTTTCATTAATAAGGTAATTTTTTTATAAAGGCAAGGTCAAAGCCCCTTGAATAGAAATGAAAGAAATAGTACAAAAGGAGCAAGGATGGGGTCAGACAGGAAAACAATTCCATCATAAAATAGATCAAAGACTAAGTTTTTTTTTAATTTTATCTCCAATTTTAATCTCTTGATCTCATATATCATTCCAATTTATACGTCTTTCATGCCCACAACCTCGCCCTCTTGAGTAACTCTCTTCTAAGATTCTTGCTTGTTGGAGAAGGCTTTCAATATTTGTGTCATTGGAGTCAGAGTCTTTCGGGGGTTGTAATTCCTCTTTTTGAGCAGCCCAATCTGCACGTTCACACCCTCTATCGTGACTTCGTGGGTGCCAACCTCATTACCATGTTTTGGTTTGTTGGAAAGGTCCTTCCGGTATGTCTTTATCAAAGCCATAGGTATCATCCTCCAAATGAACCTTTATAATATTATTAATATTCTCTTTGTCCCTCAAAGTTTTAATTTCTTGTACTGCCAAGGGTAGAGTACCTTCATGATCAATCATGAAGTCAGCTTGCAGATCAAGAAAATTCAACACATCCTGAGTAACCAGTGGGAGTGTCTCCACATCCGTTGCTGAAAAAGAAGTAGAAATTGTTGTCACATTGGGATGTTGTTCAACCAGATTTTTGAAAGGTGTTATCATTGAAACCTATTGAAGTTCTTCCATTACAGAAGCATGTTCCGAAGGGTAGCAAGAAATTTCATTCACGGTAGGCATCCTCATTTTTCTAGATTCCCCCAGAGCAACAAAATTGCTAACAAGTTTGGGGTTTTTAGGCAGTACCAACTGAAAACCATCACTATCAAATATCTTTCTCTTACCTTTTCCTTTGTCCTTGACCATGAGATCATGCCTCATTTCAATATCCACTCCAGTTTGGACTTCCTTTTCTAGTATAACTGTTTTTTATCTGCTTCTAAATCCATATCATTTCATGTATTAGTATCACCTTCTGCACCCTTGCTATGATCTGCAGCAGGCACACAAGGTACAGAAATGATTGCCTCTTGCTCTGCTCCCTTACTGTGATCATTCCCATTACATGTCTCTTTATTGACAATATCTGCGAAGGAGGTATTCCCATTCTGCGGGACTGGACCCTCTTTGTGTCGGTAAAACTGTCTTGTTTTCATGTGACCATCCCTTTTCATTTCTTTTGTGCCATTATAGAGGATCCTACATGTATCAGAAGAGTGACCATACCTCATGTAGATAGAGCATTATGTGATCTTGTGATAATTCTAAAAAAGTGACCAATTTGAAAACAAGAAGATCAAAATGTCAGAAGCCATTTGAAGTGAATTGATAACTCAAGTTTGAAATCACCCGTAGAAAATAATACAGTTTCAATGAGTTCCTTTGATAAATCAATTTCAACTAAGGCTCTTGAATAATGACTATATCGTGCCTTCTCAGTTTCCTTGTCTAATTTGATTGGTCAGCCCACTGCAGCAGCAACATCTCGCAGAATTGAGGGATGCCAAAAGAACCAGTGAAGGCCATCAATACGAATCCAGGCTTGGAAGAAGGTATTCTGAGAAGAGTGAGGGTCTAAGAGAGGGTTCCATTCTTTCAAGGAGATGAAACCATGTTTTAGCGGAATAGGACCGAAGCCCCAAGCTAGTAATGTTTTCTCCACTAAAGGGAAAATAGTGTGATAAAAACCCTTATTGATTGGAATCTGTCTCCAATCGTCGAAACCCCAGTGATGATGGATTCGATTTTTAAGACCTTAAAGATTCCAGGGTGTGTGATTATGGATCTTTGAGATTCTAACAAGGATATAATGTTGACATACCTTGATTCGATCCTTGAAAACCTTAGGGTTATCTTAAATATAGGCAATGGGACCATTTCTTGTGATTCTTTTGCAAAAGGACTCCGAATCATCATGTGAGATAGAGAAAAATCAAACTGCAGCATTAGGTTTTACAACATCAAGAAGAGACTCTGTAACACCCCAAGCTTCTACGGTACGCTTCTCTTTGAATAATGTGATATCGTGTGTTGTACGCAAACTTGAGTTCTAACACACACCACAACTAATTAAACTAGCCGTTGTGAATAGTAATACCTACTTTTTGAAATCATATATATTTTATATTTCAAAATGGACATCATTTTTGGATTCAGAATATTGAAATTAGCCTAGGATGAAATTTTGGTACTTTTCGGATAACTTTTATATTTTGATGAATAGTGAAAATTACTAAATTTTAATTAAAATCAACTTTTTTAATCAAAATAATTAATATTGATAAATTATGAATTTGAGTGGTTTTAAAGTATATTTAGAATATATTTTTACCATTTAATTTAATGTTTGTCATTGGACATAATTTCATAATTAAACCAGACATAAACAAGTGTCAATCTTTTGATAGTTATTATCTCTTAAAAACACGCTTTTTATTTTAACAACGGGAAATAATTTTAAATTAATTTCTGCCACTTCTGTGTTTTGAATTTGGAAAAATGGATTACATATTTGGAATTAGGATTTCCAAATTATGTAAATAGGTAACTTTTATTTTTACACATTTTGAATCATTACTGCGGTAAATATTTTATTTACCATGGTTAAAGGGTAAATCCGGTAAATAAGGGTTAAAAAATAATATTAAAATAATACAAAATTACCCTAAAACGTGTCCTAACCTTATTGGTGGACACAGACCCGACCATGGGCATCCTTGGGTCGATTTGGGGACCCCTTAGAGCCACTTGTATGTGGTAGGGACACATTATATTAATAAAGTTAAAATAAAAATAAAAATGGCATAAGCTTACATCTTTTAGAAGAACAATTTTTACATAGGGTTATACATGTTGGATTTTCGATTATAAATATTCATTATAAATCTAAAAAGATTTCCTACATAATGATATTTTATTTATAATTTTTAGACATCAAATAATTTAAATTATTAATGACACAATAATGATGCAATGTTTACCTCATTAATAAATCATTTAAATAAATAAGATTATAATGATTAAAATATTATCTAAAACCTGTCCAATTTTTATTGGTTGATTTTATTTAGAATATGAGTCATCTTATCTTCGACCTCAATGATTTTTGGACCATTATAAACCGAATATAATTATATTATAAAGTAATACTTTCACTCTTTCCTAAAGAGCCCCTCCTCTCCCTTATAAAAGGAGACCACTTCTACTCATTCCTCACACCTCTCAAGCCACTTGGCTCGGCCAAACTCTGCCCAAATACTCTCCAAACATCCCTAACTATAACCTAGAGGCCTTAGTTTGATCATAAAGCCAACCTAAGGAGCCCTTTTGATCAAATCAAAAGGAAGAACCCGAAGAAGAGGTAATGTTTTCACCACCCCTTTTCAAGTTCATTTCTTCTTCCACTTCTTCTTCCTTTGTTCTTACCATTCTAAAATAATAACTCCAGTATCTCAAATATACTGTGATGTTATTATAAATATGGTACAACCATATTCAGTATTCTATCCACCCTTTGAATAACATGTCACCATACGTGCGTACGTACGGCTTACCGTCTCCACGTCGTGGTGTAATTGTTATTCAATATATTATTATTTGGATGGGTATAATAATGATGTGAAACTCATGTAAATAATAAATATAACATGTTAATTATCATGTATATATGATATAACATCCATTTATATATTATTTTAATATCAAAAGAATGATATTGTCGCTCGTGCGTACGTACGGACTACCGTCTCCACAAACGCGATAAGATTCATTCTCCATCGTATCCATTCAAGTATAATTATCATTTGATGATTTAAAAATGATGTTTAAGGACTTGATATCATTATGGATATGAATAATATACAACCTATCCATTACAAACATGGCTTACATAACAAAACATATAAAATAAAACAAGTAAGTTAACACCCGAAACAACGATAATACTAAGATATTATTATCAAATCAATATTAAAAGATCATATATGATATCAAATTAATGTATATGATTATTTTATAATTTAATAACAATTATTTCACCATTATACAGGAGGTTAACCTACCCCAACCAAGGAAAAGTACAAGGTAAGGGTTATTTCACAATCTCTTCATTATCCGAGGTTGTTTATACGTAATAATTTACTGGGATCTCGTTATCATCCACATCCATGTTTCTTCAAAATGTATTTCAAAACATTTTTAATATTTAAAAGAATATGTGTTAAAGTCATTTATACCCTTGTTTGACTTTTTATAAGAGGTTTATAAGGGAATCTTTCCGTCGTTTTCCAAACAAGGTGCTTTTTAACCTTTTCGACAAAATTAAGATAAGAACGTTTTTTTTTAACTTATACGGCGGGTGCGGTTATTTTCCACCGTTATAAAATCGTCAAAGCTTCCCTTACAAGCTTATAAGAGTATTTTCAAATAAAATGTTTTATTTTATATGGATCTTAAATGATTTCAAAATAAAAAGATATATTTCTTTAAAATGAATTTTGATTTCATCTATGTCAACATCCTTTGATGGATTTTACACTTATTTAAAATTGATTTGTTATGATACAAAACTTCTATATTATATTGAAGGTTTTGTGATATGTTTGACTGTGGATGTGCTATTTTTTATATACCATTCATGGTTTATGATGAAAGTCTTGACATTTCGTATGCTAGTTTTAATACGAATGTTTATGTTATGTTTAAACCTTTTCATATGGGAATGAATTGGACTTAATATGTGACGGGTGGAGCCCGCTATAGCTCCTCGATGCATCGGTAGGTCTCATGAGACAAACTAGTGTCTTGGCACAAGGCCTTGGCAAAATATTATTTGTAGTCTTGGCACGAGGCCTTGGCTATGTGGTTATGATAGTCTGGCATTATGCATTCCATCATTATGAAAGTGGTTATTGATATTGCATGTGATTATTCGATTAGTAGAATATCCATGTGAATAAGTAAATGGCATCATTTCATTTTATTTATGCCATACTATGTTGAAGTTAAAGTTTAAAAGGCTTTTGTTTTAGTTATACATTGCCTTAAATGTTTATTCTTATTTATGAAAGTTTCCGCTATATTGTTATCCTTACTGGGCATTTGAGCTCACCCCTTTTATATGTTTTATTTTCCCAGGATGTGAAGAAGTAAATTATGAATGACTTGCAGGGATATTATGAGGGGTTAATAGTGTGGACTATGGAGACAATATGTTGTTGTAGTAGCTTTTTTTTATTTTGATGATGTAATGTAAAACTTATGAATATATCTAGTGTTTCCAAGGCTACTAAACCAATCGGTCTTTCGAGATTTGATCTTTCTTGTGATCATGCCAATGATATGTAATTAATGCACCGACTCTGGGTAACTGGGGTCGGGGCGTTACAGTTGGTATCAGAGGAAGTTTAGTACAAACCTTGGAAGCTAGATTTAGATAAACTCTGATTAGAGCACGTAGACCTAAGATGAACTTTGAGGATTAGTATAGAAGAACTTCCTAGAATTTTGGTATTGTAGAGATTTTGTGAGTTTTCCGAGCAATACATCCCTGTCTGGATACGAGCAGGTAGAGGCGGCTTTGGCAAAGATGTACCTAGGGGTAAAACCCGAAAACACCGCTTTGATCTAGACTCGAACGGGAACTGGTGCACGACAACGGGCCTTGCTGCACTCTTGGTTACGACACTCCCGGGGGATATGCTTAGGAGAATTCTCATTTTCTTTACAAACCATTATGAAGGGTTTATGAGTATATACATCCTCAAAGGAGACATTTTTATGATTATGGATTATATCCATAAATAGTTCAATTTATGTTAAGTGTTTTATAAGTATGGGATTAAGTATTTTGTTTCATAAACTGATCTAGTTTATGCCATTGTTTAGAAATGGCGCCTAGTGGAAGAAATGGAAACCGTATCAATGCACGCACTCCATGTAGGGATTGCCCTTTTGCTCAAGATAATTATAGTGGGGCTGGTGATGCAACTGGTGCCGATCAGCTAATCACCATACTGGGACAACTTACTCAGGTTATGAATAATAACCTTACCCATATGGAGCACCCTGATCCGCAGTGTGGAGGATCAATGTTAGATCGATTCATGAGGCAACAACCACCAACGTTCAATGGGAGTACAAATCCCTTAGTAGCTGAGCAATGGATAAATTCCCTAGAGAAAATATTTCAGGCTTTGGGGAGCAGTGAAAGGGAAAAAGTTATCATGGCAGTTTACCGCCTCACTGGAGATGCTGATCAATGGTGGTCATTGATTCAAAACATGAAGGAAGATGATGAAGTATCAAATATGGAATGGAGGGAGTTCAAAGATCTGTTTTTAGAAAAATACTTCCCTCGCGACCATCGAGCAGATATGGAAAGGCAATTTCTAAGTCTGAGACAGAAGGAGGATGAGAATGTCACAAAGTATGAGGCTAACTTTACAAGGTTAGCAAGGTACGCTGGTGATTATATACGTAACCAAATAAGTAAGATTGATCGTTTCTTTGATGGGTTAAAACCATTTCTCTGTCGAGCATTAGTCTCACAATCCTTTTCATCGTACGAAGACATTGTCTCATGTGCTATCAAGACCGAAAAGGAATTCTCTAAGTCTTATGACTTTAAAGCAAATCAAGAGAAGAAGAGACCTTCTGATCAATCTGGGAATGGAAATAAGGGGAAGAAGGGAAAGGTTGAATATCCATCCTGTGGTAAATGCGGGAAGAAACACCCTGGTACTTGCTTGAAGGGAATGGGAGTCTGTTACAAGTGTGGTGAAAAAGGCCACCAAGCTCGTGATTGCAAGGGGAAGAAGGAAGCTACCAATGTTCAGTGCTACAATTGCAGGGAGATGGGGCATTATGCAAATGAATTTCCTAATCGTCAGGAGAACTTACCTCAGAAAAGGCCAAGGGATCAAGGACAGGCTTATGCTATCACTACTGCTGAGGTAGAAGCTCCGAAAGACGTGGTGGCAGGTAATTTAATGGTTTCCTCAAGCTTAGCAAATGCATTATTTGATTCTGGATCATCGCATTGTTTCATATCTTCCCAGTTTTCTAAGAAAATTAGATATTTCCAATTTGATTTAATAAGGGAGTTTTCAGTTAAAACTCCTAAGGGAAGTATCATTGCAACAATGTTTTGTGAATCAGTCCCCATTAGAGCACATAAATTTTCTTTATCTGCTGATCTCATCGTCATACCTATGATTGAGTTTGATATAATCCTTGGTATGGACTGGCTTTCGGACTATGATGCGAAGATTTATTGTAAGAAGAAAGAGGTTACGATTCTTGATGATAATGATAAGGAACACCTTATTTTTAGAGCAGAATCGTCACCACCTAATTCTTATTTAGATCCACCCCCAGTAGCTCAACTTAATTCAATTATTGGGGAGGAAGAGAATGAAATAACTGTCGGTGAGGAAAGTAATGTTCAAATAGAGGATGTACCTGTTGTGAAAGAATTTGCAGATGTATTTCCGGAAGATTTACCTGGACATCCTCCAGAACGAGAAGTTGAGTTTTCCATTGATTTGATTCCTGGATCAAGGCCTATATCGAAGACCCCTTATAGAATGGCCACTGTAGAATTAGTCGAACTAAAGAAACAACTAGAGGAATTGAGTAATAAGGGATTTATTCTCCCTAGTGTTTCTCCATGGGGAGCCCCTGTTCTTTTTGTTAAAAAGAAAGATGGATCTATGAGGTTATGTATCGACTATAGGGAGATCAATGCTATAACGATAAAGAACAAGTATCCCCTACCTCGTATTGATGATTTATTTGAACAACTGCATAGAGCTCAATACTTTTCAAAGATTGACCTTCGATCTGGATACCATCAGTTGTGTGTGAAGAAGGAAGACATTCCGAAGACAGCATTTCGAACTAGGTACGGGCATTACGAGTTTACCGTAATGCCGTTTGGATTGACTAATGCACCCTCTGTATTCATGGATCTGATGAATAGAGTTTTCAAGGAGTATCTCGATGAATTTGTGGTGGTATCTATTGATGATATCTTGGTATACTCCAAAACCTACGAAGATCATGAAAATCACTTGCGCATTATCTTGAAGACTCTGAGGAGGCATGAATTATATGGGAAGTTTAGCAAGTGTGAATTCTGGCTTCAGGAGATTTCTTTTCTTGGCCATATTGTCTCTAAAGATGGAATCTCTGTTGATCCTTCTAAGACCAAGGCAATCCAAGAATGGCCAGCACCTACGAGTATAACTGAGGTACGTAGTTTTATTGGTTTGGCAGGTTATTATCGACGTTTCGTCCAGAATTTTGCCCGATTGGCTAACCCATTAACGAAGCTCACACGTAAAGGGGTTAAATTTGTTTGGACAAAAGAGTGTGAAGAATGTTTCGAAGAACTGAAGAGAAGATTAGTCAATGCTCCTATATTGACTCTACCATCGGGGAATGATGGGTTCGTTATTTATAGTGATGCATCAAAGAAAGGACTTGGTTGTGTCCTTATGCAGAATGATAGAGTTATTGCTTATGCATCACGACAGTTGAAAATTCATGAACAAAACTATCCTACTCATGATCTTGAGTTAGCAGCTGTGATCTTTGCTTTGAAGATATGGAGACACTACCTCTATGGTGAAAAATGTGAGATTTATATTGATCACAAGAGTTTGAAGTATATTTTCTCACAAAAAGAACTCAACATGAGGAAAAGGAGATGGATTGAATTACTCAAGGATTATGATTGCACGATACACTACCACCCGGGGAAAGCAAACAAGGTGGCAGATGCTTTGAGCAGAAAAGACCATGGAGTTTTGAACATGATGAGAATTGAAAGGGATCCAATTTTCATGGATCTAGTGAAGATGGACATGGGAATAACCAGGGAAGGTGAAACATCAATGCTTTTTCAAATGGTTGCCAAACCATCTTTACTAGAAAGGATTAAGAGTTCTCAGACCGATGATGAAGAATTTCAGAAGAAGATTAAATCTGTGAATGATGGGATATTGAGAGACTTTGTGTATGAAGATGGAATTTTGAAATTCGGGAAGAGACTTTGTGTTCCCGATTTACCTGATCTGAAAAGGGAATTGCTGGATGATGCTCATAGTTCCAATTTCTCTATACACCCTAGGAGCACCAAAATGTATAGAGATTTGAAGGAACATTTTTTGTGGGACAACATGAAGAGGGAGATTGCTGATTTTGTGTCAAGATGTATGGTTTGTCAACAAGTGAAAGCTGGAAGGCAACAGCCTGGAGGAGTCATGCAACCTCTTCCCATACCGGAGTGGAAATGGGACAATATTACGATGGACTTTGTCATGGGGCTACCAAAGACTCCTAGAAGGAACGATGCAATATGGGTTATTGTTGATCGTCTTACCAAGTCAGCACATTTTCTTTCTATAAGAGAAGATCTACCCTTGGAACGTCTAGCAAGACTATACATTAATGAAGTTGTGAGACTTCATGGAGTACCCCTATCGATTGTTTCTGATCGTGATCCCCGTTTTACTTCAAGATTTTGGAAAAGTCTTCAGAAATCCCTGGATACTGAACTTCATTTGAGAACTGCTTACCACCCTCAGACAGACGGACAATCAGAACGGACTATTCAAACCTTAGAAGACATGTTGAGATCTTGCTCACTTGACTTTCAGGGTATGTGGGATCAATATTTACCACTGGTAGAATTTTCGTATAACAATAGCTTCCATTCGAGTATACAAATGGCACCATATGAAGCGTTATATGGAAAGAGATGTCGTACACCAACCTGTTGGGATGACGTTGGTGAAAGAAAACTTGTAGGCCCAGAACTGGTGGAGGAAACGGTGGAAAAGGTGAAAGTAATCCAAAATCACATCAAAGCAGCTCAAAGTAGGCAGAAAGGCTATGCCGATAATCGAAGGAAGGATTTGGAATTTCAAGTCGGTGATCATGTTTTCCTGAAGGTATCTCCATGGAAGGGAGTCATACGTTTTGGTAAGAAAGGTAAATTGAGTCCCAGGTACATCGGACCTTTCGAAATTCTAGAACGAATTGGGGCTGTAGCTTACCGATTGGCAATGCCGCCAAGTCTCTCCAAAGTTCACGATGTGTTCCACGTATCTCTATTGAGAAAATACATGCCTGACCCAACGCATGTACTCACCTATGAGGAATTAGAACTGGAACCCGATCTGTCTTATTGCGAAGAGCCCGTCAGGATTCTTGATAAGAGAGAACAAGTACTGAGAAACCGGACGACGCGTCTGGTAAAAGTTTTGTGGAGAAACCATAAGATGGAAGAGGCAACGTGGGAACTCGAGGAACTTATGATGAAGAACCACCCGAGTCTTTTCATGCGATAGTATTCTAGAAATTTCGAGGACGAAATTAATTGAAGGAGGGGAGAATGTAACACCCCAA
The DNA here is from genome assembly GCA_963277665.1 of Viscum album. NCBI lineage: Eukaryota > Viridiplantae > Streptophyta > Magnoliopsida > Santalales > Viscaceae > Viscum > Viscum album. Next base: position 520,266,052 of record OY728161.1, on the reverse strand, counting down.
GCTTCTACGGTACGCTTCTCTTTGAATAATGCGATAGCGTGTGTTGTACGTAACCTCGAGTTCTAACACACACCACAACTAATTAAACTAGCCGTTGTGAATAGTAATACCTACTTTTTGAAATCATATATATTTTATATTTCAAAATGGACATCATTTTTGGATTCGGAATATTGAAATTATCCTAGGGTGAAATTTTGGTACTTTTCGGATAACTTTTATATTTTGATGAATAGTGAAAATTACTAAATTTTAATTAAAATCAACTTTTTTAATCAAAATAATTAATATTGATAAATTATGAATTTGAGTGGTTTTAAAGTATATTTATAATATATTTTTACCATTTAATTTAATGTTTGTCATTGGACATAATTTCACAATTAAACCAGACATAAACAAGTGTCAATCTTTTGATAGTTATTATCTCTTAAAAACACGCTTTTTATTTTAACAACGGGAAATAATTTTAAATTAATTTCTGCCACTTCTGTGTTTTGAATTTGGAAAAATGGATTAAATATTTGGAATCAGGATGTCCAAATTATGTAAATAGGTAACTTTTATTTTTACACATTTTGAATAATTACTGCGGTAAATATTTTATTTACCATGGTTAAAGGGTAAATCCGGTAAATAAGGGTTAAAAAATAATATTATAATAATTCAAAATTACCCTAAAACGTGTCCTAACCTTATTGGTGGACACATACCTGACCATTGGCATCCTTGGGTTGATTTGGGGACCCATTAGAGCCACTTGTATGTGGTAGGGACACATTATATTAATAAATATAAAATAAAAATAAAAATGGCATAAGCTTACATCTTTTAGAAGAACAATTTTTACATAGGGTTATACATGTTGGATTTTCGATTATAAATATTAATTAGAAAGCTAAAAAGATTTCCTACATAATTATATTTTATTTATAATTTTTAGACATCAAATAATTTAAATTATTAATGACACAATAATGATGCAATGTTTACCTCATTAATAAATCATTTAAATAAATAAGATTATAATGATTAAAATATTATCTAAAACCTGTCCAATTATTATTGGTTGATGTTATTTAGAATATGAGTCATCTTATCTTCGACCTCAATTATTTTTGGACCATTATAAACCGAATATAATTATATTATAGAGTAATACTTTCACTCTTTCCTAAAGAGCCCCTCCTCTCCCTTATAAAAGGAGACCACTTCTACTCATTCCTCACACCTCTCAAGCCACTTGGCTCGGCCAAACTCTGACCAAATACTCTCCCAACTTCCCTCACTACAACCTAGAGGCCTTAGTTTGATCATAAAGCCAACCTAAGGAGCCCTTTTGATCAAATCAAAAGGAAGAACCCGAAGAAGAGGTAATGTTTTCACCACCCCTTTTCAAGTTCATTTCTTCTTCCACTTCTTCTTCCTTTGTTCTTACCATTCTAAAATAATAACTCCAGTATCTCACATATACTGTGATGTTATTATAAATATGGTACAACCATATTCAGTATTCTATCCACCCTTTGAATAACATGTCACCATACGTGCGTACGTACGGCTTACCGTCTCCACGTCGTGGTGTAATTGTTATTCAATATATTATTATTTGGATGGGTATAATAATGATGTGCAACTCATGTAAATAATAAATATAACATGTTAATTATTCTGTATATATGATATAACATCCATTTATATATTATTTTAATATCAAAATAATGATATTGTCGCTCGTGCGTACGTACGGACTACTGTCTCCACAAACGCGATAAGATTCATTCTCCATCGTATCCATTCAAGTATAATTATCATTTGATGATTTAAAAATGATGTTTAAGGACTTGATATCATTCTGGATATGAATAATATACAACCTATCCATTACAAACATGGCTTACGTAACAAAACATATAAAATAAAACAAGTAAGTTAACACCCGAAACAACGATAATACTAAGATATTATTATCAAATCAATATTAAAAGATCATATATGATATCAAATTAATGTATATGATTATTTTATAATTTAACAACAATTATTTCACCATTATACAGGAGGTTAACCTACCCCAACCAAGGAAAAGTACAAGGTAAGGGTTATTTCACAATCTCTTCATTATCCGAGGTTGTTTATACGTAATAATTTACTGGGATCTCGTTATCATCCACATCCATGTTTCTTCAAAATGTATTTCAAAACATTTTTAATATTTAAAAGAATATGGGTTAAAGTCATTTATACCCTTGTTTGACTTTTTATAAGAGGTTTATAAGGGAATCTTTCCGTCATTTTCCAAACAAGGTGTTTTTTAACCTTTTCGAAAAAATTAAGATAAGAACGTTTTTTTTTAACTTATACGGCGGGTGCGGTTATTTTCCGCCGTTATAAAATCGTCAAAGCTTCCCTTAAAAGCTTATAAGAGTATTTTCAAATAAAATGTTTTATTTTATATGGATCTTAAATGATTTCAAAATAAAAATAGATATTTCTTTAAAATGAATTTTGATTTCATCTATGTCAACATCCTTTGATGGATTTTACACTTATTTAAAGTTGATTTGTTATGATACAAAACTTCTATATTATATTGAAGGTTTTGTGATATGTTTGACTGTGGATGTGCTATTTTTTATATACCATTCATGGTTTATGATGAAAGTCTTGACATTTCGTATGCTAGTTTTAATACGAATGTTTATGTTATGTTTAAACCTTTTCATATGGGAATGCATTGGACTTAATATGTGACGGGTGGAGCCCGCTATAGCTCCTCGATGCATCGGTAGGTCTCATGAGACAAACTAGTGTCTTGGCACAAGGCCTTGGAAAAATCTTATTTGTAGTCTTGGCACGAGGCCTTGGCTATGTGGTTATGATAGTCTGGCATTATGCATTCCATCATTATGAAAGTGGTTATTGATATTGCATGTGATTATTCGATTAGTAGAATATCCATGTGAATAAGTAAATGGCATCATTTCATTTTATTTATGCCATACTATGTTGAAGTTAAAGTTTAAAAGGCTTTTGTTTTAGTTATACATTGCCTTAAATGTTTATTCTTATTTATGAATGTTTCCGCTATATTGTTATCCTTACTGGGCATTTGAGCTCACCCCTTTTCTATGTTTTATTTTCCCAGGATGTGAAGAAGTAAATTATGAATGACTTGCAGGGATATTATGAGGGGTTAATAGTGTGGACTATGGAGACAATATGTTGTTGTAGTAGTTTTTTTTTTATTTTGATGACGTAATGTAAAACTTATGAATATATCTAGTGTTTCCAAGGCTACTAAACCAATCGGTCTTTCGAGATTTGATCTTTCTTGTGATCATGCCAATGATATGTAATTAATGCACCGACTCTGGGTAACTGGGGTCGGGGCGTTACAGACTCACTCGACACATCAGCTCCAGAACATGCCTACTCCTCCTTGTAGATTCTTCCCACCTTCTTCGCAGGAGGTACAGAGAACTCCCTTAGAGCAAAGTAACATTCAAGGTTCACCGTTAATAAGGTAATTTTTTCCTCCCCATTGTGTCACAAATAAATTTAATTATTTAATGTTTAAAAATTATAAATAAAATACCATTATGTAGGAAATATTTTTATATTTATAATGAATATTTATAGTCTAAATTATCTTATTTATAACTCAATATTAAAAAAATGTTTAGTTATTAAAATTTGAATTTAACACATTTAACTCTTCTTAAATAAAATAATAATAAATGTCCTAATCTAATCAAAGTGGATCAAAGAGGGTTGTATTTTATTCCTAAGGTTGATTTTGTTCGAAATACACTTATCCAATAGAATTATGACTTGTGTTGGGGTAATTATAATATCATTTTTACCTTTAATTAACCTATTTAATTTTAACCGTGGTAAATTAAATCCAAAAGTTACTATTCACCAAAAATTATTTTCATCCTATTGAACAAAATTTTACTTACTTATGTCAACCGAGTCTCTAGTATTTTTGAAATTCAATTCACAGAAGCAGTAAAATTGTGTTTTATGCAAATTTGCTAACGTGCTTAAAAAGTGGGTAAAAGACGTTCAAAAGTTCAATAAAATTTTATACATATAATCTTATAATAAAATGACTCTAATGAATTAAATTGAAATAATATATGTATTATGTATCAATTTTTACTTGAAATAAATTTAAATAAAAAGTCGGTTTTAAACAATAACGTAGTGTTTTTCACTATTCATCAAAAAATTGAACGTTTTCAGAAAAATACCAAAAATTCACCCTAAGATAATTTTGATATTAAGAATTAAAAAATGATGTATATTTTACCAAATTAAAAACATAGAAGTTTCATTAATTAATTTAAAATTAATTCTCGTTGTTAAAACCAAGAAGCAGGTTTTTAAGAAAATAAAACTATCAAAAGATTGACATGAGTTTATGTACAATTTAAATGTGAAATTACATAAAATGACCTAGATTATATTAAATGATAAAAATATAATCTAATGATACTTTAAATCCACTCAAATTTATAATTTAACACTATAAATTTTTTCGATTAAAAAGTTGCTTTTAAGTAAAGTTTAGTATTTTTCATTATTCATCAAAATATGAAAGTTATTAGAAAAGTACCAAAAAATTATCCAAACTATATTTCATGTCTCTATATTAAATAATAATTTAATTTCATTAAATTGAATATATAAACGTTTCAAATATTGAATTTAAAAAGGGTTCGCTGTAGAGACCCAAAGCTTGACGTACATGGACAATACATTACTTTTGCGGAATACTTAATACATAACAAAAATAGACACGCAAGGATTGTAAAAGTTTAGTGTCTTTGGAAACTTGGAATATAAACTTCTAATCATGTTGAAAGATCATCAACAAATCTCATAACGATCTTCCCCTTTTTGTTTTATTACCTAAAACCTTTCTTTATTTCCTGGGGAAAATAAAACATAAAAAGGGTGAGCTCAAATGCTCAGTAAGGGTAAACATAGAGAAAATAAAACAATCCATAAACATTTGAAATAAAAAACTTGAACATGAAATTTAAACATCAAAATCTTGAGCAAAGACATAAATCGTGGAAGTACGTAAGGAATATATCATAATAGAACATCAATAATGATAAAATATATTGGGAATAAAACATGTAATTGTGGCAACCATTCAGCACATGTCATGATTTCCATAGTAGCCAAGGCATTGCTGCCAAGACCATCTTAGTGGACAAAGTCCCTTTCTGAATCGAGTTCACTCCTCGTTTCAGTCCTGTAAAACTGAACTAAATTAATGTACCATTCCATCCATGTCTATCTCATGAGATATAAATCTTTACCCAATGCATTAGAGGGAGATATAGGTCACACCCATCTCATAATGAAATCATTCTTACTTGTGCCACAAAATAAACATAAATCATTCATAATAACCCAACGAATAAAATGGGTTTCATAAACATTATCCCATCATCACATAATCCATATAAAAGAAATGGACATCATTTCATAATAAGAAAAGTGGATCCATGTAAATCATAGAGACTTTATACTTGAAACATACATATATGAAATAATGTCATCTTATATGGAAAATGGTTTTGATAAAACACTTGAAATGAATTCTTGAGGAAAATATCCTTTCTTCTTCAAAATCAATTTCTTTTCACAAAACATTATACAATTTTAAAAGAAAAAGATTTTGTTGAAAATAGTCATGAAATATTTTGTAGGAAGCTTCCTGAAAATAAGGCTTTATAAAACCGTAAAAATCCGTTTGTGCCGTATAAGTTAAAAAAACATTCTTCTCGTACTTTTTCCGGAAAAGTAAAAAAAGTACCTCGTAACGTAAACAAAAGAAAGATTCCTTACATACCATGTAGTAAAATTAAAAAATGGGTAAAAAGGACTTTAAACATACATGAGAACACTTTTATAAAACATGGACATGGATGATAGAAATAACCCCAGTAAATACTTACGAATAAGCAATCTCGGATAAAAATGAGATTTACAAAATTATCCATTACCTTAGGTCTGATATGCTTTGTTCGTATCCAAAACTCCTGTATAATGATTTAAATAATGTCATTGACTTATTACATAATCATATTCATTGTTATTATATCATATATGGTTCACTTATGACTTTACATTACCCGTTCTTTTGTAAATTCATGTTAAAGTAGCATTTTGGGTAAAATCGTTTCATTTGTCGTTCGTATGTTAACTTGTAATTGTTCATATGATTACTTAGATCATGATTACTTACATCCATAATGTAAAACATGATTTATATATAATATATATTGAGAATATACATATATATAATTGATCGATAAATGGAAAGAAATACACCGTTCATGGAGACGGTAGGTCGTACGTACGCATGAACGTTGTTTTCGTTTCCTTATTGAACTGAATTAAGTATATGACATACATATATATATATACATAAATCCAGTAGCATTATTATATCATATATTTCATTATTACTTATTGTATATACTTTATAATCATTCTTGAATTGTTAACATGGAAAATGAATCTCATCACGTCGTGGAGACGGTAATCCGTACGTACGCACGAGCGATGATATCGTTCCCATGTAATTATATTTCAGTGTATTTATACTATTTTGGAATCAATATAAGTTTAAAATAATCATATATAGTCATTATTTACACCATTATACCCATCCAATTATGGTGGTGGTGGAAAATAGATTACACCACGGCGTGGAGACGGTATTCCATACGTATGCGCACGCGGTGATTTCTTTTTCCGTAGGATGGATAGATGGTAAAATAGGGTTGTTTCATACTTATAATAACATATAATTATATGAGTGATACTGATTTTATTACTTCATAATTAAACAAATTAATAAGAATAAGTATAAGAAGAAATAAAGTTGAACGAATCGGTAACGGACATTACCTCTTCTTTGAAGCGCCTCTTTGAGACCTCCTCTTAGGGTACTAAAATTGGTCTTTTAAGAAGACCAGGACCTCTAGGATGTTTATAGGGAATTGGGGAAGTGCAATGTGTAGGGTTTGGCTGAGCTTGAAGGCTCAAATTGGTGTGAGGAGGAGAGGGAGGAGGTGCCCTTTTATAAGGGAGGAGAGGGGCACCTTTGGAAATATAAAACATATTAGTTTATATTAAATCCCAACCCCACTTAAAAACTTTCAAAATGACTCATATACGAATATTAGATGATATAGTGTTGTAATATCATTAACCAATAAAATTTAGATATGTTAGGAATTTATTTTAAACATTATCAACTTGATTTATCCTTATTTAATAAATTTAATTTTATTTGTGGTAATAACATTCTAAATATTAAATTATAAAACATAATTACTTAATTGTAGTGAATTGTCCATAATTGGATAATTTATAACATGTTAGACCATATAAATGTAAATTTATAATTTTTAAATATTTTTGTGATTTTTAAACAATTTTATAATATGTTATTTTTATAAAATAACATCAATGTCAATTTTGACACTATTCATTTATTTGAATTTAAATAAAATATATACAGAAGATATGATCTAAATAAAATCTTTAATAGATTCATAAAAGGTCATATGTATCTATAAAATTAGTGGAGAACATTAAATAGTTCATATAATATTTATTTTATTATTTTTAAAACCATTTATTTGGTTTATCTCTTAATAAAATAATTACTACAACATTTTTGTATAATTATTTAATATACTTATTTGTTGCATAAAAATTAAAAACAAAATCCTATGATAAAGATAAATCTATTACCTTTCACAATAATACTTGTACTAGAATTTATCATCTTAAAATCACAATATTTAAATTTTTATATTTATTAAATTATGAAGGTGACAACTTTGGCATCATTTAAAATAAAATAATATAAGTGTCATAGTCACATTTATAAGACTCCAAACGGTTATATATTAGGTAATTGGATGGTTATGGTATATCTATACACTACCAATAAGTTTTGGTCAGGTTTGTGGGAATTTTAATGGGTATTATTATTTCAATAAAAACTATATTACTGATTTTTCACTAAATAAATAATTTATGCATCATTAATGTATAAGATAATAAGGTAATTAAATAACTCTTAAAAATTAAAAATAAATTACCATGATAAATAAAAACATTTTATCTTTCAAATGAGTATTTATAACCGAATTTATATTCTGTATAAACATATATTAAAAATACTTTAATTATTAAAGTTGAGTGAGACATATTTTACTTTCCTTTAAATAAAATAAACTAAAGGTCTTAATCACCTCCAAGTGGTTTATAATGGATTCCATTTAGACCCAAATATGACTTAGGAAAAATTATAATCATCAAATTGTATTAAGAAAAGTATTAGGATAGTTTTATAATATTATATTTACCCTTAATTACCCTATTTACCTTTTACTATGGTAAATAAAATTTACCGTTGTTACTATTCATAAAGCCCAAAAATAAAAAGTAGTCTATTAATATAATTTGGACCCACTGATTCCAAATATGGAATCCATTTTTTCAAATTCAATACACAGAAGTTTCAGAAATTAAATTAAAATTAATCTCGTTGTCGAAAGAAAATGGGTTTTTGTTTAAAACATTGCAAAAGATTGAATTTATTTAACCTACGAATTCAATGTAAAATCAATGCTAATGAAATACATTATATTAAATGGTAAAAATATATTCTATTTATACTTTAAAATCATTCAATATTATAATTTAACCACCTATGTTATTACGATGAAAAAGTTGTTTTTAATTAAAATATAGCGTGTTTTTACTATTCATTAAAATATGAAATTTATCAGAATAATATGAAAAAATTATCCAAGGTAAAATTTTATATCCTTATTCCAATGAATAATTTTATTTTGTAAAATTTAACTTATAAACATGTCAAAAACTAGATTTAAAGTGGGTGCACCATCAAAAGACGGCAAAACTGCATTTTTTGAAAAATGCTTATTTTACCCGAAAAAATTATTTTGTTCTTATACCATGTTCTAGAAAATGTGTAAGATGAATAATAATGTTATAAAATTCAAAATTTATTTAATACTATTCATAACAGCTAATTCATAATAATATTATAATAATATATCGTTGTTTAGTAAAACCCGGTATTGCGTACAACACACGCTATCGAGGAAGGTCGCGATTGCGTGTAATGCAAGCCAAGTCAGGGTTTCATATACTAAAAGCTAATGCGGTTTTGCGTATAATAAAATATAATTTTTTGTAGCATAAAACACATGACATAAAATAAATTAAAAATAATACTTATCATAAAATATCGGGTTGTTACATTCTACCCCCCTTAAAATGAATTTCGCCCTTGAAATTCATCAAGGTTATACATGGTTTTCTACTTGAAAGTTTCTTTAATTGAAACCCACATCCTAAAATGAAATACCAAAACTTAACTTTAAAAACTAAAGTATGAAACGTAATGGTTACCCAAATAAACTAATCATTGGGTTTCCACATAGGAGAACATAGGTAAAAATATGGATATGGAAGAGAAATCTAACCATCATGTTCTGATGGAGAGTGGTAGAGAACATGGATATGAAAAATCCATTAATCACAAAGCCATAAATTTTTTATGATTTAAGGTACCATCTGATTCATCGGATATAAGGGCACTAGGATAACATTTTTGGTTTTCAAGATGATTTCCCTAAAGTTGAAGAAATTGGAATTAGAAGAAATACTTTCTTGATTTTGGTATAGTATCACCGTTGGTCATTACTTAGACAATTTACACTTCATATCTTAAAGAAATGAAGTTGAATTTTTCATTTGTGAAGTGTTAGCATATCATGTGATAGAATGATGGGTCATTCCATCTGTCTCAAACAAAAGGTTAGAAAAAGTTATCAAAAATACATAAGTCCATCTATAGTGAGATTCATCATATATGGTTCCTAAAATGGACTTATACTTCATATATCATACTGCTTAATATAATAAAACTAGTTTCTACTAAACAGGGACTTTCTGTAGGCCAGTGGTAGGCGATAAAGGCCTGTAGCACTTCGGTTGTGGGTTCGATTCCCACAGCCTTGTCCGACGCGATGGACTGTCGCCCGTCCTGCAGGTTGTCCTTTTTCTAAAACTACATTACTATAACATCCCATAAATAATATCGAAAAAATTTCTATCCTTAAAAAATACTAACTTATGTCCAACATAATCCATTCCAATCTTTAGGCTTATCCAAAATACTTATGTCCAAGCTCATAGTATAAAGAAAATGATTACTTGAAATGTCACATAACAATCACGTGAATTCCATCATTTATCCCCCATATATCATAAGATATATCTTGTTGGTCAAATTACAAACATGTGAATACCTTAATCATGTATTCTCTTGAAAAAAAAATTACCATAGAACCTTAGTGAAAACATGAATGTTGTCAAAATGTAACTCTTTCCACATACCAAAATCCCAAAAATTCTATAAACTCAAACCATGATATCACTTTGTCCTTATATCAGTCATGAGCTCATTAATACAATCAAACATATCATTATCTTCTTATCCCTTCATTATGCACATATCATATACTTTTCAAAAATATCTGAATAACCTTCCATGGTTACCGGTACCATTTAACATATAATTTCAAATACTTTAGGAAAAAAATAGTGTAACAATCCTTAGATAATTCTTTATTCCATAGTACCATACATTATTCTTGATAAACATACAATCATTCCACTAAATTCTTAAACCACTAGCTGAGCTTCATCATTTCTTTCATCTCATATTTCATTTGTAGTCTCTTCATCATCATCCACATAAATACTACCAATGTGACCATGTTCATTCCCTTCATGAGATTTTCCCTTAGGGCATTGGTTTTCATAATTCCCATACATTCCACATTTAAAACATCTAATCATTGTTGATGTCGAAGCAATACCATTATCCTTGTCCATGCTATTAATGTAACCTTTTCCTTTGCACTTACTGGCTTTGTGTCCTTTTTTTCCACACCCAAAGCATCTTCCAGCTCCTTTGAAACAATCTCCCCGATGCCTCTTCCCACATGATTTACATGAGGGAAATTGAACTTTCTTTCCTCTATGATCATCATGAAACTCCATCTTTCTCTTATTATCTGAGTCGGGAAACTTACCAAAGTTGAGATTATTCATCATATTATGAGATTGCTGATTAGGCATAATAATGATGTTTGGACTTCCAAATCCTGTTTCATTTGGTTGCACATAAATAATATCATTCCATTGTCCGTCATATCCTCCATTATCGTGAATCTTCCTGTTTCCAGCCATTTTCTAAAACCCAAAAAGAATTGTGTGAGAGGAAAAAATCATGCTAGGGAAAACAACATAGTAAAGGGGGAGTACCCTCAATATCTAACATATTAGGTTAAATTCTAAGATCGTTACTGTAGTTCTAGTACTATATCCTATACGTATACTTATCCTTAGGGACATCCATAGACATACCTTAGAAATATCTCTAGGGATCTCACTAACGTTTTCGCATCCTATTTTCCAAAGGTTGACTAAACCTTTGATCTGATACCAACTGTAACGACCTGAAGCTTGACATACATGGAGATTACATTACTTTTTCAGAATACTTAATACATAACAAAAATAGACATGCAAGGATCGTAATAGTTTAGTGTCTTTGGAAACTTGGAATATAAACTTCTAATCATGTTGAAAGATCTTCAACAACTCCCATAACGATCTTCCCCTTTTTGTTTTCTTACCTAAAACCTTTCTTTATTTCCTGGGGAAAATAAAACATAAAAAGGGTGAGCTCAAATTCTCATTAAGGTTAAACATAGAGAACATAAAACAATACATAAACATTTGAAAGAAAAAACTTGAACATGAAATTTAAACATCAAAATCTTGAGCAAAGACATAAATCGTGGAAGTACGTAAGGAATATATCATAATGGAACATCAATCATGATAAAATATATTGGGAATAAAACATGTAATTGTGGCAACCATTCAGCACATGTCATTATTTCCATAGTATCCAAGGCATTGCTTCCAAGACCATCTTAGTGGACAAAGTCCCTTTCTGAATCGAGTTCACTCCTCGTTTCAGTCCTGTAACACTGAACCAGATTAATGTACCATTCCAGCCATATCTATCTCATGAGATATAAATCTTTACCCAATGCATTGGAGGGAGATATAGGTCCCAGCCATCTAATAATGAAATCATTCTTACTTGTGCCACAAAATAAACATACATCATTCATAATAACCCAATGAATAAAATGGGTTTCATAAACATTATCCCATCATCACATAATCCATATAAAATAAATGGATATCATTTCATAATAATAAAAGTGAATCCATGTAAATCATAGAGACTTTATACTTGAAACATACATATATGAAATAATGTCATCTTATATGGAAAATGGTTTTGATAAAACACTTGAAATGAATTCTTGAGGAAAATATCCTTTCTTCTTCAAAATCAATTTCTTTTCACAAAACATTATAAAATTTTAAAAGAAAAATATTTTGTTGAAAATATTCATGAAATATTTTGTAGTAAGCTTCATGAAAATAAGGCTTTATAAAACCGTAAAAATCCGTTCGTTCCATATAAGTTAAAAAAACATTCTTCTCGTACTTTTGCTGGAAAAGTAAAAAAAGTACCTCGTAATGTAAACAAAAGAAATATTCCTTACATACCATGTAGTAAAAGTCAAAAATGGGTAAAAAGGACTTTAAACATACATGAAAACACTTTTATAAAACATGTACATGGATGATAGAAATAACCCCAGTAAATACTTACGAATAAGCAATCTCAGATAAAAATGAGATTTGCAAAATTATCCTTTACCTTAGGTCTGATATGCTTCGTTCGTATAAAAACCTCATGTATAATGATTTAAATAATGTCATTGACTTATTACAGAATCATATTCATTGTTATTATATCATATATGGTTCACTTATGACTTTACATTACCCGTTCTTTTGTAAATTCATGTTAAAGTAGCGTTTTGGGTAAAATCGTTTCATTTGTCGTTCGTGTTTTAACTGGTTATTATTCATATGATTACTTAGATCATGATTAATTACATCCAGAATGTAAAACATTATTTATATATAATATATATTCAGAATATACATATATATAATAGATCGATAAATGGAAAGAAATACACCGTTCATGGAAATGGTAGGCCGTATGTACGCATGAACGTTGTTTTCATTTCCTTATTGAATTGAATTAAGTATATGACATACATATATATATATACATAAATCCAGAAGCGTTATTATATCATATATTTAATTATTACTTATTATATATACTTTATAATCATTCTTGAATTGTTAACATGGAAAATGAATCTCATCGCGTCGTGGAGACGGTAATCCGTACGTACGCAGGAGCGATGATATCGTTCCCATGGAATTGTATTTGAGTGTATGTATACTATTTCAGAATCAATATAAATTTAAAATAATCATATATAGTCATTATTTACACCATTATACCCATCGAATTATGGTGGTGGTGGAAAATAGATTACACCACGTCGTGGAGACGGTATTCCATACGTATGCACGCGCGGTGATTTCTTTTTTCGTAGGATGGATAGATGGTGAAATAGGGTTGTTTAATACTTATAATAACATATCATTATATGAGTGATACGGATGTTATTACTTCATAATGAAAGAACTAAAGAAGAAGAAGTAGAAGAAGAAATAAAGTTGAAAGAATCGGTAACGGACATTACCTCTTCTTTAAAGCGCCTCTTTGAGACCTCCTCTTAGGGCACTAAAATTGGTCTTTTAAGAAGACCATGACCTCTAGGATGTTTCTAGGGAAGTGGGTAAGTTAAATGGTCATGGTTTGGCTGATATTTAAGGCTAAAATTGGTGTGAGGAGGAGAGGTAGGAGGTGCCCTTTTATAAGGGAGGAGAGGGGCACCTTTGGAAATATAAAAAATATTAGTTTATATTAAATCCCAACCCCATTTAAAAACTTCCAAAATGACTCATATCCTAATATTAGATGATATAGGGTTGTAATATAATTAACCAATAAAATTTAGATATGTTAGGAATTTATTTTAAACATTATCAACTTAATTTATCCTTATTTAATCAATTTAATTTTATTTGTGGTAATAACATTCTAAATATTAAATTATAACAAATAATTACTTAATTGTTGTGAATTGTCTATAATTGGATACTTTATAACATTTTAGATCATATAAATGTAAATTTATAATTTTTAAATATTTTTGTGATTTTTAAACAATTTTATAATATGTTATTTTTATAAAATAACATCAGTGTCAATTTTGACACTATTCATTTATTTGAATTTGAATAAAATATATACAGAAGATATGTTCTAAATAAAATCTTTAATAGATTCATAAAAGGTCATATGTATCTAGAAAATTAGTTTAGAACATTAAATAGTTCATATAATATTTATTTTATTATTTTTAAAACCATTTATTTGGTTTATCTCTTAATAAAATAATTACTACAACATTTTTTGTATAATTATTTAATATACTTATTTTTTGCATAAAAATTAAAAATAAACTCCTATGATAAATAAAAATCTATTAACTTTCACAATAATACTTGTACTCGAATTTATCATCTTAAAATCACAATATTTAAATTTTTATATTTATTAAATTATGAAGGTGACAACTTTGGCATCATTTAAAATAAAATAATATAAGTGTCATAATCACATTTATAAGACTCAAAACGGTTATATATTAGGTCATTGGATGGTTATGGTATAGATATACACTACCAATAAGTTTTGGTCAGGTTTTTAGGCCTTTTAATGGGTATTATTATTTCAATAAATACTATATTACTGATTTTTCACTGAATAAATAATTTATGCATCATTAATGTATAAGATAATAAGGTAATTAAATAACTCTTAAAAATTACAAATAAATTACCATGATAAAGAAAAACATTTTATATTTCAAATGATTATTTTTAACCGAATTTATATTCTGTATAAACGTATATTAAAAATAATTTAATTATTAAAGTTGAGTGAGACATATTTTACTTTCCTTTAAATAAAATAAAATAAAGGTCTTAATCACCTTCAAGTGGGTTCTAATGGATTCCATTTCGACCCAAATATGACTTAGGACAAATTATAATCATCCAATTGTATTAATACAAGTATTAGGATAATTTTATAATATTATATTTACCCTTAATTACCCAATTTACCTTTTACTATGGTAAATAAAATTTACCATTGTTACGATTCATAAAGCCCAAAAAAAAGTAGTCTATTAATATAATTTGGACCCAATGATTCCAAATATGGAATCCATTTTTTCAAATTCAATACACATAAGTTTCAGAAATTAAATTAAAATTAATCCCGTTGTCGAAAGAAAATGGGTTTTTGTTTAAAACATTACAAAAGATTGAATTTATTTAACCTACGAATTCAATGTAAAATCAATGCTAAGGACATAAATTATATTAAATGGTAAAAATATATTCTATTTATACTTTAAAATAATTCAATATTATAATTTAACCACATAAGTTATTACGATGGAAAAAGTTGTTTTTAATTAAAATATAGCGTGTTTTTACTATTCATTAAAATATGAAATTTATCAGAATAATATGAAAATTTTATCCAAGGTAAAATTTTATATCCTTATTCAAAATAACAATTTTATTTTGTAAAATTGAACTTATAAAAATGTCAAAAACTATATTTAAAGTGGGTGCGCCATAAAAAGGCGGCAAAACTGCATTTTTTGAAAAATGCTAATTTTACCCAAAAAATTTATTTTGTTCTTATACCATGTTCTAGAAAATGTGTAAGATGAATAATAATGTTATAAAATTCAAAATTTAGTTAATACTATTCAAAACGGCTAATTCATAATAATATTATAATAATATATCGTTGTTTAGTAAAACCTGGTATTGCGTACAACACACACTATCGAGGAAGGTCACGATTGTGTGTAATGCAAGTCAAGTCAGGGTTGCGTATACTGAAAGATAATGCAGTTTTCCATATAGTAAAATATAATCTTGTTGTAGCATAAAACACATGACATAAAATAAATTAAAAAAAATACTTATCATAAAATATCGGGTTGTTACATTCGCCATTAAAAGGTGGAAAAATTTCATTTTTTGAAAAGTACTTCTTTTATCTAAAAAATTGGATTTGTTCTTATATTATGTCTAAGAAAAACATAATATGAATATTAAAATTATATGGAGTATATAAAATTCAAAATTCAGTTAATACGATTCATAACCTTCTTTTTGAACGGCTAGTTTGGTAATTCATGGTGCACTCGAACTCGGCGTTGTATGTAGCGCAAGCTATTGAATTACTTTAAAAGGATAACGTACTATGAAATATTGGGGTGTTATATTCTCCCCTACTTCAATAAATTGTGTCCTCACAATTTGAAATTGTTCTTTGAAAATAAAAGGTTGAAAATAGAAAATACCTTTTTGGAAAACCCTCATCGAAAATTGGGTTTATAAAATCTAGTCTTAATAAGAGGGAAAGGGAAATTAAAAAGTCACCCCCAAATTAGGATTTCGAATAAGAGAACATTGCTGGAAATTAGAGACACATAATTGGAGGGAAAACATAAATATTTATAGGAAGTGATTGAGGTCATCAATCAAAAACAAGTGAACAATAAATGGAAAATTGAGGGCCTTAAAGCCATAAACTATGATGATTTAAAATATCATCATTTAAACAAAACATAAGGTATTAAGATAACATATTTTCGGTTTTAATATCCCTTCAATAAATTTTGAGAATTAATTTCTTAATGTAATAAGAGGGAAAAAATACTGGACAAGTAGAGTTTCATCCTTCAACTAATTTCTACCACAAACTCATCTTTCCCTCCAAAAGATAATAGAACTCAAAAATATTATATTTATCCTAATTGTATAGGGTTCCAAAAAAATGAATTTATAAATCATTTGTTAGACTATTTGGAAAAAACTACATTATACAAACCAGGACGTCACATAGGCCAGTGGTAGGTGATGCACCCTTGTTGCCCTTCGATTGCAGGTTCAAGTCTCGTGGCCTTGCCAGACGCGACGGGTTGTCACCAGACCTTCGGGTTTTCCTTTTTATAATAATCTAAAAATAATCTTAAGAAATGTTTTAACCTTGAACAATAGTATCCAAGGTCCAACTTAATCCATTCCATCCTTTATAATTATCCAAAATACTTCTATCCAAACTCACAGTCAAAAATTTATAAGGAAGGTAAACATAATGAAGATATATTTTTTTCACATAATAACATGTGAATGACTTCATCATGTATTCTATTAAAACATTATAACACCCTAAATTACCATAAAACCTTATTGATTACATTCATGCTCCCTTCTTCCTTATAAAATACTGGATATACTCTTTATATCCAAAAATTCTGTAAACTCCAACAATGATGGAATAAACAAACAATTAATTAGTTCCAAGGTAGTCAAGAATATCCAAAAGAATTTATCCAAATCAATCATATCTTATTCCAAAATCACTACCTCAGTATCAGGACCATATTAAGGTTTATCTTTCCTTTAACAATGTATTTTTCAAAAAATTTAACTTGTTATTGAGTCACTTTTCTTAGTACCATATAATCTCAAATCCTCAATAAAATAGTACTAAAGTACAATCCTTATTTATTTCCATAACTAATATAACCAGTACATCATTGATAAAACACTCAAATTACATAATTCATTAATAAAAATATAAGAACAATAATTATTTCTCTTCATCTGTGGTAGAATCATAACTTGGTTATTATCCAATAGCATCATTTTGGGTATACTCGGATGATTGGGACATTGATTCGTGTAGTGTCCCAAATCCTTGCAGATGAAGCATTATACATTTGAAACATTTTTCTTACCCTTAAAATCACATACTTGGTGTCCTTTTTCTACACACTTATAATAAACTAGCATTTCCTTCAATCATCTACCAAGGTGATTATTTCCACAATTATCACATATGGTAAAATCTTTCTTTCCCTTCTTCCCTTTATCCATCTTTCTCTCTACCATCCTTTTCTTCTCTGGATTCCCTTCAAAGCCATAGGACTAAGATAATTCTTTACTTATCTTATTAACACATGATACTATTTCTTCATATTATGAGAATACATGGGTGACTATTTCACTTATAAATTTTGGCTTAAGACCGTGAAAGATATGGTCCTTCTTACTCTTTGGATCATGCGTATAGTTGGAGTTCTCATTCCTTCTACTGGGCTCCATTTCTAAATGATTAAATACACTAGGGTAGATCATATCATAATGTATAATCCAAAAACTAGAAAATTATCAACATTAATTGATTATTTTCACACATCTAGTATCATAATCATAAAAATGGTTTCTTTGCTGACATATTTTCTCATAAATCCTTCATAATGATTTTTAAATAAAATATGAATTATCCTAAGCATATCCCCCAGGAGTGTTGTAACCAAGAGTGCAGCAAGGCTCTTTGTCTTGCACTAGTTCCCATTCGAGTTTAGCTCAAAGCGGTGTTTTTGGGTTTTATACCTAGATACATATGTGCCAGAGCCACCTCTACCTACTCGTATCTAGACAGGGATTTATTTCTTGAAAAATTCACAAAATCTCTACATTACCAAAATTATAGGAAGTTCTTCTGTACTAATCCTCAAATTTTATCTTAGGGTAATGTTCTCTAATCAGAGTTTATCTAAATCTAGTTTCCAAGGTTTGTACTAAACTTCCTCTGATACCAACTGTAATGCCCTGAACCTAGTTACCCAGAGTCGGTGCATTATTACATAACATTGGCATGATCACAAGAGATCATGTCTCGAAAGACTGATTAGTTTAGTATCCTTGTAAGTACTAGATATATACATAACTTTTACATTACATCATGAAATAAACAAACAAAAACATTGTGTCCCCTTTGAACACACTCATATCCCTTAGCCTATCCCTATAGGTCAATAATAATATACTTCTTAACATCCTGGGAAAAGAAAACATAGGAAAGGGGTGATCTCAGATGCTCAGTATGGATAACAATATAGCAGAAACTTTTATAAATAAGCATAAACATTTAAGTCAATGTATAATACTAAAACACAAGTATTCTAAACTTAAACATCAGTATAATATGGAAAATATAAATCAAATAATTCCATTTACTTATTAACATGGATATTATACTAGTCGAATAATCACATGTAATATCAATAGCTAATTTCATAATGATGGAATGCATAATTTTGGACATCATAACCACATAGTCAAGGCCTCATGCCAATACTACAAATAAGATTTTGTCAAGGCCTTATTCCAAGACACTAGTTTGTCTCATGATATCTTTCTATGCCTCGAGGAGCTATAGTGGGCTCCACCCATCACTTACTAATTCTAATGCTTTTCTCATATGAAAAGGTTGAAACATAACATAAACATTCATATTAAAAATAGCATATGAAATTTTAATACTTTAACCATAAACCATGATTGGTTTAAAAACAACACATCCACAGTCAAACATATCACAAAACCTTCAATAAAATATGGAAGATTGTATCATAATAAATCAACATCAAACAAGTGTAAAATCCATCAAAGGATGTTGACATAGATGAAATCAAAACTATTTGAGAGAAATATCTCTTTCTATTTTGAAATCATTTAAAAGTCACATAATTATAAAATAAAACATTTATTTTTTAAATATTCTTATAATCTTGTAAGGGAATATTATAAGGTGTTATAGTGGCAGAAAATAGCCACACCCACCGTATAAGTTAAAAAAACATTCTTACCTTAATTTGTCGAAAAGGTCATAAAGTACCTTGTTTGGAAAATGACGGAAAGATTCATTTCAAAACATTTTATAAAAAGTAAAAAAATGGTATAAATGAATTTAACCCATATTATAGGAAATAGAAAAAATGTTATGAAATAAATTTTTAAGAAACATAGATGTGGATGATAAAGAAGTCCCAGTAGATACCTTTGTAAAAACAGCCTCGGATAATAAAGAGATTGTAAAATTAACCCTTACCTTGTAATTTTACTTGGTCTAGGGTACTTTAACCTCATTTATAATAGTCAAATAATTGTTATTAAATTATAAAATAATCACATACATAAATATGATATCATATATGATCTTCTAATATTGCTTTGTTAATAATATTCCAGTATTATCATTGTTTTGGGTGTTAACTGATTCATTTTCCTTTATATGTTTTGTTACGTAATTCATGTTTGTTATGGATAGTATGTATTTAATTCATATCAAAAATGATATTATGTTCTTAAACATTATTTTTAAATCATCTAATGAAAATTATTCTTGAACGGTTATGATGGGGGTTGAATCTTATCGCGTTCGTGGAGACGGTAATCTGTACGTACGCATGAGCGACAATATCATTCTATTGATGGTAAAATAATTTTTAATTGGATGGTATATCATATATAAATAATAATTAACATGTTATATTTATTATTTATATAAATTATACTCATTATTATACCCATCCAAATAATGAAGTGTTGAATAACAAACTACACCATGACGTGGAGATGGTAAGTCGTACGTATGCACATATGGTGACTTTATCATTCATAGGATGGATTGAATAATGAATATGGTAGTACCATATTTATAATAACATCACGGTATGTATAAGGTACTATATTTATTATTTTGGTATGGAAAAAACAAATAAAGAGGAATTGGAATAATAAAATGAACTTTGAAAGAGGTGATGAAATTATTACCTCTTCTTCGGGTGTTTCCTTTTGATTTGATCAAAAGGGATCATTAGGTTGGATTTATGATCAAATTAATTCCTCTAGGTTGAAGTGAGGGTATTTGGTAATATATTTGAGTAGGTTTTGGCCGATCCAAATGTATTTGGTGGTGTGAAATTAAGATAAGGGGAAGTATCCTTTTATAAGAGAGGTGAGGGTCACTTTAGGAAAATCTTGAAATATTATTTTATTATAAAATCATTTTAGATTTATAATGGATCCAAATGGACTTATTTCTAGGATAAGGTTGGTTATGGGTCTAAAACCTCTAAAAAATATGTTTTATATAGGTTTAGGTCACCATATTAACCTTATCTTTTATATTTAACTCTTAGTTAAATAGTTCAACTTTTACCATGTATTCTTGTATTATTATAATAAATGGTTAATAAACATACTGTAAAAAACCAATAGAACCCAAATTGGTTCATTAATTATATATCTATCATTATATAATTATTTTTGTGGAACCTTATATTATTAAGAATATTATATCATTTCACGGTATAGTATTTGTTTTAAAAACTCAGTTGTGTCAATTTTGACATTATTTAGTATTTGGTTTTTGTGAAATCCAAAAAAAATTATTACTTATAAAAAATACATTAAATAAATACTAAAATTTCATATTAACCTATAAAATTAGTTTAATGCATCAAAAGTCTCAATTTACATTTATTTGGATAATTATAATATCAATTATTTTATTCTTTCATTAATAAGGTAATTAGTGCATCATCATTGAGTCATAAATAACTTTAATTAATTAATGTCTAAAAATTATAAATAAAATATCATTATGTATGATATATTTTTATATTTCTAATGAATATTTTTATTCTAATTTATCTTATGTATAACCCTATATTAAAAATGTTTTAACTATTAAAATTTGAATTTAACACTTTTAACTCTTCTTTAAATAAAATAATAATAAATGTCCTAATCTAATCCAAGTGGTTCAAAGAGGATAATATTTTATTCCTAAGGTTTATTTTTGTCTAAATACACTTATCTAATAGGATTAGGACATGTTTTAGGGTAATTATAATATCATTTTTACCTTTAATTACCCTATTTACTTTTAACCGTGGTAAACAAAATCCAAAAGTTACTATTCCCCAAAAATTATTTTCATCCTATTGAACCACATTTTACTTACTGATTTCAACCTTTTCTCTAGTATTTTTTAAATTAAATTCATAGAAGCGATAAAATTATGTTTTATGCAAATTTGGTAACGTGCCTAGAAGGTGGGTAAAAAACGTTCAAAAGTTCAATAAAATTTTATACATCTAATCTTATTATAAATTGAATCCAATGAATTATATTGAAATAATACGGTTATTATTTATCTATTTTGACTTAAAATAAATTTAAATAAAATAAATAATTATTTAAATAAAAAGTTGGTTTTAAACAATAACGCAGTGTTTTCACTATTCATTAAAAATTGAAAGTTTTTAGAAAAATACCAAAAAGTAAACCTAAGCTAATTTTGATATTCAGATTTCAAAAATGACATCTATTTTACCAAATTAAGAACATAGAATTTAAATTAATTAATTTAAAATTAATTCTCGTTGTTAAAACCAGGAAACGGGTTTTTAAGAAGTAAAAACTATCAAAAGATTGACATGTGTTTATGTACAATTTAAATGTGAAATTACATAAAATTAACTATATTATATTAAATTATAAAATTATAATCTAATTATACTCTAAAACCACTAAAATTTATAATTTAACACTACAAATTATTTTGATTAAAAAAGATGTTTTTAATTAAAATTTAGAATTCTTCACTATTCATAAAAATATGAAATTTATCATAAAAGTACCAAAAATTTATCCAAACTATATTTTTATGTCCCAATTATAAAGAAGAATTTAATTTAATTTAATTTAATATATAAAAGTGTCAAATATTGGATTTAAAAAGGGTTCGGCATTAAAAGGCGGAAAAATATCATTTTTTGAAAAATACTTCTTTTATCTAAAAAATTGAATTGGTTCTTATATTATGTCTAAGAAACACATAATATATATGTTAAAATTATATGGAGTATATAAAATTAAAAATTCACTTAATACTATTCATAACTGCTTTTTGAACGACAAGTTTGGTAAGTCATGGTGTGCTCAAACTTGGTGTTGTGTGTAGCGCAAGCTATTGAATTACTTTAAAGATATAATGTACTATGAAATATTGGGGTGTTACAGTGTCTGATAAATGAATCATGAAATTTGGTATTATAAAAATGTAATCAAAGGTGGTAGGTAGATAAAATGACTATAAAAAATAAAAAATGGAAAAAAAACTTCTCCATGACCATCTAAAGCTAATGCTAGATCCTCTGCTCCCATGATACAACTAATGGTGTGCATATAATTAACCTATAAATGGGTGATTTTCCTTATCCTTTCCTATAAAAATATAATCTTATTGGGTACCAAAGTCATCCCGACTATTGCGTGAGATAAAATATCAGTAGTCCACCACGATTGGTGTCTACGTGTAATCCAAGTAGTTCTTATAACTATATGGTGTTTAGACATAATCTTAAAAGTAAATAAATGCTAAAATAATTAACTAGGACACTTGGTATGACTTTGGTACCCAATAATTCAAGTCACGAGGCAAGGGCCTTTCATTCATGTCATTATCCATATTAAAATCCATTTAAAACATTTCAATTTACTTCAAGAATTTTATAATTCATAAGAATAAGGCATAGTTTAACTATTCTATATATTTCAAGACCATTTAATTACTTTCATGAAATAAAAATCCATCATATGTGGTCCACCCTATACAACGCCAGCTCATTCAATTTTCATAAGCATGTAAAATTCATTTATAAGGAACAAGGGTCAAAAGGAATGTTCCATGGAAATAAGGAATATGAATACATACACAATTAAACTAATGATAGTTACATGTACCTAAGAAGTGGCATGGGACCCCTTAATTACATGTTTCTCAATATAAATTTCATTTAAAATTCAGTTCGGAAATATAGAGGGAGTTTAGAGCATTTTGGACAAAGTGGCCAAAATGGCCAATTTCAATGGCACACCCATTAGGTGACCATATATGGTATGTGTGATCTATAAAACACTAACTAAGAACCAATAAATAATAAATAAGGTTAAATTATCAATTATACACTATGAAATCAACATATTAGAGAATCTTGGAAATGGATGACATATGGAATGATGACATAATTTCGAAAACACAAAAACTCGACTAGAAAACAACATGGAAAACTAACTCAAGGTTTTAAATGGATCCACTTATAATGAAATCCTTATATTTGAATCAGGTTGGAATAGATCTGAGAAATTTTCTGATTCCATGAAAATTTTTAAAATGATCCTAGATCAAAATAGCATAATGGATGGAAAGAAAAACTGATATAGGTGTTGAGAGACTAGGGGAGCATAACTCAAGGGATATGACACTTTTGAAAGATTAAGGATCATACACCATATGAAGAATAATGATCAAATACTACATTATGAAGGATGGATTACAAAATGGAGAAGAAGAGGGTTTTTTATCCACTGGAGAGGAAGGTAAAGTAAAATAAGGTTTAAACTTATGTTGGTAAAAAATGGTCATTTCACCCCATAATATCAAGGTGCGTGGCTTGGCCAGATGGTTTGGCCAAACCATGAAAAAACCATGATTAGTTCACTAAACATTTGGGGAACACCGTAGGGTTAGGTGAAATGTTTTTCTAACTGTGTGAAAACCATGGTAAACAGCTCAGTACCATATTTTCAATAGGCCATGTAGTCGTGTTCCCTAGGATTCACAGTTGTAAAAAAACAATATGGCCTAGTATGTTTCCCTTATTCAGATCTAAGGGCTCCAAACGATCCCCATACACTATCTTGACATATATGTAATGATTATACATCATAATTTTTCATATTTAATATATTAAAATCAAAAAACCAATGATCTATACCTACTCTGAAAAGACGATTCATTACAAAACACATATAGGTGCCTTATGTTACATTAAGGGTACACATGTAGTGCTACAAGATATAAATAATAAACATGTAATGCCCAATAATTTTTGTGACGATAAGAACATTGAGTAGTGGTAATTATCTTTTCTTTGGGTGAATTTGAGGATAGGATAAAAATAATACCTTGAATTTTTTACTATGTATGTTCCTTTTATAGGGAATTAGTATCACATTTAGACACTTACGATTTATTAAATGATTCCCATATAATGTTTTGGTTGATTGATAGGAATTTCATAGGTAAAATAATCTTTTTTAAATAGGACCACCCAAATTTCATCAATATTGATAACACTAACATGCCATGGGAAATTGTAACACCCCAGGTAAATAAAGAATATGAAATTTTCATATTTATCCATATTTGTGAATAAAATATTAATATGACTTTAAAGGGGACTCTATGCTCGATGGCGTACCCAACACGCAACAATGAGTTTCTTGGGAATCTTACGTTGCACTCTAATAATAAAATAATATTATTTTAAATGGTAGTTAACATGTAGTCGTTGTATTGGCGGGAATGGATAGAAATAACTAAAATATGATTATATATGTTTTTAATGTTTTTACATTTATCCAATAAAAGATAAAGGCATAAAATACGGAAATAATTCGATTTTAGGCGTATATGCACTAGTTTTCACTAAAGGTTCACTTATCCCCTTTTGATGGAGAACCATAATGAAATATAGTTTTTTTAACTCTTATACATCTTTTGGACCAAATAAAACTCTTCTTAAGAATTGGGACAACAAAATTTACTTTGTGTAAATTTTTGGTATCTTTCCGATAAAGTTCATTTTTTTAAATGAATAGTGTAAAATGTTGTATTTTAATTCAAAGCCTATTTTGAATCTAATTTTTTTATATGATTAGATTATATTTTGAATTGGTTTTAAAGTGAAATTATAATATATTTTTACCATTAAATGCAATAGTGTTCATTGGAATTAATTTCACTTTTAAATCAGACTTAAACCAGTGTCAATCTTTTGATACTTATTGTTTCATAAAAACACGCTATTTGATCTGACAGTGGGAATTAATTATTAAATTAATTAATGTGAATTATATGTTTTGAATTTTGTAAAATATACTTCATTTTTGAATTCGGAATATCAAATATATCTTAGGGTGAATTTTTGGGATTTTTCTGAAAAACATCAATTTTTGATGAATAGTGAAACCACTAAGTGGTACTTATAAAAACTGATTTTTCCGTTTAAATGAAATTTTTCCATCTTTGTGTTTTGAATTTCAAAAATACAACATAAATGGTTGTCATTAAGAAGTAAAATGTTGTTAAATGGGATAAAAATAATTTTTTGGTGAATAGTAACTTATTAAGTTTTTAATCACGATTAGAGGTAATTAGTGTAGTTTAAGGTAAAAATAATGTTTTAATAATATTAAATGAACTTGACACATGTCCTAACCTCATTGGATGTGTCATGTCCGACCAAAATAACCAATGGGTCAACTTGGGGACCCCATGAAGCCACTTTGGTTGGAAAATGACATTAATATCTTTTTATTTAAAGTTAAAGTAAAAATGAGACAAACATGAAATGTTTTACTAAAACAATTTTTACATGGGGTTATACAAATCAGATTTTTTGACTATAAATAGTCATTGGAAATCTAAAAATATTTCCTACATCATATTATTTGTTTTATAATTTTTAGACATTAAATAAATTAAATTATTTATGACATCATGATGATGCAGCGATGACCTCATTATTTAACGATTTAAATAAAGTGGAAAGATAATGTAATATCTAAGACCTACACATGTCCAAAACCTATTGGATGAGTGGATTTAGAACCCTTATCACCTCGTCCACGAATTATATCAATGTGGGACCTTTTAAAACCGAAACTAATTTTCAAATAAAGTAACATTTTCTTACTTTCCAAGAGTCCCCCTACTCTCCTCTTATAAAAGGCCCCCACCCCTACCTCCTTACCCACACACCCAAAGCCTTTGGCTCGGCCAAACTCTGCCCATTTTGTCTCTCCACTTCCATCTCTTACTTCTTGAAGCCTCACTTTGGGCAGAAGTCTTCCCAAGGAAGCCTTTGAGCTCAAACCAAAGGGAGTTACCCAATTTTAAGGTAATGTCTTCTTTTGAGTCCTTTTGTTTTATTTTGCTTCTCCAACCCCCTAAACTCTTTTTATTCTTTTATTTTGTAACAACTCCTGTATACTCAATATACTATGATGTTGTTATAATAATTATTCGAGCTACACTTACACACACCTACATCTAATGGTTAAAGAACATACTGTTTCTGTGGATGGTGAATTTCTGCCTCCCGAAACGATGATTGTTCAACATTATTTTAACACCTTCAAAGGTGTCCATTAAGATGACACTATATTTATATATGATATATAATATGTTTATGTTTTCCTTAAGCTTCTGTGTTTTTAATTTTGGGCATACCTTTATGGTTTCCATTATGGGTAAACGTGATATCTTCATTTAAGGAAGTGCGGACTACCGCCCCCTCAAAGTGATTTGATTCGTTAATACCATATGCGGTATGTATAAAGGATATATTTAAGGATATTATATATGATACCATACTTTAATTAAAATACTATTATGTATCATTATGTTTTAATTCCATTAAATATGAAATAGAAATGTATGTAGCGTTCATGCGTACGTACGGCTTACCGTCTCCATGAACGGTACATTTCATTTCTTATCTCAAAATGTTATGTAATATTATAAGTACATATATATAATGGATATATATGTAATATATTAAATCTAAATTATTGATATCATTATGTAATTATAACATATATATATATCTCTCATTTTGTTTTAATTCCATTAATATGACAAAAAAAAAAGTAGCGTTCATGCGTACGTACGGCCTACTGTCTCCATGAACGGTGCTTTTCATTTTTTTTATCTCCAAATGATATGGAATAGTATAAAATGAATATTTAATGGATATATATGATATTTTAATCATTAATACTATTTTGGAAATTATTTACTTATAACTACATGGGAAATCTTTTTTCAAACAAGTTCATTTTTGACTCATGTACCAAACATCGGCAAAAACATCTGATTTGAACTAACATTATTAAACAATTATTATAACATTATAATATGTGATATTAACTGAATAATAATCTCTAAATGAGTTACTTAGGCAATTATTAATTTACCAAAGTTTATTATTCAGGAATATAAAGAAACGAAGAGGACAAGTTGGACTTGAGGTAAGGGATCCCACTCCTCTCTTTCTTTTTAAGTACACTCTTTTATGTCATTCCTTCTAAGCTCTTATTTCTTGTGATTGGTATGTTATTTTATATTACTCTTACTGTAATTTTTATGTTCATATGATGAGAGACCCTATTCTCTCTCATCAATCCATTTTGGATGTTTTGAGTGGCGCTGTTAGGCTGCCGAATTTTCGTAAGAGATTTAACCTCTCTCTTTCTCTTTAAGTACTCTCATTTATGTCACTTCTTTTAAGCTCCTCTTTTTTTATGATGGGTGGTGTTCTTTTATATTCCTATTGATTTAAATTTTATTTTAATGTGATGAGATACCCTATTTTATCTCATCAATCCATTTTTGGAAGTTTTATGTGGCGCCGTTAGGCTGCCGAGTTTTCGTAAGGGATTTTTCATCTCACTTTTATTCCCGGGAGATTTATGCTACATTTGCCACAATTTCCTTTGAGCGGTGTATGTACTACCCATTATTCTACTCTTTGTGTAATATACTTTCGTTTATGAGTATTTACATCAATGATTTATTGTCCTTCTTTCATGGGGTGTATGTTTTGAAAGATACCCAAGTCGGTAAGGGAACCTTTCACCCTCCTTTTTTTTAAAAGACTTATTTTGTTGGGTCTTTTAATTTAAATATTGTTATGTTGGGATATGTTCTCATATATGCTTATTGATGTAAATTTTATGTCCAAGTGATGAGATACACTTTTTATCTCTCATCAACTCATTTTGATGTGACGTCGTTAGGCTGTCAAGGGAACTTCTTAACCCAATTTCGATTTCTTTGGGTTCAACATGTAGTTATTGAATATGTCATCCTTTGAATATGTTTGAATGACCTTTGATTATTTTACACTTAATATCCACTTATATTTGGTGTATTCTTTTGTCACACATAATTATGTAATTGATTTATCCTTAAACCAAGGATACCGTCTTTGTATGGGACTTCGTCTCAATCTCCTTTCATTGAGGCATATTTTGTTTTATACACAAACTTCTTTTATACGGTGTATAAACCCCTTTGACTTTTAAGTTTATCCAAAAGGAATATTTTTTATACGAAGCGTTTTACTAAATGACAAAAAGGAATGTTTTTGTCGTACGTATGCGGTGACAACGACTTCTCTGCCGCCATGACCATTATTTGAGTTTCGGCTTCCTCTACAAGCCATACTTTTTTTTAAAAGAAAAATAAATACCATGTTTTAATTTTCTTTTATTTTGGTATTGAAAATGGTTTTCATAATGTTTTTATATCAATATTTTGTATTGATATCTTGTGATTGAAAGGTGGAAATGTTATGTTTCCTTTATGCATGTTTTATGTGGTACAATTATGTTGATGTTCTTGGGCATTATTATGAAGACGGGTGGTTCCGTGATAAAATAAGGGTGGGTGAGCCTGATATAGCTCTCCAATGCATTTGGTAACGTGAAGGAGTGAAACGTTAAGGTTTCTCCGAAGAGATTTAGGGAATATACTGTGATGGGTATTCTAAACGTAACCAAGAGGGTTACTCCCTACGTAAGAATGTTATGAATGCCTCAAGTTACCTTTATGTCTTATGTTTTCTATGATTTATTCATGGTTTGATGAGGTATGTTGAAGTGCCTATGTTTTATGGGTAAAGTATGATTTCATTCGTATGTATATATGAACTCATGTTTCCTTTCCATATTTTTATAACCCTTACTGAGCTTTTTATGCTCATCCCAAGTTTTTGAAATGTTTTTCACAGGTCAAGGGAAAGGTACATGATGTGATGATAGGGTCAAGGATGTGTCAAGAAAGAATCCATGTTTTATTTTCAATATGTTTCCGTTGATGGGAAGAATGAATACTGTCTTTTATGTAACCACTTTGTTTAAATGTGGAATGTAATGCAAGTTTCATGATCTAATTCTCTAAAACTCTAAACCTGAAAAGATCCTCAATGTGTAATCTTGTAATAACTCAAGATTAATTAAGGTTTAAGGCTGGGGCCTTATAGTTGGTATCAAAGGTCGGTTTAGATAACTTTAGAGGTTAGGGTATTCTTTAAGCATAAGTGACATTACCATAATGGTTAGGATTTCAGAAAGATTCCTAGTTTTAGATAAAGTGAATGAGTAAGTGTATCTTAGTGTTTACCTTCCTCATTAGTACATGATGGTTTTGTTGATATACTCACACTGACATTTCTGTTTTTAGTGAATGGATGGATCTAGCAGGCACCAAAGAGACAACGGGTTTGAAGGAAACTGTGATGGTTCTATGATTAAGATACTAGATAAAATGGGGGATTCAATGAGGAAACTCGTGGTTGTTCTAAACCAACTATCAAGGAGTCATGATCAACCACTTGAACCTTGGTATGATCTTTAATACATCATGTACGAGATGACCAATCCATGTGGAAGTTCAGGTAATAATTATAAAGGTAACCATTAGAGTTTATATGATCCTTACTTTTGAGGTAATTATGGGTTATTATATGATATGATGGAAAATGAAAGGAATGAGATAAACTTGAGGTTAAAATATGTTATGATCGTTTTTGAATATTTTATCTCGTTTTGGGGAAATGTTTTGAGAACTATATAGTTTTGGAAAAAGGACAACACGCAGACCGTGTGACAACCCGTCGCGTCAGACAAAGCTGCGGGAATCGAACCCACAACCAAAGTGCGACTGGTATTTATCACCTACCACTGGACTACGTGAAGTCTCTGGTTATTTTGAATGATTCTTTTTAGTTATATGATTTTATGAATTAAGAGTAAGTTTATTTTGGGTTATTTATGAAAATTATTAACCTATCATGGAGGATATGTGATTAGGTTAATTACTTTTCAATACGAGACTTTAGGAGCAACTGATGTTGTTTGGAGATAAATGTTACGATTTAACTTGGAAGACTATGTGACTAAATCCTTCAAATATTTGGGTTTCAATATTAGTTTGGTTTACTTTGAATAATTTTATGGACAAATTTATTTCGAATGGTCCTCGTTGAACTTTGGGTTTTGTTGGACAAATTTTTGAGATTAAGAAAAGATTTTCTTTTTATAAAGGGTTATCCTTTTTTGGATTATCTGACCTTGTACTAACCTTTCTAGTTTTGGTTTTGGTTAAAGCCTAAAGACATGGGATGTATATAGTTCTCTTTTGTGGATTAGGTGATTCTCTAGAAGTTGACTATAGTACTCTTAATGCGAACAAGTCTCCCTAAATACTCGTCTTTTGGAAAAAATATGAGTTTGATTAAGGGATCTAGTAAAAGTTTAAAGTCAACATGATAAGTTATTATGTTTCCTTATGAATAAATTCCTCAATAAAAAGTAACTTAAAACAAAAATGTTTTATATTAACTATTCCTACTGGGGAACCCAACACCGTTTAACCCATCACAAGTTTGTGATTTTCTTATTGTTAACTTTCTCCTAAACATGTTTTCTATCACTCTCCATCAGAACATGACCCTATGTTTTCTCCTCCATGTCCATGTTTTCCTACATGGAGTCCTAGTATGGGTTAACTCGGGTGACCTCTGTACTTATCTTTCTTTATTTTAAAGTGATTGTTTTACCTACTCTTGTTCCGATGTGGGACTTTCAAGGATGTTTGCAAGCACAATTTTAAAATTGCGAGGACGCAATTCCCAAAAGGGGGGAAGGATGTAACACCCCAGGTAAATAAAGAATATTAAATTTTCATATTTATCCATATTTGTGAATAAAATATTAATATGACTTTAAAGGGGACGCTATGCTCGATGGCGTACCCAACACGCAACAACGAGTTTCTTGGGAATCTTACGTTGCACTCTAATAATAGAATATTATTATTTTAAATGGTAGTTAACATGTAGCCGTTGTATTGGCGGGAATGGATATAAATAACTAAAATATGATTATATATGTTTTTTAATGTTTTTACATTTATCCAATAAAAGATAAAGGCATAAAATACGGAAATAATTCGATTTTAGGCGTATATGCCCTAGTTTTCACTAAAGGTTCACTTATCCCCTTTTGATGGAGAACCGTAATTAAATATAGTTTTGTTCATTATTATACATCTTTTGGACCAAATAAAACTCTTCTTAAGAATTGGGACAACAAAATTTACTTTGTGTAAATTTTTGGTATCTTTCCGATAAAGTTCATTTTTTTAAATGAATAGTGTAAAATGTTGTATTTTAATTCAAAACCTCTTTTTAAACTAATTTTTTTATATGATTAGATTATCTTTTGAATTGGTTTTAAAGTGAAATTAGAATATATTTTTACCATTAAATCCAATAGTGGTCATTGGAATTAATTTCACTTTTAAATCAGACTTAAACCAGTGTCAATCTTTTGATACTTATTGTTTCATAAAAACACGCTATTCGATCTGACAGTGGGAATTAATTATTAAATTAATTAATGTGACTTATATGTATTGAATTTTTTAAAATAGACTTCATTTTTGAATTCGGAATATCAATTATATCTTAGGGTGAATTTTTGGGATTTTTCTGAAAAACATCAATTTTTGATGAATAGTGAAACCAGTAAGTGGTACTTATAAAAACTGATTTTTCCGTTTAAATGAAATTTTTCCATATTTGTGTTTTGAATTTCAAAAATCCAACATAAATGGTTGTCATTGAGAAGTAAAATGTGGTTAAATGGGATAAAAAAAATTTTTTGGTGAATAGTAACTTATTAAGTTTTTAATCGCGATTAGAGGTAATTAGTGTAGTTTAAGGTAAAAATAATGTTTTAATAATATGAAATGAACTTGAAACATGTCCTAACCTCATTGGATGTGTCATGGCCGACCAAAACAACCAATGGGTCAACTTTGGGACCCCATGAAGCCACTTTGGTTGGAAAATGACATTAATATCTTTTTATTTAAATTAAAAGTAAAAATGAGACAAACATGAAATGTTTTACTAAAACAAGTTTTACATGGGGTTAGACAAATCAGATTTTTTGAATATAAATAGTCATTGGAAAGCTAAAAATATTTCCTACATTATATTATTTGTTTTATAATTTTTAGACATTAAATAAATTAAATTATTTATGACATCATGATGATGCAGCGATGACCTCATTATTTAACGATTTAAATAAAATGGAAAGATAATGTAATATCTAAGACCTACACATGTCCAAAACCTATTGGATGAGTGTATTTAGAACCCTTATCACCTTATCCACGAATGATATCAATGTGCGACCTTTTAAAACCGAAACTAATTTTCAAATAAAGTAACATTTTCTTACTTTCCAAGAGTGCCCCTCTTCTCCTCTTATAAAAGGCCCCCACCCCTACCTCCTTACCCACACACCCAAAGACTTTTGCTCGGCCAACCTCTGCCCATTTTGTCTCTCCACTTCCCTATCTTACTCCTTGAAGCCTCACTTTGGGCATAAGTCTTCCCAAGGAAGCCTTTGAGCTCAAACCAAAGGGAGTTACCGGATTTTAAGGCAATGTCTTCTTTTGAGTCCTTTTGTTTTATTTTGCTTCTCCAACCCCCTAAACTCTTTTTATTCTTTTATTTTGTAACAACTCCTGTATCCTCAATATACTAGGATGTTGTTATAATAAGTATTCGAGCTACACTTACACACACCTACATCTAATGGTTAAAGAACATACTGTTTCCGTGGATGGCGAATTTCTGCCTCCCGAAACGATGATTGTTCAACATTCTTTTAACACCTTCAAAGGTGGCCATTAAGATGACACTATATTTATATATGATATATAATATGTTTATGTTTTCCTTAAGCTTCTGTGTTTTTCATTTTGGTCATACCTTTATGGTTTCCATTATGGGTAAACGCGATATCTTCATTTAAGGAAGTGTGGACTACCGCCCCCTCAAAGTGATTTGATTCGTTAATACCATATGTGGTACGTATAAAGGATATATTTAAGGATATTATATATGATACCATACTGTAATTAAAATACTATTATGTATCATTATGTTTTAATTCCATTAAATATGAAATAGAAATGGAAGTAGCGTTCATGCGTACGTACGGCTTACCGTCTCCATGAACGGTACATTTCATTTCTTATCTCAAAATGTTATGTAATATTATAAGTACATATATATAATGGATATATATGTAATATATTACATCTAAATTATGGATATCATTCTGGAATTATAACATATATATATATCTCTCATTTTGTTTTAATTCCATTAATATGACAAAAAAAAGAAAGTAGCGTTCATGCGTACGTACGGCCTACCGTCTCCATGAACGGTGCTTTTCATTTTTTTATCTCCAAATCATATGGAATAGTATAAAATGAATATTTAATGGATATATATGATATTTTAATCATTAATACTATTCTGGAAATTATTTACTTATAACTACATGGGCAATCTTTTTTCAAACAAGTTCATTTTTGACTCATGTACCAAACATCGGCAAAAACATCTGATTTGAACTAACATTATTAAACAATTATTATAACATTATAATATGTGATATTAACTGAATAATAATATCTAAAGGAGGTACTTAGTCAATTATTAATTGACCAAAGTTTATTATTCAGGAATATAAAGAAACGAAGAGGACAAGTTGGACTTGAGGTAAGGGATCCCACTCCTCTCTTTCTTTTTAAGTACACTCTTTTATGTCATTCCTTATAAGCTCTTATTTCTTGTGATTGGGATGTTCTTTTATATTAATCTTACTGTAATTTTTATGTTCATATTATGAGAGACCATATTCTCTCTCATCAATCCATTTTGGAAGTTTTGAGTGGCGCCGTTAGGCTGCCGAATTTTCGTAAGAGATCTAACCTCTCTCTTTCTCTTTAAGTACTCTCATTTATGTCACTTCTTTTAAGCTCCTCTTTTTTTATGATGGGGGTGTTATTTTATATTCCTATTGCTGTAAATTTTATTGTAATGTGATGAGATACCCTATTTGATCTCATCAATCCATTTTTGGAAGTTTTATGTGGCGCCGTTAGGCTGCAGAGTTTTCGTAAGGGATTTTTCATCTCACTTTTATTCTCGTGAGATTTATGCTACATTTTCCACAATTTCCTTTGAGTGGTGTATGTAATGCCCATTATTCTACTCTTTGTGTAATATACTTTCGTTTATGAGTATTTACATCAATGATTTATTGTCCTTCTTTCATGGGGTGTATGTTTTGAAAGATACCCAAGTCGGTAAGGGAACCATTCACCATCCTTTTTTTAAAAGACTTCTTTTGTTGGGTCTCTTAATTTACATATTATTATGTTGGGATATGTTCTCATATATCCTTATTGATGTAAATTTTATGTCCAAGTGATGAGATACACTTTTTATCTCTCATCAACTCATTTTGATGTGACGTCGTTAGGCTGTCAAGGGAACTTCTTAACCCAATTTCGATTTCTTTGGGTTCAACATGTAGTTATTGAATATGTCATCCTTTGAATATGTGTGAATGACCTTTGATTATTTTACACTTAATATCCACTTATATTTGGTGTATTCGTTTGTCACACATAATTATGTAATTGATTTATCCTTAAACCAAGGATACCGTCTTTGTATGGGACTTCGTCTCAATCTCCTTACATTGAGGCATATTTTGTTTTATACACAACCTTCTTTTATGCGGTGTATAAACCCCTTTGACTTTTACATTTATCCAAAAGGAATATTTTTTATATGAAGCGTTTTACTAAATGACAAAAAGGAATGTTTTTGTCGTACGTATGCGGCGACAACGACTTCTCCGCCGCCGTGACCATTATTTGAGTTTCGGCTTCCTCTACAAGCCATACATTTTTTTAAAAGAAAAATAAATACCATGTTTTAATTTTCTTTTATTTTGGTATTGAAAATGGTTTTCATAATGTTTTTATATCAATATGTTGTATTGATATCTTGTGATTGAAATGTGGAAATGTTATGTTTCCTTTATGCATGTTTTATGTGGTACAATTATGTTGATGTTCTTGGGCATTATTCTGAAGATGGGTGGTTTCGTGATAAACTAAGGGTGGGTGAGCCCGATATAGCTCTCCAATGCATTGGGTAACGCGAAGGAGTGAAACGTTAAGGTTTCTCCGAAGAGATTTAGGGAATATACTGTGATGGGTATTCCAAACGTAACCAAGAGGGTTACTCCCTACATAAGAATGTTATGAATGCCTCAAGTTACCTTTATGTCTTATGTTTTCTATGATTTATTCATGGTTTGATGAGGTATGTTGAAGTGCCTATGTTTTATGGGTAAAGTATGATTTCATTCTTATGTATATATGAACTCATGTTTCCTTTCCATATTTTTATAACCCTTACTGAGCTTTTTATGCTCATCC
Source organism: Viscum album (assembly GCA_963277665.1). Taxonomy (NCBI): domain Eukaryota; kingdom Viridiplantae; phylum Streptophyta; class Magnoliopsida; order Santalales; family Viscaceae; genus Viscum; species Viscum album. The sequence goes on along the minus strand of OY728161.1, from coordinate 520,229,478 downwards.
CAAGTTTTTGAAATGTTTTTCACAGGTCAAGGGAAAGGTACATGATGTGATGATAGGGTCAAGGATGTTTCAAGAAAGAATCCATGTTTTATTTTCAATATGTTTCCATTGATGGGAAGAATGAATACTGTCTTTTATATAACCACTTTGTTTAAATGTGGAATGTAATGCAAGTTTCATGATCTAATTCTCTAAAACTCTAAACCTGAAAAGATCCTCAATGTGTAATCTTGTAATAACTCAAGATTAAGTAAGGTTTAAGGCTGGGGCCTTATAGAAATGGATTGTGAACTTGGTGTATGGTAATATGTTTAATAACATGTCACCTAGGGTATTGTGATTCAATTTCTATGCTAAGGTGGTATTGGAGAATATGATCATTGTGTATGGATGAAATTTGAGATGGGGTGCACTATATACACATGATACCATTTATGTTATGAGTCAGTTATTAGTCATGTTTAGGCCGAGGAATGGTGGAAATAGTGAGACAATTGGGGGATTGATTTCCATATAGATCTTTGATGAAAATAAAAAAAATTCTCTAAAGTATATTTTATCTATGGAATTGGATCAAGGAATGGATAATAAATAGGGGTATATCATTTTGTATGGAAATAAAACTATGTAAAATGTGGTGTTAGGATTTCATAGTGGATGGGAATGCCTTAGGAAGTGTGACACACGTGTAATGATAGAACCTGATGAGGTTTTTCTTGAGGATTTATATGGGAAACCTCAAGTTGGATAGTGAAACATATTACACTGGAGGGTTTAACTCCCTGTTTTGGATCCATTATATCATATACTGATGATGAATTTATATAAGAAATAAATTAGGAGAATTTGGTATATCTAGTTGGAACTCAGTAATGACTAGGATCAATATGTCTAGTCCATATATTCAGTAAAATATAGAGTCTGGGCTGTGGGGATTCGTAATTTTGTTTGATAGTGTGACAAAAAATAAAATCCCATTAAATGAAGAGTTATATTAGTTGTGAAATCATGACCCTCATACTATAAGGGGATTATATTTAATAAGGATAGTCAATGGATGGGTTGTACAGTGTTTGTATACCAGTGAGAAAGTGAAATACACTAATATGGTCCCATGAAAATACTATATTTGAGGTTTAGATGCGTTTATGGATGAATTTTGAGAATAGGCATCGAGATTAGGAAGAATTATGTTGATACAAGCATGCATATGATCGATATTGTGTCATTCCTCATAATGATATAATTAAAGTTGTGGTGGATAGTGGAGAATCCCCCATCTAAATACACTAGATATCATGTTTACACTTCAGTTTTACAATTCAAAAGTCATTGGATTCCCTAAGAAACATTAGGATCGAATGGGTTGATTTCACATTGGAATTTTATGTTTATTGTTTATTTTTTATAAGGTTAGCTGAATGTGGTCTGACTAGTGATTTTATGGGTTGTTTCATGCATTGAGTTTGAAATTGTGTTAGGTTTGGGGAATTTGATATGAAAAAATTGTTCTTAGAATTGACCATGGATTTTTTTATGAAAAAAAATAAGTTAAGGCTCATTCATTTTTGTTGGAATCAAGATGATTATAAATAGTATCATTTTGTATTGTGTTTCTACATATGGTTGATGTGGGGGTGTGGATACTGCATTGAGTGGGGCCCTCAACCATGGAAATGAATTTGATGGGTGATTACAAAGGTTAGGAACAATGTGTCTTATAATGTTCAATATGATCAATGTCCAATGTTATGTACCTCTAGTGGTCTGAAGATGATTTTATAGAATACTTTGTGGTGTCTCATAATTTATGGGTGAATGTTAGAAATTTATCAGTTCTTGAATAATGGTTTTGAGTGGTGACTCAGGTCCTAGAAACTAAACACCTTATATTCAGAGTAGGGTATTGGAAGTATGTTTGGAGTTCAAACATGGAATGTTGTAACACACATACTATAGTGACCTAGAGGTAGTGGTTATCATAATATATTGTCACAAGATACAAAATATCTCATCATTACGGATAGAATAGTTGAGTGGTCTTGGGATAGTAGATAAAAATATGGTTCTTACATTAGATTTTTAATCATTTAATAAAACATAAAATTCTTATGAGAACTTTACTATTTCATATAAAATATCCCTGAAGTAATTCATAGATCCCTTCTTCATATTAATGGATTTGAAAACATAATAAAGGGTGAGATTAGATTCTACGTAAGGGAAAACATATAACAGAATACATTATGTAATAAATAAAACACGAATAATATGTTGGAGATATACAATAATAAAATATGTCATATAAATAATATAAAAAGGGAGAATAAATCCATTGAAAATATAACACTATAAATAATCACATGGATAACAATAACTATTTTCATAATGATATAATACATAATTTTAGATATCATAATATTACCACCAAGGCCTCGTTCGAAGAATATTTCATAAATAGGTAATCTTATGCTAAATAACCAAACCTAATTTTCTCATGAGACCTACCCATGTATCAATGGGATATAACATAACCCAATCATCAATTATTCATTCTTATTCATTCATCATATGAATTAAATTAATAAAAATTAAATATATAATAAACATTAACATTAGTATTAGAATAAAATAATATGAAATTACAATATCTTCCATATTCAATGACGAGAGAAATATGATTTTAAGACATACTAAGTGATATGGTAGATGTCATCATCAGATTATATCCCTAGTAAATTATAAAATTCATAAAAATCTAGTTGACATAAATGAAAATACTTTAAATATAAATTGAATCTTTAATGAGAAAAATTACATTTTAATTTTGAAATCACTTATTTAAAATAAAAAAATCAAGAATATTAAGAAAACAATTTCTTTGAAATTAACTTTGGATACTTTTAATGGAATCATAAAATAAAAGAGTAGGTTTAATGGCATGAAAGACTTTTCATTTGGAAAATTTTAAAATAAAAAATCCATTCACACCCATAGTAAAAGATACTTTTCGGTAATTGAAAATAATATTCCATTCAAATATTATTTTAGAAATTATAATATGGGTAAAAATGAATTTAATAAATCATTTTAGAATCTTAAAATCATTTTTTAAAGCTATTTTATTGAAAATATAGACATGTAAGTAAAACATTCCCGAACTAATAGAAAAACAATGTTGGTTTTCCATAAAATTATTCATTCACACATTTGATGACCTAGAGAGAAGTAAATGAAATGAATAATATTAATTTATAAAAATAAATAGTGGAAAAATATATTTGTTTTATGATAAAAATATCATATAATTCCTCCAATGGAATGTTTAACATAAACAATGTTGGATAAGAGTTAAATTGTGAAATAAGCTATTACCACATTGGAAGCATTTGAATCATAATATTCATGAAAGGAATAAGATTTAATTAAAATTTAAATACCATGATTATAGATATTTTTAGGACATAACATATCAAATGGTTCACTATATACACCACATTAATGAAACAAGTGGTGAATAAGGCATTTGTCTCAATAAAATGCAATTGTGATGAGAAATACCTTACCACAAGTCTGAGTTTCTTCGTATGTGATTTTAACCACCTTTATAATAAATTTTTATTTATTATATTTCAATACCAGAATAATATACATACCTATAATTTAATTTGTGTTTTACTTATATCATTTTATTACCCATTAATAAAAAATCATTCATTATAATAATCATTTCGAATGTATCCTTCTTTGTTTTTAATGTATGTTATGATTCAATAGTTTTGGCACTTACATCATGATCATGATTACATCATATCTATAATTTTAATATTAATATAAATATCATATATATTCATTACATACATTTTAATAATCATCTATAAAAATTAGAGAAATAAAATGGAATTACACCATTCATGGAGATGGAATTCTGTATGTACTCATGAACACTATTTTCATTTTCTAATAAAGATATGGAAATAAATATAAATAATATTTTATCATTATATAATCATAATTAAAACATGTTTATTTATATATTTATTAAATCCATTATTAATTCAATCTATATGAGACAACAATGGAAGATGAATCATATCATTGTGTGGACACGATAGGCCACAATACGCAGGACTGAAACATTCATTTCAATTATGATGGAAAAGGAGATAAATTATGGGTTTTTTTAGGAACCCAACCCTAGTAGACTATATTTGGTTGTTACTTTATTACATTAGTTCTAGATATAAGAAATTAATCCCAAATGATAGAGTAGTTTAGAATTATCGGTAAACTAGATACACATAAAGTTCCCATATAATATTTGAAAATACATATTAAAACATAAATTTTTTTGTAGAATATAATTATTCCCCCCACCATATACTTTCATATAATTTAAATTACACTTCTTGGATTCTTGGTATAGGAAAAAAATTGGGTGAGACGAAATTTGGTGTAAAGATTATATTCAATGAAAGATATCATTAGTAAATAAAGCATGATCAATATGGAAAAATAAATATGGAAAGGTAAATAACTGAAAACACATTCCACTAAATCAATAACATGAGCAGATAATTAATATAAAACATGGAATGATAAATAACTTTAAAAAAATTCAGTTTATTCAATAACTTGATATTTAAATGTTAATATGGATAGTATCAATGAAAAAATATCATGGGTAATAATAATAACTGAATTCTCAGTGGTGTAAATTCTAAATATTTAATTTCGTGATATTAGGTGAAGTGAACTGTGTTGTATTTGTTGTCAATGAGGTATGTTGTTGTCAATGAATGAATGGATGGATGTCAAGAAGGTTCAATATGTGAATGCCAAAGGATGTGATGGTGTTGGTGAGGAAAGGAGAATGGCCATGGTACTAAGATGCATGTCACTTAGGAGATTCACTAAGTGACATAGGATGTTGTGGTTGAAACATTCTCTATGTATATCTGACGATTGTTGAACTGATCTTTAAGTTCCAAGAACTTGTATCAACTGGATACAATGTCACAACAAGCTTTAGAAGACCATGCATTGTATTGACAATGCATGAGGAAGTGAATGGGATCCATCCACATCTCCTAAGTGGATGAAGTGAGCTGAAGAAGTCCATGCACTATCTCTTAGTGCATGTGAATCAGAAGAAGATCCAATTTGATCTCTGATTGGATCAACGAAGAATATTGAAGATCTATGTGATTCAGGAGCTCAGTTGATGAAGGACCTTCAAGAATTTCCCTCATAAGTAATGAATATTTGTTGAGAAGGACTGAGGAATTCAAATGAAGAAGAAGATGAGAAAAAATGAGGAAGAAGGCTTCAAGTGGCATTTGGCATATGGGGATACTTTGTTTTTATACAAAGTCTTTATTCCTATACTTAGCAAAAAATAAGGCCACTAAGGAGGCCAGCCGAGGGTCATCACCCAAGGCACTTGTGGGACTCAAGGTCACCACGCCCAAGGGGAACCCTCAAAGGCCAGGGCAGCATCCTTGAGGCAGGGGCGCACCCGTAGGACACCGCATGGGCGCCTGGGGCACGCCCGGAGGAGCGCGGAAGGGGCCGTGTATAAGCCCCCGAGGGCACGCGGTGGTGAAGCCCGCGCACCCGAGGAAGCATAGTGGGCGCCAGTAGCGCGCCCGCAGGGAGCAGAGAGTGGGCGCAGAGCGCGCCCGTAGGGAGAACACGGTGTGGGGCGGCACCGTGGAGGGAGAAGTTCAACTGTGGGGTTGAGGCGGCGCTAGGGTGATAAAGCGCGGAAAAACAGCGCGCCGATTCGATGTGGGACGCGGAAATTTCACCCGGGACAGATCTGAGTCGTTCGTCTCATCGCGCGTTGGATCGCAGCCGCTCATCTCATCTGTCGCGCGCCGCGATTTAATCCAGCCGTCCGATGTATCTCAAACGCTTGATCCAACGGCTCTCGGCTCGTCTCCTTCGTCGAGCCACCCCGAATCCACCCGCGAGCTCCGTTCGAACCAGGAGCCTCCCGAACGATGATTTCAAGCTCCCGGCCACCATTTTCGAAGACGAAGGCTCCATTGAGTTCTTCTGAGCCGTATGAACACAACCATGCTTTAAAATGAGCTTGCATGCAACTAGTGGGAGAATTCGAGTGAGGCCGAAGGCAAACAAAGTGCCGAGGCCTTGAGCGTCTATGTTCTGCATGGTTTGGACCGAAAGAAGCCATGCATGCATTTGAAAGTCGCATGCACGTAGAGGAAAAAATAAAGGAAGAAACCCGCGATGAAACAGCGAAGGAAAACAAGATTTGGAGAAAATCTTGAAGATCCGAAATCTTCGGTGATTCGAGATTTATCTCACGTGGAAGATATGAGGCATCTCTACCTATAAAAGGAGAGGCCGAGACCTCATTGTTGCTTGCTGATCCTTTGTTGAATATTTGAGAAGTCACGTGAGTGCCTTTGTGCCTCGCGAAGTAAAAACCCCGCGCACACTTGCGCGGCTGTTGTCCCGAAGCCACCCGAGGCTTTGAAGGTGTTCCTTGCGTGCAACTCCTTTGCGCGACAAGAAGAAGGAGGTGAAGAGTCCCATGCGCGCCTACTCCTTGCGCGGCAGGAAGTACCCGGGGCAGTAACACTTGCGTGCCCCGTGGTTGAGGTGCCTTGCACCCGAGGCCTTGCGCGGCCCTTGTTCCCTTGCACCTGCGCGCCCCTGATTGCACCTTGTGTGCCTTCATATTGGAAGGAGCTCAAGTGAAGAGGATTCCACACCTCTTGTGTGTGTGAAGTGAAGAAGTGAAGGCCGAGACTTGCATGCCTTGTGTGCAAAGTGAAGACCCTACGGTATTGTGTGTGCAAGGAGAACCCGAGGCCATATCTTGTGTGTGTGCCAAGTGAAGACACCCTATGGGTGGTTTATGTGCAAAGAAACAAAAGGTCGTAGCCTTGTTTGTGCACACTTTGAAGAACAAACTAAAAGAACACTAAAAGTGTGTGTGTGCAACAAGAAGAGGAGGAGGCCAACTCATGTGTGTGAAAAAGTAAAACAAGTGTGTGCAAAGAGACACGAAGGCCGAACCTATGTGTGTGCACTAAGAAGTGTGTATACATTTAGAAGAAGAAAAGGAAGGACACTCACACAAAGTATAACACACATTTATGTGTGTGTAATAAAAAGGAATTAAACGTGTGAAGGAGTGAGAAGGTGTGTGTGCTTAATAAGAATACACCCTTTGAGGGTTTATTGCACCAAGAGAAGAAAGAGGGAAGTGCATGCATGCATGCATGCACATGCGCACGTAATCAAAGTTTAAATCAGTGAGTGTGCATCTGAGTAGTTCAAGACCAGAAGATCTTGAAGAATCAGAGTTTCCATGCATTCAGTGCATGAAGTTGAATTGCTGTGAGACTGGACCAGAGTGAAGTTAAAGATATCAGTTGTCTGAGTATTCAGTAGTTGAAGAGAGAAGCCAGGTCATCCTGAGAAGAAGGAGATAAAGCCTGAGCAAGACGAGAAGACCTGATCATCACAAGTGATCAGAGGTACAGAGCAAGGCCAGCAGTCTTTATCCCAGACTGCTGAAGATACTTGAAGAAGCTTAAAGTGAAGAAGAGCTACTCATGCGACTCGAGGAGCCAAGAGAAGACCCTGTGGGACTCAGGGAGAAGAAGTCTTCAGTGGGATTCTGGAGCAGGCCAGTGGGACTCTGGTAACACTGTGGGACGCAGTATAAAGACCCTCCTGTGGGACTCAGGAGAGATACAGTGGGATGTTGTATCGACCATTGTAATACTAACAGATTATAATGGAAGAAACCATGTTGGGGTGTATAACCAACATGGCAAGGACGTAGGCCTTTGGTGCCGAACCTTGTAAATCCTTGTGTCCAGTGCCTTTATATTTACTGCATCATTCGAGGAAAGGTGAGAGATACAAGAAGAGTGGATCGAGCCTTTAACCAGCCATAGAGGTTTAATTGATAAGGAATCAATTAGTAAAAAGTTTTAAGGGATCACTGATTCACCCCCTCCCCCTCTCAGTGATTCACACTGATCTGGGCACTTCAATTGGTATCAGAGCGAAGGTTACCTCTAAAAGATCCAAGGGAGTCTTTATGAAGTGCAGATTTGAGGAAATGAGTGACCAGCCTCAAATGGAGATATCTGCCAAGACTCGGAAAAATAGAAAGAAGAAACAGGCCAAGAAGATGAAGAAAGCCTGTCCTAGCTGTGATGAAGTTGGAACAATGAAAGATCTTCAAAATGCAATCGAATATCTTCAGAAGACAGTCCCCAAGGAAGTGGCAATGTGTATAGCTACAGGCATCCTTGATCTTCAAGAAGAAAAATCACAGTTAGAAGAAGAAGCCAATGCAATGGAAGATCAATTGGCAAAAAGGGTTGGCATAACCAACACTCTCAGAAAGCTGGTGAAGGCTAAAGATGAAACTGTTTCACTTTGCAATGAAAGATATGAAGACACTGCTGAAGAATTGCAAAGAATCCTTTCTGAGAAAGAAATCTTTATGATAATGATCAAAGAAGTTTTCCATGCACTGGAGAAGTTGCACAAAGTGTCAATGAATGTCAGAGATGCTCAACTTGAAGACAAAGTCAAAATGGTGAAGGAGCTTGACAACTCATTGCATGAAATAAAGAAGGTGCATGAAGACCAGATAAAGCAGCTGGAAGAGAAATGGGAAGGAAGGCTAAGAACTATTGAGGATGAGAAGAACTCCCTCAATATGAAATGCTTAGAACTGGAGGTGATATTGAAAAATCTGCAATCACCCAAAGCCAAAGCCTCCCAGTCAGCTGAAAGGAGAAATGTTGCTACTCAAGTATGCATTGAGCAAGATGATTCTAAAAGAAAGACATCCTCTAAAAAAAGGGCAACAACTTCTAAAAATAATGTACCATCCATACCATCTTGTACTCATGCTTCTAAAAGTGTTTCTACTAAAAGTGCAGGATGGAAGAATGAATCCAAACAAGTATGGATGAAGATAGTGAAGAAAGAGAGCTCTCCTGAAATAGCACAACAAGTCAAGAAAAGTACCCTACAATCAGAAGGACTCAAGAGGTCAAGATTTGTGGGTCAGTGTTGGTGTTGTAATAGGTATGGGCACTGTGCAAAGGATTGTTGGTACAATCCACTGAATGTCAAAGCACAAAGGAAGTCCATGCCAAGGGGGAGCAATCCAGAAGAAAAGAAGCAGCATCCACAGGTCCAGAGACATCTGTTTACTGCAAATAGATTTGGATTACTTGACAACATCTGGGATTATTGCAAAAGTGGTCAAAAAGATACATGTCAATCTCCAACTGTATCCAGAGCTCAAAAGAAGAAAAGATCACAGAACCTGGCTCAGAAAGAATCCTTGCGAAGCAAGCATAAGAAAGTGGAAGATGCTCCCAAGAAGATTTTGAAAAAGGAAGAGAAGACCTTGGAGTCTAAATCCAAGAAGGGTGATGCATCCAAAAGGACCACCAAGAAGAAAACATGCTTCTACTATGGAAAGAAAGGACATATCATGGATCTTTGTAAACAAGCCAAGAAATTCAATAGAGGCAGACTGGACTCAAACAGACAATCAATCCAGAAGAGGTAGAAGGGATTGATTAAAAACAAGTTGCCTAAGAAAGGTAGCTTGACAGCATCAAAAGAACCATGTGGAACTTCCAGAACTGAGGCCACACTTCCAAGTGACTTGTTAGTCATATGGCCAAATCAGTTGCAACTTGCCAAAGATCTACAAAGAGCTGAAGATGAAGTTCTGGCAATTGCTAAGGAAAAAGGGAAGAAGAAGATTTCACATGAAGATGTACTGAGATCCACACCAGCACAAACATCATTGAAGATCAAATGTGCAAGTGTGAAGAATGGTGAAAATGGGGCATCTCGGTTGAGAGAATCTTCTCAACCTTGTTTTTCACGTTGATGAACCAAGGAGGTTCCATCTTATTCCCTAATCACTTGTATTTACATGTGCTGACATTGTAGGGAATTGAAGATGATGATCATTCTCAGCTGGAGGATGGTTTGGAAGGAATGGAGTGCACCCCTTGAGGGGGAGCCTATCTGAAGAAGATGGAATTCTGAGATTTAATACCATCTTGAAAAAAGTGAAGGTATTCCAATCATAATTTTATCCCTTGTTTCTTAATTGTATTCATCATGACAATTAAGGGGGAGTATTGATTGAAGACAAATGGTTGAAAGGGGGAGCTTTATCTTTGCACCTGAACTTTCTAATGAGTTTTGTGAAGTTGTGCAGGATTTAGCAAATTCATTGATATATCTGAAAAATTTCAAAACCCTGAAGCATGATCTCACATGTACAGTGAATGATGGACAGCATTGAGTTCCTTGGTTACATCACTCTTGTTTTCTACACCGGGTTAGCCCAAGTAGACTTAGAGTTGATTTACTAAAGGTTCTTTGCTAAAGAGAACATGTGACATCATCCCTCTCTCAGTGTTTTTCAAGAAAATACTTTTCAAAGGGAGGAAGAGATTTTTGAAAGAGAACCACACCACACCTTTGCATTTGGTTTCCAATAAGGGGGAGAAATATTGGCACACATATTGACCCATTCATATGTGCTCTAGTGTATTTCCAACAAATACAAAGGGGGAGATTGAAGTGCACTATGTTGCATTTGTTTTCAATGAGGTATGTTGTTGTCAATGAATGAATGGATGGATGTCAAGAAGGTTCAATATGTGAATGACAAAGGATGTGATGGTGTTGGTGAATAAAGGAGAATGGCCATGGTACTAAGATGCATGTCACTTAGGAGATTCACTAAGTGACATAGGATGTTGTGGTTGAAACATTCTCTATGTATATCTGACGATTGTTGAACTGATCTTTAAGTTCCAAGAACTTGTATCAACTGGATACAATGTCACAAAAAGCTTTAGAATACCATGAATTGTATTGACAATGCATGAGGAAGTGAATGGGATCCATCCACATCTCCCCGCGCACCCGAATAAGCATAGTGGGCGCCAGTAGCGCGCCCGCAGGGAGCAGAGAGTGGGCGCAGAGCGCGCCCGCAGGGAGAACACGGTGCGGGGTGGCACCGTGGAGGGAGAAGTTCAACTGAGGGGTTGAGGGGGCGCTAGGGTGATAAAGTGCGGAAAAACAGCGCGCCGATTCGATGTGGGACGCGGAAATTTCACCCGGGACAGATCTGAGCCGTCAGTCTCATCGCGCGCTAGATCGCAGCCGCTCATCTCATCTGCCGCGCGCCGCGATTTAATCCGGCCGTCCGATGTATCTCAAACGCTTGATCCGACGGCTCCCGGCTCGTCTCCTTCGTCGAGCCACCCCAAAGCCACCCGCGAGCTCCGTTCGAACCAGGAGCCTCCCGAACGATGATTTCGAGCTCCCGGCCACTATTTTCGAAGACGAAGGCTCCATTGAGTTCGTCTGAGCCGTATGAACACAACCATGCTTTAAAATGAGCTTGCATGCAACTAGTGGGAGAATTCGAGTGAGGCCAAAGGCAAACGAAGTGCCGAGGCCTTGAGCGTCTATGTTCTGCATGGTTTGGACCGAAAGAAGCCATGCATGCGTTTGAAAGTCGCATGCACGTAGAGGAAAAAATAAAGGAAGAAACCCGCGATGAAACAGCGAAGGAAAACAAGATTTGGAGAAAATCTTGAAGATCCGAAATCTTCGGTGATTCGAGATTTATCTCACGCGGAAGATATGAGGCATCTCTACCTATAAAAGGAGAGTTCGAGACCTCATTGTTTCTTGCTGATCCTTTGTTGAATATTTGAGAAGTCCCGTGAGTGCCTTTGTGCCTCGTGAAGTAAAAACCCCGTGCACACTTGCGCGGCTGTTGTCCCGAAGCCACCCGAGGCTTTGAAGGTGTTCCTTGCGTGCAACTCCTTTGCGCGACAAGAAGAAGGAGGTGAAGAGTCCCCTGCGCGCCTACTCCTTGCGTGGCAGGAAGTACCCGGGGCAGTAACACTTGCGCGCCCCATGGTTGAGGTGCCTTGCACCCGAGGCCTTGCGCGGCCCTTGTTCCCTTGCACCTGCGCGCCCCTGATTGCACCTTGTGTGCCTTCATATTGGAAGGAGATCAAGTGAAGAGGATTCCACACCTCTTGTGTGTGTGAAGTGAAGAAGTGAAGGCCGAGACTTGCATGCCTTGTGTGCAAAGTGAAGACCCTACGGTATTGTGTGTGCAAGGAGAACCCGAGGCCATATCTTGTGTGTGTGCCAAGTGAAGACACCCTACGGGTGGTTTATGTGCAAAGCAACAAAAGGCCGTAGCCTTGTTTGTGCACACTTTGAAGAACAAACTAAAAGAACACTAAAAGTGTGTGTGTGCAACAAGAAGAGGAGGAGGCCAACTCATGTGTGTGCAAAAGTAAAACAAGTGTGTGCAAAGAGACACGAAGGCCGAACCTATGTGTGTGCACTAAGAAGTGTGTATACATTTAGAAGAAGAAAAGGAAGGACACTCACACAAAGTATAACACACATTTATGTGTGTGTAATAAAAAGGAATTAAACGTGTGAAGGAGTGAGAAGGTGTGTGTGCTTAATAAGAATACACCCTTTGAGGGTTTATTGCACCAAGAGAAGAAAGAGGGAAGTGCATGCATGCATGCATGCACATGCGCACGTAATCAAAGTTTAAATCAGTGAGTGTGCATCTGAGTAGTTCAAGACCAGAAGATCTTGAAGAATCAGAGTTTCCATGCATTCAGTGTATGAAGTTGAATTGCTGTGAGACTGGACCAGAGTGAAGTTAAAGATATCAGTTGTCTGAGTATTCAGTAGTTGAAGAGAGAAGCCAGGTCATCCTGAGAAGAAGGAGATAAAGCCTGAGCAAGACGAGAAGACCTGATCATCACAAGTGATCAGAGGTACAGAGCAAGGCCAGCAGTCTTTATCCCAGACTGCTGAAGATACTTGAAGAAGCTTAAAGTGAAGAAGAGCTACTCGTGCGACTCGAGGAGCCAAGAGAAGACCCTGTGGGACTCAGGGAGAAGAAGTCTTCAGTGGGATTCTGGAGCAGGCCAGTGGGACTCTGGTAACACTGTGGGACGCAGTATAAAGACCCTCCTGTGGGACTCAGGAGAGATACAGTGGGATGTTGTATCGACCATTGTAATACTAACAGATTATAATGGAAGAAACCATGTTGGGGTGTATAACCAACATGGAAAGGACGTAGGCCTTTGGTGCCGAACCTTGTAAATCCTTGTGTCCAGTGCCTTTATATTTACAGCATCATTCGAGGAAAGGTGAGAGATACAAGAAGAGTGGATCGAGGCTTTAACCAGCCATAGAGGTTTAATTGATAAGGAATCAATTAGAAAAAGTTTTAAGGGATCACTGATTCACCCCCTCCGCCTCTCAGTGATTCACACTGATTTGGGCACTTCAATTGGTATCAGAGCGAAGGTTAACTCTAAAAGATCCAAGGGAGTCTTTATGAAGTGCATATTTGAGGAAATGAGTGACCAGCCTCAAATGGAGATATCTGCCAAGACTCAGAAAAATAGAAAGAAGAAACAGGCCAAGAAGATGAAGAAAGCCTGTCCTAGCTGTGATGAAGTTGGAACAATGAATGATCTTCAAAATGCAATCGAATATCTTCAGAAGACAGTCCCCAAGGAAGTGGAAATGTGTATAGCTACAGGCATCCTTGATCTTCAAGAAGAAAAATCACAGTTAGAAGAAGAAGCCAATGCAATGGAAGATCAATTGGAAAAAAGGGTTGGCATAACCAACACTCTCAGAAAGCTGGTGAAGGCTAAAGATGAAACTGTTTCACTTTGCAATGAAAGATATGAAGACACTGCTGAAGAATTGCAAAGAAGCCTTTCTGAGAAAGAAATCTTTATGATAATGATCAAAGAAGTTTTCCATGCACTGGAGAAGTTGCACAAAGTGTCAATGAATGTCAGAGATGCTCAACTTGAAGACAAAGTCAAAATGGTGAAGGAGCTTGACAACTCATTGCATGAAATAAAGAAGGTGCATGAAGACCAGATAAAGCAGCTGGAAGAGAAATGGGAAGGAAGGCTAAGAACTATTGAGGATGAGAAGAACTCCCTCAATATGAAATGCTTAGAACTGGAGGTGATATTGAAAAATCTGCAATCACCCAAAGCCAAAGCCTCCCAGTCAGCTGAAAGGAGAAATGTTGCTACTCAAGTATGCATTGAGCAGGATGATTCTAAAAGAAAGACATCCTCTAATAAAAGGGCAACAACTTCTAAAAATAATGTACCATCCATACCATCTTGTACTCATGCTTCTAAAAGTGTTTCTACTAAAAGTGCAGGATGGAAGAATGAATCCAAACAAGTATGGATGAAGACAGTGAAGAAAGAGAGCTCTCCGGAAATAGCACAACAAGTCAAGAAAAGTACCCTACAATCAGAAGGACTCAAGAGGTCAAGATTTGTGGGTCAGTGTTGGTGTTGTAATAGGTATGGGCACTGTGCAAAGGATTGTTGGTACAATCCACTGAATGTCAAAGCACAAAGGAAGTCCATGCCAAGGGGGAGCAATCCAGAAGAAAAGAAGCAGCATCCACAGGTCCAGAGACATCTGTTTACTGCAAATAGATTTGGATTACTTGACAACATCTGGGATGATTGCAAAAGTGGTCAAAAAGATACATGTCAATCTCCAACTGTATCCAGAGCTCAAAAGAAGAAAAGATCACAGAACCTGGCTCAGAAAGAATCCTTGGGAAGCAAGCATAAGAAAGTGGAAGATGCTCCCAAGAAGATTATGAAAAAGGAAGAGAAGACCTTGGAGTCTAAATCCAAGAAGGGTGATGCATCCAAAAGGACCACCAAGAAGAAAACATGCTTCTACTATGGAAAGAAAGGACATATCATGGATCTTTGTAAACAAGCCAAGAAATTCAATAGAGGCAGACTGGACTCAAACAGACAATCAATCCAGAAGAGGTAGAAGGGATTGATTAAAAACAAGTTGCCTAAGAAAGGTAGCTTTACAGCATCAAAAGAACCATGTGGAACTTCCAGAACTGAGGCCACACTTCCAAGTGACTTGTTAGTCATATGGCCAAATCAGTTGCAACTTGCCAAAGATCTACAAAGAGCTGAAGATGAAGTTCTGGCAATTGCTAAGGAAAAAGGGAAGAAGAAGATTTCACATGAAGATGTATTGAGATCCACACCAGCACAAACATCATTGAAGATCAAATGTGCAAGTGTGAAGAATGGTGAAAATGGGGCATCTCGGTTTAGAGAATCTTCTCAACCTTGTTTTTCACGTTGATGAACCAAGGAGGTTCCATCTTATTCCCTAATCACTTGTATTTACATGTGCTGACATTGCAGGGAATTGAAGATGATGATCATTCTCAGCTGGAGGATGGTTTGGAAGGAATGGAGTGCACCCCTTGAGGGGGAGCCTATCTGAAGAAGATGGAATTCTGAGATTTAATACCATCTTGAAAAAAGTGAAGGTATTCCAATCATACTTTTATCCCTTGTTTCTTAATTGTATTCATCATGACAATTAAGGGGGAGTATTGATTGAAGACAAATGGTTGAAAGGGGGAGCTTTATCTTTGCACCTGAACTTTCTAATGAGTTTTGTGAAGTTGTGCAGGATTTAGAAAATTCATTGATATATCTGAAAAATTTCAAAACCCTGAAGCATGATCTCACATGTACAGTGAATGATGGACAGCATTGAGTTCCTTGGTTACATCACTCTTGTTTTCTACACCGGGTTAGCCCAAGTAGACTTAGAGTTGATTTACTAAAGGTTCTTTGCTAAAGAGAACATGTGACATCATCCCTCTCTCAGTGTTTTTCAAGAAAATACTTTTCAAAGGGAGGAAGAGATTTTTGAAAGAGAACCACACCACACCTTTTCATTTGGTTGCCAATAAGGGGGAGAAATATTGGCACACATATTGACCCATTCATATGTGCTCTAGTGTATTTCCAACAAATACAAAGGGGGAGATTGAAGTGCACTATGTTGCATTTGTTTTCAATGAGGTATGTTGTTGTCAATGAATGAATGGATGGATGTCAAGAAGGTTCAATATGTGAATGACAAAGGATGTGATGGTGTTGGTGAATAAAGGAGAATGGCCATGGTACTAAGATGCATGTCACTTAGGAGATTCACTAAGTGACATAGGATGTTGTGGTTGAAACATTCTCTATGTATATCTGACGATTGTTGAACTGATCTTTAAGTTCCAAGAACTTGTATCAACTGGATACAATGTCACAACAAGCTTTAGAAGACCATGCATTGTATTGACAATGCATGAGGAAGTGAATGGGATCCATCCACATCTCCCCGCGCACCCAAGGAAGCATAGTGGGCGCCAGTAGCGCGCCCGCAAGGAGCAGAGAGTGGGCGCAGAGCGCGCCCGCAGGGAGAACACGGTGCGGGGTGGCACCGTGGAGGTAGAAGTTCAACTGAGGGGTTGAGGGGGCGCTAGGGTGATAAAGCGCGGAAAAACAGCGCGCCGATTCGATGTGGGACGCGGAAATTTCACCCGGGACAGATCTGAGCCGTCCGTCTCATCGCGCGCTGGATCGCAGCCGCTCATCTCATCTGCCGCGCGCCGCGATTTAATCCGGTCGTCCGATGTATCTCAAACGCTTGATCCGACGGCTCCCGGCTCGTCTCCTTCGTTGAGCCACCCCAAAGCCACCCGCGAGCTCCGTTCGAACCAGGAGCCTCCCGAACGATGATTTCGAGCTCTCGGCCACTATTTTCGAAGACGAAGGCTCCATTGAGTTCGTCTGAGCCGTATGAACACAACCATGCTTTAAAATGAGCTTGCATGCAACTAGTGGGAGAATTCGAGTGAGGCCGAAGGCAAATGAAGTGCCGAGGCCTTGAGCGTCTATGTTCTGCATGGTTTGGACCGAAAGAAGCCATGCATGCGTTTGAAAGTCGCATGCACGTAGAGGAAAAAATAAAGGAAGAAACCCGCGATGAAACAGCGAAGGAAAACAAGATTTGGAGAAAATCTTGAAGATCCGAAATCTTCGGTGATTCGAGATTTATCTCACGCGGAAGATATGAGGCATCTCTGCCTATAAAAGGAGAGGCCGAGACCTCATTGTTTCTTGCTGATCCTTTGTTGAATATTTGAGAAGTCCCGTGAGTGCCTTTGTGCCTCGCGAAGTAAAAACCCCGCGCACACTTGCGCGGCTGTTGTCCCGAAGCCACCCGAGGCTTTGAAGGTGTTCCTTGCGTGCAACTCCTTTGCGCGACAAGAAGAAGGAGGTGAAGAGTCCCCTGTGCGCCTACTCCTTGCGCGGCAGGAAGTACCCAGGGCAGTAACACTTGCGCGCCCCGTGGTTGAGGTGCCTTGCACCCGAGGCCTTGCGCGGCCCTTGTTCCCTTGCACCTGCGCGCCCCTGATTGCACCTTGTGTGCCTTCATATTGGAAGGAGATCAAGTGAAGAGGATTCCACACCTCTTGTGTGTGTGAAGTGAAGAAGTGAAGGCCGAGACTTGCATGCCTTGTGTGCAAAGTGAAGACCCTACGGTATTGTGTGTGCAAGGAGAACCCGAGGCCATATCTTGTGTGTGTGCCAAGTGAAGACACCCTACGGGTGGTTTATGTGCAAAGCAACAAAAGGCCGTAGCCTTGTTTGTGCACACTTTGAAGAACAAACTAAAAGAACACTAAAAGTGTGTGTGTGCAACAAGAAGAGGAGGAGGCCAACTCATGTGTGTGAAAAAGTAAAACAAGTGTGTGCAAAGAGACACGAAGGCCGAACCTATGTGTGTGCACTAAGAAGTGTGTATACATTTAGAAGAAGAAAAGGAAGGACACTCACACAAAGTATAACACACATTTATGTGTGTGTAATCAAAAGGAATTAAACGTGTGAAGGAGTGAGAAGGTGTGTGTGCTTAATAAGAATACACCCTTTGAGGGTTTATTGCACCAAGGGAAGAAAGAGGGAAGTGCATGCATGCATGCATGCACATGCGCACGTAATCAAAGTTTAAATCAGTGAGTGTGCATCTGAGTAGTTCAAGACCAGAAGATCTTAAAGAATCAGAGTTTCCATGCATTCAGTGCATGAAGTTGAATTGCTGTGAGACTGGACCAGAGTGAAGTTAAAGATATCAGTTGTCTGAGTATTCAGTAGTTGAAGAGAGAAGCCAGGTCATCCTGAGAAGAAGGAGATAAAGCCTGAGCAAGACGAGAAGACCTGATCATCACAAGTGATCAGAGGTACAGAGCAAGGCCAGCAGTCTTTATCCCAGACTGCTGAAGATACTTGAAGAAGCTTAAAGTGAAGAAGAGCTACTCGTGCGACTCGAGGAGCCAAGAGAAGACCCTGTGGGACTCAGGGAGAAGAAGTCTTCAGTGGGATTCTGGAGCAGGCCAGTGGGACTCTGGTAACACTGTGGGACGCAGTATAAAGACCCTCCTGTGGGACTCAGGAGAGATACAGTGGGATGTTGTATCGACCATTGTAATACTAACAGATTATAATGGAAGAAACCATGTTGGGGTGTATAACCAACATGGCAAGGACGTAGGCCTTTGGTGCCGAACCTTGTAAATCCTTGTGTCCAGTGCCTTTATATTTACTGCATCATTCGAGGAAAGGTGAGAGATACAAGAAGAGTGGATCGAGGCTTTAACCAGCCATAGAGGTTTAATTGATAAGGAATCAATTAGTAAAAAGTTTTAAGGGATCACTGATTCACCCCCTCCCCCTCTCAGTGTTTCACACTGATCTGGGCACTTCAATTGGTATCAGAGCGAAGGTTACCTCTAAAAGATCCAAGGGAGTCTTTATGAAGTGCAGATTTGAGGAAATGAGTGACCAGCCTCAAATGGAGATATCTGCCAAGACTCAGAAAAATAGAAAGAAGAAACAGGCCAAGAAGATGAAGAAAGCCTGTCCTAGCTGTGATGAAGTTGGAACAATGAAAGATCTTCAAAATGCAATCGAATATCTTCAGAAGACAGTCCCCAAGGAAGTGGAAATGTGTATAGCTATAGGCATCCTTGATCTTCAAGAAGAAAAATCACAGTTAGAAGAAGAAGCCAATGCAATGGAAGATCAATTGGCAAAAAGGGTTGGCATAACCAACACTCTCAGAAAGCTGGTGAAGGCTAAAGATGAAACTGTTTCACTTTGCAATGAAAGATATGAAGACACTGCTGAAGAATTGCAAAGAAGCCTTTCTGAGAAAGAAATCTTTATGATAATGATCAAAGAAGTTTTCCATGCACTGGAGAAGTTGCACAAAGTGTCAATGAATGTCAGAGATGCTCAACTTGAAGACAAAGTCAAAATGGTGAAGGAGCTTGACAACCCATTGCATGAAATAAAGAAGGTGCATGAAGACCAGATAAAGCAGCTGGAAGAGAAATGGGAAGGAAGGCTAAGAACTATTGAGGATGAGAAGAACTCCCTCAATATGAAATGCTTAGAACTGGAGGTGATATTGAAAAATCTGCAATCACCCAAAGCCAAAGCCTCCCAGTCAGCTGAAAGGAGAAATGTTGCTACTCAAGTATGCATTGAGCAGGATGATTCTAAAAGAAAGACATCCTCTAATAAAAGGGCAACAACTTCTAAAAAGAATGTACCATCCATACCATCTTGTACTCATGCTTCTAAAAGTGTTTCTACTAAAAGTGCAGGATGGAAGAATGAATCCAAACAAGTATGGATGAAGACAGTGAAGAAAGAGAGCTCTCCGGAAACAGCACAACAAGTCAAGAAAAGTACCCTACAATCAGAAGGACTCAAGAGGTCAAGATTTGTGGGTCAGTGTTGGTGTTGTAATAGGTATGGGCACTGTGCAAAGGATTGTTGGTACAATCCACTGAATGTCAAAGCACAAAGGAAGTCCATGCCAAGGGGGAGCAATCCAGAAGAAAAGAAGCAGCATCCACAGGTCCAGAGACATCTGTTTACTGCAAATAGATTTGGATTACTTGACAACATCTGGGATGATTGCAAAAGTGGTCAAAAAGATACATGTCAATCTCCAACTGTATCCAGAGCTCAAAAGAAGAAAAGATCACAGAACCTGGCTCAGAAAGAATACTTGGGAAGCAAGCATAAGAAAGTGGAAGATGCTCCCAAGAAGATTATGAAAAAGGAAGAGAAGACCTTGGAGTCTAAATCCAAGAAGGGTGATGCATCCAGAAGGACCACCAAGAAGAAAACATGCTTCTACTGTGGAAAGAAAGGACATATCATGGATCTTTGTAAACAAGCCATGAAATTCAATAGAGGCAGACTGGACTCAAACAGACAATCAATCCAGAAGAGGCAGAAGGGATTGATTGAAAACAAGTTGCCTAAGAAAGGTAGCTTGACAGCATCAAAAGAACCATGTGGAACTTCCAGAACTGAGGCCACACTTCCAAGTGACTTGTTATTCATATGGCCAAATCAGTTGCAACTTGCCAAAGATCTACAAAGAGCTGAAGATGAAGTTCTGGCAATTGCTAAGGCAAAAGGGAAGAAGAAGATTTCACATGAAGATGTATTGAGATCCACACCAGCACAAACATCATTGAAGATCAAATGTGCAAGTGTGAAGAATGGTGAAAATGGGGCATCTCGGTTGAGAGAATCTTCTCAACCTTTGTTTTCACGTTGATGAACCAAGGAGGTTCCATCTTATTCCCTAATCACTTGTATTTACATGTGCTGACATTACAGGGAATTGAAGATGATGATCATTCTCAGCTGGAGGATGGTTTGGAAGGAATGGAGTGCACCCCTTGAGGGGGAGCCTATCTGAAGAAGATGGAATTCTGAGATTTAATACCATCTTGAGAAAAGTGAAGGTATTCCAATCATACTTTTATCCCCTGTTTCTTAATTGTATTCATCATGACAATTAAGGGGGAGTATTGATTGAAGACAAATGGTTGAAAGGGGGAGATTTATCTTTGCACCTGAACTTTCTAATGAGTTTTCTGAAGTTGTGCAGGATTTAGAAAATTCATTGATATATCTGAAAAATTTCAAACCCCTGAATCATGATCTCACATGTACAGTGAATGATGGACAGCATTGAGTTCCTTGGTTACATCACTCTTGTTTTCTACACCGGGTTATCCCAAGTAGACTTAGAGTTGATTTACTAAAGGTTCTTTGCTAAAGAGAACATGTGACATCATCCCTCTCTCAGTGTTTTTCAAGAAAATACTTTTCAAAGGGAGGAAGAGATTTTTGAAAGAGAACCACACCACACGTTTGCATTTGGTTGCCAATAAGGGGGAGAAATATTGGCACACATATTGACCCATTCATATGTGCTCTAGTGTATTGCCAACAAATACAAAGGGGGAGATTGAAGTGCACTGTGTTGCATTTGTTGTCAATGAGGTATGTTGTTGTCAATGAATGAATGGATGGATGTCAAGAAGGTTCAATATGTGAATGACAAAGGATGTGATGGTGTTGGTGAGGAAAGGAGAATGGCCATGGTACTAAGATGCATGTCACTTAGGAGATTCACTAAGTGACATAGGATGTTGTGGTTGAAACATTATCTATGTATATCTGACGATTGTTGAGATGATCTTTAAGTTCCAAGAACTTGTATCAACTGGATACAATGTCACAAAAAGCTTTAGAAGACCATGCATTGTATTGACAATGCATGAGGAAGTGAATGGGATCCATCCACATCTCCTAAGTGGATGAAGTGAGCTGAAGAAGTCCATGCACTATCTCTTAGTGCATGTGAATCAGAAGAAGATCCAATTTGATCTCTGATTGGATCAACGAAGAACATTGAAGATCTATGTGATTCAGGATCTCGGTTGATGAAGGACCTTCAAGAATTTCCCTCATAAGTAATGAATATTTGTTGAGAAGGAGTGAGGAATTCAAATGAATAAGAAGATGAGAAAAAATGAGGAAGAAGGCTTCAAGTGGCATTTGGAATATGGGGATACTTTGTTTTTATACAAAGTCTTTATTTCTATACTTAGCAAAAAATAAGGCCACCAAGGAGGCCAGCCGAGGGTCATCACCCAAGGCACTTGTGGGACTCAAGGTCACCACGCCCATGGGGAACCCTCAAAGGCCAGGGCAGCATCCTTGAGGCAGGGGCGCACCCGTAGGACACCGCATGGGCGCCTGGGGCACGCCCGGAGGAGCGCGGCAGGGGCCGTGTATAAGCCCCTGAGGGCACGCGGTGGTGAAGCCCGCACACCCGAGGAAGCATAGTGGGCGCCAGTAGCGCGCCCGCAGGGAGCAGAGAGTAGGTGCAGAGCGCGCCCGCAGGGAGAACACGGTGCGGGGCGGCACCGTGGAGGGAGAAGTTCAACTGAGGGGTTGATGCGGCGCTAGGGTGATAAAGCGCGGAAAAACAGCGCGCTGATTCGATGTGGGACGCGGAAATTTCACCCGGGACAGATCTGAGCCGTCCGTCTCATCGCGCGCTGGATCGCAGCCGCTCATCTCATCTGTCGCGCGCCGCGATTTAATCCGGTCGTCCGATGTATCTCAAACGCTTGATCCGACGGCTCCCGGCTCGTCTCCTTCGTCGAGCCACCCCGAAGCCACCCGCGAGCTCCGTTCGAACCAGGAGCCTCCCGAACGATGATTTCGAGCTCCCGGCCACCATTTTCGAAGACGAAGGCTCCATTGAGTTCGTCTGAGCCGTATGAACACAACCATGCTTTAAAATGAGCTTGCATGCAACTAGTGGGAGAATTCGAGTGAGGCCGAAGGCAAACGAAGTGCCGAGGCCTTGAGCGTCTATGTTCTGCATGGTTTGGACCGAAAGAAGCCATGCATGCGTTTGAAAGTCGCATGCACGTAGAGGAAAAAATAAAGGAAGAAACCCGCGATGAAACAGCGAAGGAAAACAAGATTTGGAGAAAATCTTGAAGATCCGAAATCTTCGGTGATTCGAGATTTATCTCACGCGGAAGATATGAGGCATCTCTGCCTATAAAAGGAGAGGCCGAGACCTCATTGTTGCTTGCTGATCCTTTGTTGAATATTTGAGAAGTCCCGTGAGTGCCTTTGTGCCTCGCGAAGTAAAAACCCCGCGCACACTTGCGCGGCTGTTGTCCCGAAGCCACCCGAGGCTTTGAAGGTGTTCCTTGCGTGCAACTCCTTTGCGCGACAAGAAGAAGGAGGTGAAGAGTCCCCTGCGCGCCTACTCCTTGCGCGGCAGGAAGTACCCGGGGCAGTAACACTTGCGCGCCCCGTGGTTGAGGTGCCTTGCACCCGAGGCCTTGCGCGGCCCTTGTGCCCTTGCACCTGCGCGCCCCTGATTGCACCTTGTGTGCCTTAATATTGGAAGGATCTCAAGTGAAGAGGATTCCACACCTCTTGTGTGTGTGAAGTGAAGAAGTGAAGGCCGATACTTGCATGCCTTGTGTGCAAAGTGAACACCCTACGGTATTGTGTGTGCAAGGAGAACCCGAGGCCATATCTTGTGTGTGTGCCAAGTGAAGACACCCTACGGGTGGTTTATGTGCAAAGCAACAAAAGGCCGTAGCCTTGTTTGTGCACACTTTGAAGAACAAACTAAAAGAACACTAAAAGTGTGTGTGTGCAACAAGAAGAGGAGGAGGCCAACTCATGTGTCTGAAAAAGTAAAACAAGTTTGTGCAAAGAGACACGAAGGCCGAACCTATGTGTGTGCACTAAGAAGTGTGTATACATTTAGAAGAAGAAAAGGAAGGACACTCACACAAAGTATAACACACATTTATGTGTGTGTAATCAAAAGGAATTAAACATGTGAAGGAGTGAGAAGGTGTGTGTGCTTAATAAGAATACACCCTTTGAGGGTTTATTGCACCAAGAGAAGAAAGAGGGAAGTGCATGCATGCATGCATGCACATGCGCACGTAATCAAAGTTTAAATCAGTGAGTGTGCATCTGAGTAGTTCAAGACCAGAAGATCTTGAAGAATCAGAGTTTCCATGCATTCAGTGCATGAAGTTGAATTGCTGTGAGACTGGACCAGAGTGAAGTTAAAGATATCAGTTGTCTAAGTATTCAGTAGTTGAAGAGAGAAGCCAGGTCATCCTGAGAAGAAGGAGATAAAGCCTGAGCAAGACGAGAAGACCTGATCATCACAAGTGATCAGAGGTACAGAGCAAGGCCAGCAGTCTTTATCCCAGACTGCTGAAGATACTTGAAGAAGCTTAAAGTGAAGAAGAGCTACACGTGCGACTCGAGGAGCCAAGATAAGACCCTGTGGGACTCAGGGAGAATAAGTCTTCAGTGGGATTCTGGAGCAGGCCAGTGGGACTCTGGTAACACTGTGGGATGCAGTATAAAGACCCTCCTGTGGGACTCAGGAGATATACAGTGGGATGTTGTATCGACCATTGTAATACTAACAGATTATAATGGAAGAAACCATGTTGGGGTGTATAACCAACATGGCAAGGACGTAGGCCTTTGGTGCCGAACCTTGTAAATCCTTGTGTCCAGTGCCTTTATATTTACTGCATCATTCGAGGAAAGGTGAGAGATACAAGAAGAGTGGATCGAGGCTTTAACCAGCCATAGAGGTTTAATTGATAAGGAATCAATTAGTAAAAAGTTTTAAGGGATCACTGATTCACCCCCTCCCCCTCTCAGTGATTCACACTGATCTGGGCACTTCAATTGGTATCAGAGCGAAGGTTACCTCTAAAAGATCCAAGGGAGTCTTTATGAAGTGCATATTTGAGGAAATGAGTGACCAGCCTCAAATGGAGATATCTGCCAAGACTCAGAAAAATAGAAAGAAGAAACAGGCCAAGAAGATGAAGAAAGCCTGTCCTAGCTGTGATGAAGTTGGAACAATGAAAGATCTTCAAAATGCAATCGAATATCTTCAGAAGACAATCCCCAAGGAAGTGGCAATGTGTATAGCTACAGGCATCCTTGATCTTCAAGAAGAAAAATCACAGTTAGAAGAAGAAGCCAATGCAATGGAAGATCAATTGGCAAAAAGGGTTGGCATAACCAACACTCTCAGAAAGCTGGTGAAGGCTAAAGATGAAACTGTTTCACTTTGCAATGAAAGATATGAAGACACTGCTGAAGAATTTCAAAGAAGCCTTTCTGAGAAAGAAATCTTTATGATAATGATCAAAGAAGTTTTCCATGCACTGGAGAAGTTGCACAAAGTGTCAATGAATGTCAGAGATGCTCAACTTGAAGACAAAGTCAAAATGGTGAAGGAGCTTGACATCTCATTGCATGAAATAAAGAAGGTGCATGAAGACCAGATAAAGCAGCTGGAAGAGAAATGGGAAGGAAGGCTAAGAACTATTGAGGATGAGAATAACTCCCTCAATATGAAATGTTTAGAACTGGAGGTGATATTGAAAAATCTACAATCACCCAAAGCCAAAGCCTCCCAGTCAGCTGAAAGGAGAAATGTTGCTACTCAAGTATGCATTGAGCAGGATGATTCTAAAAGAAATACATCCTCTAATAAAAGGGCAACAACTTCTAAAAAGAATGTACCATCCATACCATCTTGTACTCAAGCTTCTAAAAGTGTTTCTACTAAAAGTGTAGGATGGAAGAATGAATCCAAACAAGTATGGATGAAGACAGTGAAGAAAGAGAGCTCTCCTGAAACAGCACAACAAGTCAAGAAAAGTACCCTACAATCAGAAGGACTCAAGAGGTCAAGATTTGTGGGTCAGTGTTGGTGTTGTAATAGGTATGGGCACTGTGCAAAGGATTGTTGGTACAATCCACTGAATGTCAAAGCAAAAAGGAAGTCCATGCCAAGGGGGAGCAATCCAGAAGAAAAGAAGCAGCATCCACAGGTCCAGAGACATCTGTTTACTGCAAATAGATTTGGATTACTTGACAACATCTGGGATGATTGCAAAAGTGGTCAAAAAGATACATGTCAATCTCCAACTGTATCCAGAGCTCAAAAGAAGAAAAGATCACAGAACCTGGCTCAGAAAGAATCCTCGGGAAGCAAGCATAAGAAAGTTGAATATGCTCCCAATAAGATTATGAAAAAGGAAGAGAAGACCTTGGAGTCTAAATCCAAGAAGGGTGATGCATCCAGAAGGACCACCAAGAATAAAACATGCTTCTACTGTGGAAAGAAAGGACATATCATGGATCTTTGTAAACAAGCCATGAAATTCAATAGAGGCAGACTGGACTCAAACAGACAATCAATCCAGAAGAGGCAGAAGGGATTGATTGAAAACAAGTTTCCTAAGAAAGGTAGCTTGACAGCATCAAAAGAACCATGTGGAACTTCCAGAACTGAGGCCACACTTCCAAGTGACTTGTTAGTCATATGGCCAAATCAGTTGCAACTTGCCAAAGATCTACAAAGAGCTGAAGATGAAGTTCTGGCAATTGCTAAGGCAAAAGGGAAGAAGAAGATTTCACATGAAGATGTATTGAGATCCACACCAGCACAAACATCATTGAAGATCAAATGTGCAAGTGTGAAGAATGGTGAAAATGGGGCATCTCGGTTGAGAGAATCTTCTCAACCTTGTTGTTCATGTTGATGAAACAAGGAGGTTCCATCTTATTCCCTAATCACTTGTATTTACATGTGCTGACATTGCAGGGAATTGAAGATGATGATCATTCTCAGCTGGAGGATGTTTTGGAAGGAATGGAGTGCACCCCTTGAGGGGGAGCCTATCTGAAGAAGATGGAATTCTGAGATTTAATACCATCTTGAGAAAAGTGAAGGTATTCCAATCATACTTTTATCCCTTGTTTCTTAATTGTATTCATCATGACAATTAAGGGGGAGTATTGATTGAAGACAAATGGTTGAAAGGGGGAGATTTATCTTTGCACCTGAACTTTCTAATGAGTTTTGTGAAGTTGTGCAGGATTTAGCAAATTCATTGATATATCTGAAAAATTTCAAACCCCTGAAGCATGATCTCACATGTACAGTGAATGATGGACAGCATTGAGTTCCTTGGTTACATCACTCTTGTTTTCTACACCGGGTTAGCCCAAGTAGACTTAGAGTTGATTTACTAAAGGTTCTTTGCTAAAGATAACATGTGACATCATCTCTCTCTCAGTGTTTTTCAAGAAAATACTTTTCAAAGGGAGGAAGTGATTTTTGAAAGAGAACCACACCACACATTTGCATTTGGTTGCCAATAAGGGGGAGAAATATTGGCACACATATTGACCCATTCATATGTGCTCTAGTGTATTGCCAACAAATACAAAGGGGGAGATTGAAGTGCACTGTGTTGCATTTGTTGTCAATGAGGTATGTTGTTGTCAATGAATGAATGGATGGATGTCAAGAAGGTTCAATATGTGAATGACAAAGGATGTGATGGTGTTGGTGAGGAAAGGAGAATGGCCATGGTACTAAGATGCATGTCACTTAGGAGATTCACTAAGTGACATAGGATGTTGTGGTTGAAACATTCTCTATGTATATCTGACGATTGTTGAACTGATCTTTAAGTTCCAAGAACTTGTATCAACTGGATACAATGTCACAACAAGCTTTAGAAGACCATGCATTGTATTGACAATGCATGAGGAAGTGAATGGGATCCATCCACATCTCCTAAGTGGATGAAGTGAGCTGAAGAAGTCCATGCACTATCTCTTAGTGCATGTGAATCAGAAGAAGATCCAATTTGATCTCTGATTGGATCAACGAAGAACATTGAAGATCTATGTGATTCAGGAGCTCGTTTGATGAAGGACCTTCAAGAATTTCCCTCATAAGTAATGAATATTTGTTGAGAAGGAGTGAGGAATTCAAATGAAGAAGAAGATGAGAAAAAATGAGGAAGAAGGCTTCAAGTGGCATTTGGCATATGGGGATACTTTGTTTTTATACAAAGTCTTTATTCCTATACTTAGCAAAAAATAAGGCCACCAAGGAGGCCAGCCGAGGGTCATCACCCAAGGCACTTGTGGGACTCAAGGTCACCACGCCCATGGGGAACCCTCAAAGGCCAGGGCAGCATCCTTGAGGCAGGGGCGCACCCGTAGGACACCGCATGGGCGCCTGGGGCACGCCCGGAGGAGCGCGGCAGGGGCCGTGTATAAGCCCCCGAGGGCACGCGGTGGTGAAGCCCGCGCACCTGAGGAAGCATAGTGGGCGCCAGTAGCGCGCCCGCAGGGAGCAGAGAGTGGGCGCAGAGCGCGCCCGCAGGGAGAACACGGTGCGGGGCGGCACCGTTGAGGGAGAAGTTCAACTGAGGGGTTGAGGCGGTGCTAGGGTGATAAAGCGCGGAAAAACAGTGCGCTGATTCGATGTGGGACGCGGAAATTTCACCCGGGACAGATCTGAGCCATCCGTCTCATCGCGCGCTGGATCGCAGCCGCTCATCTCATCTGCCGCGCGCCGCGATTTAATCCGGCCGTCCGATGTATCTCAAACGCTTGATCCGACGGCTCGCGGCTCGTCTCCTTCGTCGAGCCACCCCGAAGCCACCCGCGAGCTCCATTCGAACCAGGAGCCTCCCAAACGATGATTTCGAGCTCCCGGCCACCATTTTCGAAGACGAAGGCTCCATTGAGTTCGTCTGAGCCGTATGAACACAACCATGCTTTAAAATGAGCTTGCATGCAACTAGTGGGAGAATTCGAGTGAGGCCGAAGGCAAACGAAGTGTCGAGGCCTTGAGCGTCTATGTTCTGCATGGTTTGGACCGAAAGAAGCCATGCATGCATTTGAAAGTCGCATGCACGTAGAGGAAAAAATAAAGGAAGAAACCCGCGATGAAACAGCGAAGGAAAACAAGATTTGGAGAAAATCTTGAAGATCCGAAATCTTCGGTGATTCGAGATTTATCTCACGCGGAAGATATGAGGCATCTCTGCCTATAAAAGGAGAGGCCGAGACCTCATTGTTGCTTGCTGATCCTTTGTTGAATATTTGAGAAGTCCCGTGAGTGCCTTTGTGCCTCGCGAAGTAAAAACCCCGCGCACACTTGCGCGGCTGTTGTCCCGAAGCCACCAGAGGCTTTGAAGGTGTTCCATGCGTGCAACTCCTTTACGCGATAAGAAGAAGGAGGTGAAGAGTCCCCTGCGCGCCTACTCCTTGCGCGGCAGGAAGTACCCGGGGCAGTAACACTTGCGCGACCCGTGGTTGAGGTGCCTTGCACCCGAGGCCTTGCGCGGCCCTTGTGCCCTTGCACCTGCGCGCCCCTGATTGCACCTTGTGTGCCTTCATATTGGAAGGAGCTCAAGTGAAGAGGATTCCACACCTCTTGTGTGTGTGAAGTGAAGAAGTGAAGGCCGAGACTTGCATGCCTTGTGTGCAAAGTGAAGACCCTATGGTATTGTGTGTGCAAGGAGAACCTGAGGCCATATCTTGTGTGTGTGCCAAGTGAAGACACCCTACGGGTGGTTTATGTGCAAAGCAACAAAAGGCCGTAGCCTTGTTTGTGCACACTTTGAAGAACAAACTAAAAGAACACTAAAAGTGTGTGTGTGCAACAAGAAGAGGAGGAGGCCAACTCATGTGTGTGAAAAAGTAAAACAAGTGTGTGCAAAGAGACACGAAGGCCGAACCTATGTGTGTGCACTAAGAAGTGTGTATACATTTAGAAGAAGAAAAGGAAGGACACTCACACAAAGTATAACACACATTTATGTGTGTGTAATCAAAAGGAATTAAACGTGTGAAGGAGTGAGAAGGTGTGTGTGCTTAATAAGAATACACCCTTTGAGGGTTTATTGCACCAAGAGAAGAAAGAGGGAAGTTCATGCATGCATGCATGCACATGCGCACGTAATCAAAGTTTAAATCAGTGAGTGTGCATCTGAGTAGTTCAAGACCAGAAGATCTTGAAGAATCAGAGTTTCCATGCATTCAGTGCATGAAGTTGAATTGCTGTGAGACTGGACCAGAGTGAAGTTAAAGATATCAGTTGTCTGAGTATTCAGTAGTTGAAGAGAGAATCCAGGTCATCCTGAGAAGAAGGAGATAAAGCCTGAGAAAGACGAGAAGACCTGATCATCAAAAGTGATCAGAGGTACAGAGCAAGGCCAGCAGTCTTTATCCCAGACTGCTGAAGATACTTGAAGAAGCTTAAAGTGAAGAAGAGCTACTCGTGCGACTCGAGGAGCCAAGAGAAGACCCTGTGGGACTCAGGGAGAAGAAGTCTTCAGTGGGATTCTGGAGCAGGCCAGTGGGACTCTGGTAACACTGTGGGACGCAGTATAAAGACCCTCCTGTGGGACTCAGGAGAGATACAGTGGGATGCTGTATCGACCATTGTAATACTAACAGATTATAATGGAAGAAACCATGTTGGGGTGTATAACCAACATGGCAAGGACGTAGGCCTTTGGTGCCGAACCTTGTAAATCCTTGTGTCCAGTGCCTTTATATTTACTGCATCATTCGAGGAAAGGTGAGAGATACAAGAAGAGTGGATTGAGGCTTTAACCAGCCATAGAGGTTTAATTGATAAGGAATTAATTAGTAAAAAGTTTTAAGGGATCACTGATTCACCCCCTCCCCCTCTCAGTGATTCACACTGATCTGGGCACTTCAATTGGTATCAGAGCGAAGGTTACCTCTAAAAGATCCAAGGGAGTCTTTATGAAGTGCAGATTTGAGGAAATGAGTGACCAGCCTCAAATGGAGATATCTGCCAAGACTCAGAAAAATAGAAAGAAGAAACAGGCCAAGAAGATGAAGAAAGCCTGTCCTAGCTGTGATGAAGTTTGAACAATGAAAGATCTTCAAAATGCAATCGAATATCTTCAGAAGACAGTCCCCAAGGAAGTGGCAATGTGTATAGCTACAGGCATCCTTGATCTTCAAGAAGAAAAATCACAGTTAGAAGAAGAAGCCAATGCAATGGAAGATCAATTGGCAAAAAGGGTTGGCATAACCAACACTCTCAGAAAGCTCGTGAAGGCTAAAGATGAAACTGTTTCACTTTGCAATGAAAGATATGAAGACACTGCTGAAGAATTGCAAAGAAGCCTTTCTGAGAAAGAAATCTTTATGATAATGATCAAAGAAGTTTTCCATGTACTGGAGAAGTTGCACAAAGTGTCAATGAATGTCAGAGATGCTCAACTTGAAGACAAAGTCAAAATGGTGAAGGAGCTTGACAACTCATTGCATGAAATAAAGAAGGTGCATGAAGACCAGATAAAGCAGTTGGAAGAGAAATGGGAAGGAAGGATAAGAACTATTGAGGATGAGAAGAACTCCCTCAATATGAAATTCTTAGAACTGGAGGTGATATTGAAAAATCTGCAATCACCCAAAGCCAAAGCCTCCCAGTCAGCTGAAAGGAGAAATATTGCTACTCAAGTATGCATTGAGAAGGATGATTCTAAAAGAAAGACATCCTCTAATAAAAGGGCAACAACTTCTAAAAAGAATGTACCATCCATACCATCTTGTACTCATGCTTCTAAAAGTGTTTCTACTAAAAGTGCAGGATGGAAGAATGAATCCAAACAAGTATGGATGAAGACAGTGAAGAAAGAGAGCTCTCCTGAAACAGCACAACAAGTCAAGAAAAGTACCCTACAATTAGAAGGACTCAAGAGGTCAAGATTTGTGGGTCAGTGTTGGTGTTGTAATAGGTATGGGCACTGTGCAAAGGATTGTTGGTACAATCCACTGAATGTCAAAGCACAAAGGAAGTCCATGCCAAGGGGGAGCAATCCAGAAGAAAAGAAGCAGCATCCACAGGTCCAGAGACATCTGTTTTCTGCAAATAGATTTGGATTACTTGACAACATCTGGGATGATTGCAAAAGTGGTCAAAAAGATACATGTCAATCTCCAACTGTATCCAGAGCTCAAAAGAAGAAAAGATCACAGAACCTGGCTCAGAAAGAATCCTTGGGAAGCAAGCATAAGAAAGTGGAAGATGCTCCTAAGAAGATTATGAAAAAGGAAGAGAAGACCTTGGAGTCTAAATCCAAGAAGGGTGATGCATCCAGAAGGACCACCAAGAAGAAAACATGCTTCTACTGTGGAAAGAAAGGACATATCACGGATCTTTGTAAACAAGCCATGAAATTCAATAGAGGCAGACTGGACTCAAACAGACAATCAATCTAGAAGAGGCAGAAGGGATTGATTGAAAACAAGTTGCCTAAGAAAGGTAGCTTGACAGCATCAAAAGAACCATGTGGAACTTCCAGAACTGAGGCCACACTTCCAAGTGACTTGTTAGTCATACGGCCAAATCATTTGCAACTTGCCAAAGATCTACAAAGAGCTGAAGATGAAGTTCTGGCAATTGCTAAGGCAAAAGGGAAGAAGAATATTTCACATGAAGATGTATTGAGATCCACACCAGCACAAACATCATTGAAGATAAAATGTGCAAGTGTGAAGAATGGTGAAAATGGGGCATCTCGGTTGAGAGAATCTTCTCAACCTTGTTGTTCACGTTGATGAACCAAGGAGGTTCCATCTTATTCCCTAATCTCTTGTATTTACATGTGCTGACATTGCAGGGAATTGAAGATGATGATCATTCTCAGCTGGAGGATGGTTTGGAAGGAATGGAGTGCACCCCTTGAGGGGGAGCCTATCTGAAGAAGATGGAATTCTGAGATTTAATACCATCTTGAGAAAAGTGAAGGTATTCCAATCATACTTTTATCCCTTGTTTCTTAATTGTATTCATCATGACAATTAAGGGGGAGTATTGATTGAAGACAAATGGTTGAAAGGGGGAGCTTTATCTTTGCACCTGAACTTTCTAATGAGTTTTGTGAAGTTGTGCAGGATTTAGCAAATTCATTGATATATCTGAAAAATTTCAAACCCCTGAAGCATGATCTCACATGTACAGTGAATGATGGACAGCATTGAGTTCCTTGGTTACATCACTCTTGTTTTCTACACCGGGTTAGCCCAAGTAGACTTAGAGTTGATTTACTAAAGGTTCTTTGCTAAAGAGAACATGTGACATCATCCCTCTCTCAGTGTTTTTCAAGAAAATACTTTTTGAAGGGAGGAAGATATTTTTGAAAGAGAACCACACCACACCTTTGCATTTGGTTGCCAATAAGGGGGAGAAATATTGGCACACATATTGACCCATTCATATGTGCTCTAGTGTATTTCCAACAAATACAAAGGGGGAGATTGAAGTGCACTGTGTTGCATTTGTTGTCAATGAGGTATGTTGTTGTCAATGAATGAATGGATGGATGTCAAGAAGGTTCAATATGTGAATGACAAAGGATGTGATGGTGTTGGTGAGGAAAGGAGAATGGCCATGGTACTAAGATGCATGTCACTTAGGAGATTCACTAAGTGACATAGGATGTTGTGGTTGAAACATTCTCTATGTATATCTGACGATTGTTGAACTGATCTTTAAGTTCCAAGAACTTGTATCAACTGGATACAATGTCACAACAAGCTTTAGAAGACCATGCATTGTATTGACAATGCATGAGGAAGTGAATGAGATCCATCCACATCTCCTAAGTGGATGAAGTGAGCTGAAGAAGTCCATGCACTATCTCTTAGTGCATGTGAATCAGAAGAAGATCCAATTTGATCTCTGATTGGATCAACGAAGAACATTGAAGATCTATGTGATTCAGGAGCTCGGTTGATGAAGGACCTTCAAGAATTTCCCTCATAAGTAATTAATATTTGATGAGAAGGAGTGAGGAATTCAAATGAAGAAGAAGATGAGAAAAAATGAGGAAGAAGGCTTCAAGTGGCATTTAGCATATGGGGATACTTTGTTTTTATACAATGTCTTTATTCCTATACTTAGCAAAAAATAAGGCCACCAAGGAGGCCAGCCGAGGGTCATCACCCAAGGCACTTGTGGGACTCAAGGTCACCACGCCCATGGGGAACCCTCAAAGTCCTGGGCAGCATCCTTGAGGCAGGGGCGCACCCGTAGGACACCGCATGGGCGCCTGGGGCACGCCCGGAGGAGCGCGGCAGGGGCCGTGTATAAGCCCCCGAGGGCACGCGGTGGTGAAGCCCGCGCACCCGAGGAAGCATAGTGGGCGCCAGTAGCGCGCCCGCAGGGAGCAGAGAGTGGGCGCAGAGCGCGCCCGCAGGGAGAACACGGTGCGGGGCGGCACCGTGGAGGGAGAAGTTCAACTGAGGGGTTGAGGCGGCGCTAGGGTGATAAAGCGCGGAAAAACAGCGCGCCGATTCGATGTGGGATGCGGAAATTTCACCCGGGACAGATCTGAGCCGTCCGTCTCATCGCGCGCTGGATCGCAGCCGCTCATCTCATCTGCCGCGCGCCGCGATTTAATCCGGCCGTCCGATGTATCTCAAACGCTTGATCCGATGGCTCCCGGGTCGTCTCCTTCGTCGAGCCACCCCGAAGCCACCCGCGAGCTCCGTTCGAACCAGGAGCCTCCCGAACGATGATTTCGAGCTCCCGGCCACCATTTTCGAAGACGAAGGCTCCATTGAGTTCGTCTGATCCGTATGAACACAACCATGCTTTAAAATGAGCATGCATGCAACTAGTGGGAGAATTCGAGTGAGGCCGAAGGCAAACGAAGTGCCGAGGCCTTGAGCGTCTATGTTCTGCATGGTTTGGACCGAAAGAAGCCATGCATGCGTTTGAAAGTCGCATGCACGTAGAGGAAAAAATAAAGGAAGAAACCCGCGATGAAACAGCGAAGGAAAACAAGATTTGGGGAAAATCTTGAAGATCCGAAATCTTTGGTGATTCGAGATTTATCTCACGCGGAAGATATGAGGCATCTCTGCCTATAAAAGGAGAGGCCGAGACCTCATTGTTGCTTGATGATCCTTTGTTGAATATTTGAGAAGTCCCATGAGTGCCTTTGTGCCTCGCGAAGTAAAAACCCCGCGCACACTTGCGCGGCTTTTGTCCCGAAGCCACCCGAGGCTTTGAAGGTGTTCTTTGCGTGCAACTCCTTTACGCGACAAGAAGAAGGAGGTGAAGAGTCCCCTGCGCGCCTACTCCTTGCGCGGCAGGAAGTACCCGGGGCAGTAACACTTGCGCGCCCCGTGGTTGAGGTGCCTTGCACCCGAGGCCTTGCGCGGCCCTTGTGCCCTTGCACCTGTGCGCCCCTGATTGCACCTTGTGTGCCTTCATATTGGAAGGAGCTCAAGTGAAGAGGATTCCACACCTCTTGTGTGTGTGAAGTGAAGAAGTGAAGGCCGAGACTTGCATGCCTTGTGAGCAAAGTGAAGACCCTACGGTATTGTGTGTGCAAGGAGAACCCGAGGCCATATCTTGTGTGTGTGCCAAGTGAAGACACCCTACGGGTGGTTTATGTGCAAAGAAACAAAAGGCCGTAGCCTTGTTTGTGCACACTTTGAAGAACAAACTAAAAGAACACTAAAAGTGTGTGTGTGCAACAAGAAGAGGAGGAGGCCAACTCATGTGTGTGCAAAAGTAAAACAAGTGTGTGCAAAGAGACACGAAGGCCGAACCTATGTGTGTGCACTAAGAAGTGTGTATACATTTATAAGAAGAAAAGGAAGGACACTCACACAAAGTATAACACACATTTATGTGTGTGTAATCAAAAGGAATTAAACGTGTGAAGGAGTGAGAAGGTGTGTGTGCTTAATAAGAATACACCCTTTGAGGGTTTATTTCACCAAGAGAAGAAAGAGGGAAGTGCATGCATGCATGCATGCACATGCGCACGTAATCAAAGTTTAAATCAGTGAGTGTGCATCTGAGTAGTTCAAGACCAGAAGATCTTGAAGAATCAGAGTTTCCATGCATTCAGTGCATGAAGTTGAATTGCTGTGAGACTGGACCAGAGTGAAGTTAAAGATATCAGTTGTCTGAGTATTCAGTAGTTGAAGAGAGAAGCCAGGTCATCCTGAGAAGAAGGAGATAAAGCCTGAGCAAGACGAGAAGACCTGATCATCACAAGTGATCAGAGGTACAGAGCAAGGCCAGCAGTCTTTATCCCAGACTGCTGAAGATACTTGAAGAAGCTTAAAGTGAAGAAGAGCTACTCGTGCGACTCGAGGATCCAAGAGAAGACCCTGTGGGACTCAGGGAGAAGAAGTCTTCTGTGGGATTCTGGAGCAGGCCAGTGGGACTCTGGTAACACTGTGGGAAGCAGTATAAAGACCCTCCTATGGGACTCAGGAGAGATACAGTGGGATGCTGTATCGACCATTGTAATACTAACAGATTATAATGGAAGAAACCATGTTGGGGTGTATAACCAACATGGCAAGGACGTAGGCCTTTGGTGCCGAACCATGTAAATCCTTGTGTCCAGTGCCTTTATATTTACTGCATCATTCGAGGAAAGGTGAGAGATACAAGAAGAGTGGATCGAGGCTTTAACCAGCCATAGAGGTTTAATTGATAAGGAATCAATTAGTAAAAAGTTTTAAGGGATCACTGATTCACCCCCTCCCCCTCTCAGTGATTCACACTGATCTGGGCACTTCATTAGGCATCCTGAAACCACTACTTTGAAGACCTCTCATAAGATAGTTAAGAATTTGGGAAGCCCCCCATTTAAATAAGGCTAGCCAACTGATTCTGCTCATATGACGATCGATGCACCGAGGTGATATCTATTGTCACGACCCATCATCGGGACCCGTGTCGTGACTACCCCAAGCCCGCCTCTCATAGGCTAGGGGCTGGCGACTAGCACCAAAGGCATAAATCCCAGAAAAAGGGGAAGGCATTGCCTTATAAAGTAAACAAACACAACAGAGTAAGCCAGCAAAAGTAAGCACTAAGTAAAACTGGGTACAATAGTAAGTGCGGAAAGTAAATGGGCCAGAATACAAACCCAAACTGAAAGTAAAGTACAACTGGAAAGAAAGTACAACAACTAAAAGTAAAGCAGCAACGTTGTTCCATCCACTGGAAGTCCCACCTGAAGGGTGGGTACAGATAGCCTCCTCATCTCCTCGGGTCCAGCCGTCTGCTCCGTGTACATCCTGCCCAGTGGTCCACCTCCAGGTACCGACCTGCTCCACAAGCCTCAACCATGATCAGCGCTGTCCATCGTCTGCATCCAACACAACGTATTGCGGGCATAGCCCGTGCAGGGGTGAGTATATGCTACTCAGTAGGGACCCTGAGACCCCCGAAGGTCTCCTAGAATCCACAAAGGATAATCCATAAAGGAAAGATACAATCACGAAGTAACATCCAACACTACTTAGGTATATGCCCATACATATACCTAAGTCATAAATTCCAGTTCGGCTCCAACATCTGATCCCAAGTTCGATCACGTCCACACAGGATAGTACAACCTAATCCACACATGAAAGCGCAACACAATCCACATAGGAAAGCAAGTCAATCATATCGAAGATAATGATTGAAAGTCAAGACTCAGCTCACACAGGTATACTTCTTCGTAAGGTGATAGAGATGATCAGATGTAGCCACTGATTCATCTAAGCTGGGACCCACATAGGATAATGAACCAGCTAAGCTGTCGGACCCACATAGGATACAAGTCCAGCTACTCTGTCGGACCCATGTAGGATACTACAATAGAGGTCAAATACTGCCGAACCCACGTAGGATACAAGAACAGTAATACTGCCAGACCCACGTAGGATACAAGAATAGTGGTCATCGCCGTCGAACCCACAGAGGATTTCAGTACAGTCTTCATCCCTGCCGAACCCACAGAGGATTTCAGTGCATTCGGCGTCGCTGCCGAACCCACAGAGGATTTCAGTACAGTCGTCATAATCGTCGCAGTTGCAACCAGCTTTAGGGTTCCCGCACACAGCATGCTCGTTTCGGGGAGGGTCCGCTCCACGAGCCAAGGGGTCGATACATCAACTAACATGTATTCTGGAGTTGATATATCCCAAAGTTTTGTCTCATTGATAGAAACTCAACACGACAGACGGCGCGCCAATCGGACGCCCAGTCTGAGAGTTATCGGCTTTTTCGTCCCAGGGGCCCAGTTTGTTTTTAAGTCAAAACCAACCCGACCGTACTCCAACTGCATCCAAACCTTGAGCGGAGTAAGCCAAAAGTTCCGTCTTATTGAGAGGAATCCAACAAAGTTGACGACACGTCAATCGGACATCCGGAGCTCGTGTTATAAGCGTTTCTGCTCCGAGGGCCCGGTTGGTTTCGTGTTCGAACCAACTCAGCCATACCCCATGTTCTCCGAAACCATGAGTGTAATATACCAAAATGACTGTCTCGATCCAAGGATCGCATCGCAACTGACGGTGCGTCGATTGGAGGTCCTTATCCCATGTTACGGGCATTTAAATGAACCTTTCCGGTATTAGGGGGTTTTGGGCCCGGACCAACCCGGACCAAGACCCCCTGGGTCGGCCCGAACCGGGTCGACCCGACACGGGTCCGGGTCCGGCCCATTAGGGCGTTGCCCGTCCCGGTGGGTGCGGCCCGTGGGGCCAGACAGCTTGGCTCGGCCGAGCTGTTGCGGAAAAGGTGGGGGGCGCGCTGCCCCCCTGATTGAAACAGCGGCCCCCACGTGGGGGCCACTTCTTCGGCCAGGGTGTCGTGCGGGACCAGCCAGTCCCGCCCCCTGTGCACGGGTGGGCGGCGGCTCCGGCCGGCCTCTCCTACTCCACCGCGGCCTTGGTCCGACCGGCGTGGCGCGGCGGTGCCGCGCCCCTCCGCCGCGGCCCCGCTCCAGTCGTGGTCTCGTCGTGGTTCTCTGGCACGGCACGATGGCGCCGCCCCCCTTCGCTGCGGCCCGACTCTAGCCGCGGGTTTGTTCAGCCTCAACGGCGCGGCGCGACGGCGCCGTGATTCTCCATGTTCCTGCGCGGTGCTGTTGCACCGCGCTGCCTTTGTTCGTGCCGCAATAAGAACAACAACAAAGAGGGAGGAGGGTCGACCGTGTTTGTGCGTTCCGACCTCCTCCCATTATAACGATAACAGGCGGCTCAAAAAAAGAATAAATATCCTCGTCAAGCAAGCGCAAATATAATCCATAATATTTGAACCCAAACCCCTACCTCGATAACGAGTTGACGATCGATGAGCATCACGGAAAGAGGCGTCGCGGGGTGTGGCTTCGTACATGTCATCGGTGAATTCTTGAATAAGAGCGGTGTCTCCCTTACTTTGAAACGAGAAGAAGAATGAAAGATGGAGCGTCGTCTTTATTCGGAAAAGGCATCTCTCACTGGCTACGGAGAGGAGAGAAGACAGCACGGCGGTTTTCCTTTGCGGTGACGGCGTTCTTCCTCGAGGTCTTGACGTTCTTCATGTTCTTCAACGTGGAGGACGATGTTCTTCAAGACCTTGGTTATTTTCTCCCCAGACTCAACACAACAAACCAACCAAATATAAATTAAGACTTTTTCTTAATTTATCCACACTTTCCGACATTTTTAAAATTCAAAAACCTCAATCAATTAATTAACGAGATTCAATTAATTGAATGGGTGTGTTGACATTCAATTAAAGAGAGAGAGAATGTCAAAAACTTTAAGGGGTTTGCTAACATTAAAGAGAGGGTTTAGGGGATTTGAAGAGGTGGGGGATCGTGTGGGCCCCACCTCAATATTAACCTCTCATGGTTGGTTAGTTCCATCCAACCTCCATCCTTAGGATTTAACC
This sequence comes from Viscum album, assembly GCA_963277665.1. Classification (NCBI taxonomy): domain Eukaryota; kingdom Viridiplantae; phylum Streptophyta; class Magnoliopsida; order Santalales; family Viscaceae; genus Viscum; species Viscum album. The sequence goes on along the minus strand of OY728161.1, from coordinate 520,190,010 downwards.
ACCTAAAAGAAATAAAATTAGTAGCACAATTTTATTTCTCTATAGTCTTAATCCACAAAATTTAAACAACTCTTTCCGAGAAAACATAACTCTGAAAAAGGTCTTCTTAAGCAAATACTGGTGTTGCGGTTTCAACGGTGCCCTCGGATTTCGATCTCGAGCACCGGTTCAAAAGTTAGAAAAACCCGCTCGTTCGTTCACTGAACGTACCCGAGCTAAACTTTGGAAATTGATTCCGGGCACACCGGGCCTCAGAATCAGGTGCCGTCAGAAACTGTGTACTCGTAAAATCCCAAAGAAAATTAAGAAAAAATTTCCCTTGAAATTTAAGGGTATTTACATTACTCCCACCTCAGGTATTTACGTCCTCCTAAAGATACAACATAAAACTATGGGAATAAATGAGGATACTGAGAACGCATCTGAGCCTCCCTCTCCCAAGTGATCTCCTGGAGGTTCCTATGCTGCCATCTGATGCGCACTATAGGAATCGACCACCCACATAGGACCCGCTCCTATCAATCCTCGATCCCCACCGGGACCTCTGCAAAAGTCTCCCCATCTTCAATGTCCAGCTCCCCATGGTCGATGATATGTGTCGGGTCATGCACGTATCTCCTCAGCTGAGATACGGGGAAGACATCCTTCACCCAGTGCAACTGAGGTGGTAGAGCCAGGTGATAAGCCCCCTCTCCTATCCTGCTGAGAACCTGGAATGGTCCGATAAAGCGCGGAGATAACTTTTCACCCCGGCCAAATCTCCATAATCCACATCGAGGTGAGACCCGCAAGAAGACGTGGTCGCCATCCTCGAACTCTAGTGGTCTCCGCCTCCTGTCAGCATAAGACTTCTGCCGACTCTGAGCTATCCTCATCTGCTCCTGGATGACCTGGACCTTCTCTGTCATGGCCTGAACTATCTCTGGTCCCACAAGTGCTGACTCCCCAGGGTATGTCCAGCACAGAGGTGATCTACAAGGTTAGTCGTAAAATGCCTCGTATGGTGTCATCCTGATGGTGGATTGGTAGCTGTTGTTGTATGTTAACTCCACCAAGGGTAGGTGGTCCTCCAAGCTACGAACAAAGTCTAGGACACATGCATGAAGCATGTCCTCGAGAGTCTGAATGGTCCTCTCCGTCTGACCATCCGTTTGAGGGTGAAAGGAGGTGCTTAGACGTAGTTGCGTCCTGAATGCCTCCTACAACCCCTTCCAAAGCCGGAAAGTAAAGCGAGCATCTTGATCGGAGACGATAGATGATGGTACACCATGAAGCCGTACAATCTCCTGAACGTAGATATGTCCCAAACTCTCTACTGATCCCTGCTCTCTGATGGGTAAGAAGTTGGCCAACTTGGTGAGTCGGTCGAAAATCACCCAAATGGAGTCATGATGTAAGAACCCGGATCTCTTTTCAAGTATGTTTTTCCTGTATCTTGAGTTTTTGAGAAAAAATGAATTTTCTAGAAATTTTAGAAGTACACGTCATGTACTTTCTGCGTACGCTCCGTGTACTCTTTCCCCGGCTCGAAGCCGTGTGTTGGCCGTGTCCGGGCCACACACACGGTGTGTAAGGCTGAGGTGGAGGCCGGTTATTTTGGAGTATGGAAAATTCGAAGTACGCACTGTGTACTCCAAAAGTACATGTCGTGTACTTTCTTTTTTTCATTAAATGGACCGGGTCACGTCTAACCCCTATATCCGTCTTCTTCTTCAGGTTTCGACTGTCTGAGAGAGACCGTACAGCCGGATCTTTGACGGACGACCGCCCCGCCGTCCGTTCTCCGATTTGAGCATGGTCAGTTGCGTTGGAATCACAGCGGTGAGTTATTCCTTCTTCTTTAGCCTTGTTTCTTGATTCCTCCTGGTTTCCAAGTTATCATGGGATGAACATTTTGTGCGTTTTCTCATATCTACGTCGTTCTAAGGAGAATTTGTCATCGAGATTCACGTATATCGATCTCCTCAGATCAAGGTAGGTGGTTTGTGCCTTTCTGTTGAAAGTTGATGAGTATTATGTGCAAATTCCACCAATACCCTTGAACGGGGTATCGCGTGTTTCCTATTTTTCCCTTGTTGCTTGCCTACTTTGCTTGATTGCTTTAGTAGAGGTTATTACTTATGATTAGAGTATTTTGTTTGTGCTCAGTTTCATTTTCCATGCCTAGCTATAGGATTGTGGACTGTTGTTTTACTGTTGCTGTTGAGCCTTAGTTGATAGCCAAGTAGTTCTTGAGGTTTACTTTGACGATATACATGCGCTGAGCATGTTTAGTTATACTCAGGACTGTGAGAACCTAGAGTAGTAGGCCAAAGGGAGAATTGATGGAAGGGCTTCTCCAGAGTGTCTTTTTAATCACAATGTGAGACCAAGGGGAGAATTAACGGAAGGGCTTCTCCAGAGTGTATTTAACTACGACGCGGGCCACAGGGGGAAGTGATGTTGAGTGCTTCCCCAGAGAGCCTTTATCATGATACGAGACTATAGGGAGAATTGACGGTGAGTGCTTCCCCAGAGAGTCTACTTAATTACGTAGCTGAACCAGAGGGTTTCTAGTACTTAGAGGTTGAACCATAGGGGTTAGACTGTGAGAGCTACCCATAGGGTTACCTATTTTTCTCTTTTGTTGTTGGATTCTTACTTGTGTGCTATTCTTGTTAGAACTGTGGATTGTTGCTGTTTGTGCTTTTCTGTTTACTGCTTCTTGTTTTAGTACTGCCATGTATTCATTGACTGTTAGGCACAGATCTTTGGGTGGTTTCCTACTGGGATTGTATCTCGCACCCTGTTTGGGCCATGATTTTGGGCCTAAGAAGACTATGTTTCTGCAGGTATAGATAAGGGCAAGCGCCCTTCTACTTCAGGATCTTGATTGCACCGGGAGCTGGGGAGCATGGGACCAAGCCATGGCTCGTGATGCTGAGGATCTTACTTTGTTTTTCTTTTGCACTTGGTTTCAGTTGTATTTCAGCATGTTGTTTTGTTTGTTGTTTTCCTTAGATACTTGTACCTGTTGTATCTTTGTCATCACAGTTACATATATATGCATTGCTTCCGCTGTTTGGTTTTTATTGTTATGCATGTTTTTTATCGTTTCCGTTGTTATTGTTGTTTTCTTACCTTGTATACCTTACCGAATGGGGGCATAGTTTCCCCACCAACTCACCAAGGCCCTCGATGCTAGTCGGCAGCCTCTGGAATTCGGGGAAACGCGCTTAAGGTCATGTGGCGAACCGCGTACGGGCACCAGTGGAGGGGCTCCGGACTCGGGATGTTACAAAGTGGTATCAGAGGAGTTCTTTTCTCTTGCTTTACTGTTTGGAGACTTTAGTCAGGGATAGGACGGATTCGGTACTTGGTATTAAGTTGTACTCGGGAGTAGCTAACCCATGTACAGGGAAAGGCCATACTACCTCGTTAATTGCAGTTTTATGGTTTTGAGTTTTATGGTTGATATGTTTTCACCTAGAGTGATTCACATGACTTGTGCGGTTATTGTTTTGATATTTCGGTTCTATTTCTGTCGCAACCCAATGAGATGAGGGTATGCCATCTCATGAATCATATAGTAACTTTTAGTAATCACATGTCATGCATTCTTACCATGCCATCTAGGGTGCATTAGCGATTGCATGTTGTTGTGATAGGCTCTGTGTGGATTATGCATGCTGTTGTGATAGACACTTGATAGATTCTCTACTTTTATGTTAGAAACTGTTGTTTTGTTCTTGTTTAAGGTGAACACCAAAAATTTGGTTCTTAAGGTGTTATGGGCCCTCACGGATCGGATTTTGGCATCTCTTTCCTTGTTTTTAGTGTTTCGGGAATTCTGCGCAGTTTCTGAGCTACTGCCCAGAAAAACCCAGAATACACAGCGTGTACTTTTTGGATACACGCCGTGTAGTTTTCATGTCGTGTCACTGACCGTGTGAGAAGAACACGGTGTCGTGGGAGTAACTTCAGGAACATGCCGCGTACGGTCGGCACACGTCGTGTGAGTTCGGAGCCGTGTACCCAGTCGTGTCACTAACAACACGGGCCGAGGAAGCTTGGGTAGAACACGCTGTGTCCATAGGGAACACGCCGTGTAGTCCTGTCCAGGTACCCGACCGTGTCACGACCAACACGTGCCGGCATGACCATCTTTTCCACATGTTGTGTTTGTTTGTAACATGCCATGTAGTCTTTCCCAGGTACCCGGTTGTGTCACGAACAACACGGGATAGTGTCGTCTTCGCCTATGCACGTCGTGCTTGTTCAGAGCATGTCGTGTAAGGTCCAGCCGTGTAGACAGCGGTGTACTCAACAACACGGACCGTCGGAGCCTTGTCTAGTGCACGCCGTGTTTGTTTCGAACACGCCATGTAGTCTCGGTTTGAGTTGGACCATGTGGGTTAGCCGTGTAAGGAGACTCGGGCAGGGGAATAGTTCTCAAGTACACGCCATGTGTGGGGGTCAACACGCCGTGTAGTTTGTTGTGTACACAACTTGTAGGGCAGGGGTACACGCCCATGTCAGTGGCTTAAGTAGACACGCCGTGTAGTTTTATACACGTCGTGTAGTTTTATACACACCGTGTAGTCGTGTTTTCCAATCTTGTGTGTTTTTCTCCCCTGTTCCCATTTGTGCTCTTGTTTTCTCTGTCCTTGTTTCCTTAATCTAAGGTGTGCTTTTGATCGTTCAGAGCTATGCCTCCGAGACGTCCTCCGGTCGTGCGTCTGTCGTCGGGCAGTGATTAGATGCCGGATATGGATGATCAAAGACTTCCTGTCAATCCCCCAGTCGAGCCAGCTTTGGCACCGGTAGTCGTACCAGTTGCAGGCGCTGATGCGCAGTTCAGGGAAGGTTTCATGAGGATGATGCAGGCCTTCCAAGGAGCACCGCCTCCTGCCTCGTCTATGGCAGACTGGACGCGGGGTTTCCAGCAGCAGCATCATCCCACGTTCTCGGGGGAGGGAGGACCTCAGGCTGCAGAGTCATGGATGGAATCCATGCTGACTATATTCGAGCATCTAGAGACGCCTCCAGAGAGGCGGGTCAAGCTCGCCACCTACATGCTCTGAGACTCCACCAAGAGGTGGTGGGATGTGATCTCATAGGCGGGTCAGCAGCAGGCTATGACTTGGGAGGAGTTCCAGCGCATGTTCTACGACTACTTCTACCGAGAGATCCTGAGGGCCGATCGAGCCCGGGAGTTTATGAGCTTAGAGAAGGGTACTCTATCTGTCATGGATTATTCCACTCGTTTCACTGAGCTACAGCGTTTTACACCCCTCTGGGATGGGATTGGGGTGTTCTTGGCGAGGAAGTTTGAGGATGGACTCAGGCGGGAGATCTGCTCATAGGTGAACATCTTCCAGCTGACTTCCATTACTCCCATTGTCAACCAGGCACTAATTACGGAGTGCAATATGAGAGACTCGGGAGCTGCGAGCTAGGGAGGTTCTGCTTCCAGAGCTATCTTTCCTTCAGATGACAGCAAGAATCATCGTAGGGAGCCTACGTGCAGTGATTCGAGGAAGCAAGACGCATCATCAGGCAGTCAGGTGACATGCTACCAGTGTGGTCGGACAGGGAACACGAGGCCGCAGTGCCAGAGAGACCTCGTGGAGTGCCGATCTTGCGTTAAGATGGGCCACCTTCAGCGGTTTTTCCAGGTTTTCTCACCAGGATCAGGTGACCGAGGTTCTTCCATGACTCCTCGTTCAGGAGCAGCCCCACCAGTCTCTCACTAGTCAGGGAACTGGAGTTCTTCCGGCCGTTTGGGCCGAGGTGGAGGTCGAGGCCATGGCGTTCAGCCACCAATCCCTCAGCACCAGCAGGGAGGTTCAGCTCAGAGTGGTTAGTCAGGGGTGCAGGGCCGCGGTGCAGGCCAGTATTTTGCCATGGAGCAGACTTATCATGAGCAGGATCCTGGCCCTTCTACTGTTCGAGGTACAATTTTAGTAGCCTCAGTTTTATCTTCAGCCCTTTTCGATACTGGTGCTACACATATATTTATCTCTATTGCTGTTGTGGAGAGCCTTAGACTCTGCATCCTTTCTTCTGCTGACTCGTTGGCACTAGACACACCCTTGGGGATGAGGACATCTAGTGTACGCCAGTGTAGAGAGTGCCCTCTCAAGGTTTCAGGTATCGCTTCTTATGGGATCTCTATGTCCTGGAGATGACAGGCTATGAAGTCATTCTCAGCATGGACTGGTTGATTCCCTTCCAGGTAGTTTTTTACTGTTATCGTCGCAAAGTCAGTTTCATTTCACCAGAAGGTGAATCTTTCCTTCATAGAGGTGAATGGGACGTTAGGGCGAGTCGGGCGGGACTCGAACATCTTGGTCTAGGAGGGGTGATAGCCCAGATTTCTAGCCTTTATCTAGATGATCAGGGGACTCCACAGATGGACTTTCCTCCAGTGGTGGATCGCTTCAGGGATGTCTTTCCAGAGGACTTTTCAGGTTTTCCTCTGGAGCGTGAGGTAGACTTCTCTATTGATCTCGTTCCAGGAGCGGCACTGGTGTCCATTCCTCTATATAGGATGGCCACACCTGAGTTGCAGGAGCTCAAGAATTAGTTGGAGGAGCTACAGGCTAAGGGTTTCATCTGACCCAGTACTTCTCCTTGGGGTTCGCCTATCCTGTTTGCAAAGAAGGCAGACGGTACCCTCCGGCTTTGTGTGGATTATCGGAAGTTGAACCAGTTGACGGTCAAGAACCGATATCCATTGCCATAGATTGATGACCTTTTCTATCAGATTCGAGGAGCCCGGGTGTTCTCAAAGATCAACTTGAGGTCCGGTTATCATCAGTTGCGCTTTAGATCATCAGATATACCTATGACAGCCTTCAGGAGCAGGTATGGTCTATAGGAGTATACAGTCATGCCGTTCAGTCTCACGAATGCGCCTACAGTTTTCATGGCACTGATGAACCGAGTGTTCCATCCTTACTTGGACTCTTTCGTCGTGGTCTTCGTGGACGATATCTTGGTGTACTCTCACACTCGACACGACCATTCCACCCACCTAGAGATCGTTCTGAGTACACTGAGAGAGCATCAGCTTTATGCTAAACTCTCGAAGTGCCATTTCTAGATGGATCAGATTCACTTCTTGGGTCACATCATTTCAGAGGCAGGAGTATCTGTGGACCCAGAGAAAGTGAGATCTGTAGTTTCCAAGGAGCATCCGAAGAACGTTTTTGAGGTACAGAGCTTCCTAGGGCTAGCTGGATACTACAAACGCTTCATTCAGGACTTTTCTCATCTAGCAGCACCTTTGACAGGTCTGACGAAGAAGGTGGAAAAGTTCTTATGGTCAGATTCTTGTGAGCCATCCTTTTAGGAGCTGAAAGAGAGGTTGACGTCAACACCAATACTAGTCTTTCCAGAGCTAGGCAGGAGCTACACTGTTTACTGTAATGCTTCGGGTATCGGGCTGGGAGCTGTGCTTATGCAGGGAGATGGAGTCATTGTGTATGGGTCTCGGCAGTTGAGGCCACATGAGAGGAACTATCCTACGCACGATCTGGAGTTGGAAGCTGTTGTTCATGCCTTGAGCTGTTGGAGACACTATCTTCTGGGTGAGCACTTTGTGGTCTTCACTGACCACAAGAGTCTTAAGTATATCTTCACTCAGCGTGATCTGAATCTGAGGCAGCGCAGGTGGGTCGAGTATCTTCAGTCTTTTTATTTTGAGCTCGCCTATACGCCGGGAAGGGGAAACGTCATGGCGGATGCATTGATTAGGAGAACTCAGATTCAGGCAGTTCATGAGGGCAGTAGTGAGTGGCAACTGATGGCTCTGTTCTCTGAGATGCATCTGGAGGTTCACAACAGACGGGGACAGACTTTTCTATCTTCTGTAGCTGTTACCTCCACGCTACTTGATTGGGTACGGATGAGGCAGCTATCAGACTCAGAAGGCTTAGTCTTGTGGGAGAGTGTGTTAGGATGGGACCCTCTTCCTAGATGGACAGTGGGTGAGGATGAGATCTTGCGCTTCCAGGGACGCGTATGGGTTCCAGCATACATACGCGAGGAGCTGATGCGGGATTTCCAATCCTCTGTTTAGAAAATTCATCCTGGCGTCACCAAGATGTATCGGGACCTTCATTGCCAATATTGGTGGCCTGGTATGAAGAAGGATGTTGCTAGTTTTGTCTTGAGATGTTCTACTTGTCAGCAGGTGAAAGCAGAGCATCAGCGACCAGCGGGGCTTTTACAGCAGTTACCCATTCCGGAGTGGAAGTGGAATGATGTTGTGATGGATTTCATGACCGAGTTGTGGAGATCACCTTGAGGAAATGATTTTGTTTGGGTTCTCGTCGATAGACTTACGAAGGTTTCTCACTTCTTGCCGATCAAGGAAACCTTCAGTGTCGATGATCTGGGACGACTTTACATCAAAGAGATCATTCATCTGCATGGAGTTCTGCACTCTATTGTTTCAGACAGAGATGCGCGCTTTACCTCTCGGTTCTGGCAGTGACTTCAGAAGGCCTTGGGTATGCAGGTACTTTTGAGTACATCATATCATCCCCAGACTGATGGCCAGTCCGAGCGCACGATCCAGGTGCTTGGGGATATTCTCTGATCTTGAATCCTTGACTTTGGAAGTTCTTGGGAGAAGCATATTCCTCTGGTGGAGTTCTCCTACAACAACAGTTTCCAGGAGACCATTCAGATAGCCATACGAGGCTTTGTACGGTAGGCCATGCTGATCACCCTTATGTTGGCTGGAGGCAGGAGAGGTAGCTTTGCTGGGACCTCGTCTTGTACATGAGACTTCAGAGCAGATAGAGCTGATTCGGTAGAGGATGGATATAGCATAGTCTCGACAGAAGTCTTATACTGATCAACGGAGACAACCTCTAGAGTTCGAAGTTGGTGATCAGTTTTTCCTACGTGTCGCACCGAGGTTGGGACACAAGAGGATTTGGAGACAGGGTAAGCTTTCATCGCGGTATGTCAGGCCGTTTGAGGTCTTGGAGAGAGTGGGGTCGGTTGCCTATCGGTTGTAGCTACCTCAGAGGTATCGGGCCATGCACGACGTCTTCCACGTCTCTCAGCTCCGACGTTACTTTCCAGATCTGTCTCACATCTTTCATCCCGAGGAATTCGAGCTTGAAGCGGATGCGTCGTTTGAGGAGAATCCTATCCGGATTGTCAATCATAGTATGAAGGTTCTCCACGGGCGGTCTGTTCCTCTGGTATGAGTGTTATGGCAGCACGGGCAAGTACAGGACGAGACCTGGGAGAGGGAGACCGATATATGATCGTTGTGGCCGAAGCTGTTCGGGGTTTCTCCTTCTCCACCTCGTTAGGGAAATTCAGGGACGAATTTCTTTAAGGGGGGAAGTTTGTAAGAACCCAGATCTCTTTTCAGGTATGTTTTTCCCGTATCTGGAGTTTTTGAGAAAAAATGAATTTTCTGGAAATTTCAGAAGTACACACCGTGTACTTTCTGAGTACACGCCGTGTACTCTTTCCCCGGCTCGAAGCCGTGTGCTGGCCATGTCCGGGCCACACACACGGTGTGTAAGGCTGAGGTGGTGGCCGGTTATTTCAGAGTATGGAAAATTCGAAGTACACGTTGTGTACTCCAAAAGTAAATGTTGTGTACTTTATTTTTTTTCATTAAACGGACCGAGGTCGCGTCTAACCCCCATATCTGTCTTCTTCTTCTGGTTTCGACCGTCTGAGAGAGACCGTACGGCCAGATCTTTGACGGATGACCGCCCCGCCGTCCATTCTCCGATTTGAGAACGGTCAGTTGCGTTGGAATCGCAGCGGTGAGTTCTTCCTTATTCTTTATCCTTGTTTCTTGATTCCTCCTGGTTTCCAAGTTATCGTGGGATGAACATTTTGTGCATTTTCTTAGATCTACGTCGTTCTAAGGGGAATCTGTCATCGAGATTCACGTATATCGATCTCCTCAGATCTACGTAGGTGGTTTGTGCCTTTATGTTTAAAGTTGATGAGTATTATGTGAAAATTCCACCAATACCCATGAACGGGGTATCGTGTGTTTCATGTTTTGCCCTTGTTGCTTGCCTGCTTTGCTTGATTGCTTTAGTAGAGGTTTTTTCTTGTGATTAGAGTATTTTGTTTGTGCTCAGTTTTCTTTTCCATGCCTAGATATAGGATTTTGGACTGTTGTTTTACTATTGCTGTTGAGCCTTATTTGATAGCCATGTAGTTCTTGAGGTTTACTTGGACGATATACACGCGCTGAGCATGTTTAGTTATACTCAGGACTGTGAGAACCTAGAGTAGTAGACCAAAGGGAGAATTGACGGAAGGGCTTCTCCAGAGTGTTTTTTTAATCACAATGCGAGACCAAGGGTAGAATTGATTGAAGGGCTTCTCCAGAGTGTCTTTAACTACGACGCGGGCCACAGGGGTAATTGACATTGAGTTCTTCCCCAGAGAGCCTTTAGCACGATACAAGACTATAGGGGGAATTGACGGTGAGTGCTTACCCAGAGAGTCTTCTTAATTACGTAGCTGAACCAGAGGGTTGCTAGTACTTAGAGGTTGAACCATAGGGGTTAGACTGTGAGAGCTACCCAGAGGGTTACCTATTTTTCTCGTTTTTTTCTAGCTTCTTACTTGTGTTCTATGCTTGTTAGAACTGTGGATTGTGGTTGTTTGTGCTTTTCTGTTTACTGCTTCTTGTTATAGTACTTCCATGTATTCATTGACTGTTAGGCACAGATCTTTGGGTGGTTGCCTACTGGGATTGTATCTCACACCCTGTTTGGGCCATGATTTTGGGCCCAAGAAGACTATGTTGCTGCAGGTATAGATAAGGTCAAGCTCCCTTCTACTTCAGGATCTTGATTGCACCGGGAGCTGGGGAGCATGGGACTGAGCCGTGGCTCGCGATGCTGACGAGATTACTTTTTTTTTCTTTTGCACTTAGTTTCAATTGTATTTCAGCACGTTGTTGTGTTTTTTGTTTTCCTTAGATACTTATACCTGATGCATCTTTGTCATCATAGTTATATATATATACATTGCTTCCGCTCTTTGGTTTCTGTTTTTATGAATATTGTTTATCGTTTCCGCTGTTATTGTTGTTTTCTTACCTTGTATACCTTACCGAATGAGGGCATAGTTTCTCCACCGACTCACCAAGGCCCTCGCTGCTAGTTGGCAGCCTCTGGTGTTCTGGGAAACGCACTTGAGGTCATGTGGCGAACCGGGTACGGGCACCAGTGGAGGGGCTCCGGACTCGGGACGTTACACATGACCTCTGGAAGTACGTGGAAGTCCAGTCACAAAATCCATAGATATTATGTCCCACTTCCACTCTGGGATCTCCAAGGGTTGTACCAAGCCTACTGGTACCTAGTGCTCCACCTTCACCTGCTGGCAGGTGAGGCATCGAGAAACGAACTCTGCTAAAGCCTTCTTCATACCCGGCCACCAGTGCTATCGTCTGAGATTCTGTTACATCTTCGCCACTCCTGGATGTACCGCTAAAGGGGAAGTGTGAAACTCCATCATCACCTCCTCCTATAAAGTAGCTGGTACCATGGTACGTCCTCTGAAAAGGACATCGTGCTATCCTCCTATATAGAATCCATCAAGTGCTTGTCCTAAGGATATATGTGCACGACACGTCTCACAGTCAACGTCCCCACGCTGTGCCTCTCTGGCCCGCTGAAGAAGTGGATGAGTGACAATGAGTGACTGAAGAAAGGCTGCTCCATCTCTATCCATGAAGGGTATCTGCAAAGCGGCTAGCTGCTCTGTCACCTCCCCAAGTAGTTGAATGCCCGTCCTCCGGCTGAGTGCATTGGCTACTATATTCCCCTTTCCAGGAGTATATACTATCTCAAAGTCATAGTCCTGGAGGAACTCGAGCCATCGTCATTGTCTTAGGTTCAGGTCCTTCTGCGAGAAGATGTACCTGAGACTCTGGTGGTCAGAAAATACTGTAAAGAACTCACCCATCAGATAGTGTCTCCACATATTCAGAGCGAAGACCACTGCTGCTAACTCTAGTTCATGGGTAGCATATTTCTGCTCATGCTGCCTCAACTACCATGATCCATAGGCAATCACTGCTCGCTTCTGCATTAGGACACATTCGAGTCCGGTCCCTGATGCATCGCAGTAGACTACGTACCCTACTATCTCCTCCAGTATCCTTAAGATAGGTGTGATGGTCAATCTCTGTCTCATCTCCTGAAAGATCTGCTGAAATTTGTATGACCACACGAAGGGTTTCCCCTTCTTCATCAAAGCTGAGAGCGGTGCCGCAACTCTAGAGAAGTCTGGTACAAATCTCCAGTAGTACCCAGCTAGACCCAAGAAACTCCGCACCTCCATCACGCTCATGGGTGGCTCCCAAGCTAGCACTGCCTCTATCTTCACAGGGTCCACCGCAACTCCCACCTCAGAGATGACGTGTCCCAAGAAGTGGACCTCACATAACCAGAACTGAAACTTTGAGAGCTTACCATAAAGCTGGTGCTCTCGAAGTGTGTCTAGTAAAACCTGAAAGTTATAGGCGTGCTCCTCTTCAGTGGTCAAGTATATCAAAATGTCTTAGATGGAGACCACGACAAATCGATCGAGGTATGGCTAAAATATCATGTTCATGAGACCCATAAACACCACTGGAGCATTGTTTATGCCGAATGGCATAACCAAGAACTCATACTGGCCATACCGACATCTGAAGTTCATCTTCTGTACGTCCTCGTCCCGAAATCTGAGATGATGATAGCCTGATCTGAGGTCTATCTTCGAGAACCACCGTGCTCCCTTGAGCTGATCGAAGAGGTCGTCAATCCTCGGTAGCGGATACTTATTTCTCACGGTCACCTAGTTTAGGCGACGATAATCGACACACAGTCGCAAGCTCTCGTCCACCTTCTTGGCGAACAATATCGGGGAAGCCCGGGGTGAAACACTGGGTCAGATGAATTCATTCCCTGAAAGTCCTCCAATTGTACTCGTAGCTCTCGAAGCTCAGCGGGTGCCATCCAATATGCTGGAGTGGATATCGGGGTTGTCCCGGGGTACAGGTCAATATAGAAGTCTACCTCTCTGCGAGGAGGTAGTCTTGGAACATCATCAGGGAAAACGTCTGCATGCTGATCCACCACTGCAGGAAAACTAGGACTCCACACGTCAACTACTCCTAGGATGAGGCTAGCCAACTGATGAGTGATCGGCTATCCTCTCCTCTGCGTGAGTCCATCCTGCGCTGCTAAGGCTCCCTTCTCACCGGTGAAGGTGAACCTGCTCCCATCGGTGTGAACACATCGCACCTTGAACCTAATACAGCCGATCTGATCATGGACTATAGATAACCAATCCATGCCCAAGATGACGTCGTAATGCCTCGACGCCGCTACAAGAAGATCCTAGCCAAAGATCTCACCTCCTAGAGTAAGCTTACACTGCCGGCACCAGTGTGTAATCGTCGAGTCTGCTCCCGTAGAAGTCTCTAGCCGTAAGGATCGAGCCAACGGCTCTGTCGGAATCTCCGAGATCCGAACAAGGGCAGCAGAAAAAAAATAATGACTCGCTCTTGTGTTTATAGGAACTGCAGCAAGGGTGGATTAGAAACAGATAGTACCTCAAATCATCTATGGCGCGCCGTGGTCATAGGCCTCCGCTTCCTAAAGCTGAGCCTGTCTCTGCCCCCCTGCTCCCTGTGGTCGGGGTGGACCTCCTGGTGGTGGTGGTGGTAAAGCATCAAAGCGTCGCCCACCACCTGCTGCTCATCCAGCTCCTCTGCCTCATCCGTCTGCACCCTGAGGACCGCCATGGTCGACCCTCTGCCTCTGCTAGGTGGCCCCTCAACCGTCTGCTGCTCCTCTGCATGGCGGGTCGGGCAGTCATGAGCCATGTGGCCCTGCCTACCGCATGCGTAGCACTGTCTGCTCCTCGGAAGGCTGGCTCTGCATCGTGTGCCCCGCACATCTGAGCCAGTGTCCTGAGGTCATCTACCTGATGGTCTGGTTCTCTTGGACCCCTGTGATGTCCGTTGACTTCCAGCTGCAGATGACTCTGCTATATGCCGACCTGCGGTAGGTCTCGCTGCTGGTGTAGGCTTAGCAAGAAAACTCTCTACGAGAAGGGCTCTCTCCAGTACTCCTTCCTGTGTTGGAATGCTGAGGGAGATCATCGATGCCCTGATCTCATGCCTCAGTCCCTGCTCGAAGGTCTGGGCCCGGAATAATGGATCCCGTACCATGTCCGTCGAATAGCGTGAGAGATCAGTAAATCTCACCGAGTACTGGGCGACCATCATGTTGCCCTGTCATAGCTGTAGTAGCTCATGAATGCACACCGCACGGAGGGTGGTTGGGACGAACTCCGAGTGGAAGAGGCTCTCAAAGTCCGTCCAGAGAAGAGATGCATCGTCGTGCACCTAGAGCATCAAGCTCCACCATCTTCCTGTTGTCACGTGCAGAAGGCGCGCTGCAAGGATCACCATGAGGTCAACTGGTGTCCCCACTAACCTGAAAACTCGAACAACCACCTCCAGCCAATACTCGGCTTCCTGAGGGTCCGTCTCCCCACGGAACCTGGGCGGTCTCTGACGCTGAAACTCGTGCAGTGCACTAAGGCGATGTGCACTCTCAGCGGCTGGGGCTGGTGGCATCGGTGGCTCGGCGGGTAGTGGTACCGCTGGTGCCTCTGCTGAAAAAGAGCCCTGCACTGAGGCCTCGTCGCTCGGTGGGCTTTCGTCTCGCAAAAAGCTCGGAACCCAAGCTGGATGCTGTCTTGGGGCCATCCTAAAAAGAAACAAGTTTTCCACGGTCAAAACAGTATACATGGTGAGAAGACACAAAGTAATCACAAAGAAAACTTTTGAAACACACATGCAATCAATGTTTTCGTGCATTGAGTCAGAAATCATAATTCAGGGTCCTGGTGTACAGATACGTCAGCCACCGCACCAACACTGGACTCCCTGGACTGATAACCACACTCGATACCCTTAACACTATTGCTCACATAGAAGAAAGATCAGAGTCCTGAGTTCTGCGGTAGAACCGAACTCCTCTAATACCAATTTGTCACGACCCTTCTGTGGGACCCATGTCGTGACTACCCCAACCCTGCCTCCCATAGGCCAGGGGCTGGCGACTAGCACCAAAGGCATAAATCCCAGAAAAAGGGGAAGGCATTGCCTTATAAAGTAAAAAAACACAACAGAGTAAGCCAGCAAAAGTAAACACTAAGTAAAACTGGGTACAACAGTATGTGCGGAAAGTAAATGGGCCAAAACACAAACCCAAACTGAAAGTAAAGTAAAACAGGAAAGAAAGTACAGAAACTGAAAGTAAAGCAGCAACGTCGAGTCGTCCACTGGAAATCCCACCTAAAGGGTGGGTACAGATAGCCTCCTCAAATCCTCGGGTCCAGCCGTCCGCTCCGTGTACATCCCGCCCAGTGGTCCACCTCCAGGTACCGACCTGCTCTACAAGCCTCAACCACGATCAGCGATGTCCGTCGTTTGCATCCAACAGAACATAGTGTGGGCATATCTTGTGAAGGGGTGAGTATATGCTACTCAATAGGGACCCCGAGACCCCCGAAGGTCTCCCAGAATCTACAAAGGATAATCCACAAAGGAAAGATACAATCATGAACAAACATCCAACACTACTTAGGTATATTCTCATACATATACCTAAGTCATCAATTCCAATTCGGCTCCAACATCCGAGCCCAAGTTCGATCAGGTCCACACAGGATAGTTCAACCCAATCCACACAGGAAAGCACAACACAATCCACATAGGAAAGCAAGTCAATCATATCAAAGATAATGATTAAAAGTCAAGACTCATCTCACACAGGTATACTTTTTCGTAAGGTGATAGAGATGATCAGATGTAGCCACTGATTCATCTAAGCTGGGACCCACGTAGGATACTAAACCAGCTAAGCAGTCGGACCCACGTAGGATACAAGTCCAGCTACTCTGTCGGACCCACGTAGGATACTAAAACAGAGGTCAAATACTGCCAGACCTACATAGGATACAAGAACAGTAATACTGCCAGACCAACGTAGGATACAAGAACAGTGGTCATCACCGTCGAACCCACGAAGGATTTCAGTACGGTCTCCATCGCTGCCGAACCCACGGAGGATTTCAGTGTAGTCATCGTCGCTGTTGAACCCATGGAGGATTTCAGTGCAGTTGTCATCGTCGTCGCAGTCGCAGCCAGCTCTAGGGTTCCCGCACACAGCATGCTCGTTTCCGGGAGGGTCCGCTCCACGAGCCAAGGGGTCGATACATCAACTGACACATAGTCCAGAGTTGATGTATCCCAAAGTTCTATCTCATCGATAGGAACTCAACACGACAGACAGCGCGTCAATTGGACGCCCGGTCTGAGAGTTATCGGCTTTTTCATTCCAGGGGCCCGGTTGGTTTTTAAGTCAAAACCAACCCGATTGTACTCCAACTACATCCAAAACTTGAGCGGAGTAAGCCAAAAGGTCTGTCTCACTGAGAGGAATCCAACAAAGTCAACGGCACATCAATCGAACATCTGGAGCTCAAGTTATAAGCGTTTCCGCTCCGATGGCCCGGTTGGTTCCGTGTTCGAACCAACCCGGCCGTACCCCAAGTTCTTTGAAACCTTGAGTGTAATATACCAAAACTACCATCTCGATCCAAGTATTTTGTCGTAACTGACATTGCGTCGATCCGAGGTCTATAACCCATGTTACGTGCATTTAAATGAACATGTCCGGTATTAGGGAGTTTTGGGCCCGGACCGACCCGGCCCAAGACCCCCTGGGTCGGCCCAAACCGGGTCGACCCGACCCAGTTTCAGGTCCGGCCCATTAGGGCGCGGCCTGGCCCGGCCCGGCCTGGGCGGCCGGTTGGCCTCGCACGGGCGCGACCCGCGTGGCCAGACAGCTTGGCTCGGCCGAGCTGTCGCGGAAAAGGGGGGGCGCGCTGCCCCCCTGATAGAAACAACGGCCCCAACATGGGGGTTGCTTCCTCTTGCCAGCCGGGGGTTACGACCCCCGGTTTCTGGATATGGACGTCCGTAACGGCCGCCCAGGGTGTCACGCGGGACCAGCTGGTCCCGCCCCCTGTCCACCGGCAGCCGGCGGCTCCGGCCGCCCTCTCCTGCTCCACCGCGGCCAAAGGCCGCTGCCTTGGTTTGATCGGTGCGGCGCAACAGCGCCGCGCCCCTCCGCCGCAGCCCCGCTCCGGCTGCGGTCTCCTCGTGGTTCGCTGGCGCGGTGTGACGGCACCGCACCCCTTCGCTGCGGCCCGACTCCATCCGCAGGTTCATTCGGCCTCAACGGGGTGCGACGGCGCCGCGCTTCTTCACCGTGATTCTCCATGTCCCCGCGTAGTGTCGTTGCACCGTGCTGCCTTTGTTCGTGCCGCAACAAGAACAACAACAAAGAGGGAGGAGGGTCGGCCGTGTTCCTGCGGTCTGACCTCCTCCCGTTATAACGATAACAGGAGGCTCAAAAAAAGAATAAATATCCTCACCAAGCAAGTTAAAATTTAATCCATAATATTTGAACTCAAACCCCTACCTCGATAACGAGTTGATGATCAATGAGCGTCGCGGAAAGCGGCGTCGCGGGGTGTGGCTCCGTACATGTCGTCGGTGAAAGCTCGAAGAAGAGCGGTGTCTCCCTTCCTTTGACACGGGAAGAAGAATGAAGGATGGCGTGTCGTCGTTCTTCGGAAAAGGTGTCTCTCACCGGCTTCGGAGAGGAGAGAAGACATCACGGCGGTCTTCCTTTGCAGTGACGGCGTTCTTCATCAAGGTCTTGACATTCTTCATGTTCTTCAACGTGGAGGAAAATGTTCTTCGAGACCTCGGTTATTTTATTCCTAGACTCCACACAAAGAACCAACCAAAAACAAATTAAGACTTTGTCTTAATTTATCCACACTTTCCAACATTTTTAAAATTCAAAAACCTCATTTAATTAATTAACGAGATTCAATTAATTGAATGGGTGTGTTGTCATTCAATTAAAGAGAGAGAGAAGGTCCAAAACTTTAAGGGGGTTTCTAACATTAAAGAGGGGGTTTAGGGGATTTAGAGAGGTGGGGGATCGTGTGGGCCCCACCTCACTATTAACCTCTCATGGGTGGTTAGTTCCACCCAACCACCATCCTTAGGATTTAACCACTTAAAAGAAATAAAATTAGTAGCACGGTTTTATTTCTCTGTAGTCTTAATCCACAAAATTTAAACAACTCTTCCCGAGAAAACACAACTCTGAAAAAGGTCTTCTTAAGCAAATATCAGCGTTGCGGTTTCAACGGTGCCCTCGGATTTCGATTCCGAGCATCGGTTAAAAAGTTAGAAAAACCCGCTCATTCATTCACTGAACGTACCCGAGCTAAACTTCAAAAATTGATTCTGGGCACACCGGGACTCGGAATCAGGTGTCGTCAAAAACTGCGTACTCGTAAAATCCCAAAGAAAATTAAGAAAAAAATTCCCTTGAAATTTACGAGTCTTTACATCTATAACCCGAACCCACCGAGAACCACATTTACAAAGTATTCATCGGATATTTAACTATAAATTAAATTTAATAATATCATTCCTTGTCAATAAATTTATGTATATATTAAATACTGTGGAATAGAAACATTTCCCTGGTATATTAAATAACATTCCAAGTAAAAATCCATATATAGAAGTGATTTATAGTTTAATAAATAAGAATTTTCATGATAAGTAATATGGATATTTAAGGGATATGTAATTAATAATGATCAAAATAATGTGAATGTTTCAATGAAGAGTAAATGAATTCAAAATTATACCTGAAAGTGTATTTCAAAACTTTACTTAGACATGATGGTCATAAACAATCTAGATAAAGAGTAATGATGGTATTATTACAACACATACCTAGTGGAGTATATATGATATAAAGGATTGATGATATCTATGACTAAAAATATAATTATAAACCATTAAAAACATTCTTGAAGGAAATACCCTTTTCCTTTTGAAAAGCACTTTTACAAAGTAAAAAATTCAACAATATTAGAAAAAAAATATTTTATAATAATATTGTAATATTGTAAATGAATCATCAATAAAATTAGTTTTCTTGAAGGTGGGTAATTACATAAATTTTATATAAGTTAAATAATTATTCCTTTCACAGTTTTTGTAAAAATTAAAAAGAACCATTTTTGAAAAATGAGAATAAAATTATTTTCAAAATATTTTTTAAAAAGTAAAAAATGTGTAAAAATGAATTTAATTATTAATTTAGAGAATATTAAAAAAAAAATTTAATTTTTTATAAAACATGGATATGGATTAAAAAAATCGACCGAAGATAGAAATAAATTCATGTTTTATTTTAAAAAATTCTCCTTCATTTTAAAAACTAATGATAGGAAAATTAAAACATTATATAAAAATTTAATGAAAAAAATGTGAATAATATTGATTTTATTATTAAATAATGATCAAATAATTTCCATTAATTAAAATTCAGCATAAAAATAATTATTAAAAGTAGATTGTGAAATAAACCCTTACAAAGATTATAATATTGAAGTGTTAATTAATCAATGAAGTGATTCTATGTTTCATATGTAAAAAATCTTAAAATAAGTGTAAATAAATCATAAATCACTCTAATGTAATTTCACACAAAATTATTTCATAATATAATCAAAAATGTAGATGAATATCCCAATGATTGGAAATTGAGCTAAGAAACCACATACCTCATGCTTACCTTTTGTTGAAAATGATTTAACTTCCATTATAATGGTTTTAAACATTAAATTAAATTATAAAAAAAACATATTAATAATTATAATATCATATATGATCCTTCTAAAACATGTTATAACCCGTTCATTAATAATATTTCATTATTACTATTATTTCATTTGTTAACTACCTCATTTTTTATTGTTTGTTTTTGACATGAAATATGTTGTTCTTGGGAGTAGGATATAGTACCATAATCTCTAGAAGTATATTAATGTAAGAAATATATGTCTTTTCATTATATACATTTTTGGAATCATTATTTAAATTTTAAAAAGAATAATGATTCACATCCCTTTATGGAGAATATACGTCATACGTACGCATGAGTGACATTATCATTTATATATTGGTTAAAAGGGTAAGGAAGTAGATGGAATATTATTTTTTCAGAATCAATATCAGGACATATATATATCATAGTTATTCCTTAAATTTATCATTTTTTTAATTCAAACATAAAGCATAAGTGGAAAATTAATCACATTGCATCATGAGGAGATAATATGTCGTACATAGGCGTGAAATTATCGTATCCCCTATGGAATAAAAAGAGAAAATGTATATGTGATACTATAATTTCATAAGAATAATTATTTTTTAAATATAATATATATATATATATATATTAAATACATCATTATATCCATCATTGAGAGGTGTTGATGGAAAACGATGTACATCGATTCATAAGGTGGTTGTAAATCATACACACAATCGACTGTTTCTCTTCCCATATGAGGGTGGAGGATATGGATATAGGTAATGAACATAACATAATAACATTTCATAATATAGAAGATAGTTATTTTATAATATAATCATGTTTTAAATATATTTTAAGGACGCGGATGATGAAATTAAATCAAAATGTTAGGTTAAAAACAACACCTCTTATTCAGAAAACCACTTTATGATTGAACAAAAATCCTTGATTTATTATATTTATGATAAAAAAATATTTGAGGATGTTTTTATGGAATTATGGAAGATATTTTGGTAGGTCTTTTAATAAAAATGTATTTTTATATATTAATAGGAGAGGAGAGTGGGTTCCCTTTTATATGTTTAGAAAAGGGCACACTGAAATTTTTGAGAAGGTTGAATTATACACACTGACTTCATATGCCACAATGCTCCAAAAAATGGATTATTATTAAATATTAGATGATATATTTTTAAAATTTTGTCATCCGACTGAAATTAGACAATATTTTTTTCATTTTAACACTTGTCTTTTTAGTTTAACTCTTAGAAAAACTCATGTTTACCTTAACCATGGTGTTTAATTCTTAATAATTTTACTATTTATAAAGAAAAAAAATAAGATTAAATTATTTTATAAAATTAATTGTTCTGATTAATAAAATGGAATACATATTACAAAATTCAATACAAATAAGTGGCATAATTTAACTTAAAAATAAACTTGTAGATGTGACGAAAAAATGGGTTTCAAAAGGAAAACATTTCAAAATAATAATAGGTTTTTAAAAATAATTGAATATATTATTGATTAAAATTATATAAAATTTATCATTTATAAAATAATTTTTCTAATTTTACTTTTAAAAAAAACTATAACTATATTGATCTTGAAAATGATTTAAATGAAAATATATTTTTCCATAAATTCAGTATTTTTTCATTATTCATCGAAAAAATATCCCATTAATAAAATTATGAAACATTAACTCTAAGATAATTTAAAAATTTTAATTTCAAAATGTAAGTGTATTTTTGAAAAAAAAAACTAAATTTTGGAAAAATTAAATTTTACAGAAGTTCACATGACGCAAAGAAAACATTATTTAAAAAAACACTGTTTTAGAAAAAAATTGTTTATTCTTATAGCATGCGTAGAAAAGGTATTATATTAATGTTAAAAAAATATTTAATATATAAAAATATATATTTCATTATAATATTTCACCACTTGTTATTATTTTAATTTATTCATATCAAAACACATTGCACGCATAAAAACATTTTTTCAGAAAAACATTTCTTTTACTTTCAAATGTTTTTTATTTTCATTTAAAATGTATTGGTAACTAAATAATTTATTTTATACATTTTTATCCCATATAATATTCATAATTTATTTATTCGTATTCATACTCACAATCTTAACAAATGGGAAATAATGGTAATGTTTAAATAATAACATTCTAATAGAGTATTGTGTACTGTTTAAACTTGATATTGTGTATAATGAAATCTATCAAAAACTTAAATTTATTTTTATAAAATAGACAAAAAAATGAGTTTTTAAATTCTCCCCACCATTAATAAATTTTTTCATATCAATTTTATCTTATGCTCGGAAATCTTGTGTATGAAATTTTAAAATACCTTTATTAAATTCCCACAATGAAAAAGGATTAATAAAAACTAATCTTAAAAAGAGGGAAATGGATATATGAAGGTCATATAGAATAAAAATCTAACTATGCTTCCATATAAAGTGATCATATTTGGGAATTTAAAATTTTTACACGGAAGAAAATAGAAAATAAACATGGAGAGTGATAGATATCATGGTCACGAGAAAGTAAACCCCTAAAAATCTATAAATACGTGTTCTGTTAAAAGACCATTGATTAATTAGATATAAAGGTAATAGGATAATGTTTTATTTAAATATTCTTTTCCTATATTTTATTAATTTATTTACCATTAAGATTACAAACATAAAGAAATATTATTACATGATATATTTCTACTTCATAGGGACAGTTTCATCCTTTGTTTGCTCTTCAATAAATATCCACTTCATTCCATACTCTAAGTAATTACTATCCAATAATATTTTAAATCCAAAATCACTAAAATTATATTTATTCATATCACATAATCCAAAAAATAAAAAAAATATTACTTTTATCTTTATTAAAAGAAACATGGTTATAAAAATTTAAGGTAATATGGAAAATGAATAAACCTTCAAACATTATTCTCTAAAATGAAATAATAAAACAAGATATCATTATTAAATATAGTAACACAATATCCCAAATAACACTAATAACCATAAAATTATAAATTTTTTTATCCCCAAAGTTTATCTCATACCCTTTAGCAAACAACTGAAAAAAATGTAATAAAATGCTTACCACATATTTTGGTACATTGAACCTAATGGTTATATGTATATATTGACCTAATTAAAAGTCTCTTAAAATATCATTAATAACATAAAATTCATAATAATTAAAATATATTGGATAAAAATAATATTTATTCTCCATGTTTATTGAGTAAACGAAACGTCATATTAATGAGTATATCACATAGGATAGTGCTAGGCACTTCACCCCTATCGATCTTTAGTGGTGTGTTCAAGCCACGCATCCTTCAAAAATATGATGGGTTGTCAGCTGATATTTGGGTTTTCTTTTTTATAAAACTATATTAATATAATTACTAAAAATTTCTAAAATATATAACAAACATCATCAAGGATAAAATTAGTCATAAATTTACTTTTTTCCAACAAATATTATCTATACGAGTTATTTGTTTTAAGAAAATAAAATAATATTAAATGAATATTACTTACTTAACATTAAAGATCATACTAATGGTAAAGGTTATCAATAAAATTAAATATATTTCTAAAAAATTAAATTCATTCTTCCTAAAAAAATTCACTAAATCCCATAATAATACCAATTGTTATATCACCATGAATGGGTCCTAATATACTCTTAGAAATATTAGACTTCAATCACATAAAGAATAAAAAGTGGGTTATATGTTATTATACATATAATAAACATTATTTCTAATCAAACCTTAATGGTATCCATAAATCATGAGTTAATCATAGGTGAATACATATATTTTCCCAACAATTAACATAATCCATAGATGTTTCATGAATGTTATTATCAATATAAAATTCATAAAATTACTTATACATCATTATTCTATAATCCAAATATATAAATTATTATACCCTTTATATTTAATTATTGGTATAACATAGGTCTATCTAGGTTCTAGTAATTGTCCTTTAAAATAGGGCCTTAACTCAGATATTGACTATAATCCCCAAAATTATGACAATAAACTATAAATGGATCTCTAGGGTGAAATTTATTTACCACCTTTGAAATTATAAATTTTCCCTAGTAATTCATTATTATATTCCCATCATCTTGAAAAATAAAAAAACATTATGTTCCTTTGATAAATTCTCTTATGTGTCTATTTCATCATTTCTAACATAAAGGAAATCAAACCTTGTTTCCTCCATGGTCTCCACCACCTGAGTTCTCAATGATCTCTATTATTGTTTTCATTGATTATTTATAGAGTTTTTTAAGGTGTAGGTTGTTAAACATATATTAGGATAACTAATTATTAATAATCAAAACAAATTTACATCCAGTAATTTTCCAATTTTATTCATCATTATCAATGAATTATTAATCACATTCATGGTTAAAATTATTCCTCATATTTTTAACCATTAACTAAGAACAAAAAACATAGCTTGAAACAGAATATTGGAAACCCGTATAATCATTTATAGGATGTATAAATAAAGACACCCTATATTCAATATAATACACCTTAGGTTTAATCCTAGACATTCATTTTCATAATCTATTTAAATTCTTAATGATTTTTTATAAATAGAATATTAATTAAGTAAAGAATATCCCTAGTGAGTGTCAAACTAGGTGTTCATTATGTGAACACTCACTGTTCACCAGTATTATATCATAGATATACTAAGATAATTCTATTTGGTGGTAATTTCTAGTGAGGAATTTTTTTAATAACCATGTCCAATTGTAGTACCAAACATGGATGTATTTATAGGAAAACCACATAATCCACACCATAATAAAAAATTAGGACGTTATCTTATACATAGAAATTCCCTCAAATTATTAATTGGGTTACGTTGTCGATTATATTTTTAAATAAATATAGTTCCAAAGGATTCTACTAAACCATTTCTTATACAAACTATAATGACCCTAACCCTAGTATCTCAGAGCCGGTGGAAACTTTTTTACATTGACGTTAGATTCAAGAGATCACATCCCGAAAGACTGAATAGTTTAGTAGTCTTTTTATAGTAGATACAAACATTAGTCCCATATTATATTGGAAAAAAATTAATACATATTGTTTTCAAGAATATCATTATTATCACTAGAATTTCCACAAATATAATTCAAAGCACACTAACTGGATTCCTAGGAAGGAAAATAATAATGGTGAGCTCAAATGCTCAGTGAGGGTTATGAAAAATTAATGTTTTCATCAATAAATAAATCATTACCAATAAAGATTAATTAATATGGAAAGGTAAATAATTGAAAACACATGCCATTAAATCAATACTATGTGATGATAAGGCATAATCGATATATAATTTTAAATAATTGAAAATAGATGCAATTTAATCAGTAACTTTAAAATGAAATTCTTCCAAGTATAATTTCAATGAGAATACCTCATGGGTAATTATAATATTTGAATTAAAAATAAGGTAAATTCATAATATTGGAAGTCATGATCTCATACTTCTAATGTGAATACCTTTTACAAGAAAGTCAAAAACTATGGGTAAAATCAAATTTAAATAAGTATTACTAAATGATTCATCTCATTAGAAAAGTGATGCATTGAGGGGATGTCAATAACCAGGCTCCACCTATAATTTTCTCATTTTTTAATGCATGTTTTTACATTAATGTTCCAGTTATTAAGAAAAGGATATATTATAATAATAATAAATGGTATTAAATTTATAAATATAATTTATTTTCATTATATACATTTTTAGAATCATTATTTAAATTTGAACAAGAATAATGAATCACAACACTTTATGAAGATAGTCATCCATATGTTCACATGAGTGGCATTATCATTTTTTTATTGGGTGATAGGGAAAGAAAGTTATTGGTATATTTATTTTAAAAAATAAATATAATTTCATATATATATTATATGATAGAAAACTATTATATATTTTTACTTACCATTTATCATGTAATTTAAAAATGAATTACATCATTTCACAAGGAAGTAGACCACTGTACACACGAGTGATGTTATCATATTTCCCATGAATTAGAATGTAAGATGTTAAGTGTGGTATTATAATTTCATAAGTATAATAATATAATTAACATTACATATATATATTTATATTAAGTCCATTATTATATCCATCCGAGAGAGGTGTTTATAGAAAATGAGTTACATCGGTTCATGAGGTGGTAGTCCTCCATACACATGATTAATAGTTTGGATTCCCATTTGAGGGAGGAGGATATTGATATCGGTAATTAACACAACATAATAACATAATAGTATAAGTAAAATAATAATGGTATTATATGATCTTGTATTAAAAATATTTGATGGAGGTATATGATGAAATAAAACAAAAACACATGGTAAAAATTGATTAATCTTCATTAAAAAAAATTATTAGGTTTAAAAAAAATTCTATTAAATGTTCGATTTATTATAAAAACCCAGGTAAATAAAGAATATGACATTTTCATTTTTATTAATATTTTTGAATTAAGTATTAATTTTACTTTAAAGTGGATTCAATGTTTAGTGGCGTACCCGACATGCAACAATGGGTTTCTCTGAAGTCTTATGTTGCACACAATGCTGAGTCACTCTGAAAAATAATAATATAATAGTATTTTAAATGGTAGTTAATGCCTAGTTGATTTATTGGCAGGAATGAATAGAAATAACCATATTATGATTAAACATGTTTGTTAAATTTTTTTACAATTATTCAACAAAAGTTAGAGGCTTAAAAAGAGAATGAATCAAATTTTAAGGATGAATACTCTAATATTCATTAAAAGGTCGATTTACTGCCTTTTGATGGAGAACCCTTTTTAAATCTAGTTTATGTCACTTTTTTATTTTCTATTTGAAAAAATAAAATCCTTATTTAGAATTGGGACATCAAAATTTACTTGGGATGAAATTTTTCTATTTTTCTGATAAAGTTTATTTTTAATGAATAGTGAAAAATACTACATTTTATGTCAAAACTGTCTTTTGTCTAATTTATTTATATGGTTAGATTGTCTTTTTAAATGGTTTTAAAGTGTAATTGGATTATATATTTACCATTTAATCTAATTTTGGTCATTTTAATCAATTTAACTTTTAAATTGGACATAAATACATATCAATCTTTTGGTAGTTTTTACATCTTAAAAACACACTTTCTGGTTTTAAAAACAGAAATTAATTTTCAATTAATTAATTAAATTTCTATGTTTTTAATTTGGTAAAATTGATATCATTTCTGAATTCATAATATCAAAATTTTCTTTGGGTGAATTTTTGGTATTATTCTGAAAACCTTCAATTTTTGATGAATAGTGAAAAACATTACAAAGTAGTAAAAAAACCCAAATTTTCATTTAATTGAAATTTTACCGCTTTTATGAATTGAATTTTAAAAATAAAACATACATAGTATTCATCAGTAAGTAAAATGTGGTTCAATAGAATAAAAATAATTCTGGTAAATAGTAACTTTTCATTTTTATTTACCACGGCTAATGGTAAATAGGGTAATTCAAGGTAAAAATAATATTATAATAATATAATATTACCTTAACACTTGTCTTAACCTTATTGTATGAGTCATGGCTGACCAATACAATCCTTGGTTTATACTTTTTGTCTTTGAAATCCACTTGGGAAAGATAATGATATTAATAACTTTTTATTTAAAGTAAAAATAAAAATATCATAAACATGAATCTTTTGTATAAAATAATTTTAAAGTGGGGTTTTAGAATTGATATATTAAACTATAAATAATAATTATAAACCAAAAAATATTTCCTACATAATGGTATTTTATTTATAATTTTTAGACTTTAAATAAATAAATTTATTATGACACAATGATGATGCAATGATTACCTCATTAATGAATGTTTTAAATAAATGAGATTATAAATATTAAAATAAATTTATTTTGAAACTTTTTATGCTATGCACAAATTTTAGAGATGATTATGACTTGTTATCATTGAATTAATGAAGATTTTTTGAAAGAATCAAGTTTTATATTTTTTTTAAAGTCATGATATGAATAGTATAAAAATTGACATAAATTGGTATTTTAATAAATGATAAAATAGTCCTTAAAATATAAGATTTTGCCAAATAACGTATATTATGTTATAAATGTCATTTATGAACTAATTCATGTTCTATTTACATTTTATTGTAACTATATTAACCATATAGAGTAAATACACAAGAAGACATGGTGAGAATCAAATTAGTTAACTAAGGGTTAAAGATAAATGATAAGGTTAATTTTGAATCAAAAACTTGTCTAAAACCTATTATTTGAGAGTATTTTCAATAATAGTCATCTTGTCTTATAATTTATTGAGTTTGGGACCTTTTGAAATCGAAATTTAGTTTATAATAAAATAATATTTTCAAACTTTCCTAAAAAACCCCTCCTCCCCCTTATAAAAATCCATCACCTCTAACCCATTACTCACACATCCCAAGCCTATTAGATCATCCAAACTCTTCCAAAATAAGATCCTAGGATCTCTCTCTTCCTACAAGAATCATTCCCCTAGGAATAAGGCAATTCAAGAAAACCTTTTGGTTCAAACCAAAGGGAGTTACCCGATTTAAAGGTAACATCTCCTCTCAAGTTCTTTTTTGTTATCTTCCTTCTCCACTGCCTATTATTTTATTAATACTTGATTACATAAAAAATTAAGTATCCTAAAAATACTAGGTTTTTTTATGAGAATTATTCAAACTAAACTTACACACACCTCCATATATGGATACGAACATACTATTTCTGTGTACGGCGAACTGCTGCCTCACGAAATGATGATTGTTCAATTTTCCCCTACCCCCTCTCATGGTGGAAATTATGATGGAACTGTAATTATATATGATATATATGATATTTAATTATCTCTATTATTCTTTAATTATCTTTTATAACATACCTTTATTCTTTTCATGTTGTATATATATGATAATTTCATTTGAGGAAGTGCGGACTACCGCCCCCTCAAAGTTGTATGACTCATTCATACCATACATGGAACGTATAAAGGATGGAATTAATGAACTTATGTAACATATTTAACATATATATTATACTGAAATTATAATATTCCTATGTATTATTAAGTTTTCATTCCTTTAAATATAAAATAGAAATGAAAGTAGTGTTCATGTGTACGTACGGATTACCGTCTCCATGAACGGTGCATTCATTTCTTAACTCCAAATGATATGGAGTATTATAAATACATATACACTAGATATATATGATATATATGATATCCAAATCATGAATATAATTCTGGAGATAATGGACGTTTGACCACATGGACAATTTGTAATTATAACAAGTTCATTTTTTACTCAAGTTCTGAACATCGACAAAATGTCTGTTATGAACTCAAATAATTAACTAATTGTTATAAAAAGGTAATAAGTGACATAAAACGAATAATAAAGTTGAAAAATGTTCTTAATCAATTAGAAATTAACTTAAGTTTATTATTCAGTAAATTAAAGAACAAATGAGTCAAGTCGGACACATGGTAAAGGACTTTGTCTCAATATCCTTTCATTGAGGCATGTTTTGATAATATACAACTCCTTCTTTTATACGATGTATGATAATCCCCTTTGAATTTTAATTTCATTCAAAGGGTATCTTTCTTATATGAATCATTTTACTAAACGTCATAAGGAATTTTTTTTAATGTATGCGGCAACAATGACCTCTTTGCCATCGCAATCGTTATTTGGCTTCCTCTATAAGACTTAATGTTTTTAAAATGAAACGAAATCCCTTATTCCATTTTTGGATGTTTTGGTATTGAAAATGGTTTTTGAAATCGATTGATTATTTCAATGATTTCTTGTTATTGTAAATGAAATTTTATTAGTGAAATGTTGAAATTTTCAATATTTTCTGTGCTATAATTATATAACGATACTTGGACATTTGACAGGTGGTTACGTGATAAACCAAATAATAGGTGGTTCCGTGATAAACCAAGTACGGGTGGTTATGTTATAACCTCCAATAAATTGGGTATGGAATTCGGCCGTATGGCTATTCCATTTAGTAATATGTGTGTAAGTCAATCGTATAGTTATTCCATTTAAGTATGTTTATTTCCCAAGTTACCTTTATATGTTATGTGTTCTTTATATGGGTTTTATGGTAATATTTTGGTTAAACAAAGGGTAACAAATGGGATTTTATTCAGTGAAAATTATTTACTGCTTTATCAAGGTGAAGATTATTACTTATGATAAAGGATTCATGGTTTAATTGTTGTCTTGAAAAACTAACAGTTTTCCTTCTTTTTGTATCCCTTAATGAGATTTTTGTGCTCATACCAAGTTTTTGAAATGTTTTTCATAGGACTTAAAGTAGAATAGGGTCAAGGATGTGATCAATGAAAATTCATGATGATTAAAACATGGAACTAAACGTGTTTCTTTTCTTTTAAGAGTTTATATTTTATGAAAAAAATGGATACTAAGTAGAAGTGTCCACGTGTAATATTCATTTTTTTATGTATATGTTATGACCTAATTCTATAAAGATCTAAACTTGAAAATATCCTCAATGTGACTTATTAACCTAATTCAAGATTATTCAATGTTTAATATAGGGGCCTTATATTTGGTATCATAGGTCAGTTTAGACAACTTTTGGAGTTATGATATTGACAAATTAATGTCCATATATTAATTTATGGTGAAATTGAAATGATATAGAATTTAAAAATTACCATGTTGCTTCATCTAAGATATGTTTTTTCAGAACGGTTTTCCACAGAGAAAATAGGAAATCTATGTTGTAAAGGCATACAAAGGAGAATAACCTTCTAAATCAGCATCCTAAGATGGTCGGAATCGGAATTGAACAGTCTGTTGCAGTGATTGCTCAATTGACTCAAGTGATAAATGGTGGTTGTTTTTATTGATGATATTTTGGTATATTCTAAAAGTAAATAGGATCTTGAAATTAATTTAAGGGTTTTCTTGCAAACCATAAACGAAAAGAAACTGTATGGGAAATTCAGTAAGTGTGAGATTAGGTTACAAAAAATTTCATTCCTTGGTCACATTGTTTCTAAAGATGGCATAACTATTGATCCTACTAAAAAAAGTTGTTAAAGAATGGACAATTCCTACAAATATAACCTAGATTCGTTGTTTTCTTGGTTTAGAAGGCTATTACAGAAGGTTTTTTGAGAATTTTTCATGGTTATCTAGCCCACTGACTAAGTTAACTTGAAAAGGTGTTAAGTTTATCTAGACAAAAGAATGTGATGATTGTTTTTAGGAATTGAAAAGAAGATTGGTGAATGCTTTGGTTTTGGAACTCCCTTCCAGAAATGGTGACTTTGTTATCTAAAGTGATTCTTTGTTGAAAGGACTTGGTTGTGTCCTTATGTAGAATGATTAGGTAATTTCTTATGCTTCATGTTAGTTGAAACCTCATGAGTTAAATTACCCTACACAGGATTTGGAATTACCTACTATTGTTTTTTATTTAAAAATTTAGAGGCATCATTTGTATGGAGTAAAGTGCGAAATATATACTGATCACAAAAGTTTGAAATATATATTCACTCAAAAATAATTGAACATGAGATAGAGGAGATTTTGGGAATTAATCAAGGATTATGATTTCACGTTCCATTACCATCCAGGTTAGGCAAATAAAGTGGCTGATGCTTTGAGCCGAAATATTAATGCTACCTTAACCATGATAAGTTTAGAACAAGATCCTTTGGTTTTTAATTTGATTAATTTTGGATTGGAAGTTTTTGGTGTAGGGAATTCCTATCTTTTGTTTCAGATTTCAGTACAATCGTCCCTAGTAGACAGAATAAATAAAGCGCATAAAGATGATAGTGACTTGCATAAAAATGTATAATTGGTCTAGAAGGGTAAGTTACCTAAGTTTAGCATTGATAAAAATTGTATTTTGAGATTTGGGAAGAGATTATGTGTGCCTTATGATTCACGGTTGAAGAAAGAGTTGTTATGTGAAACTCATAGTTAACTATTTTCAGTACATCCCGACAGTACTAAGATGTACAAAGATCTTCAAGAGTATTACTAGTGGGATGGAATGAAAAGTGATATTGATAACTTTACTGTGAAGTGTTTGACTTTTCAATAGGTTAAATAAGAGAAGAAGTTACTGAAATTCATGCTTCATCCTTTACCGGTTCCAGAGTTGAAATGGGAAAATATGTCCATGGATTTAGTCATGGGATTACCAAATACATCTCGAGGTACAATGCAATATGGATTATTATTGACCGATTGACTAAATCAGCTCATTTCCTTCCTATTCGAGATACTTTGTCTCTAGATCAAATTTCTTGGTTGTATGTTAAAGAGATAGTTAGGTTGCATAGAGTTCCCCTCTCCATTGTTTCTAATCGTGATCTCAGGTTTACTTCTAACTTTTGGAAAGGCCTTTAAAATTCATGGGGTACTGAATTAAATTTTAGTACATCTTTTCATCCGTAATCAAATGTGCAGTCAGAACGAACAATTCATAACTTAGAGGATATGCTATGTTCTTGTTCAATGGATTGCCAGAGAAGTTGGGAAGAAGATCTTTCTTTTATTGAATTTTTCTTATAATAACAGTTTTCATTCCAGTATACAGATGGTTCCATTTGAGGAATTATATGGAAAATGGTGTCGAACTCTAGATTTTTGGGATGAAGTATGTGAAAGAAAGTTGATGGGACCAAAATTGGTAAAAGAGATGGCAGAAAAAGTTCAGTTGTTTCAGAAGCACATGAAAAAATCTCATAGCAGGTAGAAAAGTTATGCAGATAATCGGAGGAAGGATCTTTCTTTTGAGGTAGGTGATCATGGCTTTCTTAAAGTTTCTCCATGGAAAAGTGTGATGTGTTTTGGTAAGACGAGAAAGATGAGTTCGAGGTTTATTGGACCCTATAAAATCCTGGAGAAAGTTGGATTAGTTGCCTAAATAGTGTCTTTACCCCCAATTTTATCCCAGTTACACAATGTTTTTCATTTTTCAATGTTGTGGAAGTATATGCTGGATCCATCCCATGTTTTGAGTCCATAGGTAGTTCAGTTGGAAGACAATCTTTCTTATGAGGAAAAACCAGTCCAGATTCTTGACTGAAGATAGAAATTGTTGTGTAATAAGGTAATTCATCAGGTAAAGGTTTTTTGGAAAAACCATATGGTTGAAGAGGCAACATGGGGATTTGAAAATGCTATGAGGGATAAATACCCCCACATATTTGATAAGTAAATAAAATTGTGAGGACGTAATTTCCAAAATGGGGGAAGGATGTAACATTCCAGGTAAATAAAGAATATGACATTTCATATTTATTAATATTTTTTAATTAAGTATTAATTTTACTTTAAAGGGGATGTTATATTCAGTGGTGTACCCGACATGCAACAATGGGTTCCTCTGAAGTCTTATGTTGCACACAATGCTGAGTCATACTGAAAAATAATAATATAATATTATTTTAAATGGTAGTTAATGACTAGTCGTTTTATTGGAAGGAATGAATAGAACTAACCATATTATGATTAAACAAGTTTGTTAAATTTTTTTACACTTATCCAATAAAAGTTAAAGGCTTAAAATGAGAATGAATCCAATATTAAGCACGAATACTCTAATATTCTTTTAAAAGTCGATTTAGCGCCTTTTGATGGAGAACCCTTTTTAAATATAGTTTTTTTCACCTTTTTATGTTCTATTTGACAAAATAAAATTCTTCTTCATAATTGGGACATCAAAATTTACTTTGGATGAAATTTTGATATTTTTCTGATAAAGTTCATTTTTAATGAATAGTGAAAAATACTGCATTTTATGTCAAAACTATCTTTTCATCTAGTTTATTTATATGGTTAGATTATATTTTTAAATAATTTTAAATTTTAATAGGATTATATTTTTACCATTTAATCTAATTTTGGTCATTGGAAGCAATTTCACTTTTAAATTGTACATAAAAACATGTCAATCTTTTGGAAGTTTTTACTTCTTAAAAACACGCTTTCTGGTTTTGACAATGTGAATTAATTTTAAATTAATTAATGAAATTTATATGTTTTTAATTTGCTAAAATAGAAATCATTTCTTAATTTGGAATATCAAAATTTTCTTTGGGTGAATTTTTTGTATTTTTTTGAAAACCTTCAATTTTGGATGAATAGTGAAAGACAGTATATAGTAGTAAAACCACCACTTCTTCATTTAAATAAAATTTTACCACTTCTGTGAATTGTATTTAAAAAATACTACATACATGGTTGTCATTAGTAAGTAAAATTTTGTTCAATAAGATGAAAATAATTTTTTGTGAATAGTAACTTTGATTTTTATTTACTGCGGTTAATGGTAAATAGGGTAATTCAGGGGAATAATAATATTATAATAATATAAAATTACCTTAACATTTGTCTTAACCTTACTATATGATTCATGGTAGACCAATACTATCCTTGGGTGACACTTTTGTCCTTTAAAAGCCAATTGGGTAAGATAATGATATTAATAACTTTTTATTTAAAGTGAAAATAAAAATATCTTAAACCTAAATTGTTTTTATAAAAAAAATTAAAGTGGGGTTTTATAATTGATATATTAAACTATAAATATTAATTATATAGCTAAAAATATTTCCCACATCATGGTATTTTATTTATAATTTTTAGACTTCAAATAAATAAATTTATTATGACACAATAATGATGCGATGATTACCTCATTAATGAATGTTTTAAATAAATGAGATTATAATATTAAAATAAATTTATTTTGAAACTTTTTATGCCATACACGAATTTTAGAGATAAGTATGACTTGTTATATTTTAATTAATGAAAATCATTTTGAAATAATCATGTTGGTTTGGATTTTTTAAAAAAGTCATGATATTAATAGTATAAAAATTGACATAAATGAGTTTTGAAATCAATTAATATTTTATTAAATAATAAAATAGTACTAAAAATATAATATTAGGCCAAATAAAATATATTATGTTACAAATTTCATTTATTAACCACTTTAGATTCTATTGTCATTTTATGGTAACTATATTAACCATATCGAGTGAATACACAAGAAGACATGGTAAGAGTCAAATTAGTTAACTAATGGTTAAAGCAAAATGATAAGGTTAAATTTGAAACCAAGACTTATCTAAAACCTATTGGTTGAGAGGATTTTAAATAATATTCATCTTATCTTTGAATGTATTGGTTTTGGGACCTTTTTAAATCAAAATTCAGTTTATAATAAAATAATTTGTTCAAAGTTTCCTAAAGAACCCCTCCTCTCCCTTATAAAAAGTCATCACCTATAACCCATTACTCACACCTAAAAATCTCCTTGGATCATCCAAACTGAACCCAAATAATCTCTTAGGATCCCTCTCTTCCTCATAAAAGCCTTCCCCTAGGCAGAAGGCAGTTCAATAAAACCTTTTGGTTCAAACCAAAGGAAGTTACCCAATTTAAAGGTAACGTCTCCACTCAAGTTCTTTTCTTTTCTTTTCCTTCTCCACTACCTATTATATTCTTAATATTTTATTACATAACAACACCAGTATCCTCAATATACTAGGTTGTTTTTATGAGAATTAAATTAACTAAACTTACACACACCTCCATCTAATGGATACGAACATATTGTTTCTTTGTATGACGAACTACTGCATCACGAAACGATGAGTGTTCGATTTTCCCCTACCACATCGCATGGTGGCCATTATGATATAAATGTAATTATATATGATATTTATTTTATCTCTATGATTATTTAATTCTCTTTTATAACATACCTTTATTATTTTTATGTTTTATATATACGATAATTTAATTTGAGGAAGTGAGGACTACCGCCCCCTCAAAGTGATATAAGGCGTTCATACCATACATGGAATGAATAAATAATGGAATTAATGAACATATGTAATATATATAAAATATATAACATATATATTATACTATAATTATAATATAATTATATATTATTAATTTTTCATTCCTTTAAATATAAAATAGAATTGAAAGTAGTGTTCATGTGTACGTATAGCTTACCATCTCCATGAACGGTGCGTTTCATTTAATTTCATAACTCCAAATGATATGGAATATTATAAATACATATACACTGGATATATATGATATATAATATATCTAAATAACGAATACTATTCTAGATATAATGGAATTTTGACCACATAGACAATTTCTAATTATAATAAGTTCATTTTTTACTCAAGTTCTAAACATCAAAAAAATGTCCATTATGAACTCAAATAATTAACTAATTGTTATAACAAGGTAATAAGTGACATAAAACAAATAATAAACATAAAAAAGGGTCTTTATCTAGTTGAAATTAACTTAAGTTTATTATTCATAAAATTAAAGAATGAATGAGTCATATTGGACAGGAGGTAAGGGATATTGTCACAATCTCCTTCTATTGAGGCATGTTTCGATAATATAAAACTCCTTCTTTTATAGGGTGTAAGATAAACCCATTTTACTTTAACTTTCATTCAAAGGGAATATTTTTTATATGAAATATTTTAATAAAAAACAAAAGGAATATTTTTTTTAATGTATGCGGCAACAATTACCTCTCCTTCATCGTAATCATTATTTGGCTTCCTCTATAAGCCTTAATGTTTTTAAATGGAAACGAAATCCCTTATTCCCTTTTTGGGTGTTTTGGTATTGAAGATGGTTTTTTAAATGTATTTAGTATTTCAATGATTTCTTGTTATTGAAAATGAAATGTTATTAGAGAAATGTGATATTTTCGCTATTTTATGTGTTATGATTATATAATGGTACTTGGACATTTGATGGGTGGTTGCGTGATAAACCAAATGACGGGTGGTTCCGTGATAAACCAAGTATGGGTGGTTACATTATAACCTCCAATGCATTGGGTATGGAAGTCATTCGTATGGATATTCTATTAAGTAATATGTGTGCAAGTCGACCATATGGTTATTCCATTTAAGTATGTTTATGTCTCATGTTACCTTTATATGTTATGTGTTCTTTCTATGGGTTTTATGGTAATTTATTGCTTACAAAAAGGGTAAGAAATGCGCTTTTATTTAGTGAAGAGTATTTACTACTTCATAAAGGTGAAAAGTATTAATTATGATAAAGTATTCATGGTTTATTTTTTGTCTTGAAAATCTAATCGTTTTCCTTCTTTCTGTATCCCTTACTGAGATTTTTATGTTCATCCCAAGTTTTTGAAATGTTTTTCATAGGACTTAAAGTGGAATAGAGTCTAGTATGGGATCAAGGAAAAGTCATGATGATTAAAACATGGAACAAAACATGTTTCTTTTCTTTTAAGAGTTTATATTTTATGAAAAAAATGGACACTGAGGAAGTGTCCACATTTAATATTCAAATTATTATGTATATGTTATAACCTAATTCTCTAAATCTCTAAACCTGAAAAGATCCTCAATGTGAATTATTAACTTTATTCAATATTATGTAA
This sequence comes from Viscum album, assembly GCA_963277665.1. Classification (NCBI taxonomy): domain Eukaryota; kingdom Viridiplantae; phylum Streptophyta; class Magnoliopsida; order Santalales; family Viscaceae; genus Viscum; species Viscum album. Next base: position 520,152,637 of record OY728161.1, on the reverse strand, counting down.
TGTTTAAGGCTGGGGCCTTATATTTACGATCAATAAGATTCCTATATGTTGTTTATAGGTAATTAATGAATATATTCACTGAGGTATTTACTAATAAAATGGGATTTGGAGGTTTTAATAGAAAATTATAGGGGAACCTTTTTATAAGTGGGGGAGAGGAAATAATTGATATTTTCAAAATAATGAATTATAACCATTATTTTCACATGAAAAAAATCTCTGAAATGTAAAATTATTTAACCTCATATGTCATAATGTATAATTTTGTACATACAATAGATATAGGATATGTTTTTATGTTATTTCAACCCTTATTTTTTTAGTTTAATCCCTCATAAATTCATTTTTACCTAATCAATGGTATTTGATTTTTACTGTTTTTACAATTAATAATGAGAAAAATATAATTTAAACTTTTTAGATAACATTAATTATTATTATTACAAATATTAAATACATTTTTACAAATTCAATTCACATAAGTGTCGATATTTAATTTTAATGTAAACCCATAGATGCGATGAAAAAATAGTTTTCCAAAGGAAATGTTTTCAAAATTTTGAAATGTTATTATATCAATATTTCAAATATAGTTAATTAAAATGACTTAATTGGATAATTATAATAAAATTGAACTAATTTTACTTAAAAATGTTAAAAAATTAACATTTATATTTTTAAATGAAAATATATATTTCAAGAAAAATTAGTATTTTTTCAGTATTCATGAAAAAATTATTCTTTTAATAAAATTCTCAAAAAATAATTATATAATATTTTAGACATGTTTATTTAAAAAATGAATTTTTTTTATAATTTAAATTTTCTAAAATTGCTAAAAATTAATTTTAACATAAGATCCCAAAAAGCGATGAATCTTCTTTCTAGAAAAAACACAGTTCTAAGCATATAACTATGCTTTTTATTATCCAATTCTTAGAAAAGATATTGGATGATTGTAAAAAATAATTAATGTAATATATATATATATATATAATTAAATAATTCATCGGTATTAATTAATTTAATACATTAATATCAAAACATATTCTGCTCATAAAAATAGTTTTTCAGGAAAACATTTCTAATAATTTCAAAATACTCTCTTTTTCATTTACAATCAATTGATAAGTTATGAATTTAATTTATATATTTTTAAATAAAATAATTTTTTATAATTTATGTAATTCTATTAATAACCAAAAATTTAATATTTACATTATAAGGGGAACTTTTAATTAATAATACTTTAATAGAATACCATGTTTTGTTTAAACTCATTGTTTTGTGTAGCACAAATTATTGGGGAAATTAAATTTATTTAAAAATAATATAGAATAGAATTTAGGGTTTAAAAAAATTAATATCATAATTCTATTTTATTAAATTAAATATACTTATGTTATTTCATTATCATTGTTCGTATATGATTAATGGAGGTAGAAGAAGTAATAAAATGAAAGACCTCATTTAAGGGTCAAACATATTCATTGTTAATCTACCTTTGGATTACACTTATGCCTTATTAAGATGAAATTAGGGGAATATAAGAAGCTTCTAGAAGAGTATAAATATCTAGGAGAGTATTCTTATATGTCATTGCTGAACTAAAATGGTTTTATGGTATGAGGAAGAGAGGATTGATGGTTCTCTTTTATAAGTGAGGTGGGTGAAAATCTTGTAAATATTTTAATTATTAATATATATCTCAGTTAAAATGATAAAAAAGAACAATTTATTATAATATAATAATGATAAGTTCTATAAATGATCAACCACTAGATTTTATACATGTTTTGGTTCCATTTTAATCCTTATATTTCTGTGTAACCTCCTCATTAACCGTTCTTAACCATAACTGTGGTAATAATTTTTAAAATATTTAAGGAATATAAATATACAGGTAATGTGGTAAGTGGATCAAAAAGTGTCCATGGATGAAATTATATATAAATTTTCACCCAAAATATCATATTTTAAAATCTTATTTATTTTGAAACCATTTAATCAAATATTGTTTATTATAAAATATTATTAAATCCATTTTTGGACTATTCCTTTAATTTTACTCCAAAGACATCAAGAAATCAATGGAATAAAAATTTAAAAAAATTAACTATTAATTATACATTATAATTACTTATTAAATTAGTGTAATTCAAAAATTATTTTAAAACGTATTAATTTTATTTTTCTTAAAATCATTACCAAGATTTTCCTACTACATGCAAATGAATTGTATCAAAGTTGTGTAAGAATTTAATGAAATTATACCATCACAAAAAACATTTTATATCTTAAAAATAAAGTATTTTTATAAAGAATGACCAATTATTATTTATCATAATTTGTTTGTATCCCAACTATAATATAATAGAGATGTTAAATTAAATAGATTGACACAATCTATTTATTAATTACTTAAAAAATATAAAGGTTATAGTCAAAAGATATGGCCCTAAAATTTCCATATTTCAAAATAAATGATGTCATTAGTAAACATAAACTCTACTAAATAAATAAAATAATGTTTTTAGGTATATTTTTGTTCTTATCCAATTGTTTTAACTCTAATCTACCCTTTCTAATGTGACAAATATTTACCATGACTATTATTCATAATGTCCAAAAAAGGAATAGTTTAACAATTACTAACCTCATAATTACAACTATGGAATAATTTTTTGATAATTGAATCTATATAGTTCGATGAAATAAATTTTAATATAAATGCATAAAATGTAATGAAAAATATTTTTTTATAAATTTTCATTTTTAATCCTAAAAATTACATTATTCCAAAATTAAATATGATGCTAATTATTTATTAATTAATAATATTATATATAATTATAGGAGGCATATTTTTATTTATTACCAAGAAAAAAATAATGGTAACTTTAAATGACATTATTTATAATATATATATAAGATTGTTTTGAAAACTCCACATTTTTTAAAATTTGATGAAAAATCAAAACTTTTAGACAATTCAAAAAATAAATAAATTAGATGCCTATTATGAAATGATTATTTTAAAAAAAATATTGATATGTTAAATTAAAATTATAAAAATCTAATAAATTAATTATAACATCCACTCACAAAATTTAATAAAAAAATTAATGAAAAGTGTTATTGATGAATAAAATGGTTTTATTCTCATTACATGTATAATAAACACAACTAAATGAATTTTAATTAATTTAATTGGATATATATGCTATAAATTTCATTTAAATAATTTTCATATAGTGATTAATTTAATATATTTTGGTAAAAATACACTACACACATAAAAAAAGTTTCATGACATATATTTATCTTACCTTTAAATTATATTATAATCATTTCCAACAAATTGATAATAAAAGTATGAATGATTATTTATTTAATAATGGAAAAAATTTCAATATTTATTTCATAATAATTATATTACTATTCATACCCACAAAAGCAATGGATATATCATAACATTGATATTTAAATAATAATAGTTTTATTGTATATCATCATCAGTTTAAGCTCAGTGTTACATATACCAAACACTATAAAATATCATACATAATTAAAATAAATTCCAAATGATTGGTTTGTTACATTTTACCCACATTATATAAATATTAAACATTAATTTATATCTTATGTCTAAAAACAATTTGAAAATATGTTTTAAAAATAAATTTTAGAGTGTGGAAGATAAATAATATGATCATTAAAGGAATTTTTTTAATATTTAATGAAATAATTTTTTTGAAAATTGGCACTATAAAAATGGATAACGTAAAATCCTTTTGAAAAGTTAAAACTTGAAATGTTATGGTCCCCTATATAAACCAAAAATTAGGTTCCCAAATTAGGAGAACATTAGTGGGATAAGAAAATATAGACATGGAGGTGAGAAAAAAATGTTCAATGGTTAATAGTGTGTAATAAAAAACATGATAGTGTGATTTTTAATGGCCATAGAAACATAAATCATTGAGGTATAAAGAATATCATAAATTCTTCATAAATGAATCTATTAGTATAACATTTTTAATTCAATATCCTTTTCCAATAGTTTATGAATTATTTTACCTTCAAGATAAATAACACTAGAAAATATACATATTTTAATTTTTTCTATTACATGTGAACAATTTTATATATTGGTTGTGCTTCAAGAAGTTATTCACCTTTTATCTCTCTATTAATCAAGTAATATAATATTCATGATTAATTTCTCATGCATGAATCACTAAATTTATCTTGTACAGATCATAATATAAATAAATGGACTACATGTTATTCCTCCTATCATTAGACATTAAACAATACCAAAATATTTAGCACATGATAGAGTAATACTCAATAATAATAAACCAACATACATAAATCTCTGAAATTTAAAACCCAATGTTCAATTTAAATAATTAAATCAGTAATTAAACTCAAGTCACATTAATATCTTCTAGACCATGTTCAAAATCCAATCATTTTACAGATTTGATCCCATATTCCTCTGAGATCATTTTAACAATTTTCTCCAAAAAAAATTAATCACTCGGAATGTAACATATCAAAAATATATATTCCACAATCATAAAATATCTGAAATATGACAATCATTTTCATAATTATCATGAATCACCATAATGACACAATAAAATAAAATATGCTTCCAAAAGATAATTCACCCTTTATTCCTCAAATAAACTTCTATATTAACCAATAATATTTCAATTTACCAAAAAAATATAATGCTCCCAATATAGATATGAACATTAAAATATAATTTAATCGCATTTTCAACAACATTTCAATCGCATGGTTATATGTATGATAAAAGATATATTCCCGAACTTTCATAAACATTTTATCAAAAATAAATAACAAACATCATATTATCCCTAATGTTTATCAATAACATTAAACATATTTCAAAGAAGATAGAATTCTTCCAAAATAAAATTTATACATGATAATACAATGGGATACATATGACCTTAAAAACTATTATGACTCAGTAAATATCTCTAATGTACTTCCACCATATAAAAACTCAAAAGAGAAATAATGCCATTAAATGTATGATAAACCTTGTACTTATCAACACACGACACTTTAGGTTTATCCCATGTCACTATAGAATTTAATATTAATGCATTTTTATATATATCATTTATCATAATTCTTTATAAAGAAACTTTGAATTAACCCATTCATATCCCCCAAGATTTTCTTTCTAGGTTTGTAGTATAATGCCTTCTAATTACACACCAATGACGAATGAGTTAATACCCAATCCACCCACTTTAGAGTTATAATCCATTTGTGATCTTATATGATATCCTCATACAGTTTCCAGAATCCAACTAGGGATGTATTTTCTATTAAAAATTAAAAATCTCAGTTTTACCAAAGTTTCATGATATTATCCTATACATAGGATTCTCCCTATAATATATCATAATTTATGTATTATAATCAATGTTTTCATAAATCTAGTTCTTAATTGTCCTGTTAAACTTTCATCTTATACCAAATGGAGCACTATGGAACCAGTAACCTAGATCATGTGGTTATTTTAATATATTTTCACAAGATACAAGAGATTTCATCATAGAGATTCCAATAATTTATCTATCCTGGAAGACTGGATACATATATGGTTCTCACATTACATTTGAAAACATAAAATAAAAATAAACTCTCTATTTATAACCTCATTTTTACTTCTATTAAATCCCTAAATCCCTGAAATCATTCATAGATCCCATCATGGAATATTAGAGAAATGAAAAAATAATAATGGGTGAGCTCAAATTTTTTATAAGGGAAAGATTAAAATATAAATTATCATTGATCAAATAAAGAATGAATAATATTTATGTGATAAATAATAATAAAAATATGCCATATAATTAATATTTTAAAAGGGTAGTATAATAATGGATGACATAAAAAAATAAATTATCTAATGGATAACAAAAACAAGTTTCATAACGATGGAATGGAGAATTTCAGACGTCATAATCCTAATTCCAAGGACTCGTGCTAAGAAATCGTGCATAAATATACAAGGAATACACTAAATAACCAACATATTTTGTCTCATGAGACCTACTAATCAATAAAATGGATATTATGGGGCTCACCCATCAATTATAAAGTCCAATTCATTCCTCATATGTATTAAATAAATATAAATTCAATATATTATCAACATGAATAGTTGTATTTGAAAACCAATATTGTGAAATATTAAAATTTTCTTCAGTAAATCACTATATAAGCATGAACATAAGCCATAAAATGTAATATTGAGGATGAAATCGCAATTTTATAACCCATGTAATGTATAATATTCATTGAAGGGTGTTGAAACAGTTGAAAATTATTCTGAAAGATTAGTGGGGTATTTATTGAGGAAAATAAACATTTTATTTTGAAATCACATATTTATAATTTAAAAGTTTCCAAAATATTAGGAATATCATTTTAATTGAGAAGAAATATTGAACCACTTAATTCAACCATTAAATAAAAGAATATTCCTGAAGGTGGGAAATGTCTTTCATGGGGTATATCTTAAAACAAATATTTAATTCACACCTTTTGTATAAATAACCTTTTTCATAAAATGATAATAAAATTCCTCTTAAAATAATTTTTAGAAAGTAAAATATGAATAAAAATTAATTTATTCAATCATTTTAATATAATAAAAACATTCTTGAAAATATTATTAATAAAATATAGACATGGAAAAAAATCCCCAACTGAATAGAATAAAAATGTTGGTATTCCATATAATTTTTTTTAAACTTTTAGGTAATTATAGAGTAAAAATAAAGACAAAAATTTCATTTATATAAATAACTCTAGGATAAAAAATATTTTTTTTTTAAGATAAAAAACAATAATTTCACCAATGGGAAAAAAATATAAAGAATCGGGAATAGATTGTTAAATAAAACCATTCTATTTTGGTATCTTTTGAATCATAACCACCAAGAAATAAATTACTTCAAATAAAACATTAAAAATAATAATAATAAAAGATTCATAATTTAAAAAATTAATTGGGGGATTATATACACCACATGATACAAACTAGTGGTGAATATGACGTTTGTTTCAGAGAAAGTTAATTTAGGTGAGAAATCCCTTACCTCATATATGACTGGCTACATAAGTTATTTTAATCTCATGTATAATAAATTTAAAATTATCATAATTATAAATATAACAATATTCATAAATATAATACCATACATGTTTTATTTATAACATCTTATCACCCATTTATTAACAATCTTTCATTATCATTAGTATTTCATGTGTTAAGTTCTTAGTTTTTCTTTAATGTTTCAATTTCATAGTTATGGACTTTTCATATTGATCATGGTTCCATCATATCTAAAATTTTAATCATGCTATAAATATGTCATATATTTATTATATAAATTTTTTAAATGATCTATAAATATTAAGCAATATAAAAAGGAATTAAACTATTCATGGAGATGGTAGTCCATATGTATGCATAAACGATGTTTTCATTTTATAATGAAAATAAGTAATGTAGGATAAATAAAGTATTATAATTATATAATCTTAATTTCATAATAAATATAATATATATATATATTAAATTGAATATTTTTTCCATCAATATGAGGTGGTGATGTAAAATGAATCACTTTGCAATGTGGATGTGATAGTCCAAATGTTTATACAAGTGATACATTCATTTCCCATGTGATATATAATGATGTAAATAAAGCATATGCTTTATTCATAATAAACATTTTTTATATTTATTATACATATATTAATATATTATCAGGGTTAGGACATAATTGATGGAGGTATATGATGGAATAAAATGATAGAATACAGTTAAGAGCTATACCTATACTTTAGAAATCATCCATTTTCTAAAAACTTATAACTTATTAGGATAGGCTTAGGTGAATACCAGAATCTATATAAAAATTATATGTAATTAATTAAGGTTTTATTTGTAAATCATGGAAAACTATATGGATCATGTGGTGGGAGGAATAGAGGATGGGTGGTTCTCTTTTAGAAGTTCAGTGTGTGGGAATCTTATATATACATAGAATATTAATATATAATATGTTTTTAACAAATGTAAAATTGATAAAAAAAATTCCATTTATTTGGTTATATGGATGATAAGGTGGATATATGATCAATTAATTGAATTTTATAAATACTATGTTATATTTTAATCCTTATCCTTTGGTTTAACCTTCTTGTTAACCCTTTTACAACATAATTGTTTTAACATATTTTTCACTCATTAAGGGTTATAAATTTACATCTTAGGTGGAATATGGGTCAAAAATGGTCCATAGATCATTAATTTGAATATTTCTTATACCAATTTAATTATTTAAATGTTTTTTTATTTTTAACTCTTAATATTATATAGTTTATCATAAAATATATATAAAGTCATTTTGGAACTATTCAATAAATATTACTTCAAAGAAATAAAGACCATAATAGAATTAGAATATAAAAAAATATAATTAATTAAACATTATAATTCCTTATTAAATTCCTGGAATAATAAACATTAACCAAATCATTTTAATTTTTTCTTTTTAAAATCATTTACTTATATTTTTCTACTACTTGAAAAAGTATTGTATCTATATTGCATAAGAATTTTAGTTAATTATAGAAAAAATAAAAATTATTATTATTATTATGAAAAAAATTATTTATTCATATTGAAAATAACTATTTATAATTGATCATAACTTGTTTTTTCTATCAAATGAAATATATTATAGATATTAAAAGAAATATAGTCACATTTTCTATTTATTCTTTACATAAATACTATAAATGTTATAATATAAGGAGAGAAGAAATAAATTAACAAAATTTTAAAGATATGATGGTCTTGGGAAAATTACATAGATCTAATGAAATAAAGATAGGTTTTATGTAGGTTTTAAGGTCATATCCCATAGTTTTAATCATGTTTTACCCTTATAAAAGGGAAAAATATTTTTCACGGTTTCTATTCAAAATAAAAAAAATGAGACCCATTTCAAATATTTAAGCCTACTAATTCCAAATATGAAATAAATTATTTATCACTCAATTTTTATAATTGTTAGAAACCAATTTTAATATAAATGAACAAATCACAATGAAAAACCCTTTACAGAATAATGCAGTTATATGCCTAAAAATAATCTTCAAAAAAATTAAATATAATGATATTTATTTTTTTAATTAATTATATTATTTATAATAAAATGAAACATTTATTAATGTAATACAAAACAAAAATCATAAAAATCATGTTAAATTACATTATTTTATTAAAAGAAATGATAGATGTCAAAAAACTGGTATCTATCACTATTTACTAAAAGACTTTTTACAAAATTCCAAAAAATCCATCATAATCCTATTATAACATGATAATTTAGAAAATTAGATCTATTTTATTAATATATAATTTATAAAATTAGTATTAATTAATTACAATATTCACATACAAGATGCCATAAAAATATTTTTGAAGAAAAACTATTTTTGAAGCATAAAATTAATTTATATTCATTACTTGTTTAATAAACATAATTAAATGAAATTAAATTACATACATTATATATATTATCTACATAATTTAGAATAATATTTTATTAATAGTGATAAAAATAATATATTTAGGTAAAAATACATTACACACCAAAAACAGTTTTATGGAAAATATTTCATTATCTTCCAAGGATTTTATCTTCATTTCCAAAAAATTGATAATAAATAGATAATTTATTATTTAATTAATTAAGGAATAAAATTCTACATATATATCAAAATATGTTTATTTTTATTCATACCCATCAAAACAATGTAATTTTCATAAAATCCATCTTTAAATGATTATATTTAAATAGTATATCTTGGTTTTTTAAGCTCGTTGTTGCATATACCAGACTCTATCAAATACATTACATAAACTAAATAAATTCTAACAATATGGGTAATTTAAATCAATCCCCTTTATTTAAATTCCAACCTTGTGATTTTATCTCTTATCTAATAAAAAATGTTTAAATAATTTTCAAATATACAATTCCAAAGAGTGAAATATAAAACATATAAGCCTGAAAGGAAAAAAATTAATATTTAAAAATACCATTATTGAAAACCCCTATCATAAAAAGTGATAATAAAAAAATCCTTTCGAAAAGAGTGAAATGGAAATATGAAGGAAAATTTGTATAAAAAATAATGAGGTTCCCAAATAAGAAGAATATTGGTGTGAAGTGAAAATATAGACTAGAATAAGAGGGAAATGAATTAGTAGGAATAATGGAGAGTGATAGAGAAAAAGATCATTATAATGTTAATGAAAACCAAATGATAGATCATAAATACGTAAATAAGGCCATAAATTCATCAAAAAATGAAGGTAATATGATATTATTTTTCTTCCAAGATCATGTTCGAAGAGTTTGAGGATTATTTTACCATTGAGATAGAGAACATGAGAAAATATACTTGATTTAATTCAATTATATAAGAACAATTTCATCCTTTATTTATTCTTATAAAAAAATTTCCACTTCCATCTCATCAATTACTCTAAAAATGAATATTTACAATGAATTTTCCATGCTCGAAGCACTCAATATTTCTTTTAATGGATCATAATATATAAAAAATGATACCATAAAATTCCTTCTAAATTTATACATTAATCAATACCCAAATGGTGATCACATTATAATATAATAATAAATTTTAATAAACCTAAATTTATTATTCTAAAAAATCTCAATAATATTTCCCAAAGGTTAATATATATCATACTATGAATAACTAACCTTAAGTATCTTCAAAATATTCCTTACCATGTTCAAAACCCAAATAATAAAAATTTATTACCACATATTCTTCTATGATAAAATTAACATTTATCTCCAAAATTTATTAATCACTCATAAATTCACATAAAAAATATTCACTCTAATTGTATAATATCCATGTCATGATAATTATTTCCATAAATATCATGAATCACTATAAATCCAAAAAAATCATATATTCCTCTAAAATATTATACACCCTTAATTCTTCAAATAAACTCCCATTTATTCAATAAATATTTTCATTTACTATAATCATATAATTTCCCCAATATAATGAACTTATTTAAAAATAACTTTAATCACATAGTCACCAAATCATATTATAATCTCATGGTTTTCAATATAATGAATCATATCATCCCAAATTGAAATAAAAAATTTATACCAAATAAACATAAACAATTATATTAACCCTAAAATTTATCAATACCTTCCCACTTATGTCCTCAAAATATAAAATCAGTATTCCAAAAATAACATTTTCACAACATAATACTATGTGTTATATATACCACAAACATCTAGTAAGATACATAAAATGTAACCAAGGTGTGTCAATCATACAAAACATCAAAAGAGAACTAATACATTTAAACATATAATTATCCTTGGACTAATCTACCCATGACACTAAAAATTTATCCCATAACATAATGGAATATTATATGTTTTCATAAGATCTATATTCTCGTTCATTATAATTGTTCATAATGAAAATTTGAATTATCTCAATCATATTATCGATGAGTGTATAGCGAGGTGTGAAATTTTATGCCCACTTATCGAGCACTAGTGATGATCAACTTAATGCCCAATCTTCCCCTTTCAGAGTTGTTACCCTTAGGTGCATTTATTGTATAGTTTCATCCACTTTCCAATGTCCAGACATGGTAATATTTTCTTCAAAAACCACACAATATATACTTTACAAAATATTATTGATATTTCCTTATAATTAAAATTATCAAAATAATATCATAGGTTTATGTTCTCTAATCTATTTTATCTGAAATATTTTTTAAAATGTTCTTAATAAACATCCTCTTATAAGAATAATATCTCCCATCATATATTGTTCTGTATGCACTGGCTATTTCGTCGGCCCCTCCCCTACCTGAGGGGGAGGGAGGCAATGGCATCATCTTTTCACCTCTCGATGGCTCTCCCCTCCGCTTTTCTCCCTTCACCAACCTGGGATTACTCCCTGTTTTCCCTGGTATTGCGCTATCCCCAAAAGTTCCCAGCTTTTCCATTAGAGCCCCTTCGCTTTCGATTTTCCTCGTGGAGTTTTTTGAAGCTTCTTCCCTACATAAACTTAACTTTTTTTCTCAATTCGGACGACAAAGGACTTCGATCGATGTTGTAGACAAATTCATTAACTCTCAATGGGGGCTTTGTCACCATGTGGTGGTAGGCTTGCTCGACTCTCGGCAAATGATGATCTGTTTTTCATCTCATGAATATATGGCCCTTGCATGGTCCTTTGGATCATTCTTGGTCAAAAACTTCCATTTATTTCTCCTTCGGTGGTCATTTGATATGAATTTGAATCGATATTTTGAGACAACGGAAATTTGGGTCCATCTTCTAGGTTTTCCACTCTCCTTCAAAAATCCTTCAATCTTTTGGATTCTAGGCAATCTTGTGGGTCATTTATTGGTTTCGGATTCTAGGGCCAAAGCAGTCTACCATCCCATTGAACCCCAAATTTTTTTAGAGGTATAAATTTATAAACCTCCCCTAGATTTAGTTTGGATGGAAATTGAAGGAGAATATAGACTCAAACAACCGGTTGTTTATGAGTCGTGGACCCATTACGGTTCTTCCTACAACCTCCAAGGTCACTTTGTCCAGTAGTGTCGTCATAGAGGTATTATTATGATGGTATTTAATTCGTTTAATGTAGAAGCATTTATGGTCGAGGAGGATTTCAATGGGAAGGAGATTGGAAATTCTAAGGAGATCCCTCTACCTGCGGGTGATGATCTTCCTATTCAAGATGCAAGGAAGGTTGGTCCCAACTTGAATGTTGGGCATCCATCAATTTTCCATAAGAAGGTGAGTCATATGATTTCTGAACAGTGGGTTGAGAATGTTTTTGCTCGTTTGAGGCATGAATTTGTTGTTAGATCATCATCAAGGCAAGTCCAAGGAGGTTCAGGGGAGGACGAGGGGGTGTGTGTGGTGACAAGAAGTTATCCAATGAAATCTCCCTCATTTGTATATGTTGTGATATCTGATTTTAATTATTCTCAAGAGGCCATGATACAGGAAATAGGTAAGGAAATATGTCAAGAACATGCACGGAAGGGGTTTTTAGTAGGACGGGGAGCAGGATGGAGATGGGTACACAGGTCATGTCCAATAAGGGCCCCTAAAGTAAAGGCTATAGGTGAGGCCAGAAAGCCTCCCTCTCAAGCTAGTATTGGTAAAGCTGATGTTTTTTATAATGGATCTCATAATTGTTTTACAGTGCTTGGCAAAGGTGAATCTTCCCCATCTAAAGAAGAGATTGGTGTGGAGGATGGTTATGTAGATAATCATCATCCGCATGGTAGGAGGGATGAAATAGGGGTGGATATCAATTCTGCCTTCGAATCTTGGTCATCAAATCCCAAGGAAGAGAAGCTTGCGGAAGAGTACCTTTGATCTTCTTCAATGAAAGGAAAGAACACCCTTTTGGTCTTAGATGGATTTATTCAGCATGTGCGGAGGCCACGGAGATGGAAGGACTACTCCAATTTTACTAGACCTCCTATTACTAGGTTTGTAAGAAAAGGTAACCCCCCCCCCCAAGAATGTTTGAAAGCAGCTACTAATAACCTAAAGAGTAATTGCATTGGGTATATTATACATGTGGATCCAAGAGATGATGAGGTGAATGAAACAGGAGTAGTGGAACCATCTTCCTCGGGTCCGATGAATGTTGAAAATGAGGATGTAAAAGCTGAAAACTCCTAGGAGCTTCTCATGAACTTGAATAAAGAAATGTTAGAGGAGTCTTTCCTAGTCAAGATATCAAAGGAAGATGCACACATAATGTTTGAAAGACCATTGAGAGTTGATTTGAATGAAGAACAATCCTCGTGGATTGAAAAATATAATAGGATATTGGTACGTGGTTTCAATGAGGGGAAAACAAGCCTGGAGGAGCATGTACAAACTTGGGATAGGATGGCTTCTCGCTTTGAGAATCGCATTAAAGACAATCCGGAAATGGAGGTTACCACCATTGATTGGCGGCTTCTTAAGGTTAATAATTCTAATCGCTTTAATTTGTTCTAGAATGGATTTATAATCTCTTATGAAGTTTGATTATTTTATGTATTCCAAACTTTATTGGCTTCCCACTTTTTCCTTAAAAGTGATTTTGAAATAAAAAAATTATTTGTAGGAACATAAATCTCAATTGATAAATTTAGTATTCCTTCTACTATATCCATAAAATAATTCAAATAACACTTCTTTGTATCATGGGCTATGTAAAAAATAATAATGGGTGAGATCAAGTTCTAAGAAAGTGAACATATATAAAGGTAGATATAATATAATAAATAAAGAATGAATAATATGTAAGAGATATAAAATAATCAAATATGATATATAAATAATATCATAAAAGGGAATATATCCATGGATTAAATAACACAAATATAACCACATGGATAAAAATAACAACTATCATAATGATAGAATGCATAATGTCAGATATCATAATCTTACAACCACGGCCTCATTCCGGGATATTATACATAAATAGGTAAGGCATAAACAAAATACCTAAACTTGTTTATCTCATGAGATCCACTGATGCATAAAATGCCTATAACATGTCTTGCCCATCAGATACTAAGATCAATTCATTCATTATATGAAATAAATGAAAATTAATTCAATACATAATCAATATAGAAATTATTATTTGGTACATTAACATACAAAATGTTAATATTTTCTCTAATAAATATCTAGAGTAACATGATCATAAACCATCCAAAGTAATATAGTTTATGGTATTATTATATATATCCCAAGTAAAGCATAATATTTATCATATGATGTTAACATAGATGAAAATAATTTTAAAATATCATTGGAACAATTCTTAAGGAAAACATCATTTTCCCATTGGAATCATTTATTTAAAAAAGATTATAGTATTTTAAAAATCATTTTGTTAGAAAAGAACCATGGAAAATTTTAATGGAATATTCCAAGAAATGAATTGTTATGGAAGTGGTAAAATGAATTTTTGTAGTAAAAATTAAAACAAATGTTATATTCATATATTTGGTAAAAAGTACCTCATTTGGAGAATGACATGAAGATTCCATTTAATAATTTTTTAGGGATGTAATTAATTGGTGAAAATTACTTTAAAAAATAATTGTATAATTTTTAAAACAATCTTCAAAATATTTTAATGGTAATATGGTCATGGAAAAATAAATTACTGACTAAATAGACAAGAAACATTGGTTTTCCTTAAGAACATTTTTTAAAATTTTAATACATAGCCGAAGGTAAATGAAATGAAAAAAAATGTAATTTCTAAAAATTCATAGACAAGAATAAATTTTATTGTGTTTAAGAAAAAAAATATAATTCCTCTAGAGAAAACATAAAGAAACCTGAATAAGGATGATATTGTGAAATAAACTCTAACCATTTTGGTAACTTTTAAATCATCACCCCTAAAAAATTAATAACATAAAATGAAATATTAAATACCATGAATATAATGTGATTGGTTATATTCCATATCAAATGTATTATTATAAAAATCACATGAAAAATAGTGGTATATATGAATTTCTCTTATAAATAGAGATTTAAGATGATAATTCATGTACCTTACCTGTGACTTTTTTGTAGGTGATTTCAATCTCAATTATAATAAATTTAAATTTATTATAATTTTATACCATAGTGATAATAATATCTATAATACTATACATGGTTTATATTTAACAATTTATCTCCCTCTCATTAATATTCTCTCATTCTCTTCATCATTTCAGGTGTTAACTACTTTTTTCATCTTTGTTCGATTCAGTATTTATCACCATTGCATCCGGATCAAAGTTCCATCATCTGAAGGTTTTTTATATTGATATAAATATCACATATATTCATTATATACATATTTAGAACCATTCATAAAATCCCTATATAGAAAATTGAATTACACCATTTATGGAGACGGTAGTCCATTTGTTCGCATGAACATTGTTTTCATTTTTAATGAAAATAATTAATGAAAGATAAATAATATTTAATCATTCTAGAAACACAAATATTTAATAAATATCTTATTTTTTAATCCACTATTATATTCTTCAAAATGAGGCTATGATAGAAAATGATCATATCTTTACGTTGTGGCGGTACTCTACACATACACACAAGTGATGCATTCCTTTCCAATATGATGGAAAAATATATAAATAAGGGTTATTACATAATCACAGAAATATTTTAGTGTATTGAATATAATTATGTTAATTTATTAGCTTTGTTAGTATAGAATTTTATGAGGTATAAGAATGAATAAAATGAACAAACTCGGTTAAGAGTTATACCACTTCTTAGGAAATCCCCATTCATCTTAGATCATAAGCCTTATTATGTTAGAATTTTGCAGAGGGAATCTATATGAAGTGTAAAAGTAATCTAGTAAGTTATTTATGATGATATTTGGTGAACTAAATGGATCATGAGGTGTGAATAATATAGTATAGATGATTCCATTTTATAGGTGAGGTTGGTGTAAATCATATAAAAACATGAAATATTAATATATAATATGTATAAATATCATGAAAAATGGTTCAAAAGATAAATATCATAAAATATCTGGAGCATAAATTTAAAATTTGATAAAAAATTTAATTCAGACAATTTTTTTTATTCCTTATATTTTGGTTTAACTTCATCATTAAAAATTTATAACATTAACTGTTGTAAAACATTACTCACTCTGTAAGGGTTATAAATTTAGTTATAAGGTGAAAGGGGGTAAAAATGCTCTATTCCTGGAAATTCATACCATTTATCATCCCAATTGTTATATTTTAATATTTTTTTATTTTTAAATCATTTAATAAAAATTAGTTATCATAAAATATAGTTAAAATCATTATTGGGAATGTTCATTTATTTTGACTCCAATGACATCAATACAACAATAGAATTGGAATATAAACAAATTTAACATTAATATTAATTTATAATTACCTATGAAATTCATGTGTTATTACCATTAATCCAAAACAGTATAATTTTATTGTTTTTAAAATCATTTACCTTTAATATCCAAATGCTTTCATGAGCATTGTATCGACATCCCAAAAGTGTTTAAGGTAATTATACCGAGAGTTAAAATTAAAAATAAATTACTATCATTAAAATAATTTAATTTTATTTCAAATAAAAAATTATAACCAATCATAACATCTTTGTATCCCAATGAAAATATTTCAGGGATATTAAAAGAAAGAGAGTGACATTTTGTATTTATTTATTCATTGAAATAAAATAAATGTTATAATCTATGAAAGGTGGAAATAAATTTCCATGTTATTGATTAATGGATTTTATTGGTCAAATTATAATAATAAAATGAGGTAAATTCAAGTTTGATGGATATTTTTAAGTCATATCTCATGGTTTTAACCTCGTTAAACCAGATTTCCCCTCACCAAGGTGAAAAATATTTACCTTTGGTGTTACTCACAATGAAAAAGGGTCCTATTTTCCAAATTTGAACCTCATAATTCCAAAAAAGGAAATTATTTTTAATTATTTTTTTATAGAGGTTTAATAAAAATATTTTAATATGAATTTGTAAAAAACAAGGGAATCAATTTTTAGAAAAATGTTTTTTTCAGTCAAAAAATGAGCATATAAAAAAATTAAATATGTTGATAATTATTTTGTAATTAATTTGATTATTTATAATTAAGTTAGACTTATTTTAAATGATGAAAAAGTCTAAAAAAATTAATTTTAAATTACTTTATTTTAATAAAAGAAATGATATTTTTAAAAAACTGTCTTTTTTCACTATTCACTGAAAAAATTTAATAACAATCTCATGCATTCATCATAATCGAATTATTATATTATGATTTAAAAAATGATATCAATTTTTTCAAATAAAATTTATAATAGTGGGAAAAAATAATTAGAATATCCACGCGCAAAATGCATCAAAAATAATTTCTAAGAAATAGTATTTCTAAAGCATAAAATGTCTTTATTCATGCTTACTAAATATTATTAAATTAAGGTAAATTAAATAAATATGATTTATAATATATGTATTTTATTTGAATCATTTATCAATGGTGATTAATTTAATTTATTAAGGTAAAAATACACTTCACACGTAAAAATAGTTTCATGAAAAATATCTCTTTTATATTGAAATGTTTTTATCTTCATTTCCAACCAATTGATAATCAATATGTCCTTGATAATTCATTAAACTAAGGGAAAAAATTATACATATATTTCATAATATTTTTATTCTTATTCATACCCATCAAACATTACCTGTTGGCTTTAAATTAATGACTAAGAAATATTGGGAATATGTCCAAATAGCCAAGAAGAATTCATAAGGATGATAAGTGTTATGGGTGGTAGATTGTTATATAATTGGTTGAGGGTATGCATATTGTAGCCTTATGATGTTCTTATTTGTCTTCGGGATGCTTTGAATGGTTCCTAGTGTCTTAGGGTTTAAATTGGGTGTTTTTAGTTTCAACATGGTTATGACCACACTATGGTGGAAGTCGTATCACTCCTAGAGATTGCATGTGTAAAACATGAAGATCAACATTCCATAGGTGGGCATGGTCATGAGCATGGAGTGCAGGGAGTCCCCTGTGGTCCATGGCCAAGATGGCCTTAGAACATCATGGTTTAGGGAATGGTGGGTACAATACAGGTAGTTTTTATCCCATACATTATGATCCTTAGTCGTGGTATGTCTCCTTGTTGTGGTTCAGTCAACACCACCATGAATTTTTTTGAAATCTCCAAGCCAGGGAGATGGCTGACTGGATTTTTTAAATGACCAAATTAGACATCAGGGTAATTTACACACATTGATAAAACCATGTGCAATCCTTTAGGGTTGTATTTAGTGCATTTATGACTCATCCTAGCCACTAAAAATCCCTCAACATTTATTCCATGCAAGATTTTCTGAATCTTGGTGTCTTATAGGGTTAATTCCGGATGTCCTCTCTTCCCAATCTGGGTGTGACTTTTGGTTTAGATTTTTTCAGGTTTATCAAGGGTATGTGGTTTCCCATCATAATCCATTAACTTATACTCTACTATCCCCATCTTCTTCATGTTTCTTTTCACCCAAAGATATATTATCCTAGGGTTAGTTCAGTCTATTTTTTGTAAATTGGGTTCCCTTCATCATCCCTCTATTTATGCACTACATTCCCCATGTTATCCATGTATCTTTTTATCTAAAGGATATGGAATCCAAGAGTTTTTTAAATGGTTCAATATGTATAATGGATAATGGGAACAAGTTTTTGAATCAACTACTTCAATGTTGTCTCAAGATATTCCATAAAAAAAATAAACAAAAAAACATGAGCAGTGGGAACATGCATCAAAGCTCTATCGACCAGTGATTTCAGTTATGCAGACCTTGGATCAAGTTGTTCCTTCCATTCAACACATGGATGGATCCCATAACTCCATGGAGAAGCTACAACACACCCCTACCATCAACACTCAACAACTAAATGAAATATTGAGAAAACCTCACAATCATACCCATGTAATGCAACAACATACACATGACATTTTTGACCTTACGATAAATTTGGTTACCATACAAGATAAGATAACTAAACTTATTGTCCTACGACTATTAAATTATGGAATTTAGAGGAAATTATTCCAAATACAGAGGATTTAGTTGATCTATGAGTGCATATTGTTGGTGATGGTGTCTGTATGGTTAACACATGTGTTTGTGAGGCACATCAGTGAAGGAGGTTGACCATGGGGGATATTCAATTCATGGAATGAAAAAGGAAGATAAAATTTCTATATAACCATTTTGAATGGTTGGAAGAACTAACTGAGAATGTAAAAAACTAATATGTCTATTGGCCGGATATCGAGGCCCCCACCAATGCCACCACATAAATTAGCTTTAGAACAATGTGGCTTTTAAGAGGGGAAGAATTGATAGGTTGTTGTGTTGGTGTTTTTCTGTGCGGTTCCAACTATTGTACAATGTGTAGATAAATAATTTCCAAGGTAAATATTAATAGATTATGTAGATAGTTAATATTGGTTGGTTTTAGTGGGTTGGGATTAGGTTTGGTATTAAATATGGGAGGCTAAGGGCAGTGGGAAATTATATATTTTAATATGGGATTAAGCTTTCAATATTGTAGGAAAAGGTTGTGGTTGTGCCTTTGGCCTGAAGTCTCTGTGTGGAGTCTTCAACTTCTATATTATTCTACACTTATTCTTCTATATATTGGTTTAATTTTACTAATAGAAAATTTTAATTTCTATTTATATCACAAAATATCCTATCATGTTCATTTAATCTGATATTATTAATTTTTTATTTTCGATTTAATGATTTCTATTTCATATTAGGAGATTTCTACATCTTCTTATTATGGTTCTTTTTCAGTTGTTGGAAATTATAAGTGTATGAGGTAGGAGGTCCCTATTGTCTTCCCTCTATTTTATGCATATTGTTTATGGTTTCGATGTGACCTATAATATATGGACTCACCAATGTGGGTAATTCAACCTTGATTTAACAATTTGTATTAATAATAATTAATTATTATTAAATGAAATAGAATGATCGTATTATGAAATTCACAGAGTCAAGGTCCTCATAGGATCCTTATCCACTAGCTAGACCGATCGGCCATAGTTTCTTGGCGGAGAAATTGTAATTGTATACCTGAAGGGTTTTAAATGACTCTAATAAAATTTATCATAACATGATGGTGTTATTAGAACCATTATATGAATATATCCCATGAAGGATAAGTGAAAATGAGTATAAAACCGAAATGAAGAACAACTATTAATTGTGTACCATACACTAAAGAGATTATGATAAATCATTGTCTTCATGTGAGTTTGATGAAGGTCACATAAGTACAGCCGAAAGAAACTACCTCTCCATGGTATATCCACTACAGATAGAATCATCTGATGTTCGGATGGGATCTAATCTGCCTCCATAACATGTCAGTGCCTCAATCACAAAAGAGAATAATAAATTGAGTTTTTTTGGGTACCATGGAGTTTCAACAGAGAATCATAAACACACACACACACACACTATCATCGCATGGAAATATTTTATATATTTTGTAGAATATGCATTTCAATAGTTTACATTTATTCATGCATTACAATGAATTAATAAATCAACTTTCCAGTATATGAGATTACCATATGAATTATTCTCCTCCCAAACATTTCATCCCATGAAATAGTATAATAAACGATATCTTAAGTGGGAATATAATATGGCAGTATCTCAAGCAAACCATCATGCCAAATTGAAATGACCCATGCATGAAAATAGTTTATATAAATTATAACTTGTTGAATAATATCAATGAACCCTTTTTGGATATTTTCCAAAAGACTTTTCAAAAGACTTTTCAATCATAACCTTGTATCATATCATATAGAATAGAATTTTAATACTCATTAAAAACACCTTTGGATTAGACCTAAAATAGTATTAGAGTTTCTCACTATGTCAAACTCAATCCTAATTCAGTAAATAGAAATGTGTGCCCCAACAAACCATTATATCATTGAAAACAAATATGAATCAGTGAATTCGTATGTGTAAGAAATCATTATCCTGTAACAAGTAAGTGATTCTACTCAAGCTAAAAGTATCTCGTGTGATCTCCTTTAAACACATGTATCTCTATATCTGTGTTTACAAGTTTGCGTCATTTGTGTAGTGAAACGGATCGGGTTGACCTAAAACGTCACCCGATCCTGCCCACCAAAAGGCCTCAAAAGAGCACCCTCGTATAAGAGAGGCCTCCAAATAGTGGTGAAGGTCTTACAAATAAAATGGGGAGATTATTACCTCTCTTCAGAGTAAAATAAAAGGGGAAATAAATAAAATATCCAAAAGTATAGGCATCAAAGAACACATGATAAATAAACATAATAAATTGCATGCTACTGTAAATAAACTACATCATACTGTCATACAAACCCAATTCATGAGAAAAAAACATATTGACACTCACCGGGACAACCATATATACAAAATTAGAAATCATAAATTAAATACATCATGCTCCACTACCAACTCAGAGATGAAACACAAAATATGTATTTGTTACTCTCAAGCTACGGTAGCCTAAACATGAGACTCCATGTGAGTGAATCCTCTCGATCGGGCAACATTGAGCCTCATCCCCATCCACTAGGAAACCTCTTCTATAACATGAACATATGAATCAATTCTACACGCATCGATTTTCTTATTTATGGGTGAGAAATAATTCCCACTAGGCCACCCCCAAAGGAGACCCTATAATTTTCTATCATAACTAACGAATGCACACGTGATGTGTCCATTCTAGATGAAAAGTTATAAAAATCTAATATAATAATTTTTTTCATAAAAATAAAGGTAAAAAAGAAAAGAAAATATCCAAATGTGGGTTCTAGTTTAACACCCAAGGTATATCTAACACCATTCTGGCTAATGCCAAAGGATATATATCACATGGCTAACACTGCCACAAAAAATATGCCAACACATCATATCTACATAGGAGCTCCATGGTGTCTAAATGGAAAGTAATGAGTGTTGAAAACCAAGGTGTATCAATAGTAATCTACATTACAACAACAAAACTATCAAGCATTAGGACACTAATAGAATGATCCAAACTAGTGATTAATCCCCCATCAAAACATTTGAGGAACTATCATGCCCCAAAAGTCGTGTGCAACAAATATGTCTCCAACAAGGACCCAAAAAATACACCTCCTTAAGGGCTCTATCCTCATGGACCAGACATATGAACTATCCAACGAGCTCCATACACATGATTAGGAGTGTACAACATACATGATATAAAATATCAAGCTCAGTCGTAACAAACATTTAGAGGGATGCACTCATACAGATCATGCATTATCACCCTAAGCCAGTCTAACAAAAACCTACTGGAAAACAGATGAGAAAACTAGATCAAACATAGGTTCAACTACATGTCCCATGATCTAAAAAAGTATCATATCAAAAACCTTCTATAAAGAAGAATCTACATCATACATCTCACATAATTTCCACCATAATTTTGGTCAACCAAACTATCATACACAATGCCCAAAAAGTATGAAATTGTAGTTATGATAAACTCAAGTCCAATAAAGAATAAGGATCACAGGGTCTCTAGGATCTTAACATCTCGATAAGAGACACCATGGGCTCTCAATAATCCCCATAAAGGCCAAACAGGACATGAGGCTCCCACAGTCCTGGGGTAGCATCATAAAGAGACATCCTCCTAAGGAATCCCCTGCTACACTCAATATCTCAGGGATCCCATGGTACCTGGGGTCATAACATCAAGTTAAATCTCACTATGGACTCCTCTACTACACACAAGATCTCATGACACAGCTCTCAAGAGATCCACAACCGGCCGAAGGGTCACATCAAGAGTGGGAAACCCTACAAGGGGTTCCCCTATATTATCCAAAACCAAAGGTCGTGCCTGATAAAAGAACATCCACTAACAGCCTTCAGTATCCTCTAACTGATCATCGTTCAAAAACACACACTTAGAGAATCCAAAAGTATGAGAACACCTATAATGGTGTTCTTAATAATCCTCACGACCACCAAAAAATTAGGAAATCCTATAAGGTCCCCTCAGCAAAATTGAAACCTCCAAGAAATTCACATTACAAGTAAACCTTAGTCGAACTCCCCTACCAATAACCCATCCTCGGGTATTATCTCGCACCAAATGGAATGCAAATAAACACCATTCCCCATGTGGATTCTCAATAGCTGACTACGGCATCCACTGATCGCTTGATCAGAAACCATCCTGCAAATACAATTAGAAGAGTCCCTATGATTCATCTCAATATCAAATCATGGAAGCCAGCTGTAACTACCATACGATGGAATTAACCTAGCCAAAATCATCTAGCATCTATAGTCTTCAAACCCAAGAGCTAAAACAAAATTGCTTTATCCTTGAGAAACCAGTAGTGATAAACAAGGGAAAACAAAGATCTCCTTAGACATACTCCTCGATCAAACCTACTAGGATTCATCTGAAGGAACCTCAAGAAAAGATATACTTGAAACCACAAACCAAGACAGATAACATGCTCATAATCGCCACTTAGGTCTCACAACTAAAAACCCAACACCTAAAGGGATTCTGACTCAAAACCTTGAAGAAATAATCCTACAAAAGCATGACCAAAGAAAAACACAATCTATGTGAAAAAAAACTACGAATGGACTCCAAATATGTCCATTTCAGAATATAGGGTGAAAAACTGGCCAAATGCACCATGTGAGGTAAAGTATATGGTGTGCACATCGAGAACACGACCAGTAACCCCAAGGGTTCTCCCTATCCATATTCCACAAGACACATATCATGTAGATTCTCAAAGTACATGGTGTTTCCACCCAATACATGGCCTATATCCTACATAGGGTACCTGTCTGTGTACCCCAACCGAACTAGGCATGTAAAATGCCCTACATAGTGTATCCACCTCATACACATCATGTACCCCACACAATGTGTCCAACCAAACACCATCCAATGTACCCCCAAAAAAGGTCTATCTAAGCATAGTATACAGAAACTAGTCATGTACCTCGCATGAGATTTAGTTGTGTTACCCACACAACTATGTGCCCATGACAAGGGGATTCTAGTTCCCTCGGGAACAACCCAAGTCGCCACTACATAACATGTACACCTGATACATGAAATGTAGTCCAATAACGGTATCTTCCTTAAATATTAAGAACACATGGTGTGTGTTCTATGATCCACATGTCGTGTACACGACTTTCCATAACGAAATACCCCTGCAAAACATCCTGAACACATTTATTCTCCACACAAACACTCAATGGGGGATCTCATGGAACCCTTAGAAACCCGTTTTAGACTTAAAAACTAAACAAAATTAATCTCTAAGGATTTATGGTGAAGAAAATAAACATAACTACCTCCAGGAGGATATCGTTGAATAATCAATACCGAATATGTGCCACATGTCCACTGATACCCAATCAACCTCTGTAGTGGCTCCCCTAGTGGCAGATCCTCCTCCCTCTCCACATTCTATCCCTCTGCCTCTCTTTGATAGAGAAAAAATTGGGGAGAGCCCAAATATTGTGTGTGAAAATACATGGGATATTGGAAAAACAAAATGAATGAAGAAAAAAAATAAAGGAAAAGGGGGCATGATCTTGGACTTGGCACACACAATGGGTTTATTCCTCTATTATGAAAACTCACCATTCTGGACACAATAATGAAGATGGAATCTCAAAATGATTATCATTTTATAATATATCGCCAAAAAACACTTAGGAATAAATTAAAATTTTATTAATCATATATGAAATATTCCAGGAATATTTGGATGGCTCGGATTTCTTCCAAACTCCTGCCCTAGGGAAAATATCTTATTTTAGGATTAATAGATTCTTTAGAATAACTACCTAAGATCATCTCATATGATATATTAATGTTTCTTCCCATGACACACTTCTATGGATGAATGTTAATTTTTTTTGATGATTTTATCAAACCATGATGACACAAATCATCAAAATCTCACAACTATAAACACTTCTTTCCCCTGAGAATCCCCAGTGGTCAAACAATAACCATTCTATCACCCATGAACTAGTCCGGTTGATGCTATATTGACCATCAGATGATTTGTCAAACTGTGTCCACAACTCTCTTGTAACGTGACAGACATTACCCCATAACCGATATAATGCTCGCCTATAATAGGTGTATCCATATCCTCACTAGGTTTCCTAATCTACAAACCACAAATGCCACATTATGAACATCACAAAACATAATGGATAGACATCTCCAAACTTCTCACAGCTAAGAACCCACATGAAAACCACAAGAACCAATGCTAATTCCCTGCTCACCAGGAAGAACAACCTCCACACTCAACAAAAAACATAAAATGTGGTTCATGACCTCTAGTAATTTATAGTTAACTGCCCACCATAACGATTTCCATAAACCACTCATAAACACACAAAATCACTCACACTCACACTCACATGGGATTAGTTCTAATGAATATGGGCTAATGTGACTAAACCCACTAACCATTCCCTTCACACAAGTTAGTTCCAACAAACCGTAGTACCCACAACACTCCTATTCAAAAGTGAGGCATATGCCTCATGCCATGGTCAACTAAAAGAGAAACATGCACTTGATCATCGATCCAAGACATAAGTTTTCAACCACACTCTCACCATGCTACACAAAGTGCAACAAGAAATGACTAGGTCTAGGAAACCAACCAAAACATCCCTCTCAATCTAGCCACAAGACCGTGAAAACTACCAATGTTCCACTTTTCAAACAACATGCATCATCATCCGTAACCATACATTGGTGATAAAAAACCTCTATTTCATTACCATGGAAGAAAAACCATGCCCACCCAAGCCGTCAGTGATAGCAGAAACATGGGCCCCACCACAAAAAATAGGGGACAAAATGTGGAAAGAACAACTCCTTCCTGAGCAACTAAAACATGGGACTTTAGTGGAACCACCACCACAATGAAACTCGAGATCAATCCAAGAATCTCTTAAGAATCCTATCCCTTATCAAACCAATAGCATTTCACTAAAAGCCAACACAGACCTGGAAGGGTCACCATGCATTCCATGATGAAGGGAATATAACCCCATTATCGGTGATCACTCAAAATAATATCCACATGGCATGTAATTATAAGAAAATATATACATGTGATTCAGTTGGTTAAAATGTCACCATAGCACTATATGTGATACATCATATAGGTCATTGTGGAAGCTTTAAAAAATTGAACCACCTTCGTCTATGAAAACATTATAAACAGGCTTATCACGTCTGAATCATACATTCCTAGAATGATGCATGAAGAGTGGCCTCTTTCCCATAGGCCAAGAGCCAAATACCAGAATAAACCATAAATCCACAAACTCATGTGCTTCACATAAGGGGAAATCACACAGCTGTTAAAATGGAAATCAAAAACCGCAATCCCATGCCTTAGAAACAAGGGCTTCATATTAGAAAATTTGTTCTGGGCACACCAATTATATTTCCATCACAAGTTCTGACACATTCATTGACAACCTATCTACCAAATCTGAATATCACAAAACCAAACAGAAATACTACCAACAAAGATCAGGATCCGATGGAAACTGATCCTAAAGGAAAAATATATTAAAAAGAGATAAGAAGAGTTCGGGTTACAAGGCATTATTAAATTAGCAAGAATAAACCACACCTCGCATATCCTCATCCACCGCCGACTCCCAATAATCAGGGATTGTGAAAGACCACATCATATCTGTATTCTTGACTTGCCTCTTGGACAACATGTCCGCCTCTTGATTCATCTCCATGTACACGTGAGAGATTTCCAAATTAAGGTGAGTGGCCTTGCTGAGGCATTCAATCCAGAAGGGTAAGATTTGATAAGGCACATCCCGTGTTCGTTCTTTCAGGTCCCTCACAGTAATTTCAGAATCAGACTCGATCCACAGGTATGTCCAGTTATATTGGACAGCATACCCTATTGCGTATACCATAGCAAGTAGCTCAGCTTCATATACCGTTCTAATTCCAGTAAACTAATAAAAAAATCATTAAAAAACCCACGATCTGTACGGAAGACACCTGCACAACCTGAAGGCCCAAGCATGCCCGATGCAGCCCTATCAACGTTCAATTTGATCCATGAAGTGATAGGAGGAATCCACCAAATAAATTTCAGCACCTTCGGCTTCTGCGAACGACCTCCTACACCCAGTAATCAGAGAGTATTCAGATCATGTATAGAGTTAGAAATACCTCCTGTTTGAATTGTTGATGCCTCATACACATCCTTATGCAAAGTCATCATTCCCAGGTGAACAGAAGTTTGTTTTCCATCAAACAGTTTTCTATTATGTGCACTCCATATAGATGATATAACAGAGCCAACAACTGCCAATAGAAGGTTTAAAATCTGCACACTAAAAGTAGCATCACAAATGCTCTCCATGAGGGCATCAAATTGCATATGGAAATCATGATCTAGACCAAATATTATACTAATGTACTCCCATAAAGCGTGAGAAAATCACAAACCAAGAACAAGTGATTAATATCTTCTTCGGCATGGAAGCAAAAAGGACATGTAGAAGCAAGGTGTTGTCCAGACCTAATAATTGATCTTGTGTTGGAAAGCAGCACTTCCAAATCCTCCACAAGAGGATAAATCTAGATGGCTGGATGAAAACAGCGTTGAATTGCATAAGCCATGCAGGTTGCCTGCTGACACCACCACATTCCAGCTTGTAAAGGTCCTTGTTGTTGAAGCGACCATGCTGATTAGGCTTCCATGATGGTATCAAAGTCAATAAATTTGTACCTTTCAATGACCAGGTTGATTTGAGTAGGAAGTAGTGCGTCAATGGTGGAGATTTGAGACAAAAAATTCCCAATCGATAGATGAGCAGCCTCAGAGGAGATGTCAATCATATCCTTCAGTGGATTGTCAAGCCAGGTAGTATTCCAGTAATTAAGATTGGAGTCCCTACTGAAAATCCATTTGAAATTAGAGATGATTTTAATGAAGGAATCTTTAATGGATGACCACACAGAGGATGCAAGGTAATATCCATAACCATTTAGCAGCTTTCCTTTGAACCTGTTTGATAAATGTAGAATGGGAAAATCTGAGAGACCCGAACCCCCAAGGTGTGTTCTCTAAAGGAGCCCTTGGGGTGTATTTATAATGAATATTAAAAACCACACCGGACCTCAAGTCCAATATGGGATGCAGACTCCAACACTCCCCCTCAAGCTAGGTGTACCTAACTTAGACACATAATGAAAAGAAAGCAACAAAACAGACGCTAACACTCCCCCTCAAGCTGGACAAGCCCAGCTTGATGACAAAACAAGACGAAATAAAAAGAACGCTCCAAAGGCTGCTGCTCCCCCTCACGATCGAAACTCCTGCGCAGGATGATGGATGGATGATGTCGCGGACGCAGCAAATGAACCACACAGAGACCGGGTCGGTTGACGGAACGCCAGGACTGCCGCACTAGTGGGGTCGGTCGATGAAACGCCGGGAAATCCAAACTAGCACCGGGAAAACCGCATTTGCGGGGCCGGCGACGGGAGGCGGGGATTCCGCAGAATTGTTGCGGGGCTGGCGGTGTCAAAGGGCTCGAATACAAGACGGTCAAGGTGCTGC
Organism: Viscum album; assembly: GCA_963277665.1. Classification (NCBI taxonomy): domain Eukaryota; kingdom Viridiplantae; phylum Streptophyta; class Magnoliopsida; order Santalales; family Viscaceae; genus Viscum; species Viscum album. The sequence goes on along the minus strand of OY728161.1, from coordinate 520,123,163 downwards.
GCCACGGTGGATGAAGCGTGAAGGTGTGCCTGCTGACAGAGAGGTGGCTGCCTGGAGTAGTCGGGAGATGCCGGCGAGGCGGGGATGCCGCAGGAGGTGCCGGAGAGCCAAAACGTGAAGCTGGGCAACCGCAGGAAGAAACTGGAGCCGACTGGCTGCCGGAAGAGGGGCGCAGGAGGAGGCCGGCGAGGGAGAGCAGCGGACGGAGCACGCGCAGCTGGCCGTCGGGAGCAGATGAGCAGCAAATTGGGGAGGCGACATTGCAGCGGGATTGCAGCCGAGATGCACGGGGACGGATCTGGCCGGAACAGTCCGGAACTGCCCAGATCTGGAAGGATCAGCCTGGATCTGGCCGGATATCGCCGGATCTGGCCGGATTTGGCCAGATCTGAGAGATATCGCGTGCAGGGAGTGAATCCGGCCAGATCCGGCCGGATCTGACAGAGGGAGCCCCCGAGAGGCCATCGCGCGAAGGAGGGAGCCGCGCCGGAAGTCGCGCGGGAGGAGGCGGGCCGGAAGCCGCGCCGGAGGAGGGAGTCGCGCCGGGAGTCGCGCGGGAGGAAGGAGATCCGCGCTGGATCTGGACTCCGCCGGGAAGCGCCACGGTCGCCGGGAGCCGCGTCTGAAAACAGCGACGGGAGTCGTCGGTAGCCGGGCCCGCCGGGAAGAGCCGAGGAGGGCCGGCGACGGGAAGCCGCGGGAGAGACCCGCGGAGGGGACCCGCGGCCGAAGGAGACGCCGGGATGTGGTCGGCCGCGCGGGAGGAGGAAGCCGCCGGGGGTTGCGACACCGCGGGGAGGGTCGGCATGGAGGGCCGCCAGGAGTCGGGTGTCGCGGGACGGAGGGAGCCGCATGGGAGGAGTCGCAGCCTGGGGGAGCCGAGGCGGGGAGGGCCTGCGCGCAGGAGGAGCGGGCGCCGGAAGGGAAGGCGCACCGAGGGGGAAGCCGTCGGACAGAGCCGGAGGCTGCCGCTCGGGAGGGATGACCGGCAGGAGCAGCGGAGGGGGGGGGGGCGACTATTTGGATGGGAGCCGCCGCCCCCCCGCACGAGAAAAAAAGTAGAACCCTAAATGAAAAAAAAAATATGTGAGGGAGGGATCAAACCTCCTCTGATACCATCTAGAATGGGAAAATCTGAGAGACCCGAACCCCCAAGGTGTGTTCTCTAAAGGAGCCCTTGGGGTGTATTTATAATGAATATTAAAAACCACACCGGATCTCAAGTCCGATGTGGGATGCAGACTCCAACAATAAAAAAATCAGAGGAAATATCACCAGAAAGCAGGCTCCTAGTGAACTTCCCAATCAGCCCATCATTACAGATCTTGAGATCTTTAACTCCAAGGCCTCCAAAATCAATTGGTTTAATGCACTCCTTCCATTAAACATTGGTCATCTTCTTTTCATGAACTGAACCAGTCCATATGAAGTTTTGTATCATCCCTTAAAGTTCTTTTAGAAGACTTCTAGGGATAATGAGTAGACAAACTTTGAAGTGATCACAGAGTTAACAAGACATACCCTTATCGCATGGGACATGACTTTCCCTTTCCACCGGGCCAATTGATTAACAATTCCCAATCGTAGGCCTTCAAGATATTGCCTCCTCGCCTTGTCCCGAAATAAAGGAATGCCAAGATAAATAAAAGGGAGGGATCCCCTCTTAACACCAAGGAGTGTAATTATTCTGTTTTTCTTACTAAGTCACAATCCATCACTGAAAATAATGAATGATTTGTCCCAACTAATGGCTTGTCTATAAACTTTCTCATAACGTGCAAACAAACCTTTAATCACAGAAATTGTCTTCCTCAAAGCCTGACCGAACAAAAGGATGTCAGGTGCATATAAAAGATGTGAAGGAACATGATCATTCCTTCTAGCTCGGACTTTCTTGTATAGACTAAGATGGACAAAATCATTAATACCACTACTCAAATAATCATTAGCAATTGCAAAAAGAAGTCCTAAGAGAGGATCACCTTGACGCACACCTCTAGTACATTGAAAGTAGCCTCTGGGTGCACCATTAATAAGAATGGACAGCCTAGAAGAGTTGAGAATTACATTAATAAGATTAATGAAAGCAGATGAGAAGCCATACCTTCTGAGAAGATTATAGAGAAAGATCCATTTCAAAGTGTCAAAGGCCTTGTATATATCAATCTTGAGAGTAAAATTTTCATCCTTGGATTTCCTACTCATAAAGTTAACACCCTCAGAGGCTGTGAATAGACAATGTTGAATGTTTCTTCGAGGGAAAAAGCTGAATTGATTCATGGAGATATGATCTTTCATAAGGGATCCCATTCTATTCATAAGAATCTTACTGATAATTTTGGGAATCGTATTCCCAAGGGAAAATGGAAAGAAATCTTTGACATCAACCTCATTCTCTTTTTTGGGTATCAAGGCAATGAAACTTGTCTTTGCCCCATAAGGCATGGGGGAATGAGCGAAAAATTCTCTAACTGCCTGAGTAACATCATCTTATCGAATGTCCCAATAAAACATGATTAATTTATTGGTGAAGCCATCAGGGCCACGAGCATTGTCCATGTTTAGAGAAAATAGGACTGCCTTAACTTCCTCTTTGGATGAGGCAAGTATAAGAGTGCGGTTATGATGTTCCTCAATATAGGGATTGATATTATCAACCATTTACTGTGTATTATCCAACCCATTATCAGAATAGTCCCTTAAAGTACTCTACAGTTTCCTAAGCTATTTCAGATTCAAAGGTATATGTGTTACCATTAACATTGATTACCTTATCTCCCACTTTGGACCTCTTTTCTTTGTGAAATATGTGGAGGAACTTGGAATTCCTATCCCCATCCTTCAACTGATTTCTTTCCGGCCTTTCCTTGATAGTGAGAAGATCATCAAGCATATTGTGACCCTGTATCTCATCTCGGGATGGCACATTCTAATGTTGATTCATGAGCTGACAATGATCAAGATGCTCCTCAGCAGCTTTAATGTCCAAATCCAGCTCAGAGAATGATTTTTTACTCCATTCTTTCAACATACCCTTGGCGTGCTTAAGTTTCCAAACAAACCTTTGAAATGGGATGCCAATGGATTCAAATTTCAAGGCTTCTGGCAATGTTTCCCTGCATCCAGGGACCATGAGCTATCCATTATTAAGACGAAAAGGAAGAAGTGTTGACCTTGCCATTTGTGTAGATGCTTCCACAATGATAGGGTGGTGATCAGAGTGATGCTTTGGAAGCGTGAACCCTGAGACTCCATTTGTAGTGCTCCCATCATCCAATTGAACAAAGCATCTATCAAGCCTACTTGATTGTCTGTCATGCATCGTGTATCTGCTCCATGTAAAATCAGCTCCTGCGAGGGGTGCCTCAACAAGGTTGCAATGATCAATACACGAAGAGAATTCCGAAGAGGCAAAGAGATTGAAGCTATCTCCAGTTTTTTCCGCACGTTTCAACGCTGTGGTGAAATCCACAAGAATAACCCATTTCTGATCCATATTTTTAGAGGTTAATTAAAGATCCTGCCACAACTCCCTTCACTTGATATAAGATGTTGATGCGTATATAAATGAGATAGATATATCATAACCTGCCATGTTGCAAGAAACGGAAACACTCCTCAGGTTGTATGAATTGATGAGAATGGATTCCTGTCTGAGCACCCATAGGTGATCAAAGCTGGAGTCATTATAATTCTAAGAGATAAATCTATACCCAAGAGATTCCCACTTGAAATCCTTCTAGTTAATAAAAAGATGCTTAGGCTCAGCAATACCAATGAACATAGGATTGTGGGCCATAACAAAATGTTGATGGGCTTTGGCCATTAGGGAGTTCCCAAGACCTTGACAATTCCAGTAGAATATCTTCATTTTCTAAGGGTCTTTCCCCTTGTTTGGGGACCTTCTTATTGGGCCAATCAAGCCTGGCCTTTGCCTTTTTTTCCTTTGCTCTTCTTCTTTTTTGCCTTTGATTTACTATCCAATACGGGCTCCTCTCTGTCAGAATTTATGCCTTCCTCTTCATTACCTTCATTTGAGAGGCCAACATTCTACTCTGTCAACTGTGTGTCATCAGCTACATCAGACCAAAAAACACCACTCAATGGTGTGAATTTGTTCACAACCTATATAGGTTTCTCATACCTTTCTATAGATGCACTCTTCCTGGAAATTTTAGAAGAAGGCATTTGTGAGAATCCACCCCCCCCCCCCCCCCCCCCAGTACAGCATGTTCAGATTGTTCAGAATCATTCCCAAGGCCCTCCCTGGACCTTGCTGAATGTTCCAGTGAAGCCCCATCGTGAGCAGAAGCAACAGATTGAGTTGCAGCGAAATCTGGGCTGCCTGCTGCATTTCCAGCATCTGCTCAATGTGCTGGACATGCTGGGTATCTGGGAGAATCACAACATATTTTGATGAGCCATCCTACCCAATTCCATCATTGCTGATAACACCAGGTGTAGAATCTTCATGCAGCTGTAAATTTAGTGCTTCCACAGGTAAAGAGACTTCATCAAAGCCATTCTTGTGAACTTCAGTGACTTCCTGTAACAAATTCACCTCCTTGTAAGGCACAATATTAGTACATTGCACCAGTACTTGTGTCCCTATGTCTGGTTGTCTGCTTTCCTCACAGGTCATACCATTTCCAGATATACTGTGATCAGTATGAGAAGACATCATAGTCTCCCTGTTTTTATCAGCTTCAGTTAAAGGCATCTTGGAGCTGCTCGGTTCAGGTACTGGATTTCCAGCCATTGAATGCCCAGGATCACAATCCTGATCTAAAATGGCAGTGTCCTTTGCATCGGCACCAGAGGGGCCAACTCCCCTGTATTGAGGCTCAGGGGGTAAATCCTCCCCCTTCCACCTACAGACATCCACATCATGCCCCTTAATTTTGCAAAAAATACATTCCACATCCCTCCTGCATTCAACAATGGAGTGACCAAAGAATTTGCAGTTAGTGAAACTTTTTGGTTTTCTTTCATACTGAATTGCAGGTATGAAATTGTCATCTCGTGTAGTGAGCACCACCTAATCTACCAATGTATTGGACATATCAACCGCCACTAAAATCCTGACATAATGCACAAATCGTGGGTTATCAGTTTGTTTATCCATTCGAATAGGATTCCCAGCAGAGGATGCTATGTCCCAAAGAATCCTCGGATGCCAGTAGAGCCAATTGAGCTTCAAAATACGAATCCAAAACTGAGCGAAGGTGTTTCTGACATTCTCAGGGTCAAAATTCCTATCCCATTCTTGATTTCTGAGGAACCTAAGATTCAACGCAATGGACCCCATACTCCAGGCACGCCTCTTGCAGTCATCCGAAGGAAACACAACATGATAATATCCCCACCCCATGGCACACAACATGATAATATCCCCACCCCATGGCAGTCATTCTCCAGTCACCAAAGCCCCAAACATCTGCTATTCGACGAGTGAGATCATGAAACTTTCAGATTCTCTCCCCTTTCGAGACAAAAAACCCTCAAAATGATAGTATATTTGTAAAGGTTGACTCGCTCCGCCACTGCATCCTGATTTGCTGAGACGTGTGAAATCCACCCCTTTCTGATGATTCTTCCAAACGGATGTATATCGAAATCAGTAAAAGACTGGGAGGCGGCAGATTTGAACACCTCTGCAAAGTTATTTCGCGGGACCACGGAAGAATCAGAGTCATTCTTCTTCGATATATGTTTGTTCGCGATTTCAAAGAGAACATTGTTCCCTACATGATCATCCTACTTCTGATAGTTTGAGATTTCAGTAGGATTTACCAGTTCGATGGCCGCTTGCTCACCCGATCTAGGGTTCACCCCATTCTCCCCTTGTTCCCCCCTAACTCCGCCATCTATTTGAGCAGATACACTAGTTTGTAGCAAACAAGACAGTGACATAACATGGAAAATAATCAGCCCTCCCATATAGCCTCAAACGTGAATCCACATACACCATATGATGTGGACTTTGAGTACGTCGGATAATGTTGGGAGGCTATACATTATGGTCAGAGTAAAATAAATGCGTAAATATCAAAGACTAAAAAGGAAGAAATATCATAGTATTCAGAATAAATAAACTCAAACAAAATCATGCTAGAATAAATGAAATGTCGCATACAATCGTATAGACACAATTCTTATGAAACAAACAATAGATGGTTACCCACTAGTCTTACCACATATTCAAAATAATCAACTGAAAATAAATAAATCATTCTTTCATACCAACTCCAAGATGAAACACGTATCTAGCCTCTATGACTCTCGAGTTGCACCATCTTGATCCTAAGACTTGATATTAGCAGATCTACTCAATCAAGCAACACTATGCCTAGAACCCATCCACTTCAGAACCTATTCTTCAATCTAAAACAATTCATATAAACTTCACACAAGTTGGGGTTCATGTATATGAGGTGAGATATAAATCTCAGTATACCGCCCCCAATAGTGATCCTATAGTATGTTGTCATACTAAGTATATGCACACAATAAATGACCATCCCAATCAAAAACATATTAAAGCTGGAACAAAATAAATAAATGCATAAAAATAAAGGGTGAAAAAATAACTATGAAAACATCTAACTACATGTTTTGGTCTAACATTCGAGGTAAATCTACCCATGCTATGGCCCATACAAGATGATTTATAGCAAATGGATCACCCCATCACACAATACTATGCACGTCCACCAGATCTACAAAGGATCTCCAAGACGTCTAAACATAAAGGCATGAATTCCATACTATAAGACATTACCATAGGCATCCACAAGAGAACATGAAACTACCGAGCTCTAGAACACTAATGGAACAATACGAACCGGAGGCCAATCTCCCATTCATGTGTCTTAGAAACCGTCATGTCTCGAAATTCCTACAGAAACAATTTTGATCCAACTTAGACTCTACATATTCCCCGCCCTAATGGATCCAGCTTCATGGACTTGACAGATGCACTATCCTAGGAGCTCTATACATAAAACGGGGAGTGGAAAACATCGTTGGCACTAGGAGTGCTCGACATCCATGATAAATGACCTCTAGCCTAGGAATCACACTCAACTAGTGGGATTCACTCCTCAAGATGCTATATTATGTCCCTAAGATCTTATAATAAAAACCTATTGGAAAATAGAGGAGAACACCAGGTGAAACTCAAGGATAACACCCTGTCCCATTATATCCCAATACCCCCTCTCACAAACCATGTCATGGGATGATACCTTATAATATATATCTACAAAAGACCATATAATTTTGATCGATCCAACAATCAAACGCAACACCAAAAAGGATAAACTAGCAGTGCTGATCACCTCTCAACCAACAAGGCACTATGTCGCCATGGTGCCTTGGATCCCATTATCCAAAAACATCCATGAAGAGCTCTCAACGACCAACCTCAGTTCCAAAAAAATTATCAAGGATCCCACAGTCCATGTGGTCACATCATTATGTGACATCCTACTAAGTAATCCCATAATTCACACAAACTCTCAGGGATCACATGGTCCATGTGGTCACAACATCATTCAACGTCCCTCAAAGAACTCCCCTTCTTCACCCATGATCATGGGCCACACACATCAAGTGATCCAAAACTAGCCAAAGGGGAACAACAAGAGAAGAAAACCCTATGAGGAGATCATCCATCTCATCCAAAACATTAGGCCATTCCTGGATGAATAACATTCTAAAAAATCCCTCATTGTCCTCAAACTAATCCTTGATAAAAAAATGCACAAAAATAGTTTCTAAAAGGTTGGGAACACCTACAAGAGTGTTCTCAATGGTCCATGTGATGATATCAAAAGAAATGAAAACTACAAATTCTAGTCAGTATAAGTGAATCTTCAGAAAAAACCTCAATTCAAGGAAACCCCATTCAACCTCCCTGTAAACAACCCATACTTGGGTACTATCTCGCCCTAATGGGAATCCAAAGCAACACCATGCCACATGGGAATTCACAACATCCAACTATGACATCCATGGATCACATGATTAGAAACAATCCGAAAAAGGAATCCTCAAAATTCCCTTTGATCCATACACAAATAAACTCCCTATACCCATCTGTAACTATAATTCCATAGAAAAAAACCTATACCCAAGGCTCAAACAACAATTATCCGCAAACCGAAGTGAAAACCCTCAATTTCTATAACCTCAAAAAACCAGTCCTGACAACCAAATATACACCATGATGTCAATAGAAAAACTCCTTCATATCACTTTCGAGATCTATCCAAAGGATCCTCGAACAATGCTATGCTAACATCCATAAGAAAAGGCTACTAACAAGCTCATTACCCTCACTTGGGCCTTATACCTAGATTTTTACTCCAAAACTCAAAGAAATCCTCCAATAATAGGTCTCCCAAACCAAAAAACCATTCATAATGTGTTGAAAAACTGAAATGATTCCACCATAACAATCTATTTGAAAAAATTGTCATAATAGACTCCTATTATGAACAATTCTGATTATAGGGTGACAAACATTCAAACCCCACCATGGGAGGTAAAATATACATTGTGTAGTTCAAGTACACGACATGTAACCCCAATGGTCCTCACTGGCTATGTGCCATATGACACTCAGTAGGCACATTCTCAATGTACATGACATGCCAACAATGTACATGACGTCTACACTACACAAGGTACCTTCCCATGCACCATAACCAAACTCAGCATGTAAAACGCCTGGGTAAACGATGTGTCTACTCTGTACATGGTGTGGTCGGCCAGTAAATGGCATGTCGACCCTATACCCAATATTTTCTCAACACGGGGTCTCTAACCATGTAACTTTCTATATACCCCCCCCTATGGTGTCTAGCTAAGCATAATATATGGACACTGGCTATGTACCTCACACGGGCTCTGGATGTGCACCTTGCATGACTATGTGCCCCTAACAAAGTGTATCTGATTATTCCTCATACCACAATGTGATTTTACACTAAAAAACATGTACCCTGGGTACATGGAGTTTAGTCCCAAAAAATTCAACTTCCCCCAAAAAGGAAGAACACGCGGTGCATGTTCTATAAACCACATGCCATGTACATGGGTTTTCCTGAATGAAAACCCTCCAAAACCACATGAAAGCCCCATTTTCACAAAAAAACTCTAGTGGGGATGAAACCCTAAGCATTACAATAATGGATTAAAAAATTAAAAAACATTTAATCTATAAGGAGTTATTGCGCAAAACATAAACAATCCTACCTCCTGGTAGAAACCACCAATGCATTCATACCAGATCCATTCCATGTGTCCTCTGAGCCCCAATCTACCTCCACATTATCTCCTAAGGTGGTGCCTTCTCATCCATTTCCTTCTTAATTTCTTCACATTCTCTCTAACAATGACTACAAAGTGTGAGATCCCAACATGAATTCATGATAGTTCAAGGAATAAAGGAATAGAATCAAAATGAAAAAAAGAGGAATGAAAAGAAAATAGTCCTGAGCCTAGGCAGACTTTTGAGACATGTTTATGTCTCACCTAGGACGACCCTCCATTCTGGAATCAACCACAGTGTCATGTTCTCAATAAGAATCTCTTTTTAAAATATATCACATAATGAACACACATGAATAAATTATTAATTAATTGATTAAATAAAAAATATAAAATTTTCCATGAAAATTAAAATTGCTTGAACTTCGACCAAACTCCAGTACTAGGGTAAAAAACCTATGTCGATTCCAATGGAGCATTTTGGAAACTTATCTAATATCATCTCACATGAGAAATTAATATTTTTAACCTGAAACACTTTTTGGGGAAAATTTTCAAATTTCACATGATTTTTTGAACACGTGAAGATGTGGATTGTCATATTATGAAAACATGTATTATGATATTTTCCCTTTTTCCAAAAGCTAGAGTGATAATGGGGCACAAAACATGTCAATCACATATATCCAACTCATCCATTCTCAATTCTTATAATGTGGACTAATATGATCACAGAACATATAACATGTCATGAATCCTTATGGATAAGAAAATCACATGCCCCTTATCCCTATAAATATAAAATATCGAGGTTAAGTTGAAAACCCCAATAGTCTATCTTTATTGAGGGTCAAGATGTCATAATAATCATATAATAGAAAGAAGAATATCATGATTATCCTCCAACCCAATACATAATTAACAACATATCTAATAACCCTTAAACTATTTAAGTCAATATGTAGACATGTGTGTATAGTTCATCAAAGTCTGAAGTTTCCCATGCTTTGTATATCACTGACCTCAAGTAATGGGGAATATAATATGATTGATACACCACTAGTGTACTAAATAAATTTCTATTACACTCCATTTAGTATAATTAGTAGATTATCGATCTCAAATAATGAATCTCATTCTGTATTTTGTGCCTCATGAGTGTATTGTATATCTCTATACAAGATTCCTACTCAAAATCACCATAACATTTCATCATATCCTATAATGCTGCATGATGAACATATATTAGGGATAAACTCAAAGTAATACTTTGATAGGTCAATTATCATTTCACATCATGAAATTTATATCTATATATAAATTTATTTAGATAACATGACAGAATGCGAAAATGGATATTGCCTATAATATGATACATTTTAATATTTATAAAATCTTGAAGAGTATTTATAAAAATTGACATAATAACTAGTTTATCATATCATATATGATAAATATATAAATAATCCATATGTAAAACACTATTTTTTTTGTTAAATAATTAATTCATTTGTGTTGCATGTCAAAACTCTCTAGGGGAATCTAATAAAACCCTTTAACTAAAATATCTAGTGAGAAACATATATGAGGTAACCTAGTTAAAATATTGTTGAGACATAGGATTAATATTCCTTTTACATAAAATATGTGAACATATTCAACCCTAATAACTTCATAACATAAATAGTTATGATTTTGATATCGATTTTCTACTTAAAACCATTAAATCTCATTATCAACATTATTGGAACTCTTCTCCATAAAAATTTATCCTTGAAATAATGCTACTAGATACATTGTTGTCTATCAAAACATCCTATATAGTTTTATGATATTATGAAAAAATAAATTTTAATTTTTACTGGAACATTAAATTAAGAAATATTCTCTCACATTTCCTAATATATAAAGGAAACTATTTAAATTTTTTTCTTTGTCATCACATATCATAAATGTAACACCCTGAGCTTCCACGATACGCTTCTCTTTCAATAATGCAATAGCTTTCATTGTACGCAAGTTCGAGATTCTAACACATTGCGACTAATCAAAATAACAATTATGAATAGTAATACCCACTTTTTGAAATTATAAATATTTTATATTTCAAAATGGACTTCATTTTTGGATTCGGAATATCGAAATTAGCCTATGTTGAATTTTTGGTATTTTTCTAAGAACTTCCAATTTTTTATGAATAGTGAAAAATACTTAAAAACAACTTTTTTTATCAAAATAATTTATAGTGATAAATTATACTATTGAGTGGTTTTAAAGTATAATTAGAATATATTTTTACCATTTTATCGAATGGTGGTCATTAGAATTAATTTCACTTTGAAATTGGACATAAATAATTGTCAATCTTTTGATATATATTATTTCATAAAAAACGCTATTTGTTGTGACAGTGGGAATTAATTATAAAATTAATTAATGAAACTTATATGTTTGAAATTTTGTAAAATATACATCATTTTTGAATTCGGAATATCAATTATATCTTAGGGTGAATTTTTGGCATTGTTCTGAAAAACTTCAATTTTTGATGAATAGTGAAACCACTAAGTGGTAGTTAAAAACTGATTTTTCGTTTAAATGAAACATTACCACTTATGTGATTTGATTTTCAAAAATCCGACATACATGGTTTTCATTAGTAAGTAAAATGTGGTTCAATGGGATTAAAATAATTTTTTTGGTGAATAGTAACTTTTATGTTTTATTAACTGCGATTAAAGGTAATTAGTGAAATTTAAGGTAAAAATGATATTTTAAAAATATGAAAATACCTTTACACTTGTCCTAACCTTATTAGATGAGTCACGGCCGACCAAGAAAATCCATGGGTCAACTTGGGGACCCCATGGAGCCACTTGGGTAATAAAATGACATTAATAACTTTTTATTTAAAGTAAAAATAAAATTGTCACAAACATGTGTTATTTTACTAAAACAATTATTACATGGGGTTATATAAGTTAAATTTTTGACTATAAATATTCATTGGAAATATAAAATTATTTCCTACATCATGGTATTTTTTTATAATTTTTAGACATTAAATAAATTAAATTTTTTATGAAACCATGATGATGCATCGATTACCTCATTAATTAACGATTTAAATAAAATGAAAATATAATGTAAAATATAAGAATTACACTGGTCTAAAACCTATTGGATGGGTATATTTCAAACCCTTATCACCTTATCCTCTAAATATATAAGTTTGGTACCTTTAAAATCCGAAACTCATTATATAATAAAGTAACATTTCATGACTTTCCAAGAGTGCCCCTCCTCTCCTCTTATAAAAGGCCCCCACCTCTACCACCTTATTCACACCATCAAAGCCATTTGGCTCAGACAACCTCTTCCCAAATACTCTCTCAACTTTTCTATCTTACTCCTATAAGCCTTAATTTGGGCAGAAGTCTTCCCAAGGAAGCCTTTGGCTCAAATCAAAAAGAGTTACCCGATTTTAAGGTAATGTCTTCTCTTATGTTGTTTTGTTTTATTTTGATTCTCCAACCCCCTAAACTCTTTTTATTATTTTATTTTGTAAAAACACCAGTATATTAAATATAATAGGATGTTGTTATAAGAAGTATTTTATTTACACTTACACACACCTTCGTCAAATGGTTAAAGAACATATTGTTTCTGTGGGTGGTGAATTACTGCCTCACGAAACGATGATTGTTCAATATTCTTTTAACACCTCTCATGGTGGCCATTATGATGACACTATTTTTATATATGATATATATTATGTTTTTTTCCTTATGATTCTGTATTTTTCATTTATGGCATACCTTTATGATTTCCATTATGGGTAAACGCGATAATTTCATTTTAGGAAGTGCGGACTACGACCCCCTCAAAGTGATTTGAATCGTTAATGCCATATGTGGGATGTATAAAGGATGGAGTAAATGGTATTATACATTATATTATACTGGAATTATAGTATACCTTTATATAATTGTAATTTCATTCCATTAAATACGAAATAGAAATGAAAGTAGCGTTCATGCGTATGTACGGCTTACCGTCTCCATGAACGGTGCATTTCATTTCTTACCTCTAAATGTTATGTAATATTATAAATGCATGTATATACTGGATATATATAATATATATTATGTCTAAATCATGAATATAATTCTGGATATAATGGATATTTTACCACATGTAATTATAAGAAGTTATTTTTGACTCAAGTACCAAAGATCGACAAAACGACCATTATTAACATAAATAATTACATAATGTTTATAACATGATAATAAGTGATATAAAAGGAATAATTAACTTGAAAAAGGTTCTTAAGAAAGTATAAATTAACTCTAGTTTATTATTCAGGAGATTAAAGAACGATCGAGTCAAGTCAGACACGAGGTAAGGGAACATCATAACCCAATTTCCGTTCTTTGGGTTAATCTCCTACTTTCAAATTATTTCATGATATTATTATGTCCTATCTTGTCTTTGTACTTTGTTTATGTGTACTTATAGTGAATACATATAATAGATCTATTTTATTTAAAAAATGATCTTTGTAAGGGAACTTTTTAACCCAATTTCTTTTCTTTGGGTTAATCTCCTACTTTCAAATTATGTCATGATATTATTATGTCCTATCTTGTATTTGTACTTTCTTTATGTGTACTTATAGTGAATACACATAATAGATCTATTTTATTTAAGAAATTATCTTTGTAAGGGACTTCGTCTCAATCTCCATTCATTGAGGCATATTTTGTTTTATACGCAAATTTCTTTTATACGGTGTATAAACCCCTTTGACTTTTACGTTTATTCAAAAGGAATCTTTTTATACGAAGCATTTTACTAAATGACAAAAAGGAATGTTTTTCTTGTCGTACGTATGCGGCGACAATGACTTCTCTGCCTTCGTGACCATTATTTGAGTTTCAGCTTCCTCTACAAGGCATAACTTTTTTTTAAATGAAAAATAAATACCAAGTTTTAATTTTCATTCATTTTGGTATTGAAAATGGTTTTGATAATGTTTTTATTATATCAATGTGTTGTATTGATATCTTGTGATTGAAATGTGGAAATGTTATGTTTCCTTTATGCATGTTTTATATGATACGATTATGTTATGGTTTGTGATATGTTTAAACTTGTTAATATGAGGAATTCATTGGACTTAATAAGTGACAGGTGGAGCCCACTATAGCTCCTCGATGCATCGGCAGGTCTCATGAGACAAACTAGTGTCTTGGCACGAGGCCTTGACAAAATATTATTTGTAGTCTTGGCACGAGGCCTTGGCTACGTGGTTATGATAGTCTGGTATTATGCATTCCATCATTGTGAAAGTGGTTATTGATATTGCATGTGATTATTCGACCAGTAGAATATCCACGTGAATAGGTAAATGGCATTATCTCATTTTACTTTTGCCATATTATGTTGAAGTTCAAGTTTAAAAGGCATTTGTTTTAGTTATACATTGCCTTAAATGTTTATGTTTATTTATGAAAGCTTTCTCTATATTGTTATCCTTAATGAGCATCTGAGCTCACCCCTTCCAATTTTTTAATTTTTTCCAGGATGTGAAGAAGTATATTATGAATGACCTGCAGGTATAGTATGATGGGATATGAAGACAAGATGTTGTTGTAGTTTTGTTTTACTTTATGATGTAATGTAAGACTTATGAATATATATAGTGTTTCTAAGGCTACTAAACTAATCGGTCTTTTGAGACTTGATCTTTTGTGATCATGCCAATGTTACGCAATAATGCACCGACTCTGGGTAACTGGGGTCGGGGCGTTACAGTTGGTATCAGAGGAAGTTTAGTACTAACTTTGGAAGCTAGATTTAGATAAACTCTGATTAGAGCACATAGCCCTAAGATAGACTTTGAGGATTAGTATAGAAGAACTTCCTAGAATTTTGGTATTATAGAGATTTTGTGAGTTTTCTGAGCAATACATCCCTATCTGGATACGAGTAGGTAGAGGCGGCTCTAGGACAGATGTACCTAGAGGTAAAACCTGAAAACACCGCTTTGAGTTAGACTCGAACGGGAACTGGTGCACGACAACGGGCCTTGCTGCACTCTTGGTTACGACACTCCCGAGGGATATGCTTAGGATAATTATCATTTTTTTTACAAACCATTATGAAGGGTTTATGAGTATATACTTCCTCAAAGAAAACATTTTTTATGATTATGGATTATATCCATAAACCGTTCAATTTGCATTAAGTATTTTACAATTTTGGAATTATTCATTTCAATTCATAAACTAACCTAGTTAATGCCATTGTATAGAAATGGATCCCAGTATAAGGAATGTGAACTCCATCAATACATATGATCCAAAGAGTAATAAGGATCATATCTTTCATGGAATTAAGCCAACATTTAGAAGGGAAATAGTCTCCCATGTGTTCTCAACATATGAAGAAATAATATCATGTGTTAATAAGATAAGTAAATAATTCTCTGAGTCTTATGGATTTGAAGGGAAGAAAGAGAAGAAAAGGATGGAAGAGAGATTGATGGATAAAGGGATGAGGGAAAAGAAGAATTTTCCAATATGTGATAACTGTGGGAAGAAACACCTTGGAACTTTCCTGAAGGGAATGAGAGTTTGTTATAAGTGTGGAGAAAAATGACAACAAGTGCGTGACTACAAGGGTAAGAAAAAGGTTTCAAACGTACAATGCTTCATCTGCAAGGAGTGGGGACACTACGCAAACCAATGTCCAAATCATCAGAGCATTCCCCAAATGATGTTATTGGATAATAATCAAGTTATAATACTACCACATATGAGGAGGAATGATTAGAGTTCTTATGTTGTTATTAAAGAATTTTTTCATTTGAGTGTTGTATCAATGATGTAATGGTTATAATAATTATGGAGTATATAAGGATTGTACTGCAGTACTATTTCATCAAGGACTTGAGATTGTGTGGAACCAAGAAAAGTGACTCCATAGCAGGTTAAATTTTAGGAAAATATATGGTTGAGAGAAAGATAAACCATAATATGGTTCTGATACTGAGATAGTGATTTTGGAATAAGACATGATTGATTTGGATAAATTATATTGGATATTCTTAACTTCCTTGAAACTGATTAATGATTTGTATACATTTTTGGATAGAAGGAGTATATCTAGTATTCTATAAGGAATAAGGGATCATGAATGTAATCAATAAGTATTTATGGTAATTCAGGATGTTATAGTGTTTTAAAATAATACATGATGAAGGTGTTCACATGTTGTTATGCGGAAAAAAGGATCTTCATTATGTTTACCTTCCTTATAAAATTAGGACTGTGAGTTGGACAGAAGTATTTTGGATAACTATAAAGGTTGGAATGTATTAAGTTGAACCTTGGATAGTATTGTTTAAGTTTAAAACATTTCTGAATATTATTTTTGGAATATTATAATACTATAGTTTTAGGAAAAGGACAACCTATAGGTCGGGGGATAACCCGTCGCATCGGAAAAAGCTGTAGGAATCGAACCCACAACCATAGTGCGACAGGCCTTTATTACCTACCACTATCATACAGGAAGTCCCTGGTTATTACAAAATAGTTTTCCTAATCTAAATGGTATGTGTTAATATTTTGAACCTTGTACGATTAGGATAAATATAATATTTTTGAGTTCTATTATCTTTTTGAGTGAAAGATGAGCTTGTGGTAGAAATTAGTTGAAGGTTGAGACTCTACTTGTCAAGAATAAATATATATATATACCTATCTCTTATTCTATGAATAAATTAATTCTTAAACTTTAGTAAAGAGATATTAAAACAAAAAAATGTGTTATCCTAATACCTTATGTCTTGTTGAACTGATAATATTTTAAATCAACATAGATTGAAGGCTTTGAGGCCCTCAATTCTACACTTGTTTGTGATTGATGACCTCAATCACTCCCTACAAATATTTATGTTTTTCCTCTAATTATATGTCTCTAATTTCCACCAATGTTCTCCTTATCGAGATCATAATTGGGTGGTGACTTTTTCATTTCCCTTTCCCTCTTATTAAGGCTAAATTTTATTAACCTTATTTTCGATGTGGGTTTTCCACAAAGGTATTTTCTATTTTCAACCATTTATTTTTAAAGAAAAATTTCAAATTGCGAGGATGCAATTTATTAAAGGAGGAGAGAATGTAACACCCCGAGCTTCCACGATATGCTTCTCTTTCAATAATGCAATAGCATGCATTGTACGCAAGTTCGAGATTCTAACACACCGCGACTAATCAAAATAGCCATTATGAATAGTAATACCCACCTTTTGAAATTATATATATTTTATATTTCAAAATGGACTTCATTTTTGGATTCAGAATATCGAAATTAGCCTGTGTTGAATTTTTGGTATTTTTATGAGAACTTCCAATTTTTTATGAATAGTGAAAAATACTTAAAAACAACTTTTTTAATCAAAATAATTTATAGTGATAAATTATACTATTGAGTGGTTTTAAAGTATAATTAGAATATATTTTTAACATTTTATCCTATGGTGGTCATTATAATTAATTTCACTTTGAAATTGGATATAAACAATTGTCAATCTTTTGATATATATTGTTTCTTAAAAAACGCTATTTGTTGTGACAGTGGGAATTAATTATAAAATTAATTAATGAAACTTATATGTTTGGAATTTTGTAAAATAGACATCATTTTTGAATTCGGAATATCAATTATATCTTAGGGTGAATTTTTGGCATTGTTCTGAAAAACTTCAATTTTTGATGAATAGTGAAACCACTAAGTGGTAGTTAAAAACTGATTTTTCGTTTAAATGAAACATTACCACTTCTGTGATTTGATTTTAAAATATCCGACATACATGGTTGTCATTAGGAAGTAAAATTTTGTTCAATGAGATTAAAATAATTTTTTGGTGAATAGTAACTTTTAAATTTTATTAACCGCGATTAAAGGTAATTAGTGAAATTTAAGGTAAAAATGATATTATAAAAATATGAAAATACCTTTACACTTGTCCTACCCTTATTTTATGAGTAATGGTCGACCAAGAAAATATATGGGTCAACTTGGGGACCCCATGGAGCCACTTTCATAAGAAAATGACATTAATAACTTTTTATTTAAAGTAAAAATAAAATTGTCACAAACATGTGTTGTTTTACTAAAATAATTATTACACGAGGTTATATAAGTTAAATTTTTGAATATAAATATTCATTGGAAAGATAAAAATATTTCCTACATAATGGTATTTTTTTATAATTTTTATACATTAAATAAATTAAATTTTTTATGACACCATGATGATGCAACGATTACCTCATTAATTAACGATTTAAATAAAATGAAAAGATAATGTAAAATCTAAGACTTAAACTTGTCTAAAACCTATTGGATGGGTATATTTAGAACCCTTATCACCTTATCCTCGAAATATATAAGTGTGGGACCTTTAAAATCCGAAAATCATTATATAATAAAGTAACATTTCATGACTTTCCAAGAGTGCCCCTCCTCTCCTCTTATAAAAGGCCCCCACCTCTACCACCTTATTCACACTATCAAAGCCATTTGGATCAGCCAAACTCTGCCCAAATACTCTCTAAACTTCCCTCTATTACTCCTAGAACCCTCACTTTGGGCAGAAGTCTTCCCAAGGAAGCCTTTGGCTCAAATCAAAAAGAGTTACCTGATTTTAAGGTAATGTCTTCTCTTATGTTGTTTTGTTTTATTTTGCTTCTCCAACCCCCTAAAATATTTTTATTCTTTTATTTTGTAAAAACAATAGTATATTAAATATACTAGGATGTTTTTATGATAAGTATTTTATTTACACTTACAGACACCCTCATCAAATGGTTAAAGAACATACTGTTTCTGTGGGTGGCGAATTACTGCCTCACGAAACGATGATTGTTCAATCTTCTTTTAACACCTCTCATGGTGGCCATTATGATGACACTATTTTTATATATGATATATATTATGTTTTTTTCCTTATGATTCTGTATTTTTCATTTATGGCATGCCTTTATGATTTCCATTATGGGTAAACGCGATAATTTCATTTTAGGAATTGTGGACTACCCCCCCTCAAAGTGATTTGAATCGTTAATGCCATATGTGGGATGTATAAAGGATAGAGTAAATGGTATTATACATTATATTATACTGGAATTATAGTATACCTTTATATAATTGTAATTTCATTCCATTAAATACGAAATAGAAATGAAAGTAGCGTTCATGCGTACGTACGACTTACCATCTCCATGAACGGTGCATTTCATTTCTTACCTCTAAATGTTATGTAATATTATAAATGCATGTATATACTGGATATATATAATATATATGATGTCTACATCATGAATATGATTCTGGATATAATGTATATTTTACCACATGTAATTATAAGAAGTTATTTTTGACTCAAGTACCAAAGATCGACAAAATGACCGTTATTAACATAAATAATTACATAATGTTTATAACATGGTAATAAGTGATATAAAAGGAATAATTAACTTGAAAAAGGGTTTTAATAAAGTATAAATTAACTCTATTTTATTATTCAGGAGATTAAAGAATGATCTAGTCAAGTCGGACACGAGGTTAGGGAACTTCATAACCCAATTTCCGTTCTTTGGGTTAATCTCCTAATTTCAAATTATGTCATGATATTATTATGTTATATCTTGTATTTGTACTTTATTTATGTGTAATTATAGTGAATACACATAATAGATCTATTTTATTTAAAAAATGATCTTTTTAAGGGAACTTCTTAACCCAATTTCTGTTCTTTGGGTTAATCTCCTACTTTCAAATTATGTCATGATATTATTATGCCCTATCTTGTATTTGTACTTTATTTATGTGTACTTATAGGGAATACACATAATAGATCTATTTTATTTAAGAAATTATCTTTTTAAGGGACTTTATCTAAATCTCCATTCATTGAGGCATATTTTGTTTTATACACAAATTCCTTTTTTACGGTGTATAAACCCCTTTGACTTTTACGTTTATTCAAAAAGAATATTTTTATACGAAGCATTTTACTAAATGACAAAAAGTAATGTTTTTCTTGTCGTACGTATGTGGTGACAACGACTTCTCCGCCGTTGTGACCATTATTTGAGTTTCGGCTTCCTCTACAAGCCATAACTTTTTTTTAAATGAAAAATAAATACCAAGTTTTAATTTTCTTTCATTTTGGTATTGAAAATGGTTTTGATAATGTTTTTATTATATCAATGTGTTGTATTGATATCTTGTGATTCAAATGTCAAAATGTTATGTTTCCTTTATGCATGTTTTATGTGATACAATTATGTTATGGTTTATGATATGTTTAAACCTGTTCATATGAGGAATGCATTGGACTTAATAAGTGGCGGGTGGATCCCGCTATAGCTCCTCGATGCATCGACAGGTCTCATGAGACAAACTAGTGTCTTGGCACGAGGCCTTGACAAAATATTATTTGTAGTCTTAGCACGAGGCCTTGGCTACGTGGTTATGATAGTCTGGCATTATGCATTTCATCATTGTGAAAGTGGTTATTGATATTGAATGTGATTATTCGACCAGTAGAATATCCATGTGAATATGTAAATGGAATTATCTCATTTTACTTTTGCCATATTATGTTGAAGTTCAAGTTTA
Source organism: Viscum album (assembly GCA_963277665.1). Classification (NCBI taxonomy): domain Eukaryota; kingdom Viridiplantae; phylum Streptophyta; class Magnoliopsida; order Santalales; family Viscaceae; genus Viscum; species Viscum album. The sequence continues at coordinate 520,102,187 of OY728161.1, read as the reverse complement.
AAAAGATTTTGTTTTAGTTATACATTGCCTTAAATTTTTATGTTTATTTATGAAAGCTTTCGCTATATTGTTATCCTTACTGAGCATCTGAGCTCACCCCTTCCAATGTTTTAATTTTTTCCAGGATGTGAAGAAGTATATTATGAATGACCTATATGGATAGTATGAGGGGATATGAAGACAAGATGTTGTTGTAGTTTTGTTTTACTTTATGATGTAATGTAAGACTTATGAATGTATCTAGTGTTTCCAAGGCTACTAAACTAATCGGTCTTTCGAGACTTGATCTTTTGTGATCATGCCAATGTTACGTAATAATGCACCGACTCTGGGTAACTGGGGTCGGGGTGTTACAATAAACTCTTATAGGATATTGTGTGAAAATCAATTTAATATGATATTGGTATAATCCATTAGGAAACAATTATGTACACATTTTATGACAACTAAATGTAACCCTTTAAATTTTTATTTACCATCAAATATCCTAAACGCAATAGTATATTGATTAGAAACCACATGAATTATTTATTGGTGTAATCCTTTATTTTTTAAAATTAAATTTATTTTAGTCAAAGCATACTTCTAATGGGCTATTAGATATATATACTTTTCAGAATATATTGTTTTGATTCCCCAAACCCTTTTGTGTTACGAAAAAACATTTATGTCATTTTTAGTAGGAACATTTAACAAATAAAAAATTATTTTCAAATAATGTATTCTATTATATGTGTTTGGAATATTTTCATTTGAAATGGTGGATTTATTAAAATATACTTCAAATGGGTGGCAGAAACACAATACATAATATTTTAAGAAATATTTGGATAAATATTTAATCAAGCATAAACATGTTGATCAATATATTCTTCTAAAAAAATTATAGATATTGATGAATAATAAACCATGTGTATATAGTTATCCATATTATTTATTTAATAAAAACTCTTTTACATCAAACATCTTGTCTTATCACATAAGATAAATGAGAAGAAGATACATATCAATTACTGAGATTCATCAAATCATGATAAAGTCCTTTACATTTAAACCCATGATTTTGTAACTATTTACTTAATATTAGTAATATAAAGAACAAGATAAATAAATTAATCCTTTTATTTTAACTCCATTATATTTACATCCTTTGTAAAATATAAATTTGGCATCTCATTCCTTTTAAAATCATAGAAATAATTTTTTTAGTATCCATGCCCTACATGGATATTGCATGGTGTTTCACAAAATCATTTAGATATATCAGGGATAATTAAATTATATTGTATTATTACTCTTCATTATTTAGGACCATAGGTTCCAATAATCTTTATTATATTCTTGAAGAAACATTATTTAAATTTTCAATCAAATTTTATTATTATGGTTTGAACTTTTACCTACGTGTACAGTCTATAAAATTCATTAGAACCTATATATCACATTCCATGTTCATATATATTCTAAACACTTTGAGAATAGTTGTTAAATTTTCTAATTATTAAATCATATTATTTAAACATTTCCATAGATGACAATGTGATAAAATATCTAACAAAAATAATCCATTTTTAGTCTCCCCTTAGAGCTTATTATTGAATTATGTGAATCATAAAACATGTGTATTAAAAATACCCCTCTCATTTCATCTAAATAAATATTATTTATATGGCCTTATCAAGAGCTAAAGAAAATAAAAATACACATCTTATGAAATTTTAATCCATGAATGATGTATCAATGTTATTAGTGCAATAAATCATTTTCTCCATTACTTGAATGAAAACATTGAGCTTAAATTATTATTACCTTTTGACCTTATATATATTTAAAAAACTTTTTAAAATGTATAGTTGATATAATATATTTTTTAGAATCATAGAAATTATCTCTATAAACAATAATATTTTAAGGAAACATTTAGTCTCATAATTTCATCAAGACATTCAATCATACTGAATATCATTTGAAAAACTCAATCACATTGAGTATAAGAGACTAAAATTACTTAACTCATTGACATACCAAATCATATTGAGTACATGAATAGAGAATAATATCTATTTTTTCATTTTTTATCTAATTACTTTCAAACCATGAATGAATGACTATATACTTCCATAATCATCTATATTCAGTTGTTAAATAATTTCATCACCTGGTCACTAAGGAAGGAATTATTCTGAAATATTGAATTTTTTCATCTAAACTTTTCTTAAATCAAAAATATTTCTTATGAAAATTTCATAAGATTTTAGTTTTAAGAGGTACTTACATTGTGGTTGTCCTTATCTATGTTCAATCAATAATTTTAGTTTTATGCTGATGATTTTATTCATATAATTTATTTTCAGATGAGTATCATGTTTTAACAAATATTTAATAAAGAAATCTAAAAAAAACTCCCACTATAATGGTGACCAATTTTAAAATATCCATCATACCCTTTAGTGAAAATAGATCCATATTTTACTAAGCAATGAGTCCACATGGTAGTTCCTCTCGTCACATAATTATTTAGGTAGGGAATCCCCCTAATAAAAATAGTTATGTCTCTTGGATTGTTGAGAAGATAACTCTTTATCCAAATCCATCATATGGATTCATAAAAATATATTCCACTGGAAACATCCAATGGGTATCCCAACTACATGTGGACTAAAAAATATCAAAAATATATTAACAAAAGAAAACCAAGGGGCACCCTGCTATGGAAGAAACTACACATGGTTGATCCAATGTCACCCATTACTTTCTTTCTATAACCATGATTATTCGTGGTCACCCTTCTATGGTAGAGCCTACTCGGTTGAATTATTGAGGTTTTCAAAAATTTCTTTTTGAAATGAATATAACAATTAGTATTTTATGGGGATTGAAACTCTGTATATTATCTCATGTTATTACTTTGTATGTATACTTCTATTTTAAGAACCCGGTTTTTTCTATGAAAGACTTTAGAATAATCCTGATTATATTCCAGAGCAGCACCTTCAGACGGTGTGCGATTCCGAGCCCCGGTGTGGCCAGAATTAAGTTTTCAGTGCGTTCACACTGGGAACGCCAAATAAATGGGATAACTCCTAAACGGTGCTTCAGATCAGAAATCTGAGTGTATGGATGGGTCTGGAATGAAGTTTTTACCCTAGAAACGACATAAGGCATGCCGTGCGGGACGTTTGGACCCCTCGCCCGTTAGCGGAACGTTAAACAGATAATTAAAATAATTAATTTATTCGTTTAATGGATTAAATCAATTATCTCTTAAACGGTAGCTAGGATTGGAAAACCAAGGTCACCGTTGAGTCCGGAGCATGCCGTTTACCCTAGAAGGGGTGCAAGTTTCGCGGGTGCGGGCCTTCTGTGGAAAATGGCCCAAGGGGCGTTTTCGTAATTTGGCGGCCTCGGGCGTTGAGTTTAATAACTTTTGAACGGGGCCTCAGATTAAAATTCTGAGACCACCATTGTGCTCGGGAGGTGGTTTTTACCCTAGGCGCGACCTAACTTTCACTGCTTTTGGGGTTTCGAACGCGGATTTAAATTGGATTGAGTTTTTAATTAATTAAAGGTTTAATTAATTTCCTTTATTTAATCACTTCTTCCCCTTCCTCCCCTCTCAATCCCCCTGGCTAAACCCACCCTCACCTTCAACCTCCTCTCCTCCTCCTCCTCCACGGACGAAGGTGAAGCTTTGGATCGAGGTGTTCCGAAGCACAACGAACGCAGCGGATCTTAGTGAGCGTGTTCTTCATCGAAAAAAAAGATTCAAGTTTCAAGTAGGATTCCTTCTATTTATCAGTTCCAATTTAAGTTTGAATATGAAAATCCATTTTTATCCCTTGTCCCTTTGTTTTGGTTAATATCATTGATGGCTGCACAAACACGACCATCAACCCATGCTGAAAATCGGGTTTCTTCATCATAATCTTGAACTGTTCTTTGGGTTCTTGGACTCTTACAATTAAGCGCATTGAATCTTTAAGGGTTTGTCGATTATAGGCAGGCGAATCAATGATCTAGAATCGCTAGAATGGGCTCAGATTAGTTTTTTTCTTTTTTTTTTCTGATAACGGAAGGAGTCCTGGTGGTCTGCGGAAGGGACCATCGGATCTCCGGCCGGCCGTAGAGGCATCAGGTGTCGACCGGCGCGGACGGGGTAGATCCGGGAGGAGCCGAGCAGGTTAGCAAGGAGCTCGGGCTGGCCTGTGCAGCCGACAGAGTGACTAAGGAGGCACTGGGTCGCGGTTTCGACGCGGTCTATCAGGGGTGAGGCCGGGCTTCAGAGGGTAGTGTCGGCGGAACCTAGCAGCGGAGCTGGGCGGTGGTGGTGCGAAGGCGGCACGAGCACCCGGCGTCGCAGCGGTACGCTCAGTAGGGCGGGTCTCCGGTGGTGGCCCGTCACGGTCGGGGGAAGAACACAGGCAATGGGAGAGGCCGATCGATACCCGCATGCTGCGAGTCTCTCTCTCACCTGGTAAAGGGAGTGGGGCGTGGTGTCCTACTAGGGAAGAAGACCCAATCAAAAAAAAAGGAAAAGTTAATGGAAAAAAATAAGTGGGGCATCTCTCCTTTGATTAGAGAGAGGTTTAAAAAAATGGGTATGAAAGGGGTGTGTCGCGTGGGGGGTGGGAAAGAGAAAAGTTAATAAAATTAATAAAATTAATAATAATATCATATTATTATTGTTAATAAGTGGTTTTTCTGAGATAAAACCCCCATACAGTGTCCGTTTGACATGTCGTCTGCGGCTGCGTAGTCCTGACAATGAGACGGTCTTTTTGAGTCCAATATTGGATACTTAATTCGGAGTTGAGGCGTGGCCCGCACGGGCCGCCGTTCGAGCTTTGTGCAATGTTTTATAACTTTTTCATCGGACGTTCGTTCGGGGCATGCGAGTAGTCGATTTTGGGTTTTTTCTGAGGGCATCGCATTGGCGCAGTCTACCCGCTTTAATTCCGCACACTGGTGCGGGCCCTGTGAGGGCCGTTTCAGGTGTTAACGTTGATTCCCAGCTTTATCACCGAGTGTCCATTTTGGACAAGTGAATAGTCCATCTTGTGTACTTTTCCGAGAGGATCACAATGGTGCGATCTGTTGGCAGCGCTTCGGGACCGGGATGCAGGTCCCACGCAGCACCTCTCATGTTCAGGTGTGTCAGAGCGCGTCTTTTTCTCTGGATATCCATTGCGCTCAAGTGAGCAGTCTTTTTGACGTGTTTTTCCGAGAGAATTGCGATGGCGCAGTCCGCCTGCCCTTTTTCGGGATCGTGGTGTGGGTCCCACCCGACCTGGCTATGGTGAATAGTACCTTTTTCACCGGGTGTCCATTTTGGGATACTGAGTAGTCAATCCCATGTGTTTTTTCAAGGGCGTCGCAGTGGTGTGATCCGTTTGTTCAGTTTTAGGATTTTGGGGTGGGCCCCACATGGGTTGGTTACAGTGAATAGTACCTTGTTCACCGGTTGACTGTTTCGGGCGAGTAATGTAACACCTGAGACTTTTATAAGAAATATTTTGTTTTTATTTTATATAAATCATCAAAGGAATCTTTCACTACACACAACACTAGCTTGACTTGGTTTACACACAATCGCGACCTTCCTTGATAGCTTGTGTCGTACGCAATACTGAGTTTCACTAAACAACAATATGCTATTAAAATATTATTAAAACTAGTCGTTATGAATAGTAATAACCACTTTTTAAAATTTTTTAAATTTTATTTTTCAAAATGGACTTCATTTTTGGATTCGGAATATCGAAATTAGCCTAGGGTGAAATTTTGGTATTTTTCTGGAAACTTTCAATTTTTGATGAATAGTGAAAACACTGGGTTACTATTTAAAAACCGAATTTTTATTTAAATAATTATTTATTGTATTTATATTTATTGATACATAATACCTATATAAGTTCAATGTAATTCATTGGAGTAATTTTATAATAATTTTAGATATATAAAAATTTTATTGAACTTTTCACCGTCTTTTACCCACCTCCTAGGTTAATTTGCAAATTTACATAAAACGTAATTTTACCGCTTTTGTGAGTGGAATTTCAAAAATCCGAGAGACACGGTTTATGTCAGTAAGTAAAATGTGGTTCAATGAGATGAAAATAATTTTTGGTGAATAGTAACTTTTTACTTTTTTTTACCACGGTTAAAAGTAAATAGGGCAATTAAGGGTAAAAATGATATTATTATTACCCTAAAACATGTCCTAATTCTATTGGATAAGTGTAATTCGACCAAAAACAACCTTAGGAATAAAATATGACCATTTAGGCCCACTTGGATTAGATTAGGAAATTTAATATTAATTTATTTAAAGAAGGGTTAAAATAGTTAAAATCAAAGTTTAATAAGTAAATTATTTTTAATATAGGGTTATACATAAGATAAATTCGACTATAAATATTCATTAGAAATATAAAAAGATTTCCTACATAATGGTATTTTATTTGTAATTTTTAGACATTAAATAATTTAATTTATTTATGACACAAAGATGATGTAGTAATTATCTTATTATTGAAATATTGACATAAGTGATGTTTTAAATACCCAAATAAATGTAATTTGAGACTTTTTATGAATTTCACTAATTTTATAGGTTAATATGACATGTTAGTATTTATTTAATTAACTTTTTTAGAACTAATAATTCTGTTATTATTTTCACAAAAAATCAATTACTAAATAGTGTCAAAATTGACATAAAATAGTTTTTAAAACTAATATTATATTATTAATTGTTATTTTATTCCTAAAAATCTAAGGTTCAGACAAATGAATTAGATAAGGGTATATATATTAATAATAAATAACTTGGGGTTCGTTTGGCTTGTTATAGTAAGTTTATTATCCTTATAGTGTAAGAACACAAAAAGACACGGTAAAAGTAAAATTATATAACTTAAAGTTAAATCTAAATGATAAGGTTAGAATAATAACCTAAACTAGTCCAAATTCTATTGGATGAGATTATTTCGACCCATCCCCACCTTAGCTTCGGAATGAATCAATTTGGAGCTATTTAAAACTGAATATGGCTTTATAATAAAATAATATTTTTAGTTTTTCCAAAGGTGCCCCTCTCCTCCCTTATAAAAAGGCACCTCCTCCCTCTCTTCCTCACACCACTTTGAGCCTTCAAGATCAGCCAAACCATGCCAATTTCTCCTCTCCACTTCCCTAGAAATATCCTAGAGGTCTTGTTCTTCTTAAAAGGCCAATTTTAGTACCCTAAAAGGAGGTCTCAAAGAGGCGCTTCAAAGAAGAGGTAATGTCCGTTACCGATTCTTTCAACTTTATTTCTTCTTCCACTTCTTCTTATTTAGTTGTTTCATTATGAATTAATAACATCAGTATCAATCATATACTGATATGTTATTATAAGTATGAAACAAACCTATTTCACCATCTATCCATCCTACGGAAAATGAAATCACCGCACGTGCGTACGTACGAAATACTGTCTCCACGCCGTGGTGTAATCTATTTTCCACCACCACCTTACTTGGATGGGTATAATGGTACCAATAAATAACTATATATGATTATTGTAAAGTGGTATTTATTCTGAAATATTATACATACACTCCAATACAATTACACGATCATGGGAACGATATCATCGCTCGTGCATACGTACGGAATACCGTCTCCACGATGTGATGCAACTTGTTCTACATGATCTTCATTGAATAATGATTATATAAATGAATTGAATGAATTAATATGATATATATTACACTAATAACATTCTGGAAATGAGGTATCTATAACCTAAAAATAAGAATAATAATTTATTCAAAACACGCATAAGAACAAAAAGCAATAAACACCCGAATAACAAGTAACAATGAAATAGTACTAACAAGAAGCTAAGAATATGACCATATATAATATCATAAAAATAATTATGATTCTGTAATAAGTCAATAACATTATTTAAATCATTATACAGAAGGTTCGGACACTTACGAAGCAAATCGAACCTAAGGTAAGGGAAATATTACAATCTCATTTTTATCCGAGATTGTTTATTCTTTGGAATTTACTGGGGTGTATTTTATCATCCACATCCATTTTTCCTCAATATGTATTATTATTTCCATCCACCTACAATTTTTAAATCCAATTTTACCCTTCGGTGAGTTTTTAGTAAAAGATATGAATGAAATGTTTTGTCGTTTTTCGTACGAGGTATTTTTTGACTTTTCCGACAAAAGTACGAGAAGAATGTTTTTTAACTTATACGGCATGGATGGATTTTTAAAAAATTATTTCCAAGAATCTTCCTTTAAAAGTTTTCAAGTTTATTTTTAATCAACTTCTTTTAGTTTAGAATTGTATGACATGTTAATAAAGGAAAAGTGTTTTTGAAGTAGAAAGGACATTTTCCTCAAGAATGGAGTTCAAGTGTTTTATCAAAATTATTTTCCATCTAAGATAATAAAGGGTTCTGTTTCTATCCCTATTATTAAATTGATTTTATTATGTTGTGATGGAATTATTTTTATGAATTCCTTTATCTTATATGAATTGTTTTATGATGTCACAATGTTTAAGAATCCCATTTTTATTACCTGGGTTATGCTATGATGTATGGTTTATGATTTTGTGGCACACATAAGAATGGTATCATTATGAGATGGGTGGTACCTATATCTCCCTCCAATGCATTGGGTAAAGTTTTTATATCTCATGAGATAGACATGGCTGGAACGGCAGGTTAAACCGGATCAGTGAAACATGACTGAAATGAGGAATGAACTCGGTTCAGAAATGGAATTTGTCCACTAAGATAGTCTTGGAAATGAGTCTTGACTAATAAGAAATGATTCTCTATGATTATGTGTGTATGCCACAAAGCTTCATGTTTTAAGTTATGATTATTGTGATTACATTTCACTACCATGATTTATCCCATGTTATGAAATTATGATCTCTTTTGTAGGGTAATATTTCCAAAATGTTCTGTTCTTATGAATATGATGTGATTGATATTTATTTTGTTTACCCTTACTGAGCATTTGAGCTCACCCTTTTGTATGTTTTATTTCCCCAGGTCAGGAAGAATTTTATTAAGTAATATATGCCAAAAGGGACTATAGATATGATGAAATAAATGGGAGACAGTGTAGACGCTTTATGAACCAGTTGTTTATGTTTCCCAGTTTCTAAAGACACTATACCTATATGGTCCTTTCATGGTTTTGTTATATGTTGTAATAAGTGAACTTCAATTTTGAAGTACTAACAATGTATGTAAAGTATGGGTCGTTATAGTTGGTATCAGAGGAAAGGTATAATCAACCTTTGGAAACTAGGATGTGAAAGCCTTAGTAAGAATCCTAAGGATAAGTCTAAGCATAGAACACAATCTTAGTGTTTTAGAAATGGCCATGAATAACCTAGGATAAGACCTTAAGTGTGAAATTTTATTCTTGATTATGTGGTTTTGCTATTATAATTATTGTTGCTCACACTATTCTTCTTGGTTTTAGTCAATGGCTGGAACCCGAAGGAACCGTGTTAATGTAGAATGTGACGGGCAATGCAATGATTGTCCCCCTGAGCAACCAAACATTATGGGAGTTGGAATGAAAAATCTTGTAGCCATGCTCACACAACTTTCCCAAGCTACGAATTATGCTGGACTTCCAAACGAGCAAAGGAAGGAGAAAAATTCTGTTGAATCCTTCATGAGACAGTGTCCACCTTCATTCAGCGGGTCTACTGATCCATTAGTAGATGAACAATGGATCAGTACTACTGAAAAGATATTTTCAGTTCTTCAATGTTCTGAACATGATAAAGTCATATTAGCAGTGTATCGTTTGGAAGGTGATGCTGATCAATGGTGGAATCTTATCAAGAATACGAGGCCAAGAGATGAAATTGAGTCCATGGAATGAGACGAGTTCAAGAACTTATTTTTCAATAAGTACTTACCTCGTATTCTCCGAAAAAAGATGGAGAAGGAGTTTCTTAAACTAAAGCAAAAGGATGATGAATTTGTTGGTACCTATGAAGCAAATTTTACAAGACTTGCAAGGTACACTTCTGGTATTATTATCCAACCTGAGAGTAAGATCGATCGATTATTTAGTGGCTTAAAACCAAGTCTTCGACAGGCGTTAGCCATAAGGGACTTCAATAGCTATGAGGAAATCGTTTGATGTGCTCTCAAAGTTGAGATGGAGATTGGAGTAACCCATCAATCATATGGGTTTGATAAGAAGAGGAAAATGGAATTCAAAGGAAAATCTAAAGAGCACACTGAAAAGAAGATGAGTTTTACCTTATTCTCAAAGTGTGGAAAGAAACATGGAGGGAGTTGTCTTAAAGGGACAAGTAAATGTTTCAAATGTGGAAAGGAAGGTCATCGGGCATTTGAATGCCGCAATGATGGGATGAAGATGTCTAGTTATGCGAACAATGAAAAGGATACACAGAGTGCACCTCCTACACTTCAATGTTACTAGTGCAAGGAAATGGGGCATTATGCCAATCAATGCCCCAATACAAGGGTTGTTGATGATGATCAACGTCAACAAACTCTTAAGGCTAAAGACAAAGGAAAGTCACATGCAATTTCTATCAGCGATGTGGAGTATGATAACGAAGTGGTGAAAGGTACACTTACCATCCACTCTAAAGTAGAAAATGTTTTATTTGATTCTTGATCCACCCACTCCTTTATTTCTGAAGAATTTTCTAAGGGTATCACCATATTACCTCAACAATTAGATTTTGAGTTAGTTGTGACAACCCCTAATGGCACAACAGTCGCATCAAAAGTTTATAATTCTTCTCCGATTGAAGTTTGTGGGAAAGTGCTTCCTGAAAATCTTGTGATCCTCCCTATAGTGGAATTTGATGTGATTATTGGCATGGATTGGCTTTCTCTATATGGAGCTCATATCAATTTCCAAATAAGGGAAGTCACATTTCATATTCCAGATCAATCTTTGATCGTCTATCGATGAAAGGATGAACATAACCTTCCATTAGAAATTTCTTCCATCTTATGGGTCTTGATTCCACTAAATGATGGTTATTTATCTCAAATGGTTGGTGAGAAACTCATGATTAAGAATATGCCCATTTTATGGGAGTTTGATGATGTCTTTCTGGAGGAATTGCCGAGTCTTCCACCAAATCGTGAAGTAGAGTTTTCAATAGAACTCGTATCGGGTGCTTTGCCTATTTCAAAGACACCTTATAGAATGGCCCCAATTGAGTTGCAGGAATTGAAGAAGCAACTCCAAGAGAATATTGATAAGGGATTCATACGCCCTAGTACGTCACCTTGGGGAGCACCTGTTCTGTTTGTTAAGAAGAAAGATGGATCAATGAAACTCTGCATTGATTATCGATAACTTAACAAGATCACTATCAAGAACAAATATCCTCTCCCGCACATTGATGAATTATTTGACCAAATACGCGGAGCTCAATACTTTTCCAAGATTGATCTTCATTCAGGGTATCATCAATTAAGGGTCAAAAGGGAGGATATACCAAATACGACTTTTCGTACAAGGTATGGACACTATGAATTTATAGTGATGCCAATTAGTCTTACTAATTCCCCTGCTATCTTCATGGATCTGATGAATAGAGTCTTTAGAGACTATATTGATCAGTTTGTGGTAGTCTTTATAGAAGATATTCTTGTATATTCAAAGAGTTAGGAAGAACATGAAGATCACTTGAGAATTATATTGAAGACCCTAAGAAAGGAGAAGCTTTATTCCAAATTTACCAAGTGTGAATTTTGGCTTCAAAAAGATTCATTTTTGGGTCACATAATCTCAAAAGGAGGGATATCTGTGGATCCTGCAAAAACAGAGGTTATTGAAAGATGGTCGAGACCAACAACAGTAACTGAGATCCAAAGTTTTCTTGGTTTGGCTGGATATTATTGATGTTTTGTGAAAGATTTTTCACGATTATCTAATCCACTCACCAGGTTGACTCGGAATGGAGTTAAGTTTGTTTGGACGGAGGAATGTGAAGAGAATTTCAAGGATTTGAAAAGAAGGTTATCCAGTGCACCTGTGCTCACTCTGCCTTGTAGTGGAGAAAGGTTTGTGATCTACAGTGATGCATCTAAGAAGGGATTGGGGTGTGTTCTCATGCAAAACGATATAGTGATAGCTTATTCCTCACGACAGTTGAAAATCCATGATAAAAATTACCCAACTCATGATTTGGAGTTAGCTTCAGTAATCTTTGCATTAAAGATTTGGAGGCATTATCTTTATGGAGAAAGGTGTGACATTTATACTGATCATAAAAGTTTAAAGTATATTTTCACACAAAAGGAGCTGAATATGCACCAAAGAAGATGGTTGGAGCTAATTAAGAATTACGACTGCTCAATTCATTACCACCCTAGGAAAGCAAACAAGGTGGAAGATGCATTAAGTCGACAAGACCATGCTAGTTTGTCCATGATGAGGATCACAAAAGATCCAATATTTATGGATTTACAAAGGATGGATCTTGGAATTATAATGAAAGGGGAAAAATCGTATCTTTCTCAAATGAATGTTCAACCATCTATACATGTTAAGATTAAAGAGGCATAGAAATAAGATGTAGAGTTAAAAAATAAGGTGAGAAATGTTCCTAAATTCAACCTTGATTGTGATGGGATAATAAAGTTCAGGAATCGGGTTTGTGTTCCTCCCATCCCCAAATTAAAGAAGGAGCTGCTGGATGAGGCTTATAGTTCTTCATTCTCTATTCATCCTGGAAGCACGAAGATGTATAGGGACCTGAAAGAGTACTTCTGGTGGGATGGCATGAAAAGAGATGTTGTTGAATATGTCTCTCGATGCTTAGTTTGTCAGCAAGTTAAAGCTGAGAGATAGAATTCTAAGGGGATGTTACAACCATTACCCATACCTGAATGGAAATGGGAAAACATCACTATGGACTTTGTCACAAGACTTCCTAAAACATCCAAAGTCAATAATGCAATCTAGGTCATAGTTTATCGTCTTATAAAGTCTGAACACTTCATTGCTATTAGAGAGGATTTCCATCTGGATCAGATTGCTAGGATATATGTAAAGGAAGTAGTAAGATTGTATGGAGTACCACTTTCTATTATATCTGAACGGGATCTGAGGTTTACCTCAAAGTTCTGGAGAAGTCTTCATCATACTCTGGATACAGAGTTGAGTTTCAGCACTGCTTATCATCCTCAGACAGACGGTCAGTCTGAGAGGACAATTCAAACTCTAGAAGATATGTTGAGAGCTTGCTCTATGGATTTCAAAGGTGGTTGGGTTCAACACCTACCTTTGGTGGAATTTTCTTATAATAATAGCTTTCACTCCAGTATTCAGATGACTCCTTATGAAACTCTCTATGGAAAGAAATGTAGGACTCCAACTTGCTGGGATGAAGTTGGAGAAAGAAAGCTATTAGGACCTGATCTTGTTGATGAGATGGCAGAAAAGGTCCGATCTATTCAACAACACATAAGAGAAGCTCAGAGTCGACAAAAAAGTTATGCTGACAACCGAAGAAAAGACTTAGAGTTTTAAGTGGGTGATAAAGTGTTCTTACGAATATCTCCTTGGAAGAGAGTAATAAGATTTGGAAAGAAGAGAAAGCTGATCCCTAGGTATATCAGTCCTTTCGAAATACTGGATCGTGTTGGGAAGGTAGCTTACCGATTGGCGCTTCCACCGAATCTCTCTCAAGTTCATGATGTTTTCCATGTATCTCTCCTAAGAAAGTACATACCCGATCCTTCACATGTACTCAGCTCAGAAGTTGTACCGCTGGAACAAGATCTTTTTTATGAAGAACAGCCGATAGAGATTCTAGATCGTAGTGAAAACGTCCTACGGAACAAGACCACTCGCTTGGTGAAAGTTTTATGGAGGAACCACCAATTAGAAGAAGATACATGGGAGCTTGAGGATATGATGAGGGAGAGGTATCCTCATCTGTTTGTTACAAGTGACGAATTTCGAGGGAGAAATTCATTTTAAGGGGGGGTAGAATGTAACACCTGAGAATTTTATAAGAAATATTTTGTTTTTATTTTATATAAATCATCAAAGGAATATTTCACTACACACAACAATATCTTGTCTTACTTTACACGCAATCACGACCTTCCTTGATAGCTTGCGTCGTACGCAATACCGAGTTTCACTAAACAACGATATGCTATTAAAATATTATTAAAACTAGCCGTTATGAATAGTAATAACCACTTTTTGAAATTTTGTAAATTTTATTTTTCAAAATGGACTTCATTTTTGCATTCGGAATATCGAAATTATCCTAGGGTGAAATTTTGGTATTTTTCTGGAAACTTTTATTTTTTGATGAATAGTGAAAACACTGGGTTACTACTTAAAAACCGACTTTTTATTTAAATAATTATTTATTTTATTTAAATTTATTGATACATAATACCTATATAAGTTCAATGTAATTCATTGGAGTAATTTTATAATAATTTTAGATATATAAAAATTTTATTGAACTTTTCACCGTCTTTTACCCACCTCCTAGGAGAATTTGCAAATTTACATAAAACATAATTTTACCGCTTCTTTGAGTGGATTTTCAAAACTCCTAGAGACATGGTTTATTTCAGTAAGTAAAATGTGGTTCAATGAGATGAAAATAACTTTTGGTGAATAGTAACTTTTTACTTTTTTTACCACGGTTAAAAGTAAATAGGGTAATTAAGGGTAAAAATGATATTATTATTACCCTAACACATGTCCTAATTCTATTGGATAAGTGTAATTCGACCAAAAACAACCTTGGGGATAAAATATGACCATTTAGGCCCACTTGGATTAGATTCAGACATTTAATATTAATTTATTTAAAGAAAGGTTAAAATAGTTAAAATCAAAGTTTAATAAGTAAATTATTTTTAATATAGGGTTATATATAAGATAAATTCGACTATAAATATTCATTAGAAATCTAAAAAGATTTAATACATAATGGTATTTTATTTTTTATTTTTAGACATTAAATAAGTTAATTTATTTATGACACAAAGATGATGCAGTAATTATCTTATTATTGAAATATTGACATAAGTGATGTTATAAATACCTAAATAAATGTAATTTGAGACTTTTTATGAATTCCAATAATTTTCTAGATTAATATGACATGTTAGTATTTATTTAATTATTTTTTTCGAACTAATAATTCTGTTATAATTTTCACAAAAATCAATTACTAAATAGTGTCAAAATTGACATAAAATAGTTTTTAAAACAAATATTATATTATTAATTGTTATTTTATGCCTAAAAATCTAAGGTTCGGCCAAATAACTTATATAAGGATATATATATTAATAATAAACAACTTGGGGTTCGTTTGGCTTGTTATAGTAAGTTTATTATCCTTATAGTGTAAGAACACAAAAAGACACGGTAAAAGTAAAATTATCTAACTTAAAGTTAAATATAAATGATAAGGTTAAAATAGTAACCTAAACTTGTCCAAATTCTATTGGATGAGAGGATTTCGACCCATCCCCACCTTATATTCGAAATAAATCAATTTGGAGCTATTTAAAACCGAATATGGCTTTATAATAAAATAATATATTTAGTTTTTCCAATGGTGCCCCTCTCCTCCCTTATAAAAGGGCACCTCCTCCCTCTCTTCCTCACACCACTTTGAGCCTTCAAGCTCGGCCAACCCCTGACAATTTCTCCTCAAAACTTCCCTAGAAACATCCTAGAGGTCCTGGTCTTCTTCAAAGACCAATTTTAGTGCCCTAAAAGGAGGTCTCAAAGAGGCGCTTCAAAGAAGAGGTAATGTCCGTTACCGATTCTTTCAACTTTATTTCTTCTTACACTTATTCTTCTTTAGTTGTTTCATTATGAATTAATAACATCAGTATCAATAATATACTGATATGTTATTATAATTATTAAACAACCATATTTCACCATCTATCCATCCTATGGAAAATGAAATCACCGCGCGCGCGTACGTACGGAATACCGTCTCCACGCCGTGGTGTAATCTATTTTCCACCACCACCTTACATGGATGGGTATAATGGTGCAAACAAATAACTATATATGATTATTGTAAAGTGTTATTGATTCTGAAATAGTATACATACACTCCAATACAATTACACGATCATGGGAACAATATCATCGCTCGTGCATACGTACGGAATACCGTCTCCACGATGTGATGCGACTCGTTCTACATGATCTTCATTACATAATGATTATATAAATGAATTTAATGAATTAATATGATATATATTACACTAATAACATTCTTTAAATGAGGAATCTATAACCTAAAAAGAAGAATAAGAATTTATTCAAAACACGCATAAGAACAAAAAGCAATAAACTCCTGAATAACAAGTAACAATGAAATATTACTAACAAGAAGCTAAGAATATGACCATATATGATATCATAAAAATAAGTATGATTATGGAATAAGTCAATAACATTATTTAAATAATTATACAGGAGGTTCGGACACTTACGAAGCAAATCGAATCTAAGGTAAGGGAAATATCACAATCTCATTTTTATCCGAGATTGTTTATACTTTGGAATTTACTGGGGTGTATTTTATCATCCACATCCATGTTTCCTCAATATGTAATATTATTTCCATCCAACTACAATTGTTTAAATCCAATTTTACCCTTCTGTGAGTTTTTAGTAAAATATATGAAAGGAATCTTTTGTCGTTTTTCGTACGAGGTACTTTTTGACTTTTCTGACAAAAGTATGAGAAGAATGTTTTTTTAACTTATATGGCATGAATGGATTTTTAAAACATTATTTCCAAGAAGCTTCCTTTACAAGTTTTCAGGTTTATTTTTAATAAACTTCTTTTAGTTTAGAATTGTATGACATGTTAAGAAAGGAAAAGTGTTTTTGAAGTAGAAAGGATATTTTCCTCAAGAATGGAGTTCAAGTGTTTTATCAAAATTATTTTCCATCTAAGATAATAAAGGGTTCTATTTCTATCCCTATTATTACATTGATTTGATTATGTTGTGATGGAATTATTTTTATGAATTTCTTTATCTTATATGAATTGTTTTATGATGTCACGATGTTTAAGAATCCCATTTTTATTACATGGGTTATGCTATGATGTATGGTTTATGATTTTGTGGCACACATAAGAATGGTATCATTATGAGATGGGTGAGACCTATATCTCCCTCCAATGCATTGGGTAAAGATTTTATAACTCATGAGATAGACATGGCTGGAACGGCAGGTTAAACCGGTTCAGTGAAACAGGACTGAAACGAGGAATGAACTCGGTTCATAAATGGACTTTGTCCACTAAGATAGTCTTGGAAATGAGTCTTGAATAATAAGAAATGATTCTCTATGATTATGTGTGTATTACACAAAGCTTCATGTTTTAAGTTATGATTATTGTGATTACATTTCACTTCCATGATTTATCCCATGTTATGAAATTATGATCTCTTTTGTAGGGTAAGATTTCCAAAATGTTATGTTCTTATGAATATGATGTGATTGACATTTATTTTGTTTACCCTTACTGAGCATTTGAGCTCACCCTTTTGTATGTTTTCTTTCCCCAGGGCAGGAAGAAGTTTATTAAGTATGATATGCCAAAAGGGACTATAGATATGATGAAATAAATGGGAGATAGTGTAGACGCTTTATGAACCAGTTGTTTATGTTTCCCAGTTTCTAAAGACACTATACCTATACAGTCCTTTCATGGTTTTGTTATATGTTGTAATAAGTTTACTTCAATTTTGAAGTACTAACAATGTATGTAAAGTATGGGTCGTTATAAGTAAGTGGTCTATCTCACGTGTTTTTTCACGAGGATTACAACGGTGTAATCTGTTCAAGCGAACAGAGCCTCTTACACGATCTTATTAAATGTGGAAATATGAAGGTGCTCCGGTGGTGGTTCTTCTACCGTGTTTGTAGTGGACACTTGGTGTGTGATCGCGTGCACTCCTGTGTGAGTGAAGTATATGTTTGAAGAGATGTAGTTGGCCGTGCCTGGGCCGGTGAGGTGGCAAGTTGGAGTTGTTACATTTATCCCCTCTGTGTTGATATTGGGTGCCATGTGCACGTTAGGCTTTGGGCTGGAGACGTCGTATACTCTGGGAGTATACGGGAACACTTGGAGGTGCATGTGGTTGTTTTTACCTAATAACGTTCGTGCGCTCATTTGTGGTTGACCTGGGGCCACACATCGTGTGAGCCCCATGTGCGTGCCGTGTTCTGCTTTACGTACCTTCGACCTCTCTTGATATAGAGGTCCCTCCTATTCATGATGGTTTGGACTAGCAGGGTTGGGTGGTTTCCCCCGGGTTTTGTTCTGGAGTTGGGTTGTTGCACGATACCCACTCTGAGTTCTGTTGGCCAGTGTTGTACCATCCAGTAGGGGTGGCGAGAGCAGCTTTGGGTTTACCCTTTAGTAGAGACTGAGCAGTGTGTTGCTCATTGACATCTAGGGTTTACCCTCCTGCAGAGACTGGGAAGTGGGTCACCCGATGAATCTTGAGGGTCTACCCTCCAGCAGGGCTGGGCAGTGGGTCTCCCGTCGTTTTGTTCCAGGTCTACCCTCCAGCAGGGCTGGGCAGTGGGTCACCTGTCGACTTCTTCTAGGTCTACCTTCCAGCAGGGCTGGGCAGTGGGTCGCCTGCCGACCTATTCCAGGTCTACCCTCTAGCAGGGCTGGGCAGTGGGTCTCCTGATGATGTATTAAGGTTTACCCTCCAGCAAGGCTGGGCAGTGGGTCGCCTGATGATGTATTAGGATTTACCCTCCAGCAGGGCTGGGTAGTGGGTCACCCGTTGGAATTTCAGACTCCGCCCCTCTTATGAGGATAGTCGGTGACTTTTCTCCATGACTACTGGAGCGGGACCCTTGGTTGTACGGGTAAGTGATGTGACAACTTTTCCTTTGAGCAGATCTCTCGGCTGTGTGACAGTGATGAGGTGGGGTTGACTTAACTCAGAACTCTCAAGTGCGAGAGGCGCTTTCCCCACCGAGACGCATCCTTGTGATGCGACCTAAAATCGTGCGGGCGAGTCAATGCCACCCAAAGCGGATAGTGTCGAGGTGCAGTGATTTGAGCCCCTTGACTTGCGGTTCAGGGAAGATGTGCGGGATGCTGGGCATCAATGACATTTACTTCTGGGACTATTGGCTACTCACTCTCCTAGGCTGAGCTACAGGATGGAGATCCCCTTACGATCTTGTTCGAGTTTCTTATCATAGCATATATATATGTATACCTGGTTCCAGTACCCACTCTTTCGGTTTTGGTTACTCTCCTTCCAGGAGAGGCGAAGACGTGCGGGGTATGCCACATGCTTTCCGTGTCTAGCTTCTCATGGTTGGATGAATCTACTCTCCTGCCATAGGTAGTGAAGACTCGACGAGAAGTTCATCTTCTCACCGCTTCTAGACCCTTGTGTTTGGATGAGTCTACTTCCTTCCTCTTGTTGGGTTGAGCTGTACTCTTTACTGCACTCTCGGTTGTACTCCTTTACTTTTTCTATTCGATCTACTGCTCACCCTTCGGTACCTCCTTTGTTGATCCCTCGAGCCTTCGGGATATCCTATTGAGTATTTTTATACTCATCCCTTCTTGGTCTTTTCCCGCACTTGGTGTACCCTTGCAGACGACGGACAGGTCGTTCGTGATGTCAGAGAAGCTTAGGAGCCGCGATCTTAGACTGCGTGCGGTGGTCGTTGTCGGGTTCCAGGTGTGGGACCCTCCCAACTGTTTACTGTTGTTTTACCTGTTGCCGGGTTGTGGCACTTTTCTGGTTGGGCGCATGTTTTTCCCCTTTTCTTTTCAGTTTACCTTCAGCACCTGCTTGTATTGTTTAGAGGTCGATGCACATTTGTGGTTTATTTATAACAGTTGGCACCTTAATTTTATTTTTACTCTACACTTATGCTTTGAGTGTGCTGCGTGTGTGTGTACAGGTACTTAGGCAAAGGCCTCCCCAAGTTGTTATGCCTTCGGCGCTGGTCGCCAGCCCCTGGCCTATAGAGGCGGGCTTGGGGTAGTTGCGGTTCGAGCCCGGGTAGGGTCGGGTCGTGACATCTATAAATTTAGATTGGAATCTTATTACAATCAAAAAACAAGTTAAAATCCCCTCCATGTTCCTAAAACCAGTCACTCCCCATTGTTTTTAGGGTATCAATGTCACATAAATGATCATGAATTCTAGAGGAGGAATCTTTTTCCCTCCACCAAAAAACATGTAAATACCATATTGATTTTTAACTCTTTATACAACCTAGAATATTGTGTTACTCCCCAAAAAATAGAAGTCAAACATTTTCATATATATCCAAATGTATCATATGAATAAGGTAAATGGAAAATTCATCTATAGGTTTAGAATTATATAATATTATCAATATCTTATTGAGTAATCCTAGAGCGATAGATATCCAACCCCATTCACTCGCATAGACAAGGCATGATACTCGAGGTGGGTAGGTATTCTGATGAAAAGTCCTTCTACCCAGGGATACTTTACTGAAGATAGGATCCAATTTATAACCATTCTAACCCATAATAGGAATAATCGTTTCCCAACTACTAAAATAAATCTATAACTGAAAGTAAAATACTGAGGTCATGGAAGATTAAAAAACAAAATTCATTAACAATATCTAACATTTAATGAAAGGCTCTATACTAGAAGTAGTTTAACATTTAAACTGAAGCATACATAATCAAAATATAAAAAATTCATATTGTTGAATAGAAGATGGAAGAACCTTTTAATGAATTAGTAGTTCATGTATATAAAAATGTGATAACAATTTATGAACAAGTCACAAATAAAAGATAAATATGAACACTATAAATTTTCATATCCTTTATGTAAATTAAATAAAATTTGAATACAAAAATTTTATATTTATTCCAATATAAACTCATTCATATTATTCATTATATGACATTTTTAATTTTTGATATATTATATTCTATGAATTATAAACAATTTATAATCGAATTTATATTATGTAATCAAATTAAATAATAAAATTTCATATGCATAATGATCATTTAAACCATAAAAATATCATTAATAAAAACCCATTTTATCTGGTTTATGAAATATCCAATTAAGGCATCTATTATTTGAACAATTTAAATTAATTAATCATGAACAATTCATAATTTAAAAATAAACTTTTTTACACTTTGGCCTAATATCATAGTTTATAACTGATTACAAATCATTTCTAAGGATTTAAAAATAACCAATTTTATTTCTAGATCATTTGATATGACCTATAATTTACATAAAATGTTCTTTAGATATTAACATGTAATATTTTGAATATAAATGTTTTATAAAAATTTAATTAATTAATTATAAATCTTTTATAATTAGTTAATATTTAATAAATTTTTATTATAAATTTAATAATCCCAAAAATCATTTAATATAATTTATAATCAATTATATATCATAAAAACTATTTAAAATATTTTAAAAAAATTAATCAAATTATATGTTTACCCTTATAAAAAATCTATATTCTACATACATGTATACTCCCCCTACCTTTACACAGACAACCTATTTAATTGTAAATTGTCTAAACCATTTCATCACACATATCATGTATGGGTGTTATAATTATACCTTTATATCCAACGGCCCTAAGGCCTTCAATTTTTTTTACATAGTAGTAAAACTAAAATTACCCTTACATGAACTCCATCATGTAAAGGCATGTAATGTTAACTAGGTAGAGAATATAACATAATTATTTCAAATAGATCACAACCTTTACATAAATATAAATCACATTCTATTTCAAGGCAGCTGACAATAACCCTTACACATGTTTTAAAACTACTACATAACCATTAAAAAACAATCGTTACACTACTTTATGAATTCCTTAGATACCATTATGTGATGACTCACATATAGTTAATTATGATATGATCTTCACTGAGATACACCATATAGGAAACATAATAGTTACCTTTATGCATCCCATCTTCATAAAGTAAATTCCTCTTTTACCTTTACGTAACCATGCTATATAATGGTAAATTGTATTTCTTGATTTTTTAAATTCCTTTATAATGATTCTTTGTTTTTAATTGTTTATTCATTTCAAAGTAGGATTCTATAAAATTAAAGATGATTTCCCAGTGATAAAACTCAAGGTTTTTAAATTAATCTAATAGAATTTATTACACATATCTTAATCGATTAAAACCCTTGTATAAGGATCTCTAAAAATGATAAATGAAATTGTGTATAAACCTGAAATGAAAAAAAATTATTAATGGAATACCATACAATAAATATATTCTGTTACATAATCATTTTCAAAGGTATTTAATGATGGTCACATAATGTATTCCAAAAGACACCCCTCTTCATGTTGTATCCACGGGTTGAGAAAATATTCTGACGTTCAGGTAGGATCTATTATAGCTTGATAACATGTTATTGCCTCAAATGTAAAGGATAAGAATAAAGATACTTTTTTGGGTACTAGGGTTTTATGGACAATAATCATAAAATCACACACACTATCATTACATGACAATAGTTTATATATGTAATATAATACAGTCCATAACATCTTGAATCTATTCATGCACTACAATTCCTGAATAAATGATCATACCAATATTTGCATTCATAATTTGATTGATTCACCTCCCATATATTTTATCTCATGAAAAAGTATAATATATGATATCTTACATGGAAATATTAAATAGAAAAATATCATGAAAACCCTCAAACAAATTCAATACCACACATGTATGTAAACAACCAATATATATCATATATATATAAGGCTTTAGGGAATATATACATTAGTACCCTTTGTTATGTGAAACCTGTGAGAGGCATGAAATAAATAATTTTATGAGAATTGTGGACTTGATAGATGATTCTAGACCCCTTGAGACTAGATGAGTTAATAATTATGAAAATTATCCCCAATTTTCCTTAAGGAATTTTGAGTTTCCACAAATATTTCGGGATAGATGACACATGATTGAAATGAATGAACGCAGAGGACCTATAGAGGGGTCTAGGTATTTTTCTATTCCACTAGGTTGGGAGAGGTCATAGACTAGTTAGGGTCATTACTGAGTGATAAAATTGATAAAGTGCTATACTGAGTGTGATGGGGATGTGAGAGCGGCCACATATATTTGAGATGATACTATGAGATTTATTTTTCCCTAAGTGATGGGGGTTTCCAAGGGAAAAGAGCTGGTTATTGAATAACTATGTTTTCTTTCAGAAGAATAATATGTCACCTAAGATAAACGGCATATAATGAATTTTGATTTCTAAATTATTGAATTTGAATAAATACGATGTTTATTCTTATCATAAGGTTGAGAGACCTTAATGTCATGTTAAGGATTTGGTATGATAGTTATGATGATTATATAATTTTGGAGGACCTTGATGTGATTATAAAGATATTTTATTTCTATTATGTTGAATATATACGATTCCAGTGGGGGTTTGATGTTATTACAAGGATATGGAATGTTTTTTATGATTAATATATGTTTTTGGGGGCCCTTCATGTGATTACAAGCATAGATATTCTCCATTGTGATGAATACCCACTATTGAGGGACTTTGAGGTGATTAAGATGATTTGATGTTCCCATTAATACATTGGAGGGGGTCTTGGATGTTGTTCTATGGATTTTATGTGATAATAATTATATTTTTTGGGTAAGTAGAAATATTTATTAGATATTGTAAGCCCATATATATTTTCATGAATGAATATGGTACTATTGACTGTGAAATCTAACACTGAACAAACCTGGTATGGTAAATCTCAGGTTTTTCATTAAACAATGAGGATTGATGATTTTATTTATTTATGTAACTAAAGGAGTTTATTTATTATGTTGATTATATCAAATTGAAATATTAGTACATTTACTGGATACACATGGGACCCATTAGGTGGTATCATACTGGTTTATGTACTCAAACACTTCTTGAGCATCCATTTCACTTGGGTACCCAAGAAACATTCATTGTTTGCATGTTTGGGTTGGCCAGAGTCCCAAAGTAGTTTTATTGAGAAGTATTGCATGGATTGGACAAGAAAGTAGGATTAGGAGAGACTTGAGGATGTAGTAGAGAATAAGAATATTTTACTTCATTATTTTATTTTTTATATGTGACAGATCCAATGTATAGTCAGGTTGTTATATGTATATGGTGTATTGATGAATATGGTGTATTTATTTAGTCTTATTAGTCTATTTTTTTTATTCATTGTTACGTATGATATTTGAAAATTTATTTTATTATTAGTACTCTCGTTTGAGGTTATAGTCACCCTATGATCACACCATGCACCCTATCCACTAGTGGAAATCATATAGTGTATGGGGAGGTTCTCCTGATATAACATATTGAACTAATTTGGTTACTCTTCATAATGAATTGGGTCAAGGGTGTTACAAATGAAACCATACACATGCTAACAGATCTGGTACTATTATTCCTCTAAATATCCTTTCACCTTATCCTTTCAAAAAATCTACTCTATAATCCTCCCTGTGTTCACTATCCACCTGTAATCATCTGTCAAGTAGTATCAAAGAGAGTCTATTTTATTTTCCTCCTTTCTCCCTATAATGTGTTTATTTTTTATGGAGATAATATTAGGATTTATTTCTCATCCCATTTCCTTTCTCCTAATTCATCCCTTCATGTAACTGCTATTCATCCCAGGTATGTTGAGCCTCACCCTATAATCATTATTTTTCAGTACCATAACATACCATGTATTCATACAACTCTAACCTTATCGAAGCATAATATATGTCAATTAAATTCCATTGAAACATAGAGAATTATCACTTTCATCATCCTTATGTGACTATTAACTCATTTCTAGTGAAAAATTCAGTCAACTATTTATATTAAGAACATGCATATACTAACTAGAAAGAATAACAACCAATTTATAAACCAAAACAAAATTTAGAAGGTCCATTTTTCAATCATAAGAAGTTTTATTCATACTGAATAATTTTATAGTTTCACATATTTTACCAAATATAGTTACCATAATCACAAAAAAGAAAAATATATCAGGGATTCAACAATTTTTATTTCCCGCGAACTTCGAATATGAAAATAATTAGTTGAATGGGAACACTGACATCTATGTATACAATGACTAATCACACATCATGTTGATTATAGAATTGATACAACACACTAATTTTTTGATTTTAGTATCAAATATTGTCATTTTATTCACTTTCAAGGAACAGTTTTCCATACCCTTTGTTGTTATAATCCTAAAATTCCCTTACATAATGTAGTTAGATCACCATATAGTGCTAAGAGTGAAAAATTTATCTTAATATAACATTTAAACAAGGATTAATGTACTAGTGAAGCACCACCACATCATAAACTATGACTGAACTCCTCCTTTAAACATAAAATATGAATGTTAAATCAATAATATCTATGTTTAAACCATCACAGGACCATGCATTCATCAAATTATTAGTGAAGATCTTCCTTCATTTGAAGGGGAAGATATGCACCAAGTTAACATAATGTTATCCAGAAAAGTAATGATGATATCACTATTACTTCTACTTAGATAAGTCCCTACATTACTACATTCAATGGCTTCTAAATCACCTAACTTGATCCACTTCCATTGAACCATGTGGTAACTTATTGGATTTTTATGTCAAAGGTATATTATTATTTAGAATAAAAAAAAGTAAATAAAAATGGAAATAAAGACTCACTGCATCAATAAAATTACTGTTTAATCAATGTTCAGTGGTTAATATAGTCCATTATCGCCACATTAGCCACATTTAAAATAATATATATGAAACAAAATCATCCATTTTTCATATTTTTGTAATCAATGAAACTAATATTTCAAATTTATAATCCTACATTCAATCCCTATTTGTTCTTCACTTCACTGATTCACATAATACTATTACAATATCAGTTTCGGCTTTGTCTTGTGTAAGATCCCATACTTCATAGAGGAATTACCCTATTTAAATTTTGGATTAAATCAATTTTTGTGGGGTTAATGAAGTGTTTTACATGTGTATGAGGGGCTATAGGGGTGTTATAGAGGATCATAACATGGAATATATAAAAACCAAGACAATCTGTGCAAGACGTGCAGTTGGTGCACGGTTAAGAAAACCATGTGGAATTCCCAGGAAACCATACAACCTTAGACAAAGGCTTAGTTTACAGTTTGTGAATAGTTTTTCAAACCATGAAAATCTTCCCAAGTAACCATATGAACCAACTTCCTTGTAAAATTACTTGCGTACAGTTTGCGCACTGTTTGTCAAACCGTGTGGGTAAACCATGTGACCTAGTAAAGTTGGGAAAATTTAAAAAACTTCCATTATAGTATTTTAAAAACTAACCCAATTTTCACCACTAATTTATTCCCTTTAACTCTAGTGATGAAAAATAGTTCCCAAGATCTTCTAAGGGTGATTCTTCTTCATCTCTATATCATTTGGAGTGTCTTCAGTTTCAGATCAAAGCTCTAGATAAGGCTAATCCCTCTCTTGATTCTATTTTTGGTTTTTTGTTTGTATCCTTATCTTATCTCCATCCAATTCTCTAAAACCAATTTTTCAAGTGATATCTAGGTTGATACCTCAAGGTTTTGTTGAATTGGACCAAATTTTATGATTAAGAGGGTGTTCATTGACAGATTTGAGGTAGGTGGTCTACAAGTTATATCTCATAGTTTCGTTGTAGATTTTTGAATGTCTGGATTTGTTCTTTGTCACTTCTTATTGAGATCTTGATCCATTTGATAAGGTTTGAAATAATGGGTTTCTAAATGATGAATGGAAACCCTCATGGTCCTCATGGGATGCATCGATGATGATTTGAACCTTTTAAGGCTACCCATGGGGTGCAATACTATTTCCAAGCCCATGAATAATCTAAGTGCTAGGTCATTGTGCGATAATGTAGATCCTTGTTGAGTATGTAAATGTGTTTAATAAGAGTGAAAAATGGGATATTGGTAATGTGTCTAGGTTTTGGAATGGATTAAGGTGTTGTTTGGCATGGAACGAGAGAGAGTTAATTTGGTTAATTGGGATTGTGGAATGAGGTTTACGAGTTTAATTAGGAATGTGTAAGAGAGTTAGTGTATATGAAATTGTGACTATGTTAATCGGTAATGATATGGTAAATGGAGAATATGTTAAATTTAATTTCATAAGGGAATTTAAGAATATGTGAAATAAGATGATACAAAGGAATTATTGAATATGCTAAGTGAGCTAGGCTTGGGAACCAAAATTTGGGGTAAATGGGCTAGGTAATGTAAATAGAAAATGTATTAACATGCCATGGATCATGATTTTTATATGTGTCGATGTGTTGTTTGAGATATGAGTGTGTGGTGAATATAAATATACATATAACCATGTTCACATGGCTTGGTGGTGGGATAATGGACTGAGGCTCCTCTCATGGGTAGGGATGGACTAATACTTTAACCCCACCCAGGAATTCATGGGATGGGGAGTGAGACTAATGCTTTATGACCCCAATGGTTTTATTTGATGAAACTACTTGTACTGAGGCTCCAATGTAAGTGAGATTTATAGATTGTGAAATGTGTTATCCCTAATGAGTTAGGGAACTTGACTTGTCTCCCTTATGATTTGTTCTGGATGATTATGCCTATTCCATTGAACATATGATGACTGTGAAGTAAATAATGAATATGTTAATAGTAATTAAATTGGTAATAATGGTATGAATGATTATAGTGAACCTTATCAACCAATGGATCCCAAATTGTCTTTTATTTACCTGTCATTTATTGCAAACATACATGAAATATATCTTAGATTGGATATTTTATGGACACCATTGGTGGTGGCCAACTAGGTTATACTCACAGCCTTCTTGGGTTGCCATTGTGCACCCGAGCATATTTCATGGTTGTAGGTTAGGAAAAGTGTAAAGGCCATGTGCTTGGGAGTTGAGTCAGGTTTGGGATGCGCATCTAAGAGGTTCTGGAATTGGAGTCGGGGGTGTTTTGGGGATTC
This sequence comes from Viscum album, assembly GCA_963277665.1. Classification (NCBI taxonomy): domain Eukaryota; kingdom Viridiplantae; phylum Streptophyta; class Magnoliopsida; order Santalales; family Viscaceae; genus Viscum; species Viscum album. Next base: position 520,074,035 of record OY728161.1, on the reverse strand, counting down.
TGTTGCTTGTATTTTTTTGGGTTTTGTTCACTTTATCTCTATCTATCCTTACATATATGTTTATCTTTGATTTTGGTTTGTACTCATTTTTTTGAGAAATAGTTATGCATGTTTGTTGGTTATTGCACTTGTTTCCACTATTTATTCTTGTTATCTAATGTGGAATACTCTAGAAAAGAGGGTATAGTCTCCCCACGTGACTAATCTAGACCCTCACTATTAGTTGACATCCTTTGGAATATATGGAGGTGCAATTAAGGTCATGTGGTGACCCAACTCAGAGAACTGGTTGGTGGCACTCGTGTTGGGGATGTTAAAAAGTTATATCAGAGCTGATCATTTCTATGATGTAATAATTGGGAATGGTAGATAGGATGTTAGGAAGGTTTCAGGCCTTGGTAATTAGCTCATTCTTGGGAGTATCTAACCCATGTACAATGGAAAATCCATGTCACCCATGGTGTAAATTGTTATTATTATTGTGTATTGTTGCATTTGATGATATTTCACCATCGGGTGATGTACTTGTTTTGTGATGTGATAGTTTTACGATATTTTTATCATGGACTAAATCACATGAGTTTGTTCATTCTTGAATCTTTCTATACACCTATGTATAGAAGTGACATGCATCATAGTAGGCACACACACATAACGGGTGTGTGGGACACAGAGAGTAGGATGAATTTGATTCTTGAAAATGATGAAAATTTTGTCTAATGAGATGATGCAAATGGGTAAATAATAATTAAGGAACTATGATCAATAAAGGGTGGTAAGTGAATTAAAATGATAGTGAATTAAGTTGTTAAATGATAATAGTTTCAAATGATATAGAATATAAGGCTGGTAATTGTGTGAGTTAGTTTCCCATGTTAACCGTAGTACTTGGTAGAGGTGGTTTAGGGTAATGTTTTGAGTATGATAATTCTATTTGGGCAGTGTAAGAGAAATGATTTTTTCATGTTTATTGATTAGAAATACTTTATATTTTTTGAAATCCTTATGGTATTTGTTCTAAAGATTGTGTTTTTCATTGTAGATAAATGCCACCATGAATATGTGTTAAGGTTGGACGATAAGAAGACATTTCCAAGAATTCTCCCCCAGTAGTGGAGCAAGAGGATCGAGTGGTTAAAGAAAATAGAGAAGAGAAGTTCCATGAGAAATTATATCATTTTATATAGATGATGGAACAAGACCCAAGGTGGGTTGCACTGAGTATGTTCGAGTTGACCAGAAAGTTTCAACTACAGAACCCTCAGAAAATTACTGGAGAAGGTGGGATATAGGTAGAAGAGTTTGGGATAGAGTCTATACAAAAAATTCTTGATCATATAGATACTACTTTTGAGAAGTGATTTATGTTAGCGGACTACATGTTGAGGGGCCAGGAAAAGTGATTATGGTGTATTATAGTTCAAACTTATCAGGTAGAGGGAAAATTATTGAAATGTTTTCAAGAAACGTTTATGGAACATTACTATCTAAAAAACTTAAGGCAGAAAAAAGTTGCAGAGTTCATGATGCTGACTCATGGGGCGATGACAGTGATAGATTATGAAGGTCAATTCACTAACATGAAATGTTTTTTTCTAGATTTATTGAGAGATGAGGCAACTATGGACATGCATTTTTAGGATGGATGCCAACATGAGATTAAGTCCCAAGTAAATATCTTTCGATTGAATAGGTTTTATGAGGTGATTTATTAGGCTCTCATCTTAGAGGGAAAACTTAAGGAGGAATCTAGAAGTTGACATGCGGTTCTAGTGGGGTAAACCAGTAGCGTGACTTATGATAGTTGGCCGTGTCATTTTTAGAATTTCCACCGGGGCAGTGGTGGACAACACAACCAAAAAAAGGAATCAGTCCCTTAGGTTAGTGATCGAGTTTGCTGCTATTAGTGTGGTAGGATAGGACATGTTTGAAGTCAGTGTTCCTAACCACCAGTTGAGTGTAGATAATGTAGTGGATTGGGCCATGTTCAGAGGTTCTGAAGGATTCTACGATAGTCGAAAAATAATTGTGGACAGGCATCGGTTCATTGTATAGGTAGGGGGTCTGTAACCCCATATCAGATGGTTAGTTGGAGGTCTATGGGAAGTACCTTTCGAGGTGGTAGACATTGTACCCTGGGGAGAGATCATCCACCCTAGAAGGGCAGTGTAGTGATGGATTCTCAGGCTAAAAACCAGGTTATAGGGATAGGATAGCTTCACATAGTTCAGTATACACCTAGAGGTAGCGATGCTGGGCCATCTACTATTCGAGGTATGATTCTTTTAGCTTCCACACTCACTAATTCTCTATTTGAACTAGGTTCCACACACTCTTTTATCTCTACATAGTTTGTTATTGTGTTTGGATTAGCCATGGAGTAGGTGTGTGGTTTCTGTCACATGATACTTCTTTGGGGGTGCGAGATGAGGATATTAGGCAGTGTAAAGGTTGTGATTTAGAGGTTGGTGGATATCATTTCCTGTGAAATATGTTTTTCCATGAGATGTTCGGTTCTGACCTGATTCTTTTCATGGACTAGTTGGTTTAATATCAATCCCATATCGACTATTACCAACATAGGGTAATGTTTATGTCTGTCAATGTAGATACTTATGTATTTTGTGGTGAGTGGGATGTTCGGGTGAGCCGTGCATGGGAAATATTCTAGCAATTGGTAGAAATTATAGTCCAAGTGGCATAAATTGTTTTTTGATGATGGAATAGTGTAACAACATGTCTTTCCTCCCATGGGGGATTGGTTTCAGGATGTGTTTCCTGAGGATTTCTTGGGGATTCCACCCAAGAGGGATGTTGAGTTTACGATTGAGTTGTTGCTAGGGGCAGAATCAGTTTCCATTCCACCATATCGAATGGTTTTGGTATAACTTAAGGAACTAAAGGTTCAAATGAATTATTTAGAGAAAAATGGATTCATTCATCATAGAATGTCTCCATGGGGATCACCCATGCATTTTTATATGAAAGATGGCGTGTCATTGAGGTTATTTGTCGATTACAGGAAGTTAAATTCGATGACGATTAAGAACTGATACCCAAATACTAGAATTTATGACTTGTTTCTTCAACTAAGGGGTGCCTCAGTGTTCTCCATGATATATTTGAGATCGAGATACTACCAGTTGAGGGCGAGACCTTCTAACATACTGCAGATATTGTTTTTAGAGCTGGTACAGGTTGTATGAGTTTTTGGTTATGTCGTTCAGGTTGACCAACTCACCAACTATGTTTATAGAGTTAATGAATTTGATATTTCACCCATATCTTGATCAGTTTGTGGCTTTCTTTGTTGATGACATCTTAGTGTACTCAAGAACTCATGATGATCATGCCAAACTTCTTAACATCATCATGAGTACACTAAGAGAAAATATGATTTATGCCATGCTTTCAAAATTATAGTTCTAGATTGATAATGTTCATTTCTTGGGACATATCATTTATATGGCTGGTGTGTCTATGGATCCTGAGAAAGTAAATGCTATTGTGTCTTGGGTGCATCCCAAGAATGTTTATGATGTTTGGAAATTTATGGGTCTCTCATATTACTATTAATGATTCATTAGGGATTTCTCTCATTTGGAAGCACCACTCTCAGGCTTAACCAATAAGGGTGTTATGTTTTAGTGGTCAGAAGCATGTGAGACTACTTTTCAAAAGTGGAATAAGCAGTTGACCACCACACCAATTTTGATTTTTTCCGAACCTGTTAAGAGGTAAGATTTGTTTTGTGATGTGTCTAATGTTGGAATCAGAGTAGTTCTATTGTAAGATGATTGGGGTTTAGGTTATGTGTCAAGGAAGTTTAGTCTCCATGAAAGAAATTAACCTAACCATGATCTTGAGCTAGATGATCTGGTTTATTCCTTAAATTATTACAGGAATTACCTATTGGGAGAATGTTTCATGGTGTTTAATGATCATAAACATCTTATGTATATCTTCTCCCAATGGGATTTGAATATTCGGCATCGAAGGTAGGTTGATTACCTATAATCCTTTGATTTTGAGTTGGTTTACACACCAAGGAAGTGGAATATTATTGTGGATGCTCTGAGTTGGAAGACTCATAACCAGGTGGTTTAGGAATCTAACTCCTAGTGGAGAATGATGGCCTTGTTTGCTAATATGAATATGGAATTATAGGATGAACATGGGAAAGTGATCCTTTCCTCGATATTAGTTGAATCTGCGTTATTGAGCTAGGTCAAAGAGAGTTAGTTGGTGGATCTGGAGTGTTTATCTTTGAGGAAAAGTCTTAAAGATGGAGTGTCACCTTCTAGTTGGTTTGTTGGTACTGATGGAATTTTTCATGTTCAGGGCCATGTTATTATTCCAATATGTGTGCAAGAAAGAGTTTATGTATGAATTCCATGCATCAAAGTGGGTAGTACATCCTAATTTTACTAAGATGTATCGTGATTTTTTTTCAGTAGAATTGGTGGTTGGGAATGAAGAATGATGTTGTGGGTTTTGTAGCATGATGCCTTACCTGTCAATAGGTGAAGGCCAAGCATCAATGCCCATCTGGGCTGTTATAGTCACTGCATGTTCCAGAGTGGAAGTGGAATGACATAATGATGGAATTCATATTTGGTATTCCAAGGATTCCTCAGAATAATGAAGAAATCTGGGTGGTTGTGGATCAACTGACTAAAGTGGCTCATTTCTTGCCGATCCAAGAAAACATACATAGTCGACCAGTTGGGTGAGTTGTATGTTTGAGAGATAGCGAGCCTTCATGGTGTGACAAAACCATAGTTTAAAATATTGATTCACATTTCACATTTCACTTCTGGTAGTGTTTATAGAAGTTTAATGGTAATCTAGTGTTTTTGAGTATGGCTTCTCACCCATAGACAGACAAGAAATCAGAGTGAAAAATCCAGGTATTAGAGGACATGTTAAGGGAATTTGTTCTGGATTTCAGTGGTTTATGGGAAAATCACTTGTATCTCATTGAGTTTTCTTATAAAAATAGTTTTTAGGATATGATTTAGATGGCACCTTTTGAGGAACTCTATGGGAGACCATGTAGATATCCATTATATTGGTCAGAAGCTAGAGAGTCTAAGATGTTAGGACTGAGTCTCATGCATGAGATGTCAAAGAAGGATAAATTGATTTAGAAGTGTCTATAAATAGCTCAGAGTAGGTATAATTCATATACAGATTATAATTGTAGAACTCTTGTGTTTATGGTGGTATATAGTGTGTTTATTCAGGTGTTTCCATGGTTGGGTCACCATCGAATTTGACAATAGGGAAAGTTGACCCCAAGGTAAGTGGGGCCATTTGAGATTGTGGAGAGGATCAGACTAGTGTCTTATTGACTGAATCATCCACAATGGTATAGTGGGATACATGATGTTTTTCATTTTTTGCAACTCGGACATTATCACCCTGATCCATCCCATGTGATTGATGTTGAAGATGCTGAGCATGAGGCTGATGTGTCTTTTAAGGAGCATCTGTTTTGTATTATAGATCGTACTGAGAAGTTTTTTTGAGGAAATATTGTTACCACAGTTTAAATTTAATAGAAACATGGGAAATTATAGGAAAAAATGGGTGATAGGATTATATATGTGGGACTAGTGGCCCGATATATTTTCCTCAAAAACTTTATACTTCTTAAGAAGAGAAACTCGAGCACAACCCATCGTAATGTGGGGAGGCTGTAAGATCCAGGATTTCATAGAGGTATAAAACTATTTAAATTTTGGTTTTAATATCTTTTTTTGGGTTAATTAAGTGATTATTGTGTGTATGAGGGGCCTTGGTGGTGTTCTATGTGTTAAGAACAACAAATATAGAAAAACTAGGCTAATCTGTGGAAGGCGCATGGTTGGCAGACAGTTAAGAAACCATGCTGAATTCCTAGGAAACCGTGCATACTTTGATAGAGTCTTAGCACATTGTTTTTCATGGTTTATCAAACTATCTAGAGATTCCCAAGTAACCATGTGACATAACTTCCTTGGACAGTGTCTTGCACACAGTTTTCTTACATTTGTTCAAACTGTGCTGGTAAACCGTGTGGCCCAGTAATTTTGGGAAAATTTATAAACAATCCATCATGGGATTTTAAACCCCCACCTTATTTTCACTACTCATTTATTCCCTTGAACCCTAGTGATGAAAAATATCTCCAAAGAGATTACATGGGAGATTCTCATTCATCTCTAGGTTGTTTTGAGTTCTGTTAGTTGTGGATCAAAGCTCTGGGTAAGGCTAATCCCTCTCTTGTTTCTTTTTTCGGTTTAGGGTTTGCATACTTATCTTATCTCCATATGATGGTCTAAAACCTCTTTTTTGGTGATATCTAGGTTTAGTATTAAAGTGGTGGTTTAATTGAGACCTAATAATATGATTAATAGGGAATCCGTCAATGGATTTGAGGTAGATGGTCTACAAGTAATATCCTATAGTTTCGTTGTAGATTTATGCTTGTTTGACTTTGTTCATTGTCACTTCTTATTGTGAACTTGATCCCTTTGGTATGGATTGGAATAATGGGTGTCAAAATGATTAAATGAAACCCTCATGGTCCTAATGGGATGCATCAAGGATGATTGGACCCTTTTAAGGCTACTTATGGGGTGAGCCAGTATTTTCCTGGCCTATAAATTAGCTAAGTATGTGGTAGGTCATTGTGGGATAATTTAGAGCCTTGTTGAGTTTGTTGATGTGTTTAATGGGAGTGAAAAAGGGGATATTGGTAATGTTTCTAGGTTTGGTAATGGATTAAGGTATTGTTTGGCATGACATGTGAGAGAGTTAATTTGGTAAATTTTGATTATGGCATGAGGCTTATGAGTTTAATTATGAATTTCCAAGAGAGTTAGTGCATATGAAAATTTGAATATGTTAATAGGTAATGGTATGGTAAATTAATAATATGTAAAATGAATGCTCGAATGGATTTTTCATCCATTGTGTTTGTATGTTTTAAGTGTGGAAGTGGTGATTTGGTGATGTGATGAAGTCATGTTTGGTTTCTCACTTTTTTCATTAAAAGTGTTTGCATAATAATAAAAAACAATTTTCAGTCAGTCATGTGCACATGGATTGGTTTTGGGATAAAGGATTGAAGATCCTCCTATAGGTAGGGTTGGACTGATGTTCTAAACCCACCTAGGAATGCATGGGTTGGGGAGTCAGACTGATGGTATATTCCCCCAATGGTTATATTCGAAGAAATAACCTGGACCAAGGATTTAGGGTAAGTGAGATTTATTGATTGTGAAATGTGTTATCCCTAATGAGTTAAGGAACTTGACTTGGATCCCTTATACTTTAAGCTGGATGATTATGCTTGTTCCACTGAACATATGAAGAAAGTGAAGTATGTAATAAATATGGTAGTAATAATGAAATAGGAAACAATGATAGGAATGATTATAGAAAACCATTTCAACTAATGGCTCTCGAATCATCAATTTTTTACTTGTTATTTATTTCATACCTGCATACACTATCTATTAGACTGAATAATTTGTAGACGTTGTTGGTGGTGGCCTACTCAGTTGTGCTCACACCCTGCTCAGGCTGTCATTGAGTACTTGAGTCGATTTCATGGTTATAGGTCAGGAAAAGGGGAAAGGCCATGTACTCGGGTGTTGAGTTAGGTTTGGGATGTTCATGGAATAGGTTTCAGAATTGGAGTTAGGACCGTTTTTTGGATTCTGTTGATTGTCTTTATTTTGGGTTTTGTTCACTTCAACTCTATTTATCTTAACAAACATGTTTGTATTTGATTGTGGTAAGTAATCGGTTTTAGGATAAGTAGTTGTGAATGTTTTTTTTAACTTGTTTACTCTATTTATTAATTTTATCTATGGTGGATTACTCTGGTAAAGAGGTTATAGTCTCTTCATATGACTAATCTAGACCCTCACTGCTAGTCAGTAACCTATAGTATATGGGGAGGTGCGCTTGAGCTCACTTGATGACCCATCTCGGAGCACTGGTTGGTGGAACCTGAGTTGGGGATGTTACATCTCAAATACCTTGTCTTGGGAAAATTATTAACTAATCACTATCACATTTACTTGTAACATCACCCTCAGGATTGTTAAGAAATCACCTGTTAGCCAGATTACCTACATTTGGTAATAATTGTTTAGAGGATTGTAGGACAAGACATGAGTGCTTGATGATATAGATGAGGAAATATGAATAATGGATGGTTATGTGAAAACCAATCATGGGAAGTGATGGTTCGCATAGCCATGATGATTTCTATGAACATGTGGAAACTAATACCAACCTAATGAACTGGAGCTATATTTAACAAATTTTTTGTACTATAATTTTCTTCAATATAGTTTTCTAATAGTAAGTTCCACTACATATTTATAGGTCATGTTCTAGTTGATCGTGGAATCTTCCCCTGGAACATATCTTGGAAAAGTGTAATGAGTTTTTTAGTTACAAAACATAAAAATTGATGATAATTTGACTATTTTTAGGGAAATATTGGTACTAAATTTGGGGATGATTTGGAAACATGGATAACATGTAATTTTTAAACATTAATAGATATAAAAAAAGATTTTAAATAATTATATATGTTATAAATATAATATTTATAAAAAAATATACATGTTATCCCATAATAATACACTCTTATAACTAACTCGTTTTTTTAATTTTTCATTATATGTTTATCTTTTGATCTAGTAAAAATACGTAGAAATACAATTAATTTATCAGTATATTAATATATATATATATATTAAAAATCATTAAATTACGAATGTTTTATTTCAATATTTATTTATTGAAAAATTATTTATTGTTATTATAGATAAATAATAAATACATATTCATTAATTTGTAGTATATTTTTTATTATTACATGAACTGTTGAAAAATATTTTTCTAGTGGTAACATAAATTTTTCTATTACTATTATATAACAACAATTTTTTTGGTTAAGAAAGTCTTTTTTGGTATTATATAGTAAATAATAACAAAAATATTACCTAGTTTTATAAATAGTTATATTATATGACATAAAATAAAAAAACCACTAATAATAATTAGTCAAAATTCCCATTTTTTTGAACAGGAGTATCTATTCATTTTTAAGAATTTTAGGAATTACTCATTTTAACCAATAAATGCATTATCTATCTCAATATTTCTATTGGTATAGGGTTTTTTTGGTGATTTTAAATACATAATATACATAAATTAATTAAAAAAAATATGGATGTATACTCTAGAATGCCTATTCTCATGAAGAATATGCTAAAATTGAATAATTAAAATATTAATTAGAATGTTTAATGATTTATGTGAATTTTGTATGAAATTTGATAAAAATTATTTATTTTTTTCATTTAATGTATATTATATAAACTCTTTTAATGTATCTTGTTTATGAATTTTCCCATAGGAATTAATTGGGTTTATTCTATTATGTAAAATCTTTATTATTATATGATGCGAGTTGTCTTTCTCGGGGGTTTGTATTTGTTCGGTTTTTATTTACTCATATGAGCCTTCATTTCTATGTATCAATGGGATAATGTTCTAGTATATTCGATGAACCTTCATCCAATGCCCCATCATTCTATCTATGGAGGCATGATCCTTTAGTTCTATTGGGGATCGATCTTCATTGTTGATATCCTTAGTCATATGATTATAAGGTGGTTCAAGTGTGTTTTTTGTACTTCCATTCCCTATCTTTTGGTCATAATCCATACAAAATTCCTAGAATTTAATAGAGAGACATCAATCACCTAGGCGACATGTAAAAACTGATTCAACGGGGTGCTTCACAATCCTTTTATTCACCCTTGATTGCTCAAATTCCCCTCTCCACCTATATCCTCACCACCCATAGATGATATTCTGTTACCTTCCCCATGTCCCATATGTTATCCAAAAGGGTTTGTTTCCTTTTAGTTTGTTTGGATATCCACCAATTTTTTATTCTATGACTTCATCTAGTAGTCTCAAATTCACGTTGAAGAGTAAGGAGGGAGAGATAAAGAGAGGGAGGTTGAGGGAGGGATGGAGATATGGAGGGAGGGAGAGAGGGAAATAGTGTAATTTCATGGAGTTCTACCTTTCAGGTTTTGTCACTTCATTTTTGATCCCTCGTGGTGGAGTATTTTAGAAATTATGATCTTAGAAGAGGATTAAAACATTTAAAGGGTTTATTTGGTGATAAAGGCTCCAATAATTCCTTAAATAATGTTTTGTTGGTTCAATATATGGGTGAAAATTTTACTATAAGAGGGTTGAATTATTGTTTAAAAACAATTACCAAATTTTCTATCCTTGAGTAATAAATCTATCATAAATAAGAAGAAATTTTTAACCTATAATATTATCTATAAAAACTAAATTTAATCATAATAGTAATATGAAAATTTATAATTGACAACTATTTAAAATAGTAATAACCACAAAAAATTAAAATAAATGTATTTAAAAAATTTAAAAGTATAAGCATAGAAGAATTAACAAAACTCAAAGTAATGATTTATAAATCAAATACCCCAAAATGATATTATTAAAAATTTCAAATGTACTAAAATAATAAGGAGAAAAATAAAATTGTTTCAAGGTATGATTGACTATAAACTTATTGAATGTTCTGTTTCCAGAACACTAAATGACCTCGACATAAATCTATGGAATTATGTCTACTTCATCAAATCTAAAGATCATATCATTTATCTTTATATAAGATATTGATTAGGCCAATAATAAATTATATAAATCAATCAATCAGAATATCATCTTAGACTTCCACACATAGAAAACCTCAATCAACATGTTTAGAAATACAAAAAATATAAAATGAAAAATAATATATCTTACATAGAATCCTGAAAATCATAAAAATTTAACACATAACCAAAAAAGAAAACGAATTAAAAGAGAACTAAAAAAATATGAATGATTTAAGTGACTTTTGACATTTAGAGTATCATTTCTATTGTTCAAGTCTTCAAATCCTTCTATTCCTCAACGGACAGAATTATTTATAGACGGTCCATGAACGGCTGAATTCCATATTTCTCTAGGATCAATTATAATGATATTTTTTGAAGTTTACTATTCATATTCTAATAGACTCGATGTATTTCCATATCAACCATTGATGATATTATACACCACTATAGTTTATAAATAACAATTATTTCATATAGCATTAAACCATTGATATTTCAAATTTCCATAGATTATCATATTTTAAAAAATCTACAAACTATAATTATCTCATAAAACCTTAGGTAATAGATATTTCATTCAATTGTTTTATATTATACATACTTCAAAGTTAAAACAAAAAACATAAGTTAAATAAATATATTAATAAAATGTATTGTGACTTTAAAAATAAATGATAAATTGAATATTTTACTCAATAATCATGTCCTTTTTGAAAAGCACAAACATTCATAGAAAAATTCATACATTAGGAATAAAAAAATAGTACCTTTGACTTCAAAATATTCTAATGGAGGTAATAAATTTATACATTTATAAAATAATCATGCAATATATGTTTCCCACTTTGTAAATCTTAAATAAAATTACTTTTTCTTTTCAATAATTCTCCCCCTTTATGTAACTAATATTTGTGAAAAAAATAAAGAAAAAATAAATTGAAAGCAATTTATTTTAATGTAAAATTTATTCCCATTTTTATTTTCATAATAAAAATTAGAAATTAAAATCAAAACATGTGGGAAAATGGAAAATAACTAGTCTCTCCCTTAAAATATGAATGAAATTTTTGTGGCTATGCTTTCATTATTTATACACACAAAATTAAAATAATTTTTTTAATTCTTTTTGGATATAATCATTCACTTATCAATGAAATTAGATACACTAAACATATATAAAATTTTGATTTTAATTTTTTAAACATTAGTAATTCAAAAATATTGATAATAAATAATACAAAAAATTAAATAATTAGATTAAGAGGATTTAAAATATGAGTTTGAAAATTTTATAGACAATGATAATAAAAAATAATTCATCCTTAATAGATTTTCCAATCATGCGATTTATCTTATTTATATGCTTCCATTTATTTGACTATATATCCTCCTTGAGCATGAATTTTGAATAAAATTACTCCTCTCGAGACATTGACCTTTATTTATCTCTACAAACTACTCATATTAGGATCAAACTATCTTTTTCTTCTTCATAGTCTTTGATTAGGATAAAAATTTGTTAATTTGGAGTTACTTATGGATTTGTTAAATCTTCAACCATGATGAATATATCATTAAACTTCTCTAAAAAGTATATAATTATTTCTTCCATATATTCTATCTTCTTACAATGGATTTTATCATTATGATGTATATTAGCACATTGGTTTTCAATAGAATTAATATCTTTATCATGTGACTTCATATACTTATTAATTTCTTGAAACTTCTGGTCATCAAGACAAAATTCTACCTTGAAAACTTTCAATTCACACCATAATATGTCTAATGGAGTAAATCATGTAATTTTTCTATTTTTAATCATGAAACTATATTATTTGTCATTTCATGAGACCAAAATTCACATTTAACTCATGAAAAGTACCATTGACACTGTAAAAATTCATAATATGATTAATTAAGAAATTCAATAATAGTTATTTCTTTAGAGTTTGTAGATTGATAAGATATTTTGATAAACTATCTATTTTTTATTCTTTTTAATTGTTCTATTGATATACTAGTTTTTATTCAAGAACTTCATTTTTCTCTAGAGTATTTTCCTTAACCTAAAAATAGTTAATCATATTTATCATCATCAATGAAATTGTTGACATTTTAAAGCTTATTTAGTGGAGAATTTTCTCTTCCAATGGAAAAGATAGAAGATGGTGATATTATGTTTGAACCTTCCATTGATACAGTTATCTACAAAAATGTTTCACTAGATTAAAATGGAATATCTAATAAGGAATTATAGACTGAGGAATGTACATGAGAAGGTATTTCATGGGTTCAGTATCAGACTTCATGTTTTGTATTTCAACTATAAATCACCATTATTATATTTTGAAACATTCTATAATGGTTCTACCTCTTCATTAGTAGTAATAATTGGTGGAATTCCCTCTAATATATTTTTAGGAATTTTCTATGACTAATTCTATGAAAAAATTACCCTTGTATAATTCTCTTTTTGATCTCCAACATCTCTTTCTCGTGATAAAAGAGAAGAATAAACCTCAGGATCTTCTATTATAACATATTTAACTTTTACATAAAAATATAAAATTTCCTTAAGTGGTTGTTTCTCTGAAACATACTCAAGAAATATAACTGAGGGAAGAATAGTTCTAGAAAATTGATATTTCATCACATTCAATAAATATTTCTTCTTCATTTTATTTTATCTTAAATTTAGATCAACATCTCCTATCAAGGATTATTCCACATAATTATCTTGATTTAAATAGGTCTTTCTGTATTTTGTATCATTTATTTATTCTTGTAATATCATGATTTATCCTTTTAGAAACAATGGTGAAATTCTATTATTCTATTAATCTCTTTAATAAATATCTGTTTCAAGGGAGGTTTCTTATGAGAAACATTACATCCTATAGTTTTCAAATTCTTCTTCTATGTTTACATTTTGATATAAAAGGTATATGGTGATATCATTATCTTATCCACATCAATTTTGACTTTTTTTTCACTAGTATGAGAAGATATAGTCATATTGTTAACAAAATAATTTTGTATTAAATCAAAATTAAATCTTGTCTTAAAGATTATATCTATTTTAATAGGGTTTTTAACATTTTAGTAATGATTTTGATTTATTTACCTTCTTTAGTTCAAATATATTCACAAAGACTATTTATAATTTGACTATATAATGAAATCATAATCAGTACTATTCTATTTTTGACAGCCTCGATATAAGTCCATATAAACTTTGAAGGTAATGTTCTCATAAATTTTTAAGTAAATATGCAGATATATATCATTAATATTAATGTTATATTCATCTATTATCTTTGGAAATAGAAATGAATGATACCAGTATAAAATAATGTGTACTTACAATTAATGTTGTAATGTATTTTAAACCTTTTCATTTACAACAAAAAAGTATCCCCTTCATGAGATTTAGAGAAATAACCATGTTTATCTAGTAATATGTGATAAAAAAACAAGGATTCCCCTATCATAGGTACTCTCAGAAACTCAACCAACATTTATATAATAGAATATAGCCTATGTTTGAATATAATAGAAGTTTCCCATTTTATTCTATTTTGTTATGAAATAATAATCGTCTATAATAAAATCTGATAAGCATCAAATAGAAAAAATCATAATAATATATAGTAAATATAATGATTTCCATCATTTAAACATAATTATCTATATACACATAAATTAATACTTCTCAAAGAGCTATGGATCAATAAATCTTTCTGAAATTATCACTCTAGTATAATGATCTTTGGATGATTCCATTTCAATATTATAAAATAAAATATGATTATAAAAATACAAAATGGATTCTAATAGTTATGAAGTGAATACATCCAATCAAATTTGGGTCCAAACCATTATATATGTTCCAGAAAATATTCATGATAATTAATGATCCAATTTCAGGGATTGACTCCCACCAAACACATTATTTGAAATATCTTACTAAAAATTTATTAATTTTTCAAAATCCTTTTTTTAAAATTTTAGAAATAGAATTATAATTATTTTATAAACTAAAAATATTGAAATAAAATTTATATAATAAAAAAATATTAAAAAATATAATGAACTGGAATACTAACAATTACAATTATATGGAATTTATCTATCATTGATACATTCTTGATATTATTCATTCAAAAAGTGCTCTAAAAATATTATATCATATAATTTTTAAATTCACTAAAAAAATAAATTAATTCATTTAGAAGTTTAAAGAAATATAGTTAAATAAAAAAACAATTGTATAGAGAGAAATGATTCTATATGGAATAAAAAATACATAAATAGATGAAAAAAAATACTTCAAAACTTTTTATTTATAAAGAAAAAAATATTACATTAAACCTAAAAAATAACAAGCACTCAAAATAGTTGTTCATATATTATTTTACAATGCCTCTAAATTAGTAGAATTATTTCATTAAGAGGTATATATTATTATTTACATAAGTACATTAAAATAAAATATCTAGTATCTATATCTTCACGGACTTCTGGTTCTCATAAGATGTCAGTTATTTGGAAACAAAAGCTCTGGATCATCCAAACAACTGGAAACTATTGAATGAAAAAAATTTCCTCTAATTTCCCTCTTTTTCACACATAATTTTAAAAGTTTATTTAATAGGGATAAATTAGTTTGACTAATAAACATATATTTTAATAGATTTATTTCAAATTGAACATGTTTTTTTGGATGGTATCATCTTCACATCCATTTTAATAATTGATATTTTCCATTACTAATGCATATTAGAAACATATTTAGAAATTAGATAACTGATAATAATTTTATAGTATTTTCTTTGAAATTATCTATTTTAACTATATTCTTTAAATTTACCAACATTAGATCATCATTCTTAGTAGGATAATCTAATAATTTTATAATTATTTTTCCTTTCCTATTAGTATTAGAAATGGAAAATTTATTTTTCTGGTATTCCAACTCAAATAATATATTTTTATTCAAAATCCTAATTTTGGGGACTTCTTATGAAACCTAAATGAATTCTTATTTATATATTAAAATTAATATATTTTGCGATCAATATACCTTTTCTAGAGTTTTGGGAAACTGGACATAACATAATTAAATTCATGCTTAACTATCATTTCTATAATTTCAGGCATGGTAACATACCCATATATTTATTCAATTGAAGGGACATAAAACTCTTCATTTCTTTCAATTTCAAAAAAATAATAATTATAGATGAATTATATTCAAGAGGAGGATTTTCAATTTCTTCTATAGTTATTTTAAACACAATGCACTTTAGTATATCCTTCTCTTACACTCCATGTGTCTATGTATTACAATATTTTATTACTTAAAATTTTATGAAACATTATATAAGACCTTCCAATTTTTTTTAAAAATTTAGGAAAATTAGGTCAAATATAATCCAATGTTTTTTATATTCATAGAAAATAGTCTTTGTAGAAAAATTATTATCAAAAATTTCATTTCTATCATTTTGAAAATATTATTAATATTGATTCATTCTCATGTATTTATTCATCCTCCTATAGAATTAAGAAATTTTTATTTCACATAACTCAGCATAAATATATCTTTTGGATGATCATAATTTATAATAAAAAGAACTTGTATTTAATGTTCTAGTAGATTCATAAGCTACACCATTTTTCATTGAATCTATTTTAGATTCACTCTATATTATAAACTCATAATGCATTAATATAACAATAAAATAATCAATGAATATCTTAGTAATTTTTTTGGTATCATCAATTTATTTTCAGTTTACATCAACTCCTTTGTAAGTACATTAATAAATGTATATAAAATAATTTCATCTGAAGACTCGTTTTTTCTATGTGATTGTAGGTTGTTCACAATATTCATCAAAATTAGATTCATGTGAGGTAAATTTTCCCCACCTTTAACATAAAAATCATGATATTAATCCTTTTAAAAGGATCACATGGTTTCAATAAATTTTTATGTCCCCAAATGAGTCACTTAATTCTTTTTCTAAATTTCTTAGGTATTTTTATAAGATGAATCATAACTATATATATACCTTTGAATAGAAAAAAGTGTATTTCTAAATCAAAATATTAACTACAATTTCGACTCCACTTCTTTAGAAATGGTATAAACATCATTATCTATAATTTTTATTTTATGATATGAACATGAAAATTATATAATGCAGCATTTATTACAAACATTTGAATCTAGTCTCCCTGGTATTCATATTTATTTCCACCAATAAAATTTGGTCTATTTTAATTAAAATTCTCAATACTATCAATTTCTATTCCGACACTAAAAAATATTCTTCTCTATTAGTAGTTATTATAAGGTAAACTGAGAATGTGAAAATCTGAAAAAAAATCTAAAATAAGGTTTAGAATCAAGTTATGTGTCAAGTGTAGATACCTGATTCAATAATGGGTATTATTCTGAGATATTAGTTGAAATTACACTATAATAGGTTGTGAATTTTTGTTTAAAAATAATTAACAAATTTTCCTCCTCAAGTAATAAATATATCATAAATATATGGATCTAATATACCCACATTATAACTAGAGTAAAATCAATGTGAGCATATTAATGATAGTAAATTTTTTATTTCACAAAGATGGATAAAATAAAAAAATGAAATAAATAGTTAATCCAATTGTATTTAAACAAAAATTGATAAATTATAAGCATAACAGAAATAAAAACCCTGATGTTCTAAATTTACAATTAATCCCATTTAAAGAATATTATTATAAACACAAATTTTACCCAACCTATATAGGGAATCATAAACTGGTTTTAAGGTATACTCAACTATAAACCCACTAATAGGTGTGTCTTCTAAAAATATTAAATCTGTTAACTTAAACCCATCATATGGTTTCCACTTCTTCAAACCAGAAGCTCCAATCATTTTTTCTAAAGGAATTCCTTGATCAAACTGATTTAATACTTACTACTTCAACCAATAATAATATTGAATCTTTCTCCACCAACAATATCTAATAATCATATGGATTAGAAACAAAAATAAAATAAAAAACTATGTAATATTAAAATTAATCCTCATAATTGAAAACTCATGGAGAATAATAAAAATAAAATATAAATTACATGCACACTAAACAAATATAGTTTAATATTTCAATACTTTTCTAACTTTTTGAATTCCTTCCTAATGATATTGTATTTGTATCATTCTGGTCCTTGAGGTGTGATTATATTAATATATGATCCTCCAATAGTTAGGTTTCATGTTCTTTGGGACCAATTGTTATGGAATTAGTAATAGTTTACTTTTCATAATATGATTAGCTCAGTTTATTTCCATATTTACTAATTTTGTTCTTATGCACCACTATTGTTCTTAAAAAAGCGGGTTTTCATAAAGCCTCAAGCCATTATTATTTCAAATTTCCCCTTATCATAGATTTTTTAAAAATAATAAAACTATCAGTATTTTATAAAACCTTAGGTTATTGGTATTTAATTTAGTTATATAATATTCTAAACAAAACAAATTTAAAACAAAAAACTCAGCTTATATCAAAATATAAATAAGTTGTTTTGTGATTTTCAAAACAAAAGATAAAGTGACTATTTGAGTCAATATATTTTTCAAGGATCATTATTTATCCATGTATATGTATATGTGTTCTAATATTATTTATTTAATTTAAAATTAATAATATTCTGAATCCAATTACTCTGGTTTGGTTGTGAGAGTTAGTTCAGGATGGTAGTGGATATTAACACACTGTGGCATGATTCACTAGTTCCAACCTGTTTTTTGGGTCTAATGTAACTTTTTATAATTCCACCAGAGGTTATATTCTCTGTAAAATATAATATAGAGATAAATAACTACAGTGAAACTATGCTATGATGTCCAAAACATATATGTCACACCACACTCAAGTCATTGGAATATACAAAAAACCTTCTGAATGAGATTATACAAGAACCATTCATTGAAAAATAGTGGAAAGTGTAAAATGGTGACTTGATATCACTTAAAAACGACTTAGTTTGGGAGATACAATACCATAGTAATGCCTCCTTTTTTTTCTAGTGGTTTTCAAATAGTAGATATTGTCTAAGGTGTTAGTGCGGGGAGACTATATCTAATATTATAGTACACTAACAATGGAGTATAACTAATCCACATCCACAATAAAAATTACAATATGTAGAAAAAATAAATAAATAATATGACATAATAAATGAAATATAGAATAAATGAATATGTCTGAACTGATCTCCCAGTAGTCAAATCATAAATTATAAATAAATAAAATAATAAAATAAAATTATTCTCTACAAGAATTATCGAGATTCACATAATCCCCATCACTCATCCACCCCGAGATGACCTATCCTGATTGTTCTACACTAAGTCTCTACTATATTATAACCCATGAACCACGATGACTTTTTAGTTACCAATGTGTGATGGGCGCCAAATAATTTTTTTGAGTTAAACTCAATATACCAACAAAATCTATGTCCCCTAAATTATCACTATATACATTGTTTTCACATGATTATACGCTCAGGTAAATAAATAAAAACCTATTAAAATTAATAAATAAACCTTTTTTATCCTCAGGTTCTAGGGGACCCCCATAATTGACAATACACGCTTCATCCCATGTCTAATATCTATGAGAATAATTCAAACCAACCAAGGGAATCCATACATATCCATGTTATCATATAAATATAAAATGAATTAGAAAATAACAACCACCTGACCAATCACATGTATAACAATTAGGGGGAAGAGTCACCCCACCCAAAATCTCTTATAATTCAATCTAAGGGAAGAGAGATCCCACCCACAATATAAGTTCAATATAACATCGAAGGGGGAATAGTGACCTATGTGAATATCATAAATAACTTGACCATGCATGATGGAAGAGTGACCCACATGATGATCTCAGGTAAATAACCATGTGTGGGGAAATAGCATCCTAGTCGATAATCTTAGATAAATACAAAAGTATAGAGGAAGTGCAGACCAAACTATTTTCTCAGATAGATAAATAATGTGTGAGTTTTTGTCATGAAAAAATAAATAAAAAATTTATCCCCTAGAGAAATGCAATCTACTAGTCCCTGGATTGTCTCTCGAGGAGGATTCAATTAGAGTTGCAAAATAATCACTTTTGTCTGGTTTTTTTACAAGAATAGATTAGGGGGATTTGATAAGTTCATATAAAAAATATAAATAAAAACTAAAGTTCAAGAAATTTTAATAACAGGAATGAAAATTGGAATGAAATAAAATGAGTTTTAAATCATGATTAAAATAGTGGTCATGGACAAGCTTAAACCTCCCGAAAAATCCCCTCTTCCTTGTATAAAATTTTCCTCAATTTGAATTTATAAATTCACCCCCAAGGAACCATAAGTGAACACTCAAATTTATATAGATATCATATTAAGACCACAATATGATCATTTTCCCTCCTATAGGTGTGATTAATCTACTTGAAGACCTCCAAGCAATCAAACCTAATCGAAAACACTACACTCAATAGAAAAACATCACTAAAGAAATTTAAATACTATAATAAATTAATTTAATTTATAGATAGAACAACCATACAATTTTTTTTGATGAATGTATATTGAATAAGAAAAACAAAAACATTCATTCAAAAGTATATGTTAAAAAGAAATTCAAAAAGAGATTACATGATAAGAACATAAATAAGAAGAGAGTGTCGATCAAGCATTACCATCCACAACCACATGGGGTATAACAACACATAACTTGAGTAGCCTATGGATTTTCCATCACAACATTGATAAACGACATATTCCTTAAGATTTCAATCTCCACCATGGTGGAGGAGGTCTCTGAATCATCTGGAGGATGTATGGTGGTGTCGCGCTGCTCCCTCCCGTCAAATACTACCTCTAAGAAGCAGCTGGGGGGGTTTCTTTTAAAGAAAATCCCATCAAAATTTCATCCCAAATCTTATTTAGTTTATTATACACATCAACCATTACATAACATGTAACTAGGTTTCAGGTCATGTAATCCCTCTGAGTTTTTCTTCGCGTCTTTTGAATCTTTTAAAATCTTGGTTGGAACTTTAACTCACTTCATGTCATGTAATTGAGAATCATGATGTGTAACTTCATTTCACATCATGTGCTACCTTCACAACTTGTCATAGGGGAAAATTATTTTTGAAAAAGTCACAATGTGTATTTTCATTACACGACGTGTTACTATGCCACTCTAGTTTTCCATCTCTAATTCATTCTCCAAATTCCGATGTCGCACCGATTTTCTTCACTCACAGTTCGATGTGTCCTTTATCTACAATCCTGAAGTATAGAAGATAATTGAAAATAATTAAAAGTCCATAAGTGTGAAATATTACATTTCAAGATCAAAAAGTCCCTATATTCCAAAAAACAATAAAATTATGCTCAAAATGTTAAATTGGAGTGGTTTAAATCATTTAATTAGACATTTAAAATAGTGGAAATATTAGCACTATCAATAAACATGAATAGGGGGAAAGATATAGATGAAAATATCAGATAAATTAACATTCATAAGGGATTAGTGTCCCAACTAGAGATATATTGTAAATAAATATTCATGGGTGAAGATCCCCCCTTAACGATGTCAGGTAGATAAACATGAATGGGTGAAGAGGGACCCACTCAATTTTCTCTGACATATAAATGTTGGAAATAATAACCACTTATATAATGTCATAAAAATAAGTCAGGGGGAAGAGCTGTCCCAATTAGATCTCAAATAAATACTATATGTATATGGTATAAGTGGTTTAGTTGATAATATCATATATATATATATATATTTATATCATAATATCATTGGTGGAATCATACCTAACCCCACACAACCATCAAAATAATAGTGGTGGAATGATTTTCATCTCACTGATGGTTATGGGCGTAGTGGAATTTGGATGGTCCCATTCCCAATTATTGTTTTCCATCAGATCCAACAGATGATGCATATGAACATAAAGAATAGTCATCATGTCTATGGAATATAAAAAATTAAAATTATGGTAAAGAACATATGAACTTATAGGGTAACATTTTGTATTATGTTAATAATTTATTTAATAATATGAATTACCTTTTTCATGGAATTATTTCTTCAATGATGGTTATGATCAATAAAACTTTATTTGGGATGTTCATTAATTATTCTAAGAGATCCATATAATATTCACATTAAAAGAATCCATACGTTATGCATGACTAAATAACATAACCTATGGAACACTATGTTCAAGCATGGAGGAACCAATCAACTTTCATCATACTGATTGATTCGTATGAGAATTAATTTGGTATTAATTAATTATTGGTCTCTTATTATCTTAGTCATAAGAGAGAGGAGGTGATTGAGTTTTTCCCTCATTCATGAGAGAACCCTTGAGGTGTTGTTGCGAGAGATGTCAAGAATGAAATTTTGTGCACAATAAATATGATAATGAAAAATGATATAAGTTAGGAATATACATTTCTGGATTAATATATAAAATCTCACATAGGACCTTCTTCAAATATTAATACTAACATATTCACCCTTCCAAATATAAATAATAGTAATGATATTATTATTATATAACCTTGAATGTGAAAACTCAAAAATATATAAATATAATTTTTAATAAATAAATCCATATTTATCTAAAATATATTTATGAATTATATAATTTTTATCATCCATCCCATAACATGTCCTATACACCGTCTTCAACATTTATCAAACCTTGAATAATAAATATTTATATAAATAAATATTATTAATTCAATAAATAAATAATTATATATTATATTAAAAGTATTGGGAATAATTATTTATTTTTTAATATTCCTTTAAATAAATAAATAATTATATTAAAGTATTCCCCAACCTGTGAATAGATTAATATTTAATTTTTTAAGTAATTACCAAACCCTAGAAGCACGAAGTCGGTGCATTACACTATTACATTGGCATGATTACAAGGAATTAAATCATGAACAACCGATCAGTTTAGCTATTTTAGAAAACCAAATTACATACATGATACCTATATTACATTGGGAAATATAAAATAAAACATGATGAACTATAAAATTAAATAAATAACATCCTTGAAATCTTATTCAATGATTACTTATTTATAACCTTGGGAAAGAATATAAAATAAGCATGAGCTCAAATACACAGTAGAGGATAAGTATAGAATAATATATCATAAATTAATATTGAATAATAAATAATTAAAGGTAAATAACTAAAGCCAAATTTCATTTAAAAAACTAGATAAGGAATAATCAATATGGAAAGGTAAATAACTAAACACACTTGTAATTTAAACAATAAACTGAAAATGAGAATGCATCCATAGATAATGTCAAATAAAAAAAATCTAAAGGATAATAATAACAACTGAATTATAAATAAAATAAATTCATTTTAAATTGTGTTTCATATTTCCCAGACACATGATACCATTACCATCAAGATCAATCCTCAAGATAGTTTAAAACATACAGGATAAAAAGCCATCTGATTTGGCTAATTGATTTCTTCTCATGAGACTGCTGATGTATCAAGGATATTTCATTAATATGTCCCCACATCATGTATTTTATTTCCAAATAAA
Organism: Viscum album; assembly: GCA_963277665.1. Taxonomy (NCBI): domain Eukaryota; kingdom Viridiplantae; phylum Streptophyta; class Magnoliopsida; order Santalales; family Viscaceae; genus Viscum; species Viscum album. The sequence continues at coordinate 520,050,621 of OY728161.1, read as the reverse complement.
TCTTCATATTTAAAATAATCAATTTAATTAGTATATGACATACCTTATCATCAAATATCTAAATTGAGTAAAAGATATAGATGTATCAGTATTTCCCCAATTAATCAAATAAATTTCAATGTGAAAACCATATATAAAAATTGTATATGGGTTTGGGAATAATAATATCCATTGTATGAGAATATGGATATTTAATATAAATTTAATTTAAAAAAAATTATCATATGAAAGTTATTTTTTAATGAAAAATTTAACAGTCATAAAAGAAGGTGACATTTTAAAGATAAAATTTTCCACTATAATTTTCAAGTAAAAAAAAATTTGGATGACAATGTTCAAAGTGAATGCTAAAATAATATGAATTATTAGTGAATCATAAAATTAAATTTCCTAGGGAAATTATATAAACCATAAACATAATTGGTTTAAAATAAAAAAAAGTATCAATGGAATGTAAATTGAGATAAAATACTCTACCACTTGATAAATTTTGAATCATAATCACCATGAATGAATTAATTAAATTTAAAAATTAAATATAACATCATGATGTGTATTAATTATCTATCATGTCATAGGTCAGTATATACACCACAAAAAATGAGTGAGTTGTGAATATGGAATCTGTATCATAGAAATAAAAGTGATATTATAAATCCCCTTACCTTGTCTTTAATTTTGATTGAATGTCCATTAACCTCCTATATATTTGTTTTAATCATGTTATTAACTTATAATAGAATATTATTCATATTTAAAATATAATACATGATATTATTATAATATCTTATTACCCATTTTTTAATGACAATTCATTATTATCGTTATTTTGGGTGTCAATTTCCTAGTTATTCGAGTATGTTTTGACTTGTTATTTTTGTTCATATTGCATCAATTAGAATTAAATCATCTAAATAATGTAAAACATGGTTTAAATATTATATATATTAAATATATATAAATTTAAAATCATATATAATGTTATTTTATATGAAATGAAATTCACTTTTCATGAAAATGTTAGGCCATACATACACATGAATGCTACTTCCATTTCATTATCATATTTTAAAACTCAGTGATATATATATATATATATATATAACTCTGTGCATGTTTTATTTAAAATATCATATTTATTTCATATATTACACATATTATTATTAAAATGATCCTTATTACATTCCATTTATATAGTGAACAAATCATATCTTATTGAGGATGCAGTAGTCTACACATACACAAACAATGTTATCATATTCCCAAAAAATGTAATGAATAAAGATATATGTTATAAAAAAAATTAATAAATAATAAATAAATAATAAATATAATATATATCATATAAAAACTATAAATTCATCTTTAATATCAACCATGTATTGTGTTAATGTATGAACCAACAAAATTAGTTTGCAAGGTGGTAGTCATTGGTACACCCAAATAATGATTGTGTATCCCATTTTATGGAAGTGTGTGTGACTGTAGGTTATACCATTGACATTACAAAGTATTAGTATATTTAGTATACCAATGTTATTATATAATAAATATATAATATTTAGTGAATGGACGGACAAATAAATGAAGAAAAATGGATAATTTAAGAACATTACTTCTAATTCTGGTTACTCCTTTTGGTTTACACCAAAAGTCTTCTTTGGTTTTATTTCATCTGAAATTTTGGGGTCTAGGATGAGGTGAGGGAAGATAAGAGTTTATTTTGGTTGTTTTTGGATGATCCAAATGTCTTGAGAGGTGTTAATGAGTGGGAGGGGTGAGTTCCTTTTTATAGTGGAGGAGTGACATTCTTTTAAAAAGAAAAAAGTATACACTATTGAGAGGTCTACCTTAAAACATGTGCCTAAAATAATGGTATTTTTTTTATAAAATATATTATATTGTATAAATAGGGATGTAACATTTTTAGACATGTTTCTAGGTTATTTTTTCCCTTAAGATAAATTTAATCATCTAATTGACCACATTTTTACCTTAATCGCATTAATTAATTTTAATTCCTTTCAATAATATTTAAAAAAAACTAATATGAACTTAATAAAATTATAAATTTTTATGATTCCAAATTTGGAATCCATTTTTCAAATTCTAATCATATAAGTGGCAGAAAATAATTTAAAACTAATCTTGGAGATAGTATGAGAAAGTATGTTTTTAATGTAAAAACGTTCAAACATTTGAAATGTTTTTAAATGAAATATCAATATGAAATTGATTCCAATGAAGTATATTGAATTAATATATGTAAAATTTATCTAATTAAACTTTAAAACCAAAAAAATATATTGTTTAAAATTATAAATAAATTAGACAAAAAAGCAGTTTTTACTTAAGATTCTATATTTTTCACTATTCATTAAAAAATGAATCTTCTTAGAAAAATATAAAAAATTAACCCAAATATAATTTTGATGTTAATATTTACAAAATTATTTTTATTTTGACAAATAAAATTTATAAAATTTATAAAATTTATATTTAAAATAGGTACTCCCTTAAAAGGCACAAACTCCCTTTCTTAAAATATAGTTTTTATGCATTAAATTGAGGTTTTTCTTATCTTATGTCTATAAAATCTATTGGTTGAATATAAAAACTATTTTATTAAATATGTAATATATATTTTATTAATATCATTCAATAATTTTAATTAATTTAATTTATTAAGATATAACTCCTTCAGGAGTATAAAATAGTTTTTTTATAAAAACATTTCATAAACATTTAGTAGGTTTTTATAATAATCCGTAATTAATTGGTATCAAATGAAATAAACCATATATTTTTTTATTTATTTAATATTTTTCATAATCTCCAATTTAACATCTAGGTTATATCATACTGAATATTTTAATAATATATTGTTGTTTAGTAAAACTCGGTCTTCTATGTCTTATATGCTATTGAAGGAACTCATTATTATCTATAACAAAATACACCCTAGTGTTGTGTGTAATGAAATATAATCTCAATGTTATGTGTATTTTAATATTAAATTTATTTTCCATATAATTTATGATAGAAACAAAATTGATTTTATTCTTAAGGGAGAATATTGTATTGTCTTTCGGTGTACATTGTCCCCACCAAAAATTAATTATGTCCTCACAATTAATTTTTGATCTAGTTTAACGATGGGTTTATAATTTGAAATAACATTTATGAAAAACACACACTATAAATAATTTTAATAACACATCTTCTTAATAAGTAGGAATGTTAATTGCAAAGGTGAACACAAAACTAGCCTTTCTAATAAGAGAACATTTGTAAAAACCTCGATATAAAAGAGAAATATAACTATATGGTTCTAGTAAAGAGTTATGAAGAACATTTTCATGAGATATTTTTTGACTATAGGTAAATAAACAAGTGGCGTTAACAAAGTTCATTTATATCATAAAAAATGTTGATAATAGGACATCATTTTTGTTTTAAGATCCTTTTCCTAGAGTTTGGAATTATTTCACTCTAAATGAATATTTGGAAATATAATTGCTTGATACGTTTCTATTTCATAAGAAAAATCATGTCCTTTGGTTGTTACTTGAACTATTTCTACTTAATCTCATAGAACATGTTGTAACATAGGCTGAAGTAATACATAAATCTCTAAAACCTATTACAAAGTTCAACAAAAAACCATTTCATAAATGGTTAACCTTATGAACCTTCCAAGTATTATGATCCAAAACTTTAGAATTAGTTCCAAGGTATTCATAAGTATAAAAATTACATTAGGAATATATATCATCTCTTTATTCAAGCATTATTATCTCAAAATCAGGAACATATTAAGGGATATCATTCCCTCAACAATGTGTTTTCCAAAAAGATTAATATGGTACTAAATCACTTTTATTGACACCATTGAACATATGCTATCAAATCCATAATGAAATAGTATTGTAGTAAAATAAATATATATTTTTTAAATCACATGATGACAAAAACAACAATAGTATACTTTTACAACATATTTCTTAGATCACAATACAATAGTAAATTAGTCATTCCACTTCAGTTGTTTGAAAAACAAATTCTTGAACATGATATATTAGCTTCTTCTGATGTATATTCCCTTGAATATTGGGTAATTAATTTTCATAGTACCCCATTTCTATACATTTTTAATAAGGAATAAAATAATTATTTCTAAACTCTTAATTCCTTTTCATGGTGACCCATTTCCCCGCACTGATAAAAATCTCCGAAACCATTCAACCGTTACACATGGTGATTATTTCCACAATTATCTCATGTAATAAAATCCTTCATTCAATTATTCCCTTTATCTATTATTTTATCTTTTATACACCTTTTCTCATTCTTCCCTTTCAATCCATAATACATATATAATTCATTATCTGTATTGATAGCACATAAAAATATTTCATAATATGAAGAAAAGGTTTTAGACACCAGTGCCCTTAGTAGAAATGTATTAAGTCCTTAAAAAATGATAATTCTAGCATTCAGATTTGTGTATGAAATCTGTAACATAATTTACTATCCTGATTAATTTAGCTTTATAATCTTCCATACATTCTTCCTACTTTTTCATTAAACTAAGAAATTTTTTGTTTATCTCAGTTTATTTCTCATGAGGGAAATTTTTATCAATGAATATCTCCTTATAAATTTTCATTCCATGAGTTCTATTTAAACTTCATTTCTAGTATTCTGGATCAATTACCACCATTTTTCTACATCACAATTGAGACAATACACTAAAAGTGTAACCATTTCCTTTTCAGTACATCCCAATGGCACAAACATCTTCCCCAAATAATTAATCCATTAATCATCTTCCACTGGATCAATAGTCCCATTATATGATGAAGACCTATGTCACACAAAGGGGTCCGACATCAAATAATCTCACTATGACATTGGTTGACCCATCTAGGAAAGGATATGTTTCATAACCTCATTATGATACCCTAGTATATCCATTACTTTCTTAGTCCCAAAACAAGTTATATAGACTTTCTATGCTAGTAAAACTCAATATTGGCCATGATTATTGATACACATCTTCCTTCAAGTTTCTATTTCTAAATAATGGAATATACTAGATTAGATCATAAAATTATAACCATTGTATAATTTTAAACATGTACTAAAACATAAAATAAATTGAAATATTTATGCATAGCTAATTTCCTAATAAAAAACATTGTTACTTTGGAAATATCATTACTTTTAAATCCTTCATAATGTTTTGTAAAGAAATTTTGAATTATCCTAAGGATATCTCATATGAGTGTCAATCTAGGCACCCAGTAAGGGGAATTTTCATGTACTAGGTTATATTTGAGTCTAGCATAATGCACCTTTTCAGATTTGTTACCGTAAGGTAAATTTGTTCCAAAATCACATCCACTTATAGTACAAAGGCATAGATATATTACTTGGAACAAACACATAATCTCCACCTAACCCAAATTAAAGAACGTTATTTTGTGCATATCTTCAATGTCTTTATTAGGGTTACGTTTTTTAATCTATATTTTACAAAATCTGGTTTCCATGGTTTCTACTAAACTTCATTTATACCAACTATATTGACCCAAACCCATAATCCCAAATCCAATTCCTTACTTTATTATATTGTCATGATTACAAAGACTCAAATCCTGAATGATTGATAAGTTTGGATATTTTAGAAAATTACTTTAAATAAATTAAACCCATATTACATTGTTAAATAGAGAATAAAACATGATACATAAAATAATTAAATGAACAACATCCTTGAAATCATATTCAAATAGTTTTTCTTCATAACCTAGGGAAAAGAAAAAATGGTGAGATCAAATAATAAGTAAGGGTCAAGTATTTTGGAATATGAAATGAATTATTAATGAATAATCAATATATAAAAATAAATAAATGAGCATACATTCCATTTAAATAATAGGATAAGGCTTATTTAATATTTCAAGGTAAATAATTGAACACACATTCCATTTAATAAATAAACTAAGAATGAGAATGAATCCTTTGAAAATTTCAAAGAAACAATCTCATGTAAAATAATGATAACTGAATTCTCAATAAAGGAAATTCAAAGTTATTGGACAACATTTTTTTTAGGAACATGATACCTTTACCATCATGATCTATCCACAAGACAGTTTAAAACATACTTGGTAAAAAACCATCTAATTTAGCCAATTGATTTCGTCTCATGAGACCACCAATGCATAGAGGGGCTTGAATTAACTAGTAGCCAACCCATTTCATGCATGTCCAAATCATTCCTCATATATAAGATAATCTATTTAATTAATGTAAAAATTCCTTATCATCAAATATCAATATTGAGTAAAATATAATGATTTTTCAACATTTCCCCAATTAATCAAATAACTGTCAAGGTAAAACATGTATGTAAAAATGGTATATGGTTTGGGAAATTAAAAAATCCATTTCATGATGATATGAATATTAAATATAAATGTAATTGATAATAAAAATTATTATAAGGAAGTAATTTTTTCAATTTAAAGTTAATAATCGCAAAAGAAGGTGATATTAGAAAGATAACTTTTACCACTTAGTAAATTTAAATTCAAAAACAAATTTATGAGATAGTTCAACGCGAAAAAAAAAATTAAAAATAATTATGAATGAATTGTGATTTTATTTGAATAAGGGGAGGTATATACACCACATTAAAGAGTATTTTTTTATAATAAATTTTTTTTTCAATGAAATATAAATTGAGACAAAATCCCTTACCAATTGATAAATTTTGAATCATAAGCTCTATGAAGGATTAAAATTAATTGAAACATTGAATATCATGAAATTAATAAAATTAATGATCTCACATATAAAATTTGAGGGTCGATCGTATTGGAGAGCCTGGGTGGTTTCAGAGCCTCCCTTTTACCTAACGACCATGGCCATTATTCCAGTCCCTCCCCCCTTGTTGGGGGAGGGACCTCCACCGTCCCATAAAGAGGCTTCCCTGAGCCCCTTTGTTTCCTTCTCCAATTTTAATTTCTTCCCCCTTTACCTCTAATTTCAATCTACCCTAATGTTACCAATATGTTCAACATATTCCCTAATCTTCCGATTTTTCCTTTAGAATTAAACGAGGCCTCATCTCATTTGAATTTGACACTGATTTCTCAGTTCATACATCGTCAGACTTTGGTGGATTACTTTTATAGATAGATATTTGTCTTTTGGGGTTTGTATGATCGTGACATGGTGGGTATTATTGATAACATAAACATTATGAATTATTTTTCGCTTCTGAGGATGACTTAATCCAAGCTCGGTCAAATGCTCCTCACTCCTACGATGACCTCTGATTCTTTCTATTCATTTATTCCTATAAAACCCACTTGAAACACGATACTCCAACTATCGTGATATGTGTAATCTTTTTTGAGATACCGCTACCTTTCCAAAATACCTCGATTTTATGTATTCTAGGAAATCTAGTGGGTAGATACCCATGTTTTGACAATATGACCAAGTTGGTTTGTCACCTGATTCTTCCACAAATCTACATGGAGGTTTATGTATTAAGGATCCCAATTCATTTTTTTTGGATTATGATTCAAAAATAATTTCACTATGAACAACATGTGACCATTGAGTCATAGTCGGACTATTGTCTATAATATAAGTGATTGATCCGTTCAAAGGCCTTTTGTAGGTTCAGGATAAAGAAGTTAACTCATCAGTCAGATGCGGATACAGGAGGCAGTGCTCAGGGCTTGGGTCCTATTTCTAGTGAATCCTTGATGGATAAGTTGGATGTTTCTATGAATAAAATATTGGAAAAACATACTCACTGTAGATCTCTTGCAAGAAATCCAATGGTTGGGGACATCTTTAAATACTTAAGGTCATATTTAGATGACCATAAGCCCGTTGTGCAGGTTAGATTGGATCCAATGGGTTGTGGTGAGGCTCCTTCCCCTGGTATCTTGATATCAACTCCTAGAAATTCATCTCAGAGATCATATGTAGGGGTGGTGAAACATTATAGTGGGGTTTCCCCAGTTTAGAGGATGGAATGGTCAAATGAAGGAGGCGTTAGGGGATGTATGAGTCTGGAGAAACCTTTTCAACTATCATAAGAGTAGGTGGTGGGGAATAAGAGATCCAATATAAGGTGGAACTCATCCTATTTGAATATAATAAATATCTTTGAAATTCTCGGAGAATAATTTCAGGCTATGAGCTCTAATTCAGGGGCTGAGTCGGGGGAGGAGAGTGATATCCAAGATTTGGATGACATTTCTAATGAAGGGCTCGATAGAGGCCTGTATATAATAACAAGGAATAATGGGAAGAGATGACCCAGGGATATGGGGAGTTTCATTATACGTAAGAGTAAGAGACCCAAAGGGCATAAATATTATTATTATCTTCCTATACCAATGAAGATTAGGTCTTCCAAGAAAAATGTATCTAATGCGATAGAGAATATTTTTTTGAGAAGGTGTAGGAGAATGAGAGAGGCCCAAATCTGTTGATTAACAATGAAATGGACAAGGATGGTGGTTTTAAGGAACATATCATGGTTTATGGACTTCCTGATTTTGATGATAAGGGGAATAAAGATGTTTTAGTAGTAACTAATGAAGAAAAACCTAAGAATCCTATAGATATCTGGAAGGAAGATCCAAAGGATGCTAAAAGGTTCAAGGAGAAAATGAAGTTAAGTAACAAGAAACAACTTGACCAGTACCGAAAGTCACATGCCGGTAGACCTACACTTTCAGATTGAAGTGATATGGGTGGAAAACCAAGGAGGTCATCAAGGATTAGTGAGAAGGTGAACACAATTCCAATTCAACTGTCCAGTGATCCATTAAAGAAAAGTGAACTTGGTAATGCAGTTGCAATAAATGAATCATATTTGGAACTTTTAACTTGATCATAGTTGGAATAAGGTGTATAGGTAGTGGAAAAGTGGGAAATTATCCTCCATTATACTAAAGAAATATTGGAGGAGGCACTGATTATTCATTCCTCTGACACGGATGCAATCTGGATGGTAAATAGACCAGTTCAAGTGAACACAAATCAAGAGTAGAGAAACTTGATAAATAAGAAATTTTTTAATTCTGGTGAGAGGATTTAATGAGGAAATGTTATTAGTGGAGGAATTATTACAACCATGGCACAAGTTGGATTACAACATCAAGGATATTATCAAAGATAAAACAAATCAAAAGAGGAATGAATTTTTCTGGAATCATTATAGGGATATTCCTACTAATATGCTTAAACTTTCTTTTAATACTTTTGTTATCTCTTATCCAACTTGATGTTTTTCTGGGTTGGACTTTCATGGTTTATCACATTTCCCACAAAAGTGTTCTTTTAATAAAAATTAAATTTTTAGTCAGTGATATCTCGTATCATAGGTCAGTATATAGAACACACAAAATAAGTGATTAGTGAATATGGAATATGTCTTGCATAAATAAATGTGAGACTAGAAATCCACATAACTTTCACTTCCTTTTGAGTGAATATCCTTTAAACTTCAGTATAATGGTTTTTATGAATTTTAGTAACAAATACCAGTACCAAAACCATATTTATAATATAATATATTAACTTCTGGTAATATTTTATTACATTTTATTAATAATTTGTCGTTATTTTCACTATTTCAGGTGTTAATTCCACAGTTATTCAATTATGTTTTGACATGTTATTTTTAATCGTACTACATAGATCATAATTTAATAATATACATAATGTAAACCATTATGTAAATATCATATATATATATATATATTATATATATATATATTTATTATAATACATATTTATTAGAGATCGGAAATGAAATGCACCGTTCATTGCGACAGTACTATGTACGTACGCATGAATGCTACTTCCATTTCATTGTCATATTTAAAAATTAAGTGATATATATATATATATATAATCATTGTAATATCATATTTATGTCATATATTTCACAAATTTTTATTAAAACCATCCTTAATACATTCCATGTATAGCGTGCACGAATCATGTCGCTTTGAGGAAGTGGTAGTCCACACATCCACACACGAATTTATCGTATTCCCACAAAATGGAAAGAATAAAAGTATGTGTTAGATAAAAATTTATAATAAATAAATATATTTTTAATATCATATATATAATATAAAAACAATTAATTCATCATTATTCCCAATTATTAATGGTGGTAATGGAAGAACAAACAACATCAGTTCGGGAGGTGGTAGTCCGCCGTACAAATGAACTATGATTGTGTATCCCATTTGAATGATTATATTTGGAGTGTAGGTCATTACCTTGACATAAAAACATATAAGTATATTAAGGATACTTATTTTATTATATAAGAATTATATAATAAAGACTTAATAGTTGGATAATGATATGAAGTTAAAGTGATCATTGAAGAATGTTACCTCTTATTTATGTAACTTCTTTTGTTTTGAAACAAAAAGATTTTTTTGGTTTTATTTCCATAAAAATTGAAGCTTATATGATGAGTGGATGGATTATTTGATCTTATTTTGGTAGGTTTTGGATGATCCCATGGGATTTATGGGTGTAGATAAGTTGGAGGTATGAGTGCATTTTTATATTTGAGATGGAATGACAATCTTGTAAATATAAAAAGGTAAAGACTATAGAGAGGTCTCCCTTACATCATGTGTCTCAAAAAATGGTCATAATTGAATAAAACTGAGGATATAGCCTAAATATTTCAAAAAAAAAAAGGAATTTAGAAAATTTCCATAGTTATTCTCCCTTTAAGATAAAGTTTTACCACTAAGTAAACTTGTTTTTACCTTAATCATTGAAATTAATTTTAACAGATTTCACTAATATTTTTGGTAAAAAGGGAAGATGACCTTAATATAAATTTTAAATTATTATTATTATAAATACAAAACCCATTTTTCCAAATTCAAATAACACAAGTGGAAGAAAATAATTTAAAATTCATTCTATATATGGGATAATAACGCATGGTTTTAATGTAAAAATGTTCAAATGTTTTGAATATTCTTATATCCAATATCAATGTGAAATTCATTACAATGAAATATATTGAATTAATATATATAAAATTTATATAATTAAAATTTAAAATAAATAATTTTTTTTGTTTAACCTTATAAATGAATTAGACAAAAAAGAATTTTTGAATTAATATTCTGAATTTTTCACTATTCATAAAAAATGAAACTTCTCAAAAAAATATCAAATATTCAACCTAAGATATTTTTTATTTTCCAAGTTCTAAAATTAATTTTATTTTGAAAAACCAAATTTATGAAACTTCCAAAATTATGCCTTATAATAGGTTCTCCATTAAAAGGCGCAAAGATTCCTTTATAAAAATATAGTTTTTATGCATAAAATTGGATTTTTTCATATAATATATCTATAAAATTTATTGAATGAATGTACAAGATATTTTATTGAATATGTAATATATATATTTCATTAATATCATTTAATAATTGGGAGAGAGAAAATATTTTTTTATAAAAAACATGTCTTCTATATTTAATTGGTTTCTATATTAATATCTAATTAATTGAAAAAAATGAATTACAACAATTATTTTTTATAATTTACTTAATTATATTCATAATTGATAATTTAATGTCTAGTTTAAATATTGTTGAATTTTTAAATTATATATTTTTGTTCAATAAAATTCATTCTTGGGTGCCCAATATGCTATTAAAGGAACTTGATATTTTGTGTAACATAAGAAAACATAGTGTTTTATGTAACATATGATAATCTCAACAATATTTGTGGAGTAAGAATAGATTGATATTACATATAAATCAGAATAGAAAAAAATTTAAATTTATTATAAAAGGAAAATATTGTGTTGTCTGGGGGTGTTATGTATTTACTTGTGAAAAATTAACGTGAGATGAAAAAATATTCTATATGGAAGTCTTGAAAATAAATAATAATTTAATATTCATCTTCTGTATTGGGATATAATATTTTCAATCAAAGAAATATAAATAGATATTATTCCCGAGTTTTAAAAATATTATTTATTAATACTATTAAATTCAAATATTATTTAACTAAGATTCAGGGATATGATAAGTCTATGACCCACTAAGACTATTTATTAATTGAATTTATAGGGATTGACTATACCCTATGACTAGTTTCTATAATCATGTCCAAACACTCATTGAAGTATAAGTTAATGTCTTAATGAAAAAACCCACATATAAGCACTAACTATGTAATATAATCCCTTTATATTGATATCATTAATCATGAATGTTATATACTCATCACCAACCCATGTGATCGATATATATTTCTTTGAATACCTAAAATGAAACATTCAATCAAAATGACCATGAAATACATCCAATGTTTCCATTATAAAAAAGGTCATGAGATATCATATTACATTTATTAATAAAATTTATAAATCCATTCGTTACTTATTCATTAATTCCAAATGACTTTTTAGGAACCTAATGTAACATACCCCAAAGTGAGAATATATCATCATGGATTTTTTCAATACATTAAAGAACATGACACATGATATGAATTGAAAATATTATAATGTATATGTGATAATACAAACATTAATATATTAGAATATTAAATGACATGTAATCATGTTGAATTATTATTTTTGGGTCTATCTTTATAAAATCATGTTGTGATGATTACTACACATGAACCTCAAAAAATGATTTTTTATCTATTTATGTTTATCAAGACACTGATAGTAAAAAATACTATGTATCTAATCCTATAATGTTTTCCAGACCATATGACTAAATTTTTTAGAATAATTTTATGACACTTTAAGGTTATCATCATAGAGGGAAACTACAATAAAATTTAGATGTGAAAATAGCCCCATGATATTATCACATTAATGTTATTATAAAGAAAACTCATCTTGTGCTAATTTTTTTTAATATTCAAGTATTTCAATATAAAGGTAATTAAATGTAAGAAGTATTTGGCTCTAGGGATCTATTCCAACAAAATCCCAGTGGTATTAGATCCAACAACTAATGAATTTATATTCCATATATCTGATATCATATTCATTCTTTTTCTAATATAAGGTTTTATTCAACGATAACACCACATTATCCTCCATGGAGACTCTACCCAAAACAACCTAACCACTCTTGAAAAAGTCAAAAAGAGTTTATACTCCTAATGAATTTTCATTATTTGTGGATGTAACCTTGGATCCAGGGAGAGAACCACTAATGTAATATTAACACAATATGCTGTGATAAAATATTTACATATGAGTAAAACATAAAGATAGAGGATGATGTTTTATTAAAAAAAATATTTTCTATATACATCAAAAGTCTCAATATACTCCTATTCAACTGTAAAATTTATGACCACTGCATTCATTGAACTCTTTGAGCCCATATATCCTATATGTAGGAAAAGTGAATATCCTAATTTTTATTTCAGAGCATCTTAATCTGATTAGAAACTAGATTTTTTATTCCCCTTTATGAGTTGTTTCACATCTCCTCAATACACTGACCATATCTATATTTTCCTCATGTACTTTAAGAAAATATTTATAACCATCCAATATTGGTATCATAGGTTTTCATGATATCTATCTACCAAGATTAAAAGATATGAAACATCAATTCTGGTACATATCATGGTGTACATGAACAATCTAATCAATTATGTGTAAATAATCAAACTCATTATATATTTCTACTCATGTGTATGAGGATACATTTTCTTGTAAAAATGTATGACTTATGACATTGGAATCAATCCCCTCTTGGATTGTTCCTTACTAAATCTCTTCAGTACCTTCTGAATTTATATACATTGACTTAGAACAATAATCCTCTTAAATCTATCATAATAGATCTTGATCCCCATAATGTAGGATACATTACCTATCCATTTATGAAGAATAATTTCGTTAACCACATCTTAATGGTCTGAAAAAATTCTATCTCATTTTCCATAAGTAATATTTCATCAACATATAATTCTAGGAAAACCACTTCATTCCTACAAAACTTTTTATAGTTACAGGGCTCATATTTATTCATTACAAATTCATATTCCCATATATATTCCACAAAATTAATGTTCCATGATTTTGTCCCATAAATAAACCTCTAAAACCATATTTATTTATTTTTTATATTTTTCAGTCATAAACCCCTCAAATTATTTCATATAAACATCTCTCACAAGGTTCCAATTAAGGAATGTTTATTTAATATACATCTTCCATATCTCATAATCTTGGTATGATTCCAGTGAATGTTGAATTATGGATGATTTCAGAAATCATACCAAATATAAAATTTCATAACTGTCTATTCCTTGATCTTAATTTGACCCTTTATAAACCTTTCATGTCATATAGGTATTGACATGTCCATCCACATCATGTTTCTTATAGAATAAAAATTTCCACCTAATGGCCTTTTATCCACTAAAGTATCTACTGTAACCAAGACATGGTTTTGTTATATGGAATATATCTTAAAATTAATAGCCTCATTTTACCTTGCATATTCTCATATATTTACTAGTTCCATATAGGATAAAGGTTAATTCTTACCAACCAATAATGAGTCACCATACTTGGTGACTAGAAAACAATATATATTTTCTTCTCTAACCACTCCGATATTCCAATTCAACCCTTGTTTCTTTGGAACAATCACTTCCATGAGGCTATGTTGGAATTTTTTCATATTCTAACTCCTATATACCTTGAGTGTCATCTAATTCAAATTTTATCTCCTTATGACTATTTCATTAAATTATTTCTCCCCCCCAAGACACATATCTACTTGTTCCACTATAACCATTCTACGTGAGGTGTTTTATTAGTAATACCACATTTTTCTATGGAATATAATACAATGGTTCACTTTGTTTTTTGAGGTGGAAGTATGTTACCTAAAGTGTCCTTAAAAAATAATTCAAACCCTCCCACATTAACATGCATTGAAACATGTTTCCTTCCATAACAGATCTTGTATGATAATATATATACCTATTTATTCAAAACCTGGTTTAGTATGTGCACCAAAAAGATAGTGAAATATTTTTAGGATTTATCATCGATCTCACTATGTATAAGAAGATGCAGCTCCTTCAATCACCAACACTATTAAATAGTGGTGTATAAGGTTGAGTGAGTTGATATAGTATCCCAAACTCTTCTAAATAAATAATAAACTCATATTTAAGATTCTATCCACCATGGTCTGAGTAGAGTATCTTCAACTGCTTAACAAGACAGCTCTCTATTTCATTCTTGAATTCCACAAATTTATAATTTGAATATGAATTATACCCTATTTGTTACACATATTCATATCTACTAAAGTCATTAGTAAATTTTATGAAGTATGAGTATCCAAACCTTTATTTAATAATAAATATCAACATATATATTTATGAACAAATTCAAAAAGTACGATGGCCCACTCACCATTTCCCATCAATTTATTTTATTCATTTTACCTTATAAACAAAGGTGACATATAACAAGTAGTTTTAAATCAAATGAATATAAATTCCCATATTGATATATCATTTTCATGTGCTTCTCATTTACATGTCCTAGATGGTAACACCACAGTTGGGTGTAATACAATTCATGTGAACTAGATTATTTATTGATTTCCAACTCTTGGTTTTTGTATTGAAGTAAATAATTACCATTATTTAATTGTGTAATAAAATAAAATATTCTATCATTATAAAAATATAAATTTTTTATTTTAAAATTTGAAAAAAATCTATCCATATAAAGAGTAGATAAAAAAATCCTTTTTTTGTATTTCATTGAACATAATAATAATTCATCATAACTAAAAAAAATTCATTGAAAAAATGAGGTGATAATATTTAATAGCTTACATAACAAACCTAGATCCACTGGATAGTCATAGATCAACCACACCTCTAGAGTCCTTTTAAATTCAACTTTTCACTTGTATTTAGATACAACCATGAGAACTATGATCTATATAAAAATATATTTTTTATAAAATTATTGACTACACTTGAAAAAAATGAACCTCAAGCTTCCCCTTTATTCTTTATAGTGGAAAAATTCTTCTTCTAGTGGCCCTTTATTGAAATAAAAAATATATAGCATCTGACTCCCAGGGATACCATTTTATCCTCATTTTCATGGAGGGGTGTTATGAAGAATCATTTTACATGGAGTTAGTAAAGTACATCTATTACCTTCCTTTACGACTATTCACCATAAGGAAATAATTATTTACACACATTATATCCTTTTCATCGTTATGAATAAAATTAATGAGAATGAGAAAAAATTCTCTATATTTCAAAGAGGAAATTCATATTAATGGTTTATAAGATCTCAGGTAGTGAGGAAATCCTAAGGTCAATAAAAAAAATCCTTATATATCATGAAAGCCAATATGTATAGATGCTTAATATAGGTAGTAATGTTGACTACATGAGGCCTTTCTAGAGAACATTCTCTAAAATTTCCTATCAATATTTCCTTGGATATCATACATATCTCTTATCTACATATCTCTAGATAAATATTACTAAAATAGGATAACATATCATATACACTCATGTCTTCCTATGGTTTCTGAAGTTCACTGAACAAAGTATGATATCAATATAAATTCGGCATTCATCAAATAATTTACATGTTTCTAATAGAGATTATTCCTATCCTCACTATCCTCCTTAGTGGGATAAACATTATTGTGAGACTCCAATAAAAAAAATCTTATTTTCCTAGAATTGTACTATGAAAAACTCCCTATACAACTTCTAGATGGTCAAGTTGGGTAGGAGATTTTCATTCAAAAAAATAAATAATAGGCTTATCATTATCAATAATTTGAATTTTCTCTGACAATTAAAATTAAATTTTGAGTATACTATAATAATAAGAACATGTTATGTTGTAATTTTTTTTATTAGTGTACCACTATTTTATCTAATCCCAATAGGCTTAAAAAATGGATTGAAAATATCATTCTATGTGGATATTCAAGTGTAAGGGATCCATATTTCTATGATCATAACCTGAATGAGTGTTTGTTCAATTAAACAAAGGTACTTAGGTTAGTTCCCATTCCAATTATACATAATCATATAACCTTGATCCATTGAGTGGACTCCCCAATCCTGAAATCCTGGACTTACATTTCCTCAACACATTACTCCATATAACACAAAGTCTATAGTTTGTTGCTACTCTTGATTCCAACATGCTTAAGTCAACAAATAACTATCATTATAATTCCATGATAAATTAATCTATCCATATTAGGTAAAAACCAATACATTTACCTATGGATCCATTCTAAATCATGTAATGGAAGGCGTTTCTAACATAATATTTTCTTAAGGGATTTTTTAATGATAATGTTTTTTATTTTAACCATTAGAATAATTTAAAATATTATATGTATTTTATATAATTAATTAATCATGTTTTGATAAAATAATTTTGACATTATCCATTTATATTTTGTTATCCTCCAGGTGTATTATATTATTTACATTTTGTGATCATGCCTAAGAATCCTATAAACCTACATCACATAAAAAAATAAATAACCATGCACTTTAATTTAAATATAATGTGACATTGATCATGAGATTACTATTGTTTGGTTTATTATGTAGATGATAAACTATCCTATAATACTTTTGGATTACTTCTTTAGCTTGGAATGGCTGATGTTGTAGAATTCTACCACCAGAAAATGTATATTCGTTCTTGATTTCAGCTCATCTTGATTTCTAAACTACCGCATCCCCTAGGAGGACAATCCTTTACATTGTTTTTCACTTATACGCAAGGGGTAATGTGGGAATGAGTTATATAAATAAATCCATGGACACACATACCTTCACATAATAATTATGGGAGGGAAGATACACATATCATCATTAAACATTAGTAATACTTTTACTGCACTAAAAACATGTAATAAATATTAAATTACATGAAACCAAAAAAATAAATAGGTCAGTTAAGCTCATCATCATTTTAAAACATGAAATGAAATTTCATTTATAAATTCTATCATTCATTTCGGGTTTTTCTTTATTTAAGATTCATTTCTCTTGAATTAATAAATAATCATATAAATAAATAATTTATTTTTACCTTAATTATTAATTTATGTAGTACTTGAGAGACATAATATTTTAATCCTATAATAATTTTTAATAAATTATATAAATTAAATTTATTCTCAACTATTTCAGTACAAGAGGTATAATAATCAAGTGCATGACATGTAATCTTCCATACACTTCTGGAAAATATGGCAACATCAATGATTCAAAATCATTTTTATAGGATATAGAACCATTTGTTTAGCCTATACCAATGGCTCCCCAAATAGATGTGTAAACTAACATATGTATAGGCCCATACCAACAGTTTATAGTAAAATGTTGGTATCGTCCTTCTGGATTTTCATATTACCAACAGTTTTGATAGAACCTTTGGTATAAGTATTTACATACAGTTTGAAAAATAGTTTCTAAATCCCTATTCAAATGATTTATAATATAAGGTAATAGACCTTCATGGATAAAATCTATACTAATGGTTTTATAATATTTGGTATAGACTCATTATACCTCCTCTAGTAGAAGCAACCCCACCTTTCACAATTACCTCCATAAATCACCAAAGACGCAGAAAACCCCCCACCTTAGCCAATTACCTTCAAAAAGAACTAAATAGTTAAAGAAAAAATAACCAACCAATATAAAAATAACAATTACACAATAATCTAATTAATGCATTCAACCAGTGAAAATAAACAATTAAATCATCACATATATACATTAACAACTAATCTTTAAACATGAAATGTCTTAAATATTAGTCAAAATGTAAAAGATCAATCCATCTCCCATTACATCATCCATAACTTCCATCTTTTTCATCCTCACCACCATCCTCATCATCATCCTCACCATTATCCTAACTGTCACTATTGCCATCACCATCACCATCACAGAGAATATCATCATCCTTACCACCAAAAGGCCCATTTCCTGGAGTACCATATAAAATATGTATCATTTACATATATATATATATATATATATATATATATATCAAAGTCACCACCTGGTTATGTGTATGTTATGGGAATAAGGATTCCATAAATTTATTAAATTCATCATTGGCCTATTTATTCCATTCATGCTCCTCAATTGACATTTTTGGCCTCTTATACCTCAGCATGAACCTATTATTCCACTTAATTATCTCTTTCCAAATCAATTCTATTAGAACATGAACATGAAGTTAAAAAATATATAGTGTGGACAATACTCTTCCCTGGCCAACAATATACTCTCAAATGGTGATCATCTCCTAATACCTGATGTAAATGATCATTTGACCCAAAGTTGCCAGATTCTTCCTCTTATAGGGCCTCCAAAGAACATTATTACAAATATAAATGGACTATTAAGTTACAAAATAGATATTAAAATATGAAATCAATAAAATAAAACTTACAATATTCTGCTATGTATGTTCATTTTTAGTGATTCCACCATTCCTCTTTATTATCAAGAAAAACAATTTTACCGGAGGAATGCGTCCTTCAATATTCAAAACTGTCATCTACAATAACATTGAATATAGAAAACCATACATCATAATAGGTTATTAATATTAAATTACATAACTAAAATGAAATCTATATACTCTATGATGCTATATGTTTTTTTATAACGATTTTATTAATTTTTTATAGTATGATATGAGTTGGTTAACAAAAAAAATTATATAATAAAATACGAGAATTCAGAATATGATAAAATAATTTTTTTATTATTTAACATAATGTGTAATTTAACGAATCATGTTTTTATATATTATTTATTTCAATATTTGGGCAATGTAATTATAGAATAACTGAAATGGAATGTATTTATTTAAAAAAAATCAAGCTTAAATACATGTATAATATCGTAAAATGGAATTGGGAAATGTTTGTTAGATGTGTTCTAATTTGGTGGTTTCTATTTTACTATGATGTAATTTGATAGTGGATAAAATTGGGATAAACATGGTATATTTATTATTTGTAGATATTAATGAAATGATATAGTCAATTTGGATTTTATGTGTGTATTTTGACTTGGTTGCAAGTGAATTCCATTAATTTTTTATTAAGTGATAAGATATTATTTTAGTTATTAGTTTTACAATAGAGGTAATTAATGTTTTTTTTCTGGAATGTAAAAATGGGAATTGGAATAAATCAAATGAAATTTATTTGTATATAATTTTCTATTTTTGGTGTATAAAAAAGTAATAAATTAATCTATGGTTTGTGTTAAATGTTTCATTTATACGATCAAATATTTATTTTTTTGAGAAAGATGATAAAAGGTATTGGTATTTGTTTTTTATAAAAAGTGACATGAAAATATTATATTTACTATTTAATTTCATAAATAATATTATTTTTTATTTTGTATGAGAGTATATAAAATTAAATTTTTTTGTACTATGATGATTAATAATCTCTTTTTGTGATAAAACTGGGATGGTGTCTATATTCTTTTCTATATGGGTAACGTAAAAATAAAATTGTTTTAGTTTATTTTATGTTTTAACTATAGTTTTTTTAGTTTATAGTGGATTCATGATATTTGGTAATTAGAGTGGGAATTAAGCTTCCAATCCTTGTAATGAATGGTAACATACATTGAGGTATGGGGTTTTTAACTTATTTAATCTTATAACTTAAGAATCTATTATATTATGGTTAATTTTATAGTTTAATTTAGTTATTTTCTGATTGTTTAGTGTGAAATTAGCTAATAATTAAATAAGTATGTGCTAACATGATTTGATATAAATAAATAATTAGAACACATGTTAATGTCTATTATGTTTAGCTTTGAATATTGTAGGGAATTATGTATTCCATTCAATAAAATGATTTGTGTGACTTAATAGATACATTAAGTGGAATAAAATGTTCCATGACGGTTTATTTTATTGGAATTATGCTATGAATATTTATTATTTGGTATTTAATAATCATTCCATGTGATTTAAAGCGTAAATTGATGGAATAATGTTTAAAGGTGATAATGGTGTCAATTTTTGAATTAATAACACTAAATCATATTGGCATGTTGGAATGTTTTATTTTTTAGTGTTTTTTGTGTTTAGAGTCATCATTAATGATCTATATTGATTTTTTAAATCATTATGTGGAATTTTGACATGTAAAATCTAGTTTACATGGTGTAATTTCTTATTTGAGTTTTAAATCTTTTGTGCACTTATATAATTTAATTAAAACTTGAGATTAACAGTGTTATAGGTGACTAAATCTTGTTTCAGTTTTAAGGGAGATATAGAATTATTAAATGGGCATAAAAAGTGGTTTAAATAAGTGTTTAATTTAGAAATTTCTCCAAGGTTCAATTCTATAATGTATGGAAGTTCATCCTATAATCTTATAAAAATTCCATAGGTTAACCATGGAGTAAAAAATATGTTTTGTTTACTCTTTGGGGAGTTTATAGACATAATTGAAATGGGATTGATGAAAAGGGACATTTTAAGGGTTTTTGAGAATCCTTGATAATTTTTATGAATTTAATGATAATGTGTATGTGTATTTGGAAGAAATTCATATGATCTATTGTGATTTTTTTTTTAAAATTTTTCCATCCCTCAAGAGGACACTACCGAAGTATACTATTATTAGAGATAGATGACCATTTTTAAAGGAAGAAAACTATGGAATATCATGGAGAGTAATATATAGACTAGTAAATTTAGTATAGGATGGAAGATAATCAAAATTCATGGTAGAATGGAAGTACCACATGTAATTATATCCATAATGATTATTCATGGTGGTATATGAATTTCCTTGATTAAAATCCTAAAGATAAAATATATTCCTAATTAATAATCACATACAATATTTGTAATATAAATTATTTGTTCTATTTGTTATTTTAATCGAATAGAGTCTCATTACATGGTTCTCATCCTCATGTTCTAGTGTTCACTTATTCATGGGAAAACTATAAAATTCCTTACTAGTATATTTTTGTGCCTATAATAACTAAGTGATATCTCATTCAAATTATGTTTGGGGGTCTCAATGATTGGATATCTCGACAAATAAATTAGTTTTAAATTATATATAAAATTTTACTGAAAATATAAGAGGAATGAGTAGTGTTAGTTTTTAAAGATAATATTTCAATATAAGAACAAATATGTCAATAAAAATGATCCTCTATAAAGAAAAAATATCATGATTTTAGTACTCACGATTCAGTTATAAGTGTGTTTTTAGATAAATAAATAAGATCACATTGATTAGAAATGAATAATGAATTAAAAATTAATAGAATCATGTGTTAAATTTTTTACTACTGTTAATTATTCATATGGTTTATTTAGTATTTATGATTTTTTTGGTGATAAAATTAGAAGTAGTTCTGTTTAAGATGTATCTCTTAATAAGATGAAGAGAATGCATAAGATACTCAATTTTGTAAGATACAACCTCTCCATAAGATATAAAATACATATAAGAGAGTGTAATATCATAAGATACTTTTTGTATAAAATTATTTCATGTATGATATGTGGAATTTGTAAGAATCACTTACCTTATAAGATGTACACAAAATCAGAAGTTTCCATTTTGTATAATACACTTCTTGTGTTATCTTATAAATATTTTTTTAATGCATATGGTAGTTTATAGAAATAATTAAAGTGAATGTATTCTTATTAATCTTTTTTATAAGATGATTTTGATTTTTTTACTTCAAATGATGATATTATCTAGAGAATATGTTTTGGAGAAGTTTGACATGGTTGTGATTCTTGTGTTTTATTCTACTTTCAATAAAAAATATTAATTGTTTATATACATTTGTTGCTGGATTTCCAGAGATTAATCAATCTACATATGTGGTGGTTCAAATTTTTATATTTCATTCATAAAATCGAAATTATTTCATTATATACTTTTATCATGTGTCTTAAACACTTGTTATATCTCAAATAAATTTATTTTTTTAGTAGTGATAACTATAAAAAAATCAATAGAAATTATTCGTAATCATTAATGAGGAGATGTTGGTTATTCCTAAACATAAAAAGTAATATTTTAGGATTTGGTATCCTCTATAGCAAGGTTTTATCCCATTAAAATACAGGTTTTTTCGATACTAAAAAAATGGGTTTCTTGAGTTTTTGATTCTATGTGTGAAAAATTATAATTAAAAAAAAAATTCAATATTAATTCAAATTCAGAAGTCATGTTAATAATAAACTCTTTAATCTATTTCAACCCATCAATATAATGAAATGTTAATAAATTCACATGTACATAAATATTATTTTAATGAAGAAATTATAGTGAATATATATAATTTACAATGGAATAAATTTTATTTCCATAATTTATTCAAAAGATAATATTATAAAAGAGTGTCATACCTAGTTCATCTAATGTTACAACATCATATTTTTTCCCAAATCTTGGTGGAATTTTATAGAATACTTTTTTATTTTTTTTGAATGCTTCATTAAAAATAATTTTCAATAATAAAAATTAGAGTATTAACAAATATGGAAGAAAAATATTAATTCATATAAATAGAATAATAATATGACATTAAATACAAGGTATTTTCATACCCATATTTTCTACTAAGAATTATCCTTTACTCCATGTTTATTTTTTCTCTTTTAGAGTGTCCTAATGGGAATGATTTTAGAGTATTTGTAATGTGTCTCTATAAAAATCCAACATTAATGCCTTTTTTTCCAATTATTTGGCTATCCTTATTGTTCCCAACCATCAACTATGTGTAGCGGTTCCACACTTCACACATGCATGAATTCCTGGGCCATCTAGTGGAATATTCTAGTGTAAATTAAATGAAACAAATATTACATCAATATATAATACAATGTAAATAAGTTATCATAAATAAAATTTAAAAAGGTTATTTAAATATATATAAGCCCGGATGATCAGTGTTTACCACCGAATCCATAGGCTTGGAAGGATATTAAACCTATATAGTAGGAGTGGGATCCAATGTCATCCCATGAGGCTCAGAATGTGATGGAGTATAAGTTTGAGGATTATGAATATAGATGTACTGGAAGAAGGAAGTACAAGGAAAATAAGATAGCATAAACGTCTATGGAAAAGAATAGTATGGATGGGAGTAAGAGACATTATCAAATAAGGGAAATAATGAAGGGGAGGACCATATGTTAATGGTGGAAAATATATAGGAAGCCTAAATATCTCGATTTTATTAAATGACACTATGGGATAATAAAGTGTGTTATATGTTATATCTTGTGAATGGATAGGGTGTGATTTTGTACAATGAATGGTGCAATTAGTTATAGTTATTACCCACTTGCATCATCTAGATGAGCACCGATGCAAGTAGGTTTGTCAGAGAATTATTTTATACTGGGTGGGGGATCCTCATTAAATATTAAATAAGACTAATCACATGAAATTATATGTTAATGATATATTTATTTGAGACAAATACTCAAATCAGGCACAGAAGGAATAATTCTCAACTCTCTGATGTGATGATTATATTATAACATCCATTTCATTCATACCTCATCAATTTTTTTTTCATTTCCTAAATTTAAAAAAAAATATTCATTTAATTATAGATTCATAACTAATGTATAATCCAAAAAAAGAAAGAACACGTGACATGACATAATTAAATAATACCAATTGTCAAAGAAAATAATGGATATATAGTGACATAAAAATATCATATTATATTTAGTGGGAAGAATATCAAAACATAAAATACATGTCATGAAATAACTAACATGTTAAATTTATCATAATTTCCATGGATACGATATAGTTTTCATCTTATATTTTTAATTACATCCACTTTAGTTTTGCCTAGTTCAGTTGTCCATTTTTTTGGCTTGTCCATTTGGTTCATATTTTTTGGTTAGGCCATTTTTTTGTTTTTCTTCTTAGGTCATTATTTTCATTGTCTTTTATCTTCCATAAAATTAGATTAATATGTATTATTTCATTTCTTATATGTTATTTTTCTAATTAAATTTTATCAATTTTTTTTGGTAGGTTCTAATACATAAATTCAATATTAGAAAATTCATATAAAAAACTACAACTTGAATATATTGAAAATAAAAATGAAAGTGTTTTTGCTTACAAAATATTTGTAATAAATAGTAAAAAAATTCTAATTGTACCAACTTGAACAACCAAAGTAGAGATAAACCAAAAGAACTAAGAACACATATAGATGATTCTATATATTTCCTAATACAACTTTTGGTTCCTAATGAAATCTAAAAATTGAACTATTGGATTCATTATAATTAATTAATTGATTAGGACCAATGGGAGTAGTGATGGTGTAAATTTCATTATCACCATCGTCAAATATATTCCATGTACATACATAAATAAGTATATGAAACACAATTTTCAGTTGATCTTTTACTTAAAAAACTTATTTCGTCGATAATGCCAATTTATATGACTCGTCCATAGTAAGAGTGTGAGTCATGTCAATAACTCAAAATCCGCAATCAAAAAAATGTTACATGTATCGTCATCAAATAATATAACATTCATTTCATCATATTGACTCACCCATGAGAGTAATAATCCAATATTTTTATTTTCTCAAGGACTTCATTTTAAGAAACTTTTTCATATCAGGGTCTAATATCTGATGTGTTGAAATACTAGTATATTGTTGTAGTTACCAAAACACCATCATGTTTTATTCTCATAATCATTTCTCATTCAGTGATAATAATTATTTCCCCATATTTCACAATTGATTTTCATTTAATAACCACATAATCATGAAAAAAATCTAATGAAAAATTTCCTCAGAGATAGAGTCAGTAAGATGACACAAAACCTAAAATGAAAATGAATATTAAATTTAACTAAATATTAATTTTAATAATTTATAAAAATAATAATTTTATATTAAATTTCATAAAAGAGGAAAAATCATTACTATGAATAGTCTCTATAATTATCGATGATAAATAATGATGATTTCTATTTATAATTTATTTATGTTCTCTCCCAAAAAAATATTGTTTAAAATATATGTATAATTTCATGAAATGAGATAACACATGCATGTTCAATTTACTAACATGATGTATTTATTGAAAAAAATCATATTTAAACTAAACCATGCTATGATCCATCTCTCTCTCTTCAAGGATTATTATAGTGAATATATATGATAATGGAATTTCCCATTTTTGGGGAAGTGATGAAAAATGAGTTTAATTTTCTAATAATTCTCTTATTTATTTATCATTGGTCTTTTCTATCCCATAGTCACATCAGAAAAATACATTTAATAGAAATCCCTATATTCTTAATACAAGTAACCTTTCATGAATGGACCTTTGGGATGATACCAATTATGGACATAAGATATCAATGTGTACATATTTATTTTGGTTGGATACATCTAATGAAAGAAAATAGGTCTTATATGAAGTATTTATATTTAATTATGGATTGATAAATGTAATATGAATGTGAAAAATGATAGAGGAATCATTTTGTCTAACTCACACAAAATTAATGGTGCCTCTTCTATAATATTTTACATGAAATAATTAGATAAAATCATAGAATAATGACCACTATAAAAATAGAAAAACCAAATAACTGTCACCATTACATTATTAGTTAATAGATAACAGATTTCTATTGGAATCAACTCATGCATAAGATTGTGAAAATCATGAGTATTCTAGGATTTAAGAATCAACTCTCTTTGGTTGACCCATTATGATATATTTATAGAATATACATCATGAACATTTATAATATCTATTAATTATATAAATTTTAATTTTTTTCTATAGATTTCATCATAAAATAAGAACAAAATGCTTTGAATTTGTTTTTACTAATGAATAGAAGCTGAAATTATGGTCTAATACCACAATCAACTAAGTTAAGCCAATGTATTAAATAATATTTTTTTTCTTTCCATTGATATTTATAATAATTGGATAAACATTGAACATATATTTTTCAATGTTAATTTCATCTATGAAATGATGTAACAAATTAGTTAACCAATAAGGAAACTCAAATAATATTAATTTATTCTTCCTATTATAATTGGACTCATTAGAAACTTTTTTTCCCTTTCTAAAATTTATTTGACCCTTCATGGATGAAAAAATTATGCCTTGAAATTTATTAGGCCTATCAATTCAAGAAATTTACTGAGGTATATTTTTGGGTCTATGGTATTGTCAAACCAATAACAATTATTCCTATATTTATGATTCATTCGGAAGAATTGTTGATGTACCATAAAATTGCGAATACATCTATATTAATGTAGTCTAGGTCTTTTATTCTTCAGGAAAATAGGAAATTAATGTTTCCCCTTCACGATCCAACCAAAAATCCATGAATAAGACTTAAAATCATGGATCATCTACATATGCGTAACACAAATATGATATTTGACTTTCGAACATGCATCGTATGTGTGAACAACACATTAAAAATATTATTCAACACTTTTATTAATGGTTTCATGTAAACATATATATCACTAATAGGATTTAATGGTAAAGATATGAGTATACTCAATAATGTGAATGTTTTTTTCATTCAGATATTTCAAGGATGGTTATAAATGTGTATGTAAACCAGAAATTTGACATGCTATATATGAATATTTCCAATTAGATTAAAACCATCACTTTATAGAGACAACATAATATTACACATGCCATATAAAAAATCATTATATCTAGCATCAAATGTCATCCATGCTAAAACATCTATAAGATGAACAAACTCATCATCATCCTTCATTTTCTAAGTATCACTCCTTCCCATATTTATTGATATTTCATTAGATGTGAAATGATTATGAATCCTAAGAATAAATGGAATGTGAAACATTATTTTATGTGGAACACATGTTGGTGCTCTATAATAATTTGGATTGCATTGGGATGTGGTTCATTTTATACAATCATTTCCTTTAGCATTTTCCACCCAGAATAACCCGTAATATTTTGGGAAAGCATGATTTTTGTTTTTAGAAAATCCATGTTCATCAACTAACTTCCATCCCATATAAGGGTTTGATGGAATATCTACATCATCTTTTACTATGTCCTTAAAAAGGTTATAATATAATTGATGGAGATATTAAAAATACCATAAATGGTTTTCCCATGAAATAGTAAGATTAAAAATTTTAGCTTTATCATTTTCCCACATTTCTTATATACTGGTGTGGTTGAAGAATCATTTATTTTTTTCAACCATTAAACATCATCATTTTCATTACATAAATCATGTATGATTGTATCAATGTATTATTAAGCCGTTATCCCATCATTCCCATGATGGAAAATAAATGGAAACTAGTCATCTAATAAATTTTCTAGTCGAGTCATATCATTTAGATCATGAAAATATTTATATTAAATTTTCTCCCCATTATCATATACAAAATAGTATCTTGTTTGAAAACCATATTTTTTGTATCACACATAACTTCTTCATGACATAATCAAGGAATTACACCCAATTATAACATAGGCAATGTATATAAAAACTATATGAAGTATTGTTAAATAGAAAATCTAAAAATCGCTACAACATGTTTTGAAAATCACTTGAGATATGATCATATTGATATATCCAACTTCTGTACATTATTTTTAAAAAAATTACATGTCATCTCATAAATGAAATCCAATAAGATCGAAGTTAAATAAAAAATATTTTAATAGAAACAATTATTTTTCACTTTATTTAAAACCATAAAATACAAACTAGTCTATATCAAAATAATAATATAAAATTCAACAAAATACTATATATATAACAAAATAAAAGATATATAAAACCATGATATTGAATTACCCTATATCAATGTGTAATAATTATACACAATACTATAAAATAAATTATTTGTAATTGTTTTTATAAGTTTTTCAATTATTCTATTCACTTTTGGACATATGTTATTATTATTCTATAAAATCATGTACAAAATATTACTATATCTAGGCAATCATCCTCTATATCACAGATAAAATATAAAGTTATGTTGGATTAATCCATAATTAGTAGTTTCTCATATTGAGGGTTGTTAATGTGATTCCTTCTATGATTTTATACTCATCACCCATTACTATTTTTTTGGATATCTATAATTTTTTATAGACCCCAATTATGTATAATTCAACATCCTTTTTCATTATTTTCAATGGTTATATGGTATTTTTGACAAAAAAATTATTTAAAAAATGATATTTCCACCATAGTATTACGTTATAGTTTAAAAACACTAATATGTTGTTTTAATACCAATTTTTAATTATATTAAGAAATTAGTAGTATTTTTAATGTATAGTTCAAATATTCATGCATATTACTATGAATTATTACCATGCGGTAGCACATGGTTTTGTATAACATAAATTAAAAAATTTCAAGTGGAAGTGGAATTCAATATATGTATGGTAACACAAAATATTAGTAGAAGTGTCTTCGATGATGTGTGAATTTGTGATATATGTGATGAAATAGATGATAAATATAAAAATATTATAAAAGATAAATAAAAATTATTCATGACACAAAGTGTGGGAATCTATTGGAATTTATGAATAATAATTATATGAGATAAAATAATGAGAATGTAGAAGTAATGAAAACATTATTGAAATAAATAAAATTACGAGGATATATTTGATTTTGTTTTCTCTAAATTGTTTTCCAAACATTAGTTTCTATTATAGGATAACCAAACCTCTTCTAAATTTTTAGGAATCTCAGTCAGGACTCTTTATGAAGTCAAAAACTATCCAACCCCTTTCAAAAAACAACACTAACAAGTAAAATGAATTTAGTTGATTTAAAAGGGCCAACACAATTCTATATTGTCACATGAAAGAACTATAGATAAACACACTAGTGTAAATTAGTCAACTTTTCAATTTATTAGTCAAGATGAAACCATTTATATTGATTGAAAGATTGATCTTATATGACTTCACATGTCAATGGAAACTGAAAATAGAAAATGATAAGGGGAAAATTCCAAATAGACTGAAATTAAGTTCCACATATAAAAAAATTATGGGATAATAATTACACTGAGAAACCCATAACTAAAGAAGTCCCCTAGATGGATTGAGATAATAAATTATCCAATATTAAACTAAAATTATATATACTATAATTGTCTATGTATAAAACAAGAGAAATAAATAATGAACCAGAAAATTAACATATTATCCTTCAATATAAGTATCCACAATTGTTTTTTGAACATTACACAATTAGATTTAGAATTATCAAAATAACATAAATGTATTCTAAAAAATAATTATCCATTTAGTATCAAACATATAATAAAAATGATATTGGTGGTTTATAGAAGATTTGATTGATTTCTAATTCACCAATTCAATAGTGATGAAGAATAGAATTAAAACAGTAATAAGGGAGAGATCACCATCGATGGGGTAAAAAATGGAATGATGAATACATTTCTAGGTTATTCTGGATGTAAATGATATTGAAGGAGGGGAGAAAACACATGCTTGGTATATGTATAAAGACTTGACCAAGGGTTATGAAAAACCATTGGTATATATATATATATCCCAATGAATTTTCAAACCATTAGGATATCCTTGTGAAAAACATCATATACCAATGACTATGTTGAACCATTAGGATTGGACCACTAATACCAATAGTTTTTTAAAATCATAGGTGTTGGTCTATGGGTATAGAGTAGTTATCCATTAGAGATGCTAGATTGAATTCAGTTTTGAATTAAATACTTACATGAAATGTACTAAATGTGACTTGATGTTCACCATTCTGCTTCTGGCTAATCACATTTCTAGGGAATAACACATAAAAAATGTGCACTTTCACTAGACACAACATTTTTCATATATAGTGTATAACTCTATCCATGTAATATGAACTATACACATCTTATATAATATATTTCCTTGCACGATATACACAACTTGATGTTTTAGGGGTCAAGTCATATAGTCTATGTGGTGTTTTTGACCACACAACATACCTTTATTTGTATAAGGGACCCTACTATCTTAGACCATATAGTATGTGGAATTTATCACCAATATACATTATATGTATTTATTTAAAAATATATAAATTAACAAAAAATTTATTATTCACCTTACACTATGAGATACAATCTATATCTACCTCAGGTGTGTAAAAACTACTCATGTGTTTTTACACCAGCTATACACCATATAATATGTATATAATTATTTATTAAATGAATTTAATCACAGGAAATGCTTATCATGGATGTATATTTCATAATTTAGTAGGATTTATATGAGGTGAACATCAGATACATGGAATGGAATTTCTTTAATGGTCATATACAGTAAAAAACCAAGGGAATTAGTGTGTATTTTATGAGGAAAATATGGTTTTACACGGAGTGTACACCTAAAAAAACGTCTTGTAAACACCATTGTCTCATTTTATCGATTGGTAGTTAACTGGAGTGTAATAAATTTTTTTTATTACACATTATGTACATTGTCCACATAGTATTCCAGATGAGAGATTGTGTCAGGTTATGCCACAATTAATCAAATGATGGAAGATACAAACCTTATAAAACCATGTTATAACTGCTGGAAAATACATGATATGTAATGAAGCCATATAATTTTACCCGTGTTAAATTCCATAATTTCAATAGGTATGTCCTTGTATGGTTAACATGGACTAAATGGCATGTAATTAGGTTATGCCTCATGTAATCACATTGAGTTTTCTGAATCTATGTCATCTTCATGTGCTCTTCACATATTCCCAGATGGTTCTTGGTTATATGATTGTAATAAAACATATAATCAAAAATTTATGGATTAATATTGAAAATCCTAAATGAAAAAGTAAAAAAATATTTATGATAATGATCAATTAAGATTAAATAATTATAAATCTAAATGGTGCCACTCTAATACCACTTCAATGTTTTGGATCTTATAGATTCCTGTTGAGTTGGGGACCAATGATGGGTTATTTTTAGATCCAATGAATAGTACATAAGAACATAATAATGAATTGTAATATCTAATGAATATAACTGAATAAGAATGTTGTAATGTGTCCTAAAACATAGAGATGATCTATTCAAATTAAATTTATATTTAATTTAACTACATGAATTACATTTAAGATTGAATTCATTCCTTGATAGAGGTGTTGATCAATAAAACTCCACTCATGTCACCCCATAATGTCATCAAGAGGATCCATAGATGAATCACTTTAGAGATATCCAAACATGCTGCATGTTCCCAGAACAACACCAATTGATCTTTAAGTGATAGAATGGTGGAACCAATTTTATTTTGAAATCTGAAGTGATTGCAATGTGAATTTCATCAGGATTATAGAATTATTTCAATTTTATTATCTTGGTATTTATGATTGTTCTAAGTACAGTGGAAGCGCGTCATTGGGAGGGCCCAAATTTTCTTTTTTCCATAATCAATGATCAATTCAGGATCAATATAATGATGAATGATAATATAAACGAATTTAATTAATGAAGTAGACAAAGAAAGAAAACATCGAAATTGAGAGAGAGGATCTTGAACATCATGTTTATAATTAAATTAATTAATATCTGAAGAAATTAAAAACCTGGAATTATGAAATTTCTTCATTTAATATCATTGGTTGTTCAAAATTTCCATTTTGGATTGCCTTTATTGTGCTTGGGAGGATCCAAGGGTAGAATCCCTCTATCGGTGACCCACACATGCTCTAATTATCTCTGAGAAATGCTACTTGATCTTCGGGTGCTAGCACGGTGAATCGAATGTCATGTAATGATCATTCTTGATTGTTTGTTCTTTGGTCTTGAAGAAATTATCCCTTGGGTTTCTCATTCTTGAGAGGGAGAGAGCGGAGAGGAGTCAAGAGAGAATTAGTTTCATTTTACCATTCTCTATTCCAGAATTGGAATTGGATTGACATCCATCACACAATAGATGTCTCCATCTATTGATAGATGTAAGATTTCAGTTACAATATTTAATTTCATAACAACCATTTAATAGATTTATAACCATCAATGAAATCCCATGCAATATAATAATAATAATAATATTTTGGGGTGCACCAACATGTAAAAAATAGATAAATTATATTTACAAACTTGTAAATAATTATTTTTTCACTGGACACGACCTTGGTTCATTTGAACTCCTCTTGTATATATTGAATACATGAATAAATATTTTATTCCATAAAATAAATATTTTATTCATAAACAAGTTAAAAAATATTTATTAAATATTGAATAAAATAAATAAATATATTTTATTCACAATCCGGTAAATAAATATTTATTTAATTTACATGATTAATATAACTTGAATAAAATTATTCCTCAGTCTTGAGAATAATATTTATTTCATTAATTAAATTCAAGTAGAATTTAATCAAGACCACCAGAAACACTTAGTGTGTGACCCTCAAGGATTATTTCTTTTTGTAATTAGGAAGGCTTCCCTAAAGTACATGATTACTATCTAGAAATGGGTTATGACATCCAAGAGAATGAACTTAAAGTCTTAATGATGACAACTACATAAAATAATCAATGTGTAATATTATCCCTTTATAACAATATCTCATCAAGCAGGTTGCACGAAGATGCCATCAACCTATATGACTGATACATCATACTTTGACTACCAGAAATAAACACATCGTTACACTATTTCCATGTAATTTAGGGAGACAATTTTGTTTCAATAAAAGGTCCAATATATCAACTTCTATAAATATGGAAGTGAAAAATTATTTCTCAACTTATCCATTAAGAAAATGTCATTCATGAAATTCCCAACATACCCTACTTCCTTCCAACATATGGCATGATGGTTTTAATCAGCAAATATACGTGCGCAAGTCAAGACATGTATTAATAATAATCTTAATGTCTAAGGACCATTACACATGGTCGTAGATAATAATATATGATGATAAAAAAACATGAAGAATTCCTATTGGAATATATGTTCTCATAATCTCCCATATTGAAATTACCATGTGTTAACTACATGAGAAGAAGTCTCATATGGTTAAGAGTACTCTCACTTGACAGTATATATACTATGTTCCCCATCATAGTATGTTATCCAACTGTAGACCTTTTTTAATAATGTTTTCATAACACTTCATGGCACTCATCATAGTAGGGAATTGTTATATCCTTATCGATGCGAAAAATACTCTTGGACGTTATAAAATTATGGTTATGTAGAAAAATGAAAAATATTTAATAAGGTGTTTAATATTTTATACATTAAATATTCATTAAAGTATAAATTGTTGGTTCTGGGATACCAACTCTAACAAACTCCCACTTATACTAGAGCCAACTACCTATGACATTCAGTTTTCTAGACCTCACAAGATAATCATGATTCCGTTGAGTTAAGGATTTAGTCAAGGGGTTCCCCACATTGTCTTATGTGGGAATACTTATCACTAAAAATTCACCTCTCTGAGAAAAATCCCTGAAGAGATTATACTTCATAAGTATGTTATTCATCCAATGATGTGACCTTGGCTCTTTTGTGAGATCCACCGCTACAGTCTATCACAATATAGTGTGATGGGATCTTTACTACTAGGTACCACATCCACCTCATGGATGAAGCTGCGCATCAAAACATCGACTTTTTTCTACCTGAGAAGCTAAAATAGACCAAGACTCTTCTATAGAATATGTAACCACAACCTACTTTGAGATCTTCCAGCTCATATCACCTCCATTCAAAGTGAATATGTATCCCATTTGTGACTTCATGTCATCTTGATCAGTCTGGAAACTCACATCTTCATATCCTCTGATGAATAGTTCCTTATCTACTCCATAAACCCGGAACATATCTGTAGTACACCTCATATACTTAAGGATAGTCTTGACTACAATCCAATGGAAGTCACTTGGATCAGCTTGATATCTGATTACCACACTCAATATGTATGAAACATATAGCCTAGTACATAGCATATCATACATGACTGAACCAATCACTGATGCTTATGGAATCCTTTTCATTCTCTTTATTACCTTATGCGAATGAGGAAACATTTTCTTAGAATGATTAATTCCATGTGACACTAGAAATAATCCCCTCTTGGATTGTTCCATACTGAATCTATTAAGTATCCTATCAATGTATGTACTTTTACTTAGGCCATGAAACCTCATGAATATATCACGATGGATCTTTATCCCAAGAATATATGTTGCCTCACCCAAGTCCTTCATAGATATGCATTTATTCAACCATTTCTTAATATACTGTAGGTTTGGTATTTTGTTTCCAATAAGAAATATGTCATCAATATATACTATTAAGAAAACAATTTCACTCGCACTAAACTGTTTGTAGACACAAGGCTCACATTCATTCTTTATAAAACCAAATTCCATTATGGCTGTATCAAAATGAATGTCCCAAGACCTAGATGATTTATTTAATCCATAAATGGATTTTTTCCATTTTCATATCTTATTGGCATCCTTTGGAGTCACAAACCCTTTAGGTTGTGTCATGTAGATATCCTCATGAAGGTTCCAATTAAGGAATGATGTTTTGACATCCATTTTCTAAATCTCATATTCATTGTAAGCAGCAATGGCCAATATAAATCTAATGGGTTTTAGTGTTGAAACTAGTGAAAAGGTTTTATCATATTCAGTACCTTGACGCTATATAAACCCT
Organism: Viscum album; assembly: GCA_963277665.1. Classification (NCBI taxonomy): domain Eukaryota; kingdom Viridiplantae; phylum Streptophyta; class Magnoliopsida; order Santalales; family Viscaceae; genus Viscum; species Viscum album. The sequence continues at coordinate 520,014,680 of OY728161.1, read as the reverse complement.
TTTGCAAATAGTTACACCTTATATGTACTAACTTATCCTTCTATGTCTAGTTTCTTCTTGAATACCCATTTTCAAACAATAGGCTTTACATCTACTGGAGGATCTACCAAAATTCATACTTGGTTTTTGGTACATGGAATCCATTTCTAAATTCATAGCTTCTTTCTACTTAGAGACATTTATTCCACTTTCTTCTTCCATGTAAGTTATAAGATCATTATTATCAACTAATAATGAGTCAAAATCCATGGTAACTAGAAAAAAATACTATTCTAGTTCTCTAATCACTCGTTTACTCCTATGCAGTTCTTGTGTCTCTAGAATAGATTCTTCTTCCATGGGGTTTTGTGGAATTAGCTCCTGTGCCACCATTTGGGTGCATTGGGCCCCGAATTCCTTGAAGTCTATCCTGATCCCACTATCTCTTTTGGAGATTTTCTCCTTCTCAAGGAACATGTCATGTTTTTCCACTATAACCTTATTTTATGAGGGTTTTTATAGGTAATATCCCATTGTTTCCTTATGGTATCCTATAAAGGTACACTTTGTACCTCATAGTGCATGTTTTTTACTTGAAGAGGCCTTAAAAAACACTTCGATTCCCTAAACATGTAAATCCAATAACATGGATTTTCTTCCAATCCAAAACTTGTATGGAATACCATTTATCAATTTATTTGGTACTTGGTTTAGTATGTGTGATGTTTTTTGTAACGCATATCCCAAAAAGGATAATGGAAAACTTTCAAGGATCATCATTGATCTCACCATGTCCAACAAGGTGTGGTTCCTCCTTTCACTTAAACAATTCCATTGAGTCATGTATGGATGAGTGAGTTGGGATAGAATCCCAAAATACTTCTAGTAATTAATGAAGTCTTGATTAAGATACTCTCCACCTCGGTCTGAGTATAGTTTCTTAATCTTATTACCAATCTAGTTCCCAACTTCATTCTTGTATTACTTGAATTTATCAAATGAATCCAATTTATACCTCATTATGTAAATATATCTATATTCTCTACAATCATCAGTAATAGTTATGAAGTATGAGTACCCACCCCTTACTTAAACTTAAAATGGTCCACACACATCAGTTTGAACGAATTCAAGAATCTACTTATAAATTTTGCATTTACCACTAAATGGGGATTTGGTCATTTAACCTTATAAACATTCATGACATACATAAAATGGTTTTAGTTTGAAAGAATATAAATATCCATATTGATGTATTTTTGTTAGGTGTTTCTCATTTACATGACCTAGCTGGTGATGACAAAGCTGAGTGTGGTATTAGTCATGTGAAGTAACATCATAATCGATTACCATTACTTGTTTTGTGTAATCAAACATGTAAATATAGTTATGTAAATGTGAATTACCATAAAAAATGTTATCGTTATGAAAGAAGTAACATTCATATCTAAACTTGAAAAGAAATCCATCTGTATCTAGTTTGGATACAGATATAATGTTTTCGATAACTGAAGGCACATAATAGAAACCCTTTAAAACCAAGACCATCCTAGTTGGAAAAAAGAGGGGGTAGTCCCCGATAGCTACAGTAGTAAGTATAGCTCATTGAATACTCATAGATCTACCTCCCCACAGTCAATTTTTCTGAATCTACTTGGTTCTTGTATTTGAATAAATATGTGAGCACCACAAGCTATATCTAATACCAAATTTGTAGAAATAGATAAATTACACTAGATAACAAATGAAACAGAAGCTTCCCCTTGATTATTTAGCTTGGTGTAGTTTTTCTTTTTGTGGCCCTTATTTCCACATGAAAAACAGACAGCTTCTTGTTCCCTAGCTCCCCCTTTGATCTTCCTATTCTTATAAGGGTGCGAAGAAGATTTGGGATTAAATCTCTTTACATTGACTTTCCTTTTGTTCACCATAAGTATAGAAGACTTTTTGTGCTTCATATGTTTATCTACATGAAGAAGGAGGATAAGAAGATATAGCATAGACTTTTCAATGTTGTTCATATTAAAATTCACAACGAAACTGGAGAAGCTTTAAGGGAGTGATGTGAGAATGAGATCAGTGCCCAGTTCTTCAGTGATTTTAAACCCTAAAACCTCTAGGTGCTCAATGTAGCCAATGATCTAGATTATGTGAGGCCCAAATGGAGTACCCTATCCAAGATTACTCTAAAATAGTGATTTATAAATCTAAAAACATTACTATCTAGCTCTTTCTTAGTAAAGACCATAGAGGTTATAAAGCATGCTATACACATCCATGTTTTCATGAGACTTAATGAGTTCACTATAAATTGATGAAAGCATCATACATTGTATGTAAACTTCTTTGTTCATATGTTTCTGATATACTAGTAACTCTTCATCACTTGCCTCTTGGGTAGGTGGATCAGGAAATGAGGACTCTAGCACCTATGATTTCCATTTATGGTGTAGAATAACAAAAAGGTGTCTAAACCCTTACTAGAAGTTACAATGGGTGAAGAGGTTGTCTTTATCTAGTATTGATTGTAGGGATAGTGTATATGATGAGATTGTGAATTTTATTCCACAATTGAAATAGCAGATTATTAGTACTTTTCTTGATTACAACCTTTTGAGAAATTCTAAATTAAATTTTATTAAATCTCATACTATTTTATCATGTCCCAATAGCCCTCAGCATTGAACATGGAATTTCAAGTTTCATAGACATTTTAGTGTTAAGGTTCCAGATTACCCTTATCATAACCCCAATAAGGGTTGGTCAAGTAATTTGAAGGTATTTAGTTTGGAAGGTCTTTGCTATCTGTGGGATTGAAACTCCTTGATCTGGTGAGTGGACTCCCCAATCCATAAATCCTAACTTGGATTTTTCTCAACTAATTCCCCTAAATTACACAAAATCTATCAAGGGGTACTCCTATTGATGTAAAATGGTTAAGTAAACCTAAAACATTCATAATAACTTCCTTTATAAAAGTATGTGTCCCAACAAGGTTTGGTCAAACACATAGTTTTACTGAGTCTTGTTCCTAATCAAGTAATGAAAGGCTTAGTGTGACATAAAATTAGGTTGTGGGATTTTGTTTTATAATGCACAAATTTTTTATCTTGTTTTATCCCTTTCATGTCTTGTTAATATTTATTTGGATGATTACTTAATTAATTAACCATTTTCGGATTAAATATTTACGCACAATACATTTTATTTAAATTCTGTCATTTCATATTAATTCATTCATTTATGTGTTCATGAAAACACATCCATAATGAAATAATAATCTAAATGACAAAAATTAAATGAAGGGTATGATCATGAGAATATTCTAATGATTCATTTATCTAGAAGTTGATAAACTAACCATTGACCTAAGGGAGAAAGAACCTTGAACCAGTTGAGGTTCATGTTTACAGCTTTCTACCTATCTACATTTGTATTTCTTTGGACTGGTTTCACCTCATCTCTAAAATTGAACCATATCAACTATCTTGGGAGCTCCATCCATTATATATTATTTTACTCACACATAGGTGAGGGTAAAAGGGGGTTTACATTAATGAAACCATGGGCATGCATGTCCTACATATTAATGAGGAGAGATGGAACATAGGCCAACAATTTAATTTAATAATAAATTAAAAGGAAACCAATCACATACAATAGTCTGGTCCAGATCATTATCACCCACATGAAAGAAATAAATTACTCATTTAATAAAACTAGAAATCATTTTTTTAATAATTATTATTTAAGATAAGTCACGCTCAAATCAATTAATTATTATCTTTAATTAATCAATCCTTTTATCCTAATCCATTTTCTAAATTTCCTTAAGATTATCATCCATTATAATTTTAAAGAAATTAATAAATTCATTTATAATTGACCATGTACATAATTGTAACTTTGAGGAAAAACGGTGAATACCCATCCAAATTTTCCCAAAATGTATTATAATCATATACTGTTTTACAGTTGTGACACATGGAATATATGATTTAATTATTAATATCACAATGTGTACTTCACAGATGATTACATGAATCAAATCATTTTTTCATCTACATGTTATGTTTCAATGCACTTAGAGTAACAACAAGTAATACAACTTATTAATGATTTTTAGATATAATCATTACACAAATATTATAGTTTTAAATTTGTGTAATTTGGTACATGTACATGACATGTAGATTTGACTACACGACACGTACTACCTTCACCGTCTATTTTAAGTACACACCTAGGTACTTGGTGTGTGAATCATACTTTATAAATCATGGAGTACACAATGTGTCTAGTGGGGAACATACCATGTTGACTTCATGTTACATAGTCACCAGTCAGCTAGGTTGTGTATGGGATACACAACCTAACCTTGACTAGAAAGGGAATACACACCGTGTTCAGTGGGACACATGGTGTGTAGTCTGGTAACCATGTGCCTATCTATCCTGGTCAACATGCACTGTAATAATTAACTACACTGCATGTCATTAATTCACATGGGTTGAGTAATTTCCAAATTACTCCTGATTCATTGAACACAACTACACATCGTGTAATTCTGATTACACGGTGTGTACTGCTGTGTTACCTGGATAGAATCCTTGCCACCTCCAGATGAGTTCCTCGAAATTATTTTAATAAAAATATTAATCATTTCTATTAGATCTGTGAGAAACGATGGAGGATGATTATATCTCGTAATTCAGATTTAATTAATGTTCAAACTTGAATTGAAATACGAAATTATAAATGTATAAATTACCAATGATTATTAAATAATTATAAACAATGATGTGCCTGCTCTAATAACACTTGCTAGTTCCATGCCCAAAGGAAGCGTATCATTGGGAGGGGACAACTTTTCTTTTTCATAATCGATGATCAATTTGGGATCAATACGATGATGAATGCCAATATCCATGGATTGAATCAAGGAAATAGACAAATAAAGAAAACATCGGAACTAAGAGAGAGGATAATGCACATCATGTTTATAATTAATTTAATTAAGTTCTAAATAACTTAAATACTTGGACTTAGGTACTTTCTTCATTGAAGATTGTTGGTTGTCCAAAATAAACATTATGTATTTCCTTCATTGCACATGGGGGGATCAATGGGTAGAATCCCTCTAGCAGTGATCCACACATGCTTCGATGGTCTCCAAGCATAGCAAATTGATCTTTGGGTGCTAACGCGGTGAATCAAATGTCATACATTGATCATTCTTGATCATTATTTCTTCGGTCTTGATGAAATTCTCCCTTGGGATTCTCATTCTTGATAGGGAGAGAGTGGATAGGAGTCGAGAGAGAATTCATTGTGTCTTATAATTCTCTATTCTAGACATAGAATTGGATTCACAACCATCACACACTAGACATATCCGTCTATTAATAGAGGTGAGATTTCAGTTATAATATTTAATTTCATAAATACCATTAAATATAATTATAACCATCAATGAAATACCATGCGACATAATAATAATACTACTATTATTTTTTTGTGGTGAGCCAAATTTTTCAAAATGGATAAATAATATTTACTGACTCATAAATAATTATTCTGTTAACAGACATGGTCGTGGTCCATTTGAACTCCTCTTAAATTTATTGAATACCTGAATAAATATTCCATTCTCTTAAATAAATATTTTATTCCCAAACTAGTAAATAAATATTTATTATATATTCAATATAAGAAATAAATATATTTTATTCCTAATATGGTGAATAAATATTTATTTAATTTATACAATCATTATAACTTGAATAAAATTATTCATCAGTATTGAGAATAATATTTATTCCATTATTTAAATTCAAATATAATTCAAGCAAGATCCCCGAAAACACATAGTGTGTGACCCTCTAGGATTATTTCTCATTGGAATTAGGAAGACTTGCCTAAAGTCCAAGATTACTATCTAGAAATGGGTCAAGTCACCCAAGAGAAATAACTTTAAGTCACAACGATGATAACCACATACAAACAATCACTATTTAATATTATCCCTTTGTCAAAATATATCATCAAGTAGGTTGCACGATCGTGAAATCAACCTATAGACTTGATACATCATTCCTTGACTACCTAAAATAAACACATCGTTACACCATGGCCATGGAATTTAGGGTGATAGTTCTATTTCAATCAAAGTTCCAAGATATTAACTTCCATAAATATGGAAGGGAAAATTTATTTCTAAACTTATCTATTAAAAACATATCATTCATGATGCACCAAACATACCTTAATTCCCACCAATATATGGCGTGATGGTTTTTGTAAAAAAAATCTAAGTGTTAGAGTTGTGACATGTATTAATGATAATCTTAAAGTCATAGGAGCATTACACAAGTTCACATATAGGAATATCTGATGACACCAAAACATGTGGAATTCCAATTGGCGGGTCTGTTCTCATAATATCTCATCTTGAAGATTACCAAATGTGAACTTCATGAGAAGAAGTCTCATATGATTATGAGCACTCGCATATAACGGTCTATATACTATATGTCCCTTCATAGTATGTTATCCAACTATAGAACACTTTTACAAATATTATCATAAGACTTCAAAGTTCTCATCATAGCGGGGAACTACTACGACCTTATCACTACGATCAATAATATATGAAATTATTACATCATGGTCATGTAGAAAAATGAAAAATATGCAATAAGATGTTTAATATTTAATAAATTAAATATTCATGCAATCAAAAAACAAATAGTTGGTTCTAGGAACCCAACTCTAAAAATTGAGATAGAGGATATGATGGAGTTTTGTTATCCATATAGAGAGAACCCAAGATATCTTCTTGAGAAAGATTCATTTAATGAAATGTTGTGAACAATAAATTAGATAATGAAAAATGATAGAAGTTAGGAATATATAGTTAGGGTTTATTATTAATAATTTAATATTAGAAATTCATCAAATATTAAAACTAATATATTATCCATTCCAAATAAATAATAATAATAATATTATTATTTTAACTGGATTACATGGCATGCACAAACTCACAAATAATAAAATATAATATTATTAATTTTTTTTGATATTTATTTAAATAATATTTAAAGATTTTAATATTTTCATCACGAACCCATTAAATTGACTCATCCATCCTTCTTGATATTTATCAAATCCCAAATAAAAAATATTTATATAAATTAATAATATTTATTCAAAAAATAAAGAAATAAATATCATTTTCATGATTTTATAAAGATTTTTTTTTTGAATATTCACATATCTAATTTAATATTTATATTACTAAATTCACTAATAAAATTATTAAATAACTATATTATACCATGTGAATAATTAACATGGGGAAAATAAATATTACAATTGGAGGTATTGTGAACAAATATTAATTTAACATTCAACTCACATAAATATTCTAACTCGAATATAAATTGTGACTAAATATTCATGATTAATGAATTTTGAATAAATATTATTCCATGATTATTAGAGAATTATTTATTCAAACTATTAAATTCATATAGAATTTAATTGAGATTTATATATATACTAAGTGTGTGACCCTATAGGCCTCTATCTCAATGGTATGAGTTGGACATGAATAATGTCTAAGATTAGTGTCTAGTAACTCATTAATTCACCCTTAAATAAAGTAGTTAATTTCATTACAGTAATAACTACATATGAATGATCAAGGTGTAATATATTCTCCTTCTTGGTATCTGAAATCCAGAACGTTTCACATTCATGTCATCATCCAATTGTCTTGATATATATTTCAATTACTACCTTAAATGATTTAATCAACCCCGTAGCCATGGATTTTATTTGATGTAGTTGGGGTTTGGATTAGTGGTAAGCACCCCGTAATCCTATATGAAAAATGGGGGTTCAAAACCCATTGGGCGCATGGTACTGTAGTAGTACTATAGTGTACTGTAGTGGCGGTGACACTGTAGCAACGAATGACATTGTAGTGGCGGTAGGTCCCTGTAGCGGTGGCAGATCACTGTGGCAGCGGCATAGTACTGTAGCAGCGACAGGTACTATGCGGTACTGTAGCAGGTGAGAACTGTAGTAGTACTATTCACAGAATGGGATTTGTGCCAAAAATTTGGGCCTACAGGCCATGTAATGGGATAAATGCCCACTAGGCCTTCGGGCTATGTAAGGGGTCTCCCTCTACCCAGTTGAAAGAGGTATTTGCTTTTCTTTATTAATAAATGAGGCTTCGGTCCCAACATTAAAAAATGGATTTTATTTGACAATTCTATTTCAATCAAAGGGACTGAGATATCTAATTCTATTAAGTAACAATATTGACAAATCCTTTTATGAAATATTCATTAATTCTATATCATTTATTGCACACAGAACATATCCTACCTTGATGTGAGCATATGTCATCAAGTTTTTTTCAATACATCAATGTATATGAATCATGATATGAAATAATAATTATATCAGGTCTAATTATAAATAATAAATTCACTAATAAAAATATAAAGTGACATTTAAACATATGGAATTCCTCATGAAGTGTTTTTCCACATAATCACCCATCATGCCGATTACAAAGTAAAAACTTCATGATATGAATTATTATATACTTATGGGTATTGTGAACATGAAATTGAATCATACTATTTTTACAATCATAGAATGTTTTCTTGGACATAAGTCTAATTTTTTATGAGTATTTTCCTAACACTTCAACATTATAATTATATAAGATAACTTACATAAGGATTGTATGAAAAAATACTACAAAAATTATAACATTAATGTTACATAGAAGAACACTCTTATTGTGATTAAAATTTTATTTATTTTAAATAATTTTTTTATACATGTAATCAAAAGTATAAAATTGTTGGTTCTAGAGAATTAGATCTGACTCTCACTTCTATAGTAATCTAGAAAATTCCTCTAAGGCCATACCAAAAAATATTCCTAACCAAGGGATACCCACCCAAGTAATCTACATACAATTTGTAATAGCACTGATGAAATATATTTTCATAGAGGATTATGGAAATAAGGGAGGGAGTGAACTGAATACTTAAAAATTAAAGCGATAAAAGAATACAACAATTTTAATATTATATTATTTCACTAATCCAAATAGATGAAATATATTATCTATTAAATGATAAATTCAATCTATATTACATATTTATTATTAATGTCAATAACCTATTATTACAAATGGATATAGGATGAATAAAATTTATGTGAATTGAGATTGGAATGATTAAATGAAAAATTAAAGATAATACAAAAAATATTTTATATATTAATAGAAAAAATGTTCTACTATGCCTCCACCACATAATTTTAGATAAATTTAGTATTAAGACCTTCCCATGTTTTTAATAGAAACCTAGTAACTAAATTATCTTAGTTTTATTGGAAACTATAGAACTAAATCCCTTGTTTTTAATGAAACTGGTGCATCACATACCATGATTTTATTTGAATTAAATAAACCACATCCCTAAATTTAATTATTGTGAAAATAAACAAAATGCATAACTTTCCCAATTGTGAGTAAACATTGGTCACTTATGGTTATGATGACCTTGAGGACAGGTGTAAGAACCCAGATCTTCGTTTTCAGGTATGTCTTTCCTTTCTTGGAGTTTTTGAGAAAAATGGGGTTTCTGAAAATTTTTGAAGTACACGTTGTGTACTTCTCGAGTACACACCGTGTACTACTTTTCCACTCGAATCCGTGTGCTGTCCATGTCCGGGCCACACACACGGTGTGTAGAGGCGATGTGGCAGACTCTTAAAGCAGAGTACAGAAAAATAGAGTACACGTCGTGTACCCCATAAGTACACGCTGTGTATTTTCTTTTTTTCATTAAAAGGACCGGGGTCGCGCCTGACGGACAAAAATCGCTTCTTCTTCAGGTTCTTCATCCAAGAGCGACCCGTACGACTGTGATTCTTCTCCGAATTCTCGAGCCTCTGTCTAATCTACATTTCAGCCGTCGTCGATTGCATTGGAACTGCAGCGGTGAGTTATTCCTTCTCCTAGAGCTTCGTTTTACAATTTATCCTCTTTCTCAAGTTTTTGTGGGTTGATCGTTTTGGACGTTTTCTCAGATCCTCGACGTTCTAAGGATAATCAATCATCATGGTTCAAGTATATCATTCTTCTAGTTTTAAGGTAGGTGGTTTGTGCCTTTCTGTAGGAAGTCTGGGAATATTATGAGCAATTTCCACCAATACCCTTGAATGGGGTATTGCGTGTTTCCTATTTTTCCCTTGTTGTTTGCTTGCTTTGCTGGAATGCCTGTGTAGAGGTCATTGCTTGTGAATAGGGTAAATTGTGCTGTACTCTGGATGTTTTTCCATGTTTGTTTCCTTGTTCGGCATTTTACCAGTTTCCATGCCTAGTTGTAGGATAGTGGAACTATTGTACTGTTATACTATTGTGCCTTAGAATGATAGCCAAGTAGTTCTTGAGGTTTACTTGGACTGATATGCATGATATGCATGTTTGTTATACACAGGGCTATGAGAACCTAGTGTACTGAACCATAGGAAGAATGGACGTAAGGGATTCTCTAGAGTGTCTTTAATTTATGATGTGATACCACAGGGGGAATTGACGTTGAGTGCTTCCTCAAAGAGTCTATAGTTCCTCGACGTAGGCCACAAGGGGAATGAGATGTTGAGTGCTTCCCCAGAAAGCCTTTAGTACGATACAAGACTATAGGGGGAATTGATGGTGAGTGCTTCCTTAGAGAGTCTACTCTTTAGCTGAACCAAAGGGGTGAGACTGTGTGTGCCTCCCAGAGGGTTGCTAGTACTTGTAGGTTGAACCTTAGGGTTTAGAATGTGATAAATACCCAGAGGTTACCTCTTTGTTCTATTTTGATTGAGTGACTATTTCTTGTTTGTAGATTATATGCTAAAAACTGTGGATTGTTACTGCTGTGTATTATCATGTTTAATGATTACTGTACTTTACCTAACATATATTCACTGACTGTTAGGCACAAATATTTGGGTGGTTTTGTATTGGGAATTTATCTCACACCCTATTTGGGTCATGATTTTGGGCCCAAACAGATTATATTGTTGCAGGTATAGATTAGGGAAATCACCCTTTTACTTCAGGTTTTTGATTTCACTGGAGCTAGAAAGCATGGGACCAAGCTAAGGCTTGTGATTCTAAGGAGTTGATCATATATTTTTCTTTTGTACTTTGGATTAATAAAATATTTTTCATTGTGACTTGTTTGGCCGTTTTCCTAGATATAAATGTATCATGCATCATTTACATATTTCTGCTACAGTTGTTCATTGATCAGTCTTCCGCTGTTATTGTTGTTAGATATTTACTGTTTCCGCTGTTGTATGTGTTGTCTACTACTTCTGCTTTTGTTTCTATTTGTTTTCTCTTCCGCTGTGTACTCTACCTATGAGGCAATAGTTTCCCCACTATCACAGCCAAGGCCCTCACTGCCTGTCGGCAGCTTCTAGCGTTTGGGGAAATGTGCTTGAGGCCATGTGACCAACCGGGTACGGGGCACCTCTGGGTGGATTCCAGAACCGGGATGTTACAAAGTGGTATCAGAGGAGTTCTTTTCTCTTGATTTACTGTTTGGAGCCTTTATCTAGGGATAGGATGGATTGGGTACTTGGTGTTAAGCTGTGCTCGGGAGTAGCTAACCCGTGTACAGGGAAAAGCCATATTACCTTGATTATTATAGTTTCTGGTTTTGAGATTTACGGTTGTTATGATTTCACCTTGAGTGATTCACATGCTTTGTGTTGTTATTTTTTTGATATTGTGGTTCTATTTCTATCACAACCCGATGAGATGAGGGTATTCCATCTCATGCATCATATAGACACTTGTTAGAAATCACATGCCATGCATTCTTGCCATGCCATATAGGGTGCATTAGCAATTGCATGTTGTTGTGATAGACTTTGTGCAGATTATGCATGTTGTTGTGATAGATGCTTTGATAGAATCTCTGTTGTTTTATAGAGGACTGTTTGTATCATGATTTGCTTAAATGAATGCCAAGTTTTGGTTATTGAGGTGTTATGGGCTTTCTTGAATCGTAAATTAGTGAATCATTGACTTGTTTTTCCTTATATATTACTGTTTTGGATGCCAAGATTCAATTCGTGGGGAGTATGGGCCCTCACGAATCGGAATTTGGCACCTTCATGCTCATTTTTCAGTGTTTTCTGGGCTTCGGTGTAGTTTCAGAGCTACTGCCCGGAAAAAAACCCAGAATACACGGCGTGTACTTTATATATACACGACATGTAGTTTTAAACCGTGTCACTGACTGTGAGAGTAGAAGCACGGGTTGTGAAAATCTCTAGGAACACGCCATGTATGGTAGGTACATGCCGTGTAGTAGTGAGCATGTACCTGGCCGTGTAACTAACAACACGGGTCGGGGAAGCTCGTGTCATACACGCCGTGTTTTGTATGAACGCGCCGTGTATCCTTGTTCTCAGTACCCGGCCGTGTCACAAACAACATGGGTCGGTGTTATCTCCTCCTGTACACGTCGTGTTTGTTCGAAACACTCCGTGTAAAGGTCAACCGTGTACTTGGCCGTGTCGCCAACAACACGGGTTGGGAAAATCTTCATGTACATGCCATGTTTGTTCGGAACACGCTGTGTAGTCTCAGCCGTGTAGCTGACCATGTAGCTAACAACACGGGTCGTTAAAACCATGTCTACTACACGCCGTGTCCACTGGGAACACGCCGTGTAGTCTCAGTTTAAGAAGACCGTGTGGGTTAACCGTGCAAGGAGACACAAGCAGGGGAATAGAGTTATGTTCACACCGTGTAGGGTTTATACACGCCGTGTAGTCATGTTTTGTAAACTTGGGTGTTTCCTTCTCCTGTTTTCGTTTTGTACTCCTTTGTTCTCTGTCCTTGTTTTCCTGATCTAAGGTATGCTTTTGATCTTTCAGAGCTATACCTCCGAGACATCCTCCGGTTGTACGTTAGTTGTCAGGTAGTGATCAGATGCCAGATATGGCTGATCAGGGACTTCCTACCGATCCTCCAGTCGGGACATCCTTGGCACCGGCTGTCATACCATTCGCAGGCGCGAATGCACAGTTCATGGAAGGCTTTATGAGGATGATGCAAACCTTTCAGGGAGCACCGCCTCCTTCCATGACTATGGAAGGCTTGACACGGGTTTTCCAGCAGCATCCTCCTCCTAATTTCTCAGGGGAAGGAGGATCACATGCTACCGAGTCATGGATGGAAGCCATGCTGACTATCTTTGAGCATCTGGAAACACCTCCAGAGAGGCGGGTCAATATTTCTACCTATATGCTATGAGACTCCACCAAGAGGTGGTGGGACGTGATCTCATAGGTGGGTCATCAACAGGTTATGGCTTGGGAGGAGTTCCAATGCGTTTTTTATGAATACTTCTATCCGAAGACCCTGAGGGGCGATCGAGCCGGGAGTTCATGAGTCTAGAGCAGGGTACTCCTTCTGTCATGGAGTATTCCTCTTGTTTCACTGAGCTGCAGCGTTTCACACCCCTCCGGGATGGGAGTGGTGTGTTCTTAGAAAGGAAGTTTGAGGATGGTCTCAGGCGGGAGATCTGCTCACAGGTGAATATCTTTCAGTTGAGTTCCATCACTTCCATCATCAACCAGGCGCTGATTGATGAGTGCAATATGAGAGACTCCAAAGATGCGATCCAGGGCAGTTATGCTTCTAGAGATAGTGTTCCTTCAGTTGACAGCAGGAAGCGCCGTAGGGAGACTACACTTGGTGATTTTAGGAGGCGAGATACATCTTCAGGTAGCCAGGTAGTATGCTACCAGTGTGGAAGGGCAGGGCACATGAGGCCACAGTTCCAGAGAGACCCAGTGGAGTGCCGATCTTGCAGCAATATGGGTCACCTTCAGTGTTTCTACCAGGTTTTCTCACCAGTAGCTGGTGACGAGGGTTCTTCGATGAATCATCATTCAGGAGCAGCAGCACCAGTTTCTCACTAGTCAAGCAACTGGAGTTCTTCCAGCTGTTCGGGCTGAGGTGGAGGTCGAGGCTATGGCAGTCAGTCACCAGTCCCTCAGTGCCAGCAGGGAGGATCGGCTCAGAGTGGTTAGGCAAGGTCACAGGGTCACGGGGCAGTCCAAACATTTGTGGTGGAGCAGACCCATCAGGAGCAGGATCCCAGACCTTCTACAATTCAAGGTACGATTTTAGTAGCCTCAGTTTTATCTTCAGCTCTTTTCGATACTGGTGCTTCGCGTAGCTTTATCTTGGTTGCTTTCATGGAGAGAATTGGGATCTGTATCTTTTCTTCTATCGAATCTTTGACACTAGACACACATTTGTGGATGAGGACATCTAGTGTACGTTAGTGTAGAGAGTTCCCTCTCGAGGTTGCATGGTATCGTTTCTTATGGGATCTCTATGTCCTAGAGATGACAGGATATAATGTCATTCTCAGGATGGACTGGTTGGTTCCCTTCCAGGCAGTCATCGACTGTTATCGCCACATGGTGAGTTTTATTCCACCAGAGGGTGAATGTTTTCTTCATAGAGGCGAATGGGATGTTCAGGTGAGTCGAGCAGGACTCGAGCATCATGGGCTTGGAAGGGTGACGAACCATATTGCTAGTCTTTATCTGGATGACCAGGGGACTTCACAGTTGGACTTTCCTCCAGTTGTGTATTGTTTTAGGGATGTCTTTCTAGAGGAATTTTCATGTTTTCCTCCATAGCATGAGGTATAATTCTCAATTGAGCTCGTGCCAGGAGCGGCACCGGTGTCCATTCCTCCCTATAGGATGGCTACACCTGAGTTGCAGGAGCTCAAGAAGCAGTTGGAGGAGTTGCAGGAAAAGGGTTTCATCTGACCCAGTACTTCTCCTTGGGGTTCTCCTATCCTGTTTTTGAAGAAGAAAGATGGTACCCTTAGGCTCTATGTGGATTATCGGAAGCTGAACCAGTTAAAAATTAAGAACCGATATCCCTTTCCAAGGATTGATGATCTCTTCGATCAGCTTCGAGGAGCCTGCGTGTTCTCGAAGATCTACTTGAGGTCCGGTTATCATCAATTGTGCGTTAGACCATCATATATAACTCTGACAGCCTTCAAGAGTAGGTATGGTCTCTACGAGTATACAATTATGCCGTTCGGTCTCACGAATGCGCCAACAGTTTTCATGGAACTGATGAACCGAGTGTTCCATCCTTACTTGGATCTTTCGTCGTGGTCTTCGTGGATGATATCTTGGTGTACTCTCACACTCAACACGACCATGATACCCATATTGAGATTTTTCTGAGTACACTGATATAGCATTGGATTTATGCTAAACTCTTGAAGTGCCACTTTTGGATGGACCAGATTTACTTCATGGGCCACGTCATCTCAGGGGCAGGAGTATCGTGGACCCAGAGAAAGTGAGAGTTGTAGTTTCCTGGGAGCATCCGTAGAATGTTTTTGTGGTACAAAGTTTTCTAAGGCTGGCTGGATACTACAGATGCTTCATTCAAGACTTTTCACGACTAGAAGCACCCTTGACAGGTCTGACCAAGAAGGGGACGAAGTTCTTATGGTCAGATTCTTGTGAGACAGCCTTTCAAGAGTTGAAGGGAAGGTTGACGTCAGCACCAAAACTAGTCTTGCCAGAGCCAGGCAAGAGGTACACTATTTATTGTGATGCTTTAGGTATCAGACTGGGCGCTGTGCTTATGTAGGGAGATAGAGTCGTTGCGTACGAGTCTCGACAGTTAAGGCCACATGAGAGGAACTACCCGACACATGATCTGGAGTTGGCATATGTTGTTCATGCCTTACGCTGTTGGAGACATTACCTTCTAGGATAGTACATTGTGGTTTTCATCGACCATAAGAGTCTCAAGTACATATTCACTCAGCGTGATCTGAATCTAAGACAACGTATTTGGGTCGAGTATCTTCAGTCTTTTGATTTCGAGCTTGCCTATATGCCGGTAAAGGGTAATGTAGTGGTAGATGCGTTGAGCAGGAGAACTCAGATTCAGGATGTTCAGGAGGCCAGCAGTGAGTGGAAGCTTATGGCTCAGTTCTCTGAGATGCATCTGGAGGTGCACGATAGACATGGACAAACTTTCATATCTTATGTAGCCGTTACCTCTACACTTCTTGATCAGGTACGAATGAGGCAACTATTAGACTCAGAAGGCTTATTCCTTTAGGAGAGTGTGTCAGGAGAGGACCCTATTCCTGGATGGACAGTGGGTGAGGATGAGATCTTGAATTTCTAAGGACGCGTATGGGTGCCAGAAGACATACGTGAGGAGCTGATGCGAGACTTTCATTCCTTAGTTTGGCCAGTTCATCCTGGCGTCACCAAGATGTATCGGGATCTTCATCACCAGTACTAGTGGCCAGGTATGAATAGGGATGTTTCTAGTTTCATCTTGAGGTGTTCTACTTCTCAGCAGGTGAAGGAGAAGCATCAGCGACCAGTAGGCCTTTTAAAGCAGTTACCCATTACGAAGTGGAAGTGGAACAATTTCACGATGGACTTCGTGACCGGATTTCTGAGTTCGCCTCAAAGGAATGATGCTGTTTGGGTTGTAGTTTACAGGCTCACAAAGGTTTCTCACTTCATACTAATCAAGGAGACCTTCAGTGTTGATGATCTGTGATGACTATGCATCCGAGAGTTTGTACGACTGCTTGGAGTTCCACACTCCATTGTTTCAGACAGGGATGCACGCTTTAGTTCTCAGTTCTGGTAGGGACTTCAGAGGGCTTTGGGTACACATGTACTTTTGATTACAACATACCATCCCCAGACAGATGACCAGTCCGAGTGTACGATCCATGTGCTTGAGGATATGCTCTGAGATTGCATTCTAGACTTTGGCGGTTCTTGGGACAAGCATATCACTCTGGTGGAGTTCTCCTACAATAACAGTTTCCAAGCGACTATTCAAATGGCACCTTATGAGGCTTTATACGGTAGGCCATGCCGATCACCCTTATGCTGGCTGGAGACAGGAGAGACAGCTTTGCTGGGACCTCGTCTGGTTCAGGAGACCTCAGAGCAGATAGAGTTGATTCGGAAGAGGATAGCTATAGCACAGTCTCGACAGAAGTCTTATGCTGATCAGCGGAGATGACCTCTGGAGTTCGAGGTTGGGGATCAGGTTTTCTTGCATGTCGCACCGAGATTGGGACACAAGAGGATTCGAGGATAGGCTAAGATTTCACCGCAGCACGTTTGGACATTTGAGGTATTGGAGAGAGTTGGGCCGATTTCCTATCAATTGCAGTTACCTCAAAGGTATTGGGCCATGCATGACGTCTTCCACTTCTCTCAACTCCGACGTTACTTTTCAGACCCGTCTCATGTCTTTCAGCCCGAGGAGGTTGAGATCAAAGCGGATGCATCGTTTGAGGAGCATCCTATATGGATTTTTGATCATAGTACAAAGGTTCTCCATGGGCGGTCTGTTCCTCTAGTACGGGTTCTATGGTAGCACGGGCGAGTATAAGAAGAGACCTGGGAAAGGGAGGATGATGTACGATCGCAGTGGCCGGAGCTATTTGGGATTTCTTCTTCTCCGCCTTGTTAGGGAAATTTGGGGACAAATTTCTTTAAGGGGGGATGTTTGTAAGAACCCGGATCTTTGTTTTCAGGTATGTCTTTCCTTTCCTGGATTTTTTGAGAAAAATGGGGTTTCTAGAAATTTTTGAAGTACACACCGTGTACTTTCTGAGTACACGCCATGTACTCCTTTTCTTCTCGAAACCATGTGCTGGCCGTGTCCGGGCCACACACACGGTGTGTAGAGGCGATGTGGCAACCACTTAAAGCAGAGTATGGAAAAATAGAGTACATGCCATGTACCCTAGAAGTACATGCCGTGTATTTTCTTTTTTTCTTTAAACGGACTGGGGTCATTCCTGACAGACATAACTCACTTCTTCTTCAGGTTCTTCGTGCGAGAGTGACCCGTACAACTGTGATTTTTCACCGGATTCCTGAGCCTCCATCTGATCTCTGTTTCAGCCGCCATCGATTGCGTTGGATCCACAGCGGTGAGTTATTCCTTCTCCTAGAGCTTCATTTTACAATTTCTCCTCTTTCTCAAGTTATCATGGGTTGAGAATTTTGGATGTTTTCTCAGATCCTAAACGTTCTAAGGAGAATCAATCATTGTGGTTCACGTATATCGTTCTAGTATCTTTGAGGTAGGTGGTTTGTGCCTTTCTATAGGAAGTCTGTGAATATTATGTGAAATTTCCACCAATACCCTTGAACGGGGTATTGCGTGTTTCCTGTTTTTCGCTTGTTGTTTTCTTGCTTTGCTGGAATGCATGTGTAGAGGTCATTACTTGTGAATAGGGTAAATTGTGCTGTACTCTGGATGTTTTTCCATGATTGTTTTCTTATTTGGCATTTTTCTAGTTTCCATGCCTAGTTATAGGATAGTGGAACTGTTTTAATGTAATGCTGTTGTGCCTTAGAATGATAGCTAAGTAGTTCTTGAGGTTTACTTGGGCCGATACACTCGCTATGCATTTTTTTATACACAGGGATGTGAGAACCAAGTGTACTGGACCATAGGGAGAATGGATGTAAGGGCTTCTCTAGAGTGTCTTTAATTTACAATGCGAGACCACAGGGGGAATTGACGTTGAATGCTTCCTCAGAGAGTCTGTAGTTCCTCGATGCGGGCCACAAGGGGAATGAGATGTTGAGTGCTTCCCCAGAGATACTTTAGTACGATATGAGACTATAGGGGGAATTGACGGTGAGTTCTTACTCATAGAGTCTACTCTTTAGCTGAACTAGAGGGGTGGGACTGTGTGTGCCTCCCAGAGGGTTGCTAGTACTTGTAGGTTTAACCTTAAGGGTTAAACTGTGAGAACTACCTAGAGGTTACCTCTTTGTTCTATTTTTCTTGAGTGGATATTTCTTGTTTGTAGATTATATGCTAGAAACTATGGATTTTTACTACTGTGTATTATCCTATTTACTACTTACTGTACTTTACCTGCAATATATTCACTGACTGTTAGACACAGATCTTTGGGTGGTTGCCTATTGGGACTTTGTCTCACACCCTATTTGGGTCCTGCTTTTGGGTGGTTATATTGTTGCAGGTATAGATAAGGGAAATAACCCTTCTACTTAAGGTTCTTGATTGCACTGGAGCTGGAGAGCATGGGACCAAGCCGAGGCTTGCGATGCTAAAAAGTTGCTCATCTATTTTTCTTTTGTACTTTGGCTTAGTACTGTATTCTGCATTGTAACTTGTTTGGCTGTTTTTCTAGACATAAATATATCATGCATCATTTAAATATTTCTACTCTAGTTTTTGATTTGTTATTATTCTGCTATTTATCGTTTACTCTTGTATGTATGTCTACTGCTTCTGCTATTGTTTCTATTTGTTTTCTCTTCCACTGTGTACTCTGCCAATGAGGGCATAGTTTCCCCACTATCACACCCAAGGCCCTAGCTGCTAGTCGACAACCACTGGAATTTGGGGAAATACGCTTGAGGCCATGTGACCAACCGGGTATGGGGCGCCTCTGGGTGGCTTCCGGAACCAGGATGTTACAATAGGAGGTAATAAAGATAGATTTTCATAGTGAAAATTCATTAACATGTCATCATTTTATATAACTAGAAATATAGATACAAAATGGGATAGATAAAGAAATATAAAAATGTGAGAGACTTTTAAATTTGGAAATGGGCGAGTTTTTCTTTGAGAGGTGTAATTCGAGAATGAATGTGATTCAATATATTGATTCAAGGATATATTTTTTGATAATCTTTTATTTTTTCCAATCCAAAATAAACCTATTTTTTAGTCTCTAGGAGGTTCGATAAAATTCTAGAATCCTTTGGGTTAATTAAGTGTGAATAAAAATTACATAACAACAATATTGATAGTATTAAATATTGCCTAAGATTGTCTTACTTGAAACCATTGGTTACTTAAACCATAATCAGGCAACTGATTGACCACCTAAAACAGAAAGATACTAGAAAACCCCCATTAGATATTTATTACACCACCATTGGGTAGAAGATGGAACCCTAATGACTCTGTGTTTTTTTTCCTTCACCCCGGATGTCTAGTGGACCTTCCACTCATTAGAGTGGATCATCCTCAAAGAAAGGGATGGTCAGTTCCCATTAATAGTGAACCGGTGTAGTCTACTACTCACCATTCTTAATAGTGTCCACCTTCACATCCATTAATGTATTTAAATGATTATTATAGCCTATATCCAATTATTTGACACATCCTTCAATATATCATACCGATCTTTAAGGAATATTCATATATTTCAAAATGGATATCCAAGATCTTCAAGGTTTCATAATTGTTTCTAAAATGATCACTATTAGGAATTTGGATGGCATTATTTAGAATCACTAATATAAATCATTAGATACATAATTTATTACTCGTGATTAGAATAAAATCATGAGATATAATGGTAAAAAAATCCCAATTTTAAGATCATAATCATTTAATATAAAAAAATTAATTAAGTGAAAATTTAGAGTTAAAATATTTTTCAATTAAATTCAATATTTTAAAAATCAATACATTTGTTATGATCAAGAGATAAAACCCCTTTTGAAAAAATCATATCCTCTCCACCATTTAACTAAAATGTATTAATAAACAAAAAATTATAAAACCTATACCACATTATGATAATCAAATATGAAATAAATAGGGTAATGGATAATAATTACAAAGTCAATGCCATAAGATAGACATTTAAAATAGAAATTTAACAATATATTCTCTAGATAAAATATTATTTGATAAGGGTGAAATGGTGAGTAGGTGAATAAAATACCCAACCATTATATACAAAAAATAGAGAATATAACAAGACAAAATTAAAGTAAATCATTTGAGATGACATAAAGATAAAACACTATAGATCATATCATTTCAAATTATAAAGGAATTAAAATATTTTTTCAATGAGGATTCAAAATATTGTGAAAAGAGATGTTCTCATGTTTTTAAAAATATTAAAAATATTTTGAATAGGTATTTGGGGAAATATAAGAAAACTAATTTTTTAAAAAATAAATAAAAATAAATTTTTTAAAAAGTATAATAAAGAAAAATTTTAAAATCAATTTTATGTGAAAATTGGAAAATTTTGATAAAAATAAAAAAAATATAAAATGTATATCTATCCACTTTAAATAATTATGAAATGATAGACATAATAGTTATGATAAGAAATATTGAAATTAATTTCAACATTCTAATAAATCTAATGAGATGAAAAAAATAATTTTCCCATAAATATCATGGTTGATGTCTAAATGTCTTAGGAAAAAAGTTCTTGTCTCCCCCAAAATTATAGAATTTATAATATATTTCAATATGGAAAAAGTTGATCAAACATTTCAAGGAATAAAAATACCAATTTTATTGAGAAGAAAAAATACAATATGTTAGTGAAGATAATTGGAAAGGACTAAGAAAATCACAATAAAAAGTGCCTTTGGGTACCCTTGAGGAGTCAAACATATGAGAAAATAAACAATTGGAAGGTCAAATAATTATTGGACTAGTAATTATAGATAATAAGTATTTGGGAACCCACATTTTTTTAAGATGGAAAACTAATTTAGAATTTATATAACTAAGATTAATGGATGTGTGACTACTATATCCATCATTTTTTAATCACATTTATAAATTAAATTGAAATCTTTTATATAGTGACTAGAAGTAATTATTTTTGGAAACACATTTCCAAAAAGTAATATTTTTCTAAGATATTTATTTATTTGAAAACCAATACTATTATTATTTCTTTTAACATATTGAGAACCAAGGATCATGTTACAATTTTTTCAACTTTGATGAATTAATATTGTGATATTTTGAGATCATTAAGTTTAGATTTAAAAACATAATAATATGGTTGATTTTTTAATTTTAAAAACAAATCATAATTTTCTTTTGATATAAGATCCTTTTCATTCAAAATTTAATCATTTTAATTATCAACTTATTAATAATATTTTTGAAATATAGTAATATCTTGATATAAGTTATATAAAAAAATCAAATTTAATTTTCAAGATAAGAAAAGAATAAAAAAGAATTTCAATATGAGGATAAAGGGAAATAAGAATGAGAGTTATAACTATATTCTTCAACTACTTCAATATGATCGATGTTTAATTTAATTTTTTATTAAATTGATTCATAAGTTGAATGAGAATACTCATTCACACTATACATAGAATATTTTAGACACTTTTAATTTTCTTTTTGTCTTTTTTTTTTCAAGGGACAATCCAACAAGATGTGATCCTTCTTTTTCTAAATGCAACATATCACTTACAACACTTTATTGTGATTTCTATATAATTATAATTATTTCTTATTTTTTTCTTTCAGTTTTTTCAATATTCACAGAAGGTGTTAATTTTAACTGTCATCATCCGAGACTCTTCAAACATAATAATAATTGATTTATTTAAAAGAAAAATTCTTCTTTGTTTTATAGGATTCCTTTACTTGTCTTACAACTTGTATTTTCTTCACTATTTCATATGTAATTAAATATATGATGCATAAATAGAGTAACAAATTCTTAATTCCCATGGATTCATGGTCTTGGATACTTTTGGAGCTCATTAACTAGGTAAAATACACTTGAATTTCATAAAAAATGTTTATAAAACAAAGATCACTGAGAGAATTTATACTATTGAAAATTTTGGTAAATCTTGTAAAAATATCGATAATAGATTCATTTTATTTCATATAAAAATATTTAATGTCCTATATAAAAAAATCCATTATAGTGTATTTTATCACTATTTGCGCTATTTTTAGGAATTATAAGAGTTTAAAGATTTGATGATCAATTTTTAAAGTGGATATTCAACTAATATCATTTTTTTCATGACTACAATTCATTTATTTCATCACTTTACCATCTAATTAAAAAGATAAAATGTCATGCAGAGTCCATTTATCTTTAGGATTAGTTTTAGGGGTATAACCATGTATAAAAGTTTTCTAATTTTTTTTTCAATTCTTCTAATGAAAAAAATCATGTTCTCTGATAAGAATAATTTTAATGATCAATGAAAGGATCAGAAGTTTAAGTGGTCGATAAAATTTTAAAATCTTACTTTGAAATTGCTAATGATTATGAAAATAATGAAAATTCTTTAGTGACACAAGGTATCCATTAATAAAAATAGTTTTTTGAGAGGGAAATGACATGGTGGGGGGGGTTTAATTTTTTTAAATAAAATTATAAAATAAAATGAAATTATTAAAATTAAATGATATTGAAAAGATAATATCATGATATCAATTATATGATAACTGATGATTTTTAAAAAAAATTTAATATCAATGTTAATTAATAAACTAAGAATATCAGATAGAATATGATCCATATTTATAAAATTTATGGAAAAACTTATTATAATGATGTAATAAAAAATGTAAATATAAGATATGGAAAATTTAATAATGGGTTTGAAATTATCACACAAGTTTATCTTATATATCTACTCCTCAATTAGTGAGATATGTTTTATTATGTCTATCCATTATCTTTTTATGAAACCAATGAACAATAATTTGTTGGTTTTAAAAAAATCCCATTAATTAATTCCCATAGTTTTCATGGTAGCCTAAGAACCACATCCATCGGTTTTAAAAAAAACCAAATAAAAATATCCCTTTCCATTTAATGGTTATATAATGAAACCACTTTCCTCAATTTATATTGATCAATCATACTTCACTTGTGTTTCTGATCACCTTGGTATAATGAGGTGAAAATGGGAAGATTTACACAGTGAAAATGATTTACAAATATGAAATTTTATCATTATATAATTATTTAAGCAAAAATGATATTAAGAGATAGGGAAAAGTTGAGACCCTTTTATTTTAGGAAATGGAAGTCCATATATTTGAGAGGAGGGTATGAAGAACACTAGTGATTCAATATCATGATTTTAGGATGGAGTTTTTATATTATAAAGTATAGATTACAAACCAATATAGGTCTACTTTAATAGGCTCCAAGAGGTCCAGGAACATTCTATAATCCTCTAGGTACATTAAGTATTGATAAGACAACCAAAAAATTGTTTTTACTACACTAAATATATTTTTAGACTATCTTCCTCAATGCCACCTATTACTTGATAGAGTCCAATGGGTTTCGAATGAACCTCATTGAAAATAGAGCTATTAGGGAACCCTAATCACCTTTCCCTTACACAAACACCATATAGATAGTGGCACCCAAAAAATTATCGGTACTTATACCTTCACCACTATCTAGCGGTAGGCCGTCTACTCATTTGGACGATCAACCTCACGAAACTGGCTAGCTAGTTACCTAAAATGGGGAGCTAGTGCTACTTGTTTCTTCCAATATTCAGGAGTGGACTCCTAAAAATCCAGAAATGGAGTTATATGGTTCTTATATCCTCAATAAAAGTCTCTAAAACATCCATTAAGGCATCATAAATATCATCAATGAATCATTAAATACATTAAAATATATATCTAAGATCCTAAAAATTATATCCTTTTTTCTAATAAGAACATGGTTTGTTAAATTATTAAAATAAAAAAGAAAGACTAAAGGAAAAATGAGATTAGTAATTGAGTTTATTGATCATTAAAACATCATGAGATTGATATATTCATATCATAATCATATAATAATTAAATGATTTAAATTGAATATTTCATTACATTCATTCCCATTTCTATTTAGGTAGAATGTATTCATGAATGAGGACACATAATTAACTAACATAACATATTTATTTTCAATTAAATGGTAAATTTTCTACTATATTAGGAACATAAAAATCCATAATAATTCATCAAACTATATAATAAATTCTGCATACATTATATTATTTTATACATATTATATTTAATACCTTTCTTAATAATCTCGGGAAATGGAATCCTATAAAGGGTGAGGTCAAAAACTCATTAATGGAAACCATATATCAAAATATACCATTGAATAAATAAGGTATGAGTAATACATAATGAGGTAAATTGTAATAAAATAACTATATATAAATGATCATATGAGATGAAAATAAATCCAAATATGATATAATAATATATATAATCAATATATAGAAATAACTAGTTTTATATTGAATAAATATTTAAATACAGACATGTCAAGTCCTTATACCAAGATATTATGTACCATAAATTCTTTGAGCCAATGAAATTTCTTAATATCAGTACCCCAATCAAGACATCTAAATAAATGAATAGGAATACACCAAATACCTAAATTATCTTTCTTCTGAGACAAACTGATGCATTGAGGGGATATATAATTTTAGAAACCACCATCACTATTTAATTCCAATACATTCAACACATGAAGTAATGAATAATTTATACAACACATTACCAACATTCCATAATAATCAACAAACATCCCTATTAAAATGACATTTATAGAGATTGTTAATATTTCACCAATCAATAAATATTATAACTTTCAATGTAATAATCACTCAAACTGACATTGTATAATGTGATGGAATATAGATACGTCAATAAATTTCGTTATAAATAATTTGAATTTAATAATCATAATATATCTAGGTAAATATGTAGATGATATTATCAAGGAAAATTCAAAAGTATAACATAAAAACATTGAATGATGTTTAAATAGGTGAAAAAAATTACCTAAAAGAAGACATCAAACAATATCACATTAGAGGGGATCTGGAATTAGATTGTCTGATACTATGATCTTAGTTGATAAACCAAAAATAGTATGATAGGTTTTAGATGTTAATCCATGAAACATAACCCCAAATGTGGTAAAAAACTTTTAACATAGAGTAAAATGGATGTTAAATGTTAGAACTTAAATTTATATATTTTTAACAATACCATTGAAAGAGGAATTTAAAATTCAAATAAAAAATTCACTTTTGATTAGGTAACATGAAAAAATATTTTAAATTATATTTTATAAGGAAAACTAATAATAGAATGAAGAGAATGAAATAATGGTTTCTATATGAAATGTGGAGTGGAAGATAAAAATATGAATGTGAATGGTAAATCATTTTTACTATTTTAGAAATAACTTTTTTAATGAAACATAATGAAAAGTATTATAATAGTTTATTTTTAAAATTGAATAAGAGAAATGTGATAATTACAATATATATCACATAATTTGTTTCTAAATATAATGTAAATCATTGATGGGAACAGAAAATATTGACATTAAAGATAAAGAGATTAACTATAATGAATGGGAATTTATCTTAACAACGATATATTTTTATGAGAATCAAATCCATAATGAAATAATATTTAAATAAAAAATTAATTAATCCATAGATGGGGTGAAAAAATATAATATGTAAAAATATTAAGATGTAATAACCTAGTAATGTAAGAAATAAATTCAAAAATAAATATTATAACTCAATAGAAGTTTTTTTGAGTTATCAATATATTTTATGGATAAAGAAATATTTTAATTGAAATTAATTAAATGAGTGTGATTGAAATTGAATATAAAATAAA